>OX456524.1:160092025-160744525 GCA_949748255.1 Eustalomyia histrio | reverse complement strand
AGGTAGATAATTCATCTGACATTTTTAGTAAACAATAAATGATTATTTTTTAAAGACATTTTGTAGTAAAAACAAACTGACTAAACTGACAAAATTTTAATTTATATGAAAACAAGAAAATATTATGACCGTAAATGTCAAAGTCATGTTTTATTTGATGTATAATTATTTATTGATTCTTGCCGGCATTTTATGGTTGCATAATTAGCATATTTTTTGCATAGTCAAAATTTTTATTACCACAGTATGGTTACAGCCAATCATGCTATAAAATAGAAGGTGTCAATCATCAAATAGTTAAATATTATATAATAATAATGATGGTAGCGACCATGTCGACGGTAAAAAAACCGATAACATGGTTGTGACAATCATACCCAATTGCAGCAAGCTTAATATAGTAGCAGTCATCATGTTGCAACCATGTTTTTTCTCTGCATGTGAAAGCACATGTAATTATATCTAATTATATTTTGTATCATATTATATCTTAAATTTGTTGGCAAATATTGTTATCTTATATGTTCTAAAAAAATGATTTTAATATGAGGCAATATATTGAATCATGTATGTATAATTATATCTCATACTATATCAAAAATATATCCGCTCTGAGACCACATATTGAATTATATAAAATTATATCTTATACCGAATTAAAAAATTGTTTTGATAAGGCACCATGCCATTTATTACTATATAGGAAGACTAGTGTGCAGCGTGCTAGGTTATCAGTGCGGGGGTCGTGGGTTCGATTCCCACCAGGGGCTCTGGTCTGTTTTCGCTACAACGAGCCGATGGCATTTGTTGCTAGTGCTCGGTTAGGGTATTAGAATATAATTTGTAATTATAGGATTAATATAAATATAAATAAATAAATAAATAAATAAATAAAAAAATAAATAAATAAATAAATGTTATATGATATATATGGTTTTGTATAAGCCATACATAAGTATATATCATTATTTAAATATATGATCCTTTATGAGACATATATAATTTTATATCATATAATATATATCCTATGTTATCATATAATGCATATCTAATTTTATCAAGACCTAGATGTGATTATATATGGCACAAATAAAATAATTTTAAAAATAATCATGTATGTATACCGGCATATGTATTTATATATGATAATATACTATAAGGCCTCATATGACTATATATAAACGTTTTTTCACACTGATTTACGCCCTTTTTGGGGCAGCCCAAACCAGAGGTACATAAATCGCATTAGGAAGTCACGGTTTTCCTTACTGATTTTCTTTCATTTAAAATACTTTTTCTAAAATTTGTTTTTTTTTTTTTGATAAAAAAAAAATCTGCATTATAGTTTTACAGAAAAAACGTTAAATTTTTTGCACAAGAGAATTTTTTTCGCATAAGCAAAAAAAATTTATTTACATTCCATATGATATTTTTAAACATATTTAATGTTTAAAAATATCATATGGAATATTTGTGCAATTATTTTTTAGCAAAATGAATATTTTGTCTAATTAGAAAAAAAAACAATTTTCGGATCAAAAATAGTAAAAGAATTTTATTTTATTTTGGGCGAAAACATTTTGTTAGATAAAGAGATATTTATCGCAAATAATTAATACTCTCTGGAAGCAAAAAATCATAAGCTTACAATAATTTGTATTTGTATCAATAGGGGACTTAAATCGAGTAAGGCACAAAGCGGCGATCGACTGTAAATTGATCAAAAAATTATAAAAAAAAAAGAAAATTTTAATATGAGATATATTGAAAAAATAAAAATGTTTATCATTAAATATTTCAAACCATCAGATACAAAATACAAAAAAAAAAAAAAAACAATGAAACAATTTAAAATGTTGCATACAAAGCTAGGAAATATTAAATAGGGCTCAATTATTTAAGTTAACAATTAAAAAGCATTTAGACAAATATTGATTATATTTTGTTGGTCAACTTTTTAATTATATTTAAATTTCGATTTGGTTTAAGTAAACTTTATAAACCCAAATGGAACCATATATTTTTTATCGTTTTTCTCTAAAACATTTTTAATAATATACATTTCTTTTTTTAATTTAAAATCATTTAAAAACCAAAATAAACAAAACAATTACGTTAGCAATTAAATTAATAAAAAAAAATATTTTAAATGTTTTAAAAAGCAATAACCTAAATATTAAAAATAATATAACAACTAAATATTTTATAAAACAAAAATAAGATTAAAATCGTTTGTCGTCTGTACAAACTACATTTATATGTAAAAAAAAATTGTCAAATCAAAAACAAATGTTTTTTTTTAAACAAATTTTAAAATTTTTCAAATAACTGACTCATTATAGAGACAACGACAAAAAAATATATGTTTAATTATTATCTAAACTTATGTTATTTCATTCTTTTTTTTTATTTATTTTTCTTTCTTTTTTTTTTAATGGCAAACAATTTAAATTTATTCATTCATATATCAAATAGTATTAAAAAATATGTATTTGTAAGATGTTTTTATATATTTTGTTTAATTCAAAAAAAAAAAAGATTTAAAAAAAAATTCAATGTATTAGATTGTATTTGAAATTTATTGCAAATTTTTAAATTAATAAAATACTTTTTTTTTAATTTAATTTTATATATTTTTGTTAAGAAATTGAACATATTTTGAATCTTTTTGAATATGTTTTAGAATAAATGTTAAAAGAAACTGACAATTAATTACGTATACAATACGAATGCACTTTTATTTTAAAGATTTACGTAATAAAAAAATCTGTCACACTCAATAAATATTTAAATTTATTTAATTTTTTTTTATTTTTTATTTATTTTTTTTTTTTTTTTGTTTTAAGATTTATTAATTCAAAAATTAGATTTTATCAACTTTATTGAATTTTTATGTTTGATAATATAAATTTTTGTTTTTTTTTTTAACAATTCGTTTTTTTTTAATTATTTTATTTATAACTTTTCTTTTGTTTGATTTTTTTTTAATAAATTTCAAAATTTACAAACACGCTAGACGTTCAAAATCGTACTGAGTCTGAAAATTCTTAATGCCATGAGAATCATTTAGACAAGTTAAAAAAGAAAATTTTGGGAGAGCATTGTTTGTTTTTATTTAAAATCATTAGAATTTTCTTAATGAGATTGTGCATGAATATCAGATGAAATCACTGGGGGAAATCCTTAAATACAAAAAAAAAGAGTCAGAAAATTGTTTGTATTTTTTCTTTATTAATCTATTTATTCACGAGATAGTTTTGAAATTTTGGGCACATGATTTTTATTTTTATGTTAATCTAATTAATTTAAAACAAAAATATCTTATTATTTTGCAAAGAGCAATAGTATTGAGAATTGGATTAATTTGTAGTAGTAAATGGTGGTTGGTGGTGGCATATGTGATGTGTAGGCCAACCAAAAAAAGAAGCCACAGCTTGATTTTATTTGAAATATACATATTTTAAGCTATATTTGTTACAGCTTCTTTTTAGCTTAATTTGCTAGTTTTTTGCTTATTTTACAAATATTGGCTTTTTTTAATAATTTTTCATAAAAACGGTATACTTATACTTTTTAATTTTTTTTTTTTGGTTTAAAAAAAAACATGTTATTAAAACAAACTTTTTGATTTTGTTCACGCCGAGACTTGTTTGGCTTTCGAAGTGTCAGCGAATGTATCGTTAAGTTAAAAACAAAATTTATATTTTATAACAACTTTAGTGGTGATAGTAATTAAAATTTAATGAAATTTACTGGTTTATTTTTTTTTGTCGAGCTTTTTTGGTTGGCCTAGTAATGTGAATGCTGTTGTAGGTCGTGTAACAGAAAATTTATAAAACATTATAATTTAGTGCATGTAGCGTATAAAAATAAGTCCCAAGAAAAACAAGAAGAAAAAAAAGTTGAGTGACTGGGAAATCTACCATTGATGTGTTTGCTCATCTGTCTGTTGCAACAAAAAATGTTATTACAAAAATATTTTAAATATTCTTTTTGTGCATTCAGATCTTTATATACATAGTGGACATGTTATATGTACGTACACATATGCATTTTAAAATTCATTCATAATTTTAAAAAATTCATATTGAATTTGTTTTACTTTCAAACATATTGCTATACACTTGTGTAAACTTGCGTATTTATTTGGAATAAAATTAAATTCTCAATCAATTGATAAAGTAGGTGAAATGTAATTGTTTAATTTATTATTTAGATCTCTTGTCAGTTAAATATGGTAATCTGTGCTTATTACGAATTTGTAATTATTTTTTATGTATATTTTTTATTATGGATAAGTTATTCAAAATTTAAAACATGTTTGAATTGAATATTTTGAGCATTAACTATAAATCCCCATAAAAATTTTTTTAAAGAAAAATATGCATCTTAAAATACAAAAAAAAAACAAAAAAAAATAAAAAGTTAGTCAATTATTTGATCATATTTAAATAAATATTTTATTCTATTTTTCATTTAAATTTTGAAAAAATTATAAAATGTTTACTTTCACATTTTACAAACAGAATGGGCAGTAAGATATTGGCTTCTGAAGTTGTTTTGTACGAATACCAAACACAAAAGTGTAACACAAAAGTTGGGTAAATCATGTTTGAGCGTGAAATTCATATTAAGCTTAATTGAAATTTTTGAGCAACAATTTTTTCTTTAAGCATAGTAAACTGTTTTGCCCATTGAACATTTTCACTCTTACGTTTATGATCTCAATTCGTAATTAAAATTAAAAAAATTAAAAATTTTTCTATTTTTTAAGAAAGACCCAAAATGTCACGTTTTCACTATAAAAAGATAAATAAGTGGAAAAACAAATTGTAACAAATTTTCACGTGAAATTCATTATGGTGAAAAATAATTCACGTGAAACTCGGACAACTAACTGTGCTTTAGAATCAAAACTTAAAAATTATTTTTTCTTAAATTTGTTTTTTTTTATTAATTTTGTGTGCCTACGCGATTTTATTAAAATTGAGATAAAAATTATAACGCAAAAAGTGTATCCTCTTAATATTTGTAAAAAGTTGTATGTATTTGTTCATGTTAAGAATATTTAATCTTTATTTCTTACTTGCAACACAATTGTGTTGTATTTGTTTATATTTATTTCGTATTTTACATTAATAAATAAATAGATTTAAAATTATCTGAGGCGTGCCATGATGGATGTAAATATGTGCTCATTAGTAGTATAAAATCTTGTATAGACATGAATTGGATAAAGATTTTGTTGCTGCTTACTTTATAAATATGTTAAAGATCAGCCAAGAATATAAATATATATATATTATTTTGTTTAAAATTACAAAAAAATAAATAAATAAATAAATAAATGAATTTTATAGACATCAAATGCTTTAGAATAAGAAATTTTTTTATGGTATTGAAATTGTTCATTATAAAATTGTTACAGCCACCGATAAATACGTATGAAAACATTGTATTGTGATTACCTAAAAGTTGAACTTTTTCTATAAAGAAATATGCAAACACTCGTCGAAATTTGACTTTAATCACTAGTTTTATACCCTACAACACTATGTAGTCTAGATATAAGGAGTTTGTACTGATGTTTGTAACTACTAGGATATACCACCAAAGAATAGCTCAGTGGTATAAATGTTTGCCAATTTTTGTTAGGCGCCCTATGCTCCAGTAAGAGTTAGAGGAATATAATAATAATAATAGTAAATTTTTGTTAACTTTCAATTGATGAAAAAGAGTTTCCTTTGCATACATTCAAAAAGTAATGAAAAATATTAAAGTTGGGAAAACTCCCCCAAACAAATGTAAAAATCATTAAAGTTTCTGCTTAAAAGAAAGAAGTACATCTAGATCCTTAATTGTAGGGCTTTTTCTACTGCTTTTGAGTCTCTTTCTTTTTTTGGAGGAGTGTTAGGGGGTGTTAGGAGCGCAATTAAAAAAAATCCCTCTTAATTTTGAAAAAAAAATATAATTATTTGTATGTACTTACTTCTAATATAGGCGATTGTTTGTCGAGAGGCACTAATGGTTCTTCCGGTATTGGCCGTGAAGCAAAATAATAAGCCGAAGCAGCTGCTACCCCGGTAAGGGTTAAAATACCAGCTGTTCCCCCAAAATAATAAAGATACCCATCGATTTCATCAACTAGAATATAACAATAAACAAAAAGAATTTAAAAATAAATTAATTAATTTTTAAAATTCAATCAAAAACTTTAAATAGCATACAATAAGGGGAGGGGGCTAATGTTAAGGTCATAAAGCTCGTAAAATGTGTAAAGTTAATTTTTATCATAAACTTTTAAAGTTAACTTATTCTAAATTTACACGTTAAACGAGGCCTCCTTAAACACTCATACCAATTCATTAATAAAACTACGAAAAAACAAGTAAAAAATGCTTAAATTCGGCTGTGCCGAATCTTTGAAGTAAAATTATGGAGGTGAAAAAAATTATTGAAGTGAAAAACTTTTTTGGATGCGGAAACGAATTTTTTTACGTTAAAAAAATTTTAAGGTGAACAAATTTTTTTAGGTGAATAAAATTTTTTGTGGAGAAAAAAAATTTTAGTGGTGAAAAAAAATTTTTGAGGTGAAAAATATTTGAGGTGTACAAAATATTATTAAATTCTAAGAAAATATATTATATACCAGTCGCTACTATGAAATTGTACTAAAATACACCAATTTGTATGAAAAATTTAGAGGTATCTTCACATTTTCACCCATAACTTTTTAACCGCTGGACCGATTTTGCTCATTTTCAATACCAAACTGCTCGGGAGGATGTACAATAATCTGGGTAAAAATATGCACCCCCGCTAGCGTCTTCGCGTCAAGATCGCCATTTCAACAGACAGACAGACGGACATCGCTAAATCGACTTAAAATTGCATAAGGATTACGAATATATATACTTTATGGGGTCTTAGACCTATATTTCGACATGTTACAAACGGAATGACAAACTCCCTCACCATATATAGTGGAGGGTATAAAAATTACAAAATAACAAAAAATTTTCGTAAAATCAACCAATTTTGATTTGTTGTTTTAACATAAATTTCGTAGTTGTATGCATAAATTTTTATGAGTACATGTATGCGCCCCTAATAAATTTAAAATTTTTTATTACTTACATAAATATGAAATGTTGCTCATTATGAAATGATTGAGATAAGCCCAAATTGATTTTTCGGGAGACATTTGTATTTAAGAAGTTCTGATAATTACTTAATAAATACAAAATACTAATCAAGGAAATTAATCACTCTTTTTTTTGTTGTTGTTGTTGTTGTTGCGGTATAATTGTTATTCCTTATAAAATAGTGTTGTTAATGTTTCGTTTTATTCCTGAGTTATGTGTTGGTTAGTGCTGATAAAAATAAGGTATAACTTTTAATTCGAATATTATTCCAGTAAAAAATCTGTAATAAAAAACACACCCAGTCATTATAAAGTGTTGAGAGAAAAAAAAACTTTATTTTATAAAAATTTGTTAAATGTGTTAAAAACATTTTCAAATAAACTAAACATTTCCGACATGCAAACTTATTTAGTTTACAATAAATTTGTATTAATTTGTGAGAAATTTGACATTTGAATTTATTTTATTATTTAACTTTACAGTATAATAAATGAATAAATAATTATATGAAATAAAACTGTGCTACTTTCCCACCTTTTAAGAACACATGTTTTCTTTTTGGTTTTATTGTAATGAATATTTCTACTTTATACAATTGTTATTGAACCCTTAGAAGGTTTTATGTGGCAATGAATAAGAGAAATATGTATGTAAATAATTTTGTTAACTAATTTTCTTTAATAGCCAACAACTAAACACGCAACTTGATCATATTTTGTGCTTGAATAGGTATCTTTTTTTTATTTATTTTTAAACTTTCTTTTAAAAATTGATACTTTTTAGTATTTGTAAATGAACTTTACTCTTATCTGTTTCAAACTCGAATGAATTCCATGTCGTACATTATTTTAATTATGCGTAACTACAAATACAATATTCATAAGTAAACAGTTTTGTATTTTTTATAAAAAAAAATAAAGCAATTTAAACTTACACTCAGTCTAAAGTTCTTAAAATGATAAGAAATGCCGGTCTGAGTGCAGTAAAAACAATATTTATTTTAATGATACGATAATTTAGTAATAACAAGCAAATAAAATGCATAATTTTAAAGCAAATTTTAAAACAATATGCTCTAAATACTCTTCTTAATTAGCGCCCCGGTAGGCTAGTTGGTAGCGTGCTAGCTTATCAGTGCGGGGGTCGTGGGTTCAATTCCCACCAGAGGCTCTGGTCTGTTTTCGCTACAACGAGCCGAAGGCCTTTGTTGCTAGTGCTCGGTTAGGGTATTAACATAACTCTTCTTAATTTTGACTAAAATTAGCCCACTTTTTAATTCTTTATCCTTTCCTGTTTTTAACAAAAAAAATCTTACTGTTTCTAAAAATAGTCAAAGTTTTCATTTAATTTAATTAATTTCCCTCCAAATGATTATAAATACACTAGAAAGGAATAGAATTTGTGGTGGGGCGGACAAATTACATATTTAGTGGACCAAAATAACTACACTCATAAAAGTTTGACAGTTACTACATGCTCGTTGTTTGTGTAGTAATCAGTAGTTGATGTTTTTAACTGTAAATACTGTTAAAAAAACAACTAACGAAAAGTACTGTTTTTTTTTTTTTAATAATACACAGTTAATTTTTTTATAGTTATTTAAAATTTAAAAAATTTCCTGGAATTTTTAAAAATTCTTGTTAAGTTTATTTTCGTTATTATTTATACATTCTTAGTTTGAAAATAAAAATCGGAAATTGGTTTTTATCTGCAATGCAATGCAATACTGCAGTAGCGTTTGAAATTTTGACTACAAATTTTAAATAGAAAAAACAAATACACATTTTTTTTGTAATCGAAAGACAAATACATTTTATTTTAAATTAAATTAAAATGGCAAAAAAAAAAAATAATTGTAAAAAACAGTAGTTTTTAGCAAGTTTTGTCAGTTTATTTTATTGCATTTGCTTTCAAAAATAACAACATTTTAAGTTATTTTGAAGATAAATGCCTTTTGTTGTAATATCAAATTTTAATTAATATTTAATTTAAAATATTTAGTTTAAATACCCCTTTTTGTATTTAAATTAATACTTAAGCATTTTAAAATTATGTACAAACATATTTAAATTAAAAAGAAATCAAACTTAGTTTTGATTTTTTTTCAACTGTCTTTGTCAGTAGAATCTACCGACAAATTTTGTTGAGTGTATGTATAATACAAAATTAGTAAACTACTAAAAAATTAAAGATCTTTTCGAAAATCTGAAACATTAGACACATTCATAATTTGTCTTGTCCATGCATAACTTTTCTGTACTACATAACTGTATAAGATTCAACATTTTTAAAAGTTTTGACTCACTCTATTATATACTCTTTATACACACACATAGATAGAGATAATGTCCTGCCTAAATATATTTGACTATTTAGTATCACTGTTTATTGATCGACCCAATTGCCAAAAATAACAGCATCGTGTTCTATAGTTTTATATACAAACTTACATAAATATTTATATACATATATTTTAAATAAGTATCTTTTATTACATGTGTTATAAATAAATGTTTTTTTTTTTTTGTCACAAGTAGGTAAAGAAAAGCCCACTTGTCTGAAATTATACTTGCACACTTAAATATTTAACATACAACATTTAACACACATACTTTGGCAAATATAGAAACTCAAACACATGGGAAAAACACTGAACTACATTAAATTATAAGCACCACAATTTGATGGTGTGGACGGCAAAACAATTGACTCCGAATGTCTTTCTTAGTCGATCAAACTACATATCGCAAATACAAAGATATTGTTACGATTTTATCTTTAAGTAAATGGAAATTGATGAATCGAATTTACGTAACAATATTTTAATGAAAGACGATCCTCATTGAATTTAGTTAGAATGGGTTTAAATTTAGGGTTTATATGAAGATCCTGTCTAAATAAGGCTTAAATCGTATTGAAACACACACAGCTGTGGGTTCAAATTTGAAGCCATAAATCATGCCACTAAATTAAAAAATAAATCGTACCAAATTTTCACCTAGTCCTTATATAAGCCCATCTTTCCGGTATTTGTTGTTCTGTACTGTTCGTTAAATAAAGATCAGGATCGGATACGTTTTAAAGAAATTATTCTAGTATTTGTTATACAAACTCATACTTTACTGATCAACGTCATATAAATCTGAGGGTCAATTCTCGTTTTGTGCAACGGTGAAATGAAAAGTTTTTTTCACGTTTTCATAGTATTTTTGATTCGCGTTCTGTGAAAAAGTGTAAAGAAATATCAAAACGTTTTCATATGAAAAAAAAGTGGAACGAAACAAGATTTTTTCACGATTGCACAGCACTGGCGATTCTTGTTTTGTGTAACAGTGCAAACAACTGTCAAAATATTTTCATATGAAAAAATTGTTTACACCGACTATTTATATGTGAAATAAACATGGAGAAGGTTGTAAGAGGAAAGCGTGCCAGCGAAAGCCAAAAGGAGTATTTAATTAATTATTAAGAAAAGCATGTGGACATTGCAAACGATAAGTAAGTAGTTTAATTACCATTTACAGATTTGTAACTGCAAGAGGTGCCAAATTTAGAGACGAAACGTGTAACGCATTAGCGGCGAGCCTTAACAGTTTTAATGGGGCCCAAAAGGACGGTGAAAAATGGAAAAAGAATTAGAGCGACTTAAGGTTTACTTATTTATACTTTATTTATATTTTTTATGAAATGTTTTTTTTTAAGTAATATTAGACTTCAATAGCGCACCAAATATAGTTCACTTAAACAAGCCGATATAAGTCTATGAAGTGCTCGTCGGTTGTCATCTCGAATGAATTTTGGCCATCACGAAGTATGTGTCTCAGCACTCTCAAAAAATTTCTATAAATAATTAAATTATTTACTGCAATGAAATGCTTGTAACGTCATTGTCTTACCTTTGTTCATCCCGAATTCTTTGAGTAATATCCAATAATACAATTAATCCAGACATTTTATAATTATTTAAAATAAATTTTACGAACTTAATTCACTTTTGTTTACTTTTTTCTCTGTTTTGACGTTTGCTTTAAGTTTTGCATAACACAGTTACAAAAGTTTCATGGGTACAGTGCGAATGAAACATTTTTTTCATAATACATACGAGAATCGCAAATTATGTATTTGTGAAAAGTTCGAGTGAAAAGTGCTTATGAAAACGAAAATGAAAAGTTTTTTTTCACTTCACATTATCACAGAACGATAATTGACCCTCTGATGTCCCTAATATGTTTATAGAATTGTAGTTACAATGTACTATATCCCAGTGTCGAAAATCATTACCAAATAATGGGTTATATAACCCATTACTGATCAGTATAGAAACCTTAGGGATGTATCAATATTTTTCTTATTATTTTATAACAAACGTATGATATATACCAAATTTTAAAATTAAAACATTATCACTTGTATTATTAAAACTCCAAACAAAAATTCCTTAATGAAAGGATTAAAAGTATTTTTAGAGTAAATTCAATTTTCTTGCCTTTCTTTAAATGTCACTGAGTGTATAAATATGTAGTGCATATTATGTCTGGCAAAGCAAACAATACGTGTTTTTAAAAGGTGTTTTTTGTAGTCTTTTGTTTTTTTTTTTTAACAAAATCGATTTTTTTTTTATTTATATTTGTAGTTGTAGTACTTATCCATTAATAAATTATAATGATACCAGAAGAAAAAAAACAATTTAAAAGGCATTATTATAATTGTTATCAATATTTAATGTTATTAATATTTAATGTTATTAACATATAATGTTACTTACCGCTGCTAGTGTTACTGCAAAGCTGTGATAATGTTAAAAAATTCAAAGTTTTAATCGTTACGTTTTTCCTATTGATTTTTTTAAAATTACTATTTTTTTTTAATTTAATTTTTATTGATTTTTTTAGTTTTTTTTTAATTTAATTTTTTATTGTTATTACAATGCGAGAATTTTAAATTGATTTGTATTGAGGGATTTTGTTGTTTATTTTATACGGTATTTTCATGTTGTTTATTAGTTCAAGGATAATTTTCCCAATTATGTTTTATCGAAAAAAAAAAAAATACATGTACTTATACAAGAAATTGAAACAAACACATACGCACACCTAAAAAGGAAATTGAAATATTTGCGTGCACTTATATAAAAAAAATGTTTGAAACACGTGAATGAATTAAAAGAACCTTAGCCAGTCTTACAAATATGTAGTTTATTGCCAATAACAAAAAACCATAAAAACTAAAACTACTATATACAATGTACTACATAAATTAAATTGTTTTATTAAACAATAATCATACGATAAACATATGATGATATAAGGAAATGACAGTAAAAATTCTCATACAGGAACGGACGAATGAAGGAAATACACACAGATAATTTAATATGCCCTTTTTAGCTAAATGTAATAAAACACGCGACAAACTTTATTTTAATATTTGTATGTTTGTTTCTAAACATTTTTAATTTTATTTTATGGCATATTGTTTTAATAGTTTTTTAAAAAAATGTCCCCTTTAATGGCCAAAAGGTATACCAATAATAAAAAAAATCAATCACAACCGTAGTCGCAGACACCCCGTAACCTAATGAAACTCCTTTTAAGTGGAGGTTTGTTAACACAAGAAAAAAAATGTAAAAACAAATTTCAACATTCTAGCCAAACAAAAAAAAATAAAAAATAAATATTTTACTCCAACCAAATACGGATGTTTTTTTATTGTTTCCAGGAACACACACACGAAAAGTTATGGAAATAATAAGCGACGTTTGAGTTTAAACGACAAATACAAACTGACAAGAGTACACCAGCCAAAGAACCTTTCTTTACTTTTCAAGTCAAAGCCAAACAAACGACACAACACCGATAGCACATGTTATGGAAGGTGGGTGCGCAGTGGCTGGTTTAATATGGAAGTCAAATAACACCACTAACCATACCAGGGTTGCCAGACTTGACCATTCGAAATGACAATTCCAAATTCCTTGAGTTTTTGTTACAATTCTTTTAAATCTTTCTGACAAGAAAAAAAAACTCAAAAGGCGTGAACACAGCTTTACGTCCATTTTGTGCACGAAATAAAAATATGTTTTGTTATTGAATTTAAAAAAATTGTATGGATTTTTTTGTTTTATTAAAAAAAAATTATTTTTAAATATTTATTTCGGAGGCAGTTCAACCCTACCAATTTCTTCACATAGAACTATACTATTAAATAAAAAACACTTTTTCAGCATTGTTTTTTAATCAGTTCATATTAAAATAAATCTAAACGAAAACTTTTTAAAGGAAATAACAAATATCTACTTTTGATTAAGACCCTGTGCGAGATGGCTAACTAAATTCTAAACTAAATACAAATTGACAAAAGGGTTTACAATTTTTTTAAAAAATTATTTAAAAACATTTACAAAATCATAAAATTTTGTAAACCAGAATTTTGTTTAGATTTTATTTAGCCAGATCGCATCTACCCTAAAAAGCTTTTGAAATTGGTTATCACAATAAATCTGTTTTCACTGTTTATTATTAAATGACAATTACATATTTTCGTTATGTTTTATCAAGAAAATATATTAATATTTTAAAATATAAAAATATAAAATATAATTTAATTCTTAAATACTTATTAAACTAATATTTAATTTTTTATTTTTTCAGTGTTTTCGTAAAATTTTTTACGGTAAGTCCAATTTGTCTTTATATATTTATACTCTCGAGAATATGCCTCTTCCATTAATACCAATATTTTATATCTGAATCCCAAAACGAAGCCTGTAAATTTTTTTTTAATTTTAATGTTTGCCTTTACGAGCAGCGTTTCACAAGGAAGGTATCCACCCACCGCCTGAAATCTAAATATAAGATAGAGGGGCAAAAGTTAATAAATATGAATTTTTTAGTGGACCAACCTCATATATTTTGTATATTTTTCTCTTTCTTTTTTTCTATTTTAAAACGGAGTTTTAAACAAACAAAAATCTCCATTCTGCTTATAATATCCCCACTATCTGACAACTCTAAACATAACATATGTTTCGAATTTTTTGTTGTGTTTGTCTCCTCTTGGAAAGAAATTGTTGAGAGAGTGAGAATTTAATTATTGTAATACCGGTACAGTATTTTTTACGCAGTATATTTGTATGTAAGTACGTAATGTAAATTAGTGTTGCCAGTTTAATCCCCCTAGATTTATTGGGTTTTTTGCCGGTTAAGGGTATATTTTAGGGAGACAAATATTGTTTGCAAACCTTTGGCAGAGCAAAAAAAATATTAAGGGGTTTATTTAAAGAATTTTTTGGAATGTATATAAAAAATATAAGTCAAAAACTTAACATAAACTTGTTGCAGTTTATTATACCCTCCACCATATATGGTGAGGCTATATATCAGTTTGTCGTTCCGTTTGTAACATGTCGAAATATAGGTCTAAGACCCCATAAAGTATATATATTCGTGATCCTTATGCAATTTTAAGTCGATTTAGCGATGTCCGTCTATCTGTCTGTTGAAATGGCAATCACGACGCGAAGACGCTAACAGGGGTGCCTATTTTTACCCAGATTATTGTACATCCTGGTGTTGAAAATGAGCAAAATCGGTCCAGCAGTTAAAAAGTTATGGGGGAAAATGTGAAGATACCTCTAAATTTTCCATACAAATTGGTGTATTTTAATACAAATTCATAGTAGCGACTGGTATATAATATATTTTCTCATATTTTTTCATCAATCGCTTAGAAATTAATAATATTTTGTACACCTCAAATATTTTTAACCTCAAAAAATTTTTTTTCACCTCAAAAAATTTTTTTTCACCACAAAAAATTTTTTCACCTCAAAATTTTTTTCACCTAAAAAATTGTTTCACTTCAAAATTTTTTTCTCGTAAATAAAAAATTTTGTTCACCTCTATAATTTTACTTTAAAAGTTTTTTACATTGTTTGCGCCCCGGTAGGCTATTTGGTAGCGTGCAAGCTTATCAGTGCGGGGGTCGTGGGTTCGATTCCCACCAGAGGCTCTGGTCTGTTTTCGCTACAACGAGCCAAAAGCCTTCGTTGCTAGTGCTGGGTTAGGGTATTAAGATTTAATTTGTAATTAATTTGTATCAAAAACAATAGAGAACATTGGTGGAGGGTATACAAAGATTCGGCACAGCCGAATTTTTTTTTTATTTTATACAAAATTTTAAACAAGTCTAATTCCGTTTTACTTTTGTAAGAAAAAAAATTTGAGGGCATTTTTTTTTTTAAACGCCCAAATCTAGCGGAATTTTTAGAAAATTTAGGAGAAATCTAAAAAACTACCCGGCAGCACTGATGTAAATTATTGAAACTTGTATTATTTAAAAATAAACTTGTTTTCCAACAACAAAATCAAAAAGTTGGCTTATATAATATACCGGTGTCACAATGTGTAGGTATTTACATCTAAAATTAATGACACACATTACCGGTTGTATTGTACTAAGGACGGCACTCACATGTTTTTCGGTCAAGTGCTAAAATTCTCTGACATTGGAATACTTGACGTCATACAGAAAATCATATATTACAATACAAAACAACAAATATATGTAAACTTAAGTTGTTATAATTTTTTTTTAAAAAGCTTATGGCTGTATTTTAAAATAAAAATAGCGTTACTTTGATTTCCTAAAAAGCTCCTAAAAGTAGTATACTAAATTCTTATTATTTATAACAAAATGTTTATTTAATAAAGCTATTGCAAATGTTTTTTGTTTTTGTGTGTTTATTTATACAAAAGTATAAGAAAAATTTAAAAAATAAACTTTACAGCAGTAATCAAAAAATACAAAAAATTGGTTTTAATCGAAATATTAATTTGTATTATTTTTTGAAATGTTTCTTAGCAAATTGATAACACTATTTCAAAACGAAAAAAAAAAATCACAACTATGCACTAAAAAAATCACAAAATATGCACTTAAAAACGTCTCTTTGTAATCTTACTTTTTAAATTTTAAAAATAAAATTCGATTATAAACTTTTCAACTTAATTGCTATTAAGGTTATGAAAATAATTTTTACAGATACTCAATATGAAATTAATTGAAGTTATTTGTTTTTCTGTGGCAAAATTACACTCGAACTTTAATGGACGCAAATCACAATTTAACTTGTAAAAATTAATATATTTTTTTTTTAATTTAAAAGATAGGCACAATTTACAATAGATCCAAAATTCACTTTTTCATCATAAAAATAATACTCTTGTATATCAATGAATTTGCACAATTTCCATCATCAAGACACAATGTCCATCATGAAGGCTGAAAAAATGCAAACAGTTTGAATTAAAAAAACGCTATAATTAACTGTAAAAATAAATAAGTTGGCATCGCTGATTACTACACAATATTATCACCGTTAACCACATACACTGCTATATAAAAAAACGCAATATTTTATCAGATCTAAATATACTAAACTTACAATAAGCGAGGATAATCAAGCAAATAGTTATGCTGGTAATAAAAATACAGCCGAAGGATTAATGGATATTGCATTATTATCGGCCAATGCTAATCAATTGAGATTTTTAATAACATACAATCATGATGCTTCCACTTATTACATTAGCATTACTTTGGTGGCCCTATCACTGATAATGCAAATAATGGTTGGAATAGCTTTAATATTTAAGGTAAACAAAATATTCTACATCATCGAAATTGTTAAGAATTTTTAATAAGTATTTCCTTTTTAGCGCCGTTTTCGTAGATGCCGTAACAAACGTTACAATGAATTCATATTGGGTTGCGTTTTTATAATAACTGTGGTGAATATACTTTTAGCTGCATTCACCACTACGGCACCTTAATTATTATTGTAAAAGCATTTGATTGAAACATATCATAAGTTATATATATATAAATGTTAGGTGAAACCGAAAAAACAGAAACTAAATCAGAATCCAAATATTTGATATTTTTCTCTCCTGGTAATGTTATATCTGTTTTTCTTGTGATTGTGTAACGACCATATTTCGAATGTTTATCACACATTCCTTTGCCGTTATCATGTTTTAATTATCAAAATCATTTCAGTCGATACAAATAATAGGCAACATATCATATCATACTACAAATATCTCAAAATTTAATTTTCTTTGTGAGCAAATAACTGCCGAGGGTTTTCATGATTTTTCTAATTTATATTTTCTTTAATAAATTTTAATATGAAATGTTAATTTTTATTATGTACAAAACAACTTTATATGTAATTGTTAAACATTACAAAGTATATTAAATTAATATAAACAAAACCATTCGGATAGAATATTATTTTCAATAATATTCTATCTAATGATTTCACATAAATGCACTCTTGGTATCTGTTACGATGATTTCAAAAACAATAATTGCAAAATAATAAAAAAAAAAAGATCTTTTTTGTTTGAATTAAAAACTTATTTCTAGTACATATTTACAGTTAGGATTACTGTAGGAGGGTTGGTTAACGCACAGCAGTTAATTAATTAATTGTGGAATTTGATTAAGAAGAGTAGTCCTTCTTGATCAGCTTGGCAATTGTGTTGAGTTGCATGTTGGTTGTACCTTCATAGATGGCACCAATCTTAACATCACGGTAGTATTTCTCTTGAGGGAAGTCACGAGTGAAACCAACACCACCCATCCAGTCAATACACTTGATGGTGGCACGTTGAGCTACTTCTGAGGCATAGTATTTAGCCATGGCTGCTTCCTTGACGAAGGGAATGCCGTGTTCAACCATACGGGCAGCATTGTAGGTCAGTAAACGGGCGGCTTCGATTTCAGTGGCGGCAGTAGCAATTTGATGTTGCATAGATTGAAAGTTGTAGATTTCAGAGCCGAATTGTTTGCGTTCCAACAAGTAGGGCATGGTGTGGTTGAAGCAACCTTGGGCCAAACCAATCATTTGAGCGGCAATACCAATGCGGCCTTCGTTCAAGAAACCAGCGGCATATTTGTAACCATGACCAAAGGTACCCAATAAGTTTTCTTCAGGAATGCGAACATTGTCGAAGGTAAGCATACAGGTGCCCGAAGCACGAATGCCCAATTTATCTTCAGGTTTGTTGACAATCAAACCGGGGGTATCACGTTCAACGAAGAAGGTTGTAATGCCACGATAACCATCTTCGGGCTTAGCATTAGCGAATACAATAAATACACCAGCCAAATCGGAGTTGGAAATCCACATTTTGGAGCCATTGATAACATAGTGATTGCCATCCTTCTTGGCCACTGTCTTCAAAGAGAAAGCATCAGAACCGGAACCAGGTTCAGTCAAAGCAAAACTGCCAGGCTGCAAATTTAAAGCACCAAATCAATTTGCATTCTTTACATGTAACATGACTTTTATAGAAAGCTACTTACGTATTCCTGAGCTAATTTGGGCAAATACTTTTTCTTTTGCTCCTCAGAAGCTACTTTAATGATCAATGAATTAACCAAGGTATTGTGGATATCAACTAAGGCAGCAACAGATGGATCGACCTTTGAAAGTTCTTCAACGGTCAAAATAGTGGTCAAGAAATTACAACCACTACCACCCAATTCAGTATCGATTTCAATACCCATCAAACCATTATTGAACATAGCTTGAACAACGGAGGGTTCGAATTTGTGTTGGTCATCCATTTTCTTGACCAATGGAGCAATTTGTTCCTGTGCGAGTTTGGCAACTGTAAAGAAAAAATAAATAGAAGAATTACACAAAAGTTGCAAAATGTAAAATTTTAAGTTGAAAATACATATAGAGTTTTATGCGGTAACAGCATTCATCTTTATTATACCCTTCACCATATGATGTTGAAATATAGGTCTAAGACCCCATGTCTGTCTGTTGAAATGGCGCTCATTTCGCAAAAAAGCAAGCTGAAATTAATGTACATCCGAGAAGTGTGGTATTGAAAATGGGCAAACTCGGTCCAGCGGTTAAAGTGAAAATGTTATAAGCAAAAATGTAAATTTTGAATACAAATTTGTGTTTTTTATGTAGTACAATTTCATAGTACCGTTTGGAGAATAACATATTTCCTCATATTTTTTACCAGGCGCTAGAGGTAAATAATATTTTGTATTCACCTAAACTTTTTTTTCCATTACATAAAATTTTTGTCAAAACAAAAATTGTTTTTCACTTAAAAAAAAAAAAAATTGTTTCACCACAAAATTTGTCTCACCCGAAAACAGTTTTTTCACCTTTATAATGCTTTCATGTATACATTTTTCATATTAAAGTTTTTTATTTCTATAACATATATAACATACCAAAAAAAAATGTATTTTTGGTACTTTTTATATCAAAAAAGTACCACTTTTAATGACGTTTGGTTGCAGTAATTGCTAACCAAAATGACACAAAAAAGTTTAAATTGGCGGGCAAAATGGCGTGAGAAAATAACAGTAAAGAAATTTTCACTTAAAGTGATATCGTTGTAAAATAGTACGATGTTTATAGTGTAAAATTTTAATTGTTCTAATGAAAATATTCCATAAACTATGTTTAAAAGTTAGATTTTGGCTATAATTTAGTTGTTTATTCAAATATTAAAAATAACTGTTTTACGCAACAGTAACGAAATAACGTATTTTCTGTTAAACGTTTTTTTAAATAACTGTGATAATAGTTGCTTTGTGGTTTCCACAAAAAACACATGTAACTACAAAAAACAACTACTGATTACAATTGCCATGTAGTAACTGCGAAATAAATAAATGCATACAAAACACTGCAAAAATTTCATCCGTTTTTAAATTATTTAAAAAAAAAAATTAAATTTTTTTTTTTTTTTTGTAAATAGCCGGCCATAAAATCCATAATTTAATTCTTCAAATAAACTAAATAAGCTTAAAATAATTATTTGATTAGCTTTCATATTTAAAAATTTACAAAGTGAGCTAGGTAACATTTTTGCTCCTCACTGTAACTGCTTGATTAGTTTATATTAATTTGTAAGTAATAAATTATTTAGAAAAAAAACATATTGAAATAATTTAATTTTTAATAAAAAAAAATATTTATCAACTTTCCAACTAAGAATAGAGCCATTGTTTAAGGGCTAAATTCAACTCTCTAGGAAAGTTATAGACCATAGCACCACATTCCAATGAAACTACTAGAACAGTAGTCAACCACTAGACATGATACTAAGATCCCAAGAATTTGCTATATCACAAGTGTAACGCCATTTAAATTATTGAAATGTTTTTTCCTTATTACAGGAGAAAACTAAATTAAATCGCTGACTAGCTTGTGAATAAAAAACTCCCCCTTTCTAAAAATTCGCAGACAAATTTTTTTTTTTGAGCCACACAGGAATCGAACCGGAGCGCTTGAAAAATTATGCATAAAATACGTGCGCGTTAATGAATCCATCCACCGATGGCATATTGCTTAAGTCAACTATTATCACATTTTAAGTTAAAAACAAAATAAAAGAGAATTATATTATTCTCTTTGTTCTCTTTTTGTGTAGCAAAAAAAATCGCAAGTGAGAGTGGTTATTTGTAGATTTCTTTTATTTTGAACATTTTAAAACATAACATTAACTATACTTTTTACAAAGTTTTTTCAAACAAAATTATAAACTCTGTCTGAATTGCAATAATAAATTAAACACAGTTAAATTTTGTATACCTGCATAAATTTTAAATTTATATGGAATTAACAATGGTTAGTTTTTTTTTCAAGTACAAGTACCCAGTACTGGAAAATAAAGTAAAACCCGGTTAAAACTACTGCAAGGAATCAGCCAAATTAATTCGTTATAAGCAAGGGTCGTATTAACAGGGATAAAATTTAATCTTTTCAGTATTCACAAAATATTTAATATTTTAAAAAGAAAAACTTAAAAAAGTTTACAATTTTTTCTAAGATTTGCTAAATTAATGAATCGCAAATCATCAAGAAAAATATAAAAATTTTTAAGGGCAAAATTTTAGGAAGTTTGTATTAAAAATGGAAAGTTTATATGAAATTATGTTTGCGGACCTGTCAAAAACAGTTCTTTAATCGTTAGCTTATTATTGACTGGACCTACTGATGATTTTTAAAAAAATTTAGTTAGGATTATATTATATATTGGATTATATATATTGCAAATATTCTCTTTCTCATTCCGAAACCCGTTGCTCGATATCTTACACCCGTAGTTTGAAGATTTCATGAACATTATTGTTCCTGAACACGTCTGGACTTTTACATTTGTTCGTATTAACCGTGAATTTGTCTAAACCGAGTTCGTCTTAAACAAGTTTTATTGTAGTTGTAGTTAGTTTAGATTACGATGGTTAAGGTCAATTGGAAAATTATATCTGATTAAAAATTTATAAAATTATCAAAATAACATAATTTGTTATATTTATATTTGATTAAAATTTTTCAAACAAATAATATATGAGAGAATATATTATTTGAAATTCATAGATATTAATAAAAACAAGTAAGTGCGGCTAAATTCGGCTATGTCGAATCTTATATACCCTTCACCATGATTGGGAAAAAAGTGAAGTTTATATATGGACATATATGGAATGGACAGATTTATATACGGACGCCTTTAAGAGGAAATTAACCATTTAGTTTGGTGATAAAACTTGGACTCGGGAAGATTTATGGTTCCAGAAAAAAAAGTTGAATAGACGGGGAATCGAACTCGCGCCCAAGAGAAAAAAAAAGTATTTGTGACATAGCGTTTAGACAACTGAGCTATTAAAGCTCATACAAAATCATCGTTAATAGAGGTTCATATATAAAAAGTTTTCGTTCATTGGATGTGTTTGTTGTTTGTGTATAAAAGGTGGAGGTGAAAGAAAAGAACTTCAACAAATGGATGTATTTGTTATGCGTAAAATTATACATACATATTAAACAAAGGGATTTTACGGAAAAAATTAGAGGTAGTCCTGGTTTTTTGCTAATATCTCAGCCATTTATTAACCGATCTGTCTGATTTTCAATAGCAAACAGAAATGGTTCACATTTAACAGAAATATATAACAATCAAGTCCTCATCATGTCTGGGTTCTTCGGAAAACCTATTTCAACACACAGACGGACATCGTTAAATCAACTTCGCTCTTCATAAGGACCCAGAATATATATACTTTATAGGGTCTAAGATCAATATTGTAGAAATAACAAACGGAATGACAAACTTATATATACCCTTCCACCTGTGGTGAAGGGTATAAAATAACCTTCCACCTGTGGTGAAGGGTATAAAAAGTAATTAATAATATTTATTGCTGCATTTGACAATAAAAACTCAGTTTATATCTTTATAAAAATGCATACTTATGCAAAATTTTCTTTGTTCGACCAAAGTTGGTGCAGTTGACTATAGAACAGTAATTTTACATATCAAATCAAACAACATGCCAACGAGGCATGAGACGTAAAAGTAGATACTTGATTAAATACTGGTATTGAGGGAAAAGTGAAGCTGGTAAAAAACAAGTGGATACAATTTTCATACCACTATTAATATACATACATGCATATGAGAAAAAACCACTGGAATTGTGAGTTTTTTAAGCAATTTTAAATTTGCATTAAATTTAAAAAAAAATAACTGCGCAGAAAAATTATTAACATAAATAGAAAATTAAAAAAAAATCTTGTGTTTTATTGTTTAATGATAAACACAAGCAAAAAAAAAAAACAAATATTCCATTAACAAAAAAACAAAGACAACATTACGTAACATTGGAAAGAGAAATTATTATAAAAATACCGCATGATTAAAAAAAATAAATAAATGAAATATGTTAATAACAAATTAATCAAAAATCAATTAATAATTAAAACAAACAATTGTGTATTTAAATTACAAATAACAACTAATTAACACAAATTAAAAACCCTTTATTTAACAAAAAAAAAGGAATTAATTTAAATGAAAAGCATTTCTTACCAATTTCCTTCATCATTATTTCATCTTCAGTTAGCACAGTCAATGGAGTGGGTGTGCCGGCATTGCCAGAGGACATAGCACATTGCTGTTGACGCAGGGCATTGGCGATCTTCAAATAAAGAATATACAAATATTTATTTTGCATTAACTTTATATAAATCATTATTTTTTTTATCAAATTTGTATTTATTTTTTTTATTGAAAACTTACCAAACGTGTATGTAATTTTTTTAAAGCATTCATTTTGCTTTATTTGATTTGTGAAAAATAATTAAATCAATTAATTTGTTTTCAACACACACCAAACTGGGCATTAACTACTAATGACGACGACCTCTAACGTCTGGCAGCGTACACTCAACTGATCCAACAAGATCCTCCAGTATACATACGAGCTTGAATTCTCATAGTTTAACAAAAAGAGTATGTGAGTGATTACGACGACGGGCCCACTTGTTGCTATTATTTATTGTATGTGATGGCACAATTATTTAATATTCTCATGCTGATTTTTTAGGGTGTAGTAGTGTTAAAAATGAGCAAACAATGTACAGTAGAATCGCTATAATTCGTACCCCAATATTTCGAAAATCTTGATAATTCGTGAAAATCTATCTATTGATATTGATTGATTGAAGTAAAACTGGCTTAAATTCGGTTGTGCCGAATCTTTGAATACCCTCCACCAATGTCATAAAAAATGTTCTTTACTGTTTTTGATACAAATAATATAAAAAAAACTTTAGAAGTGAAATTATGTGGTGAAAAAAAATTTTGTGGTTAAAAAAATTTTTTGAGGTAGAAAAAATTTTTTCTTGATAAAAAAAAACTTTTTTTTTGAGGTGAAAAATATTATTCAATTTTAAGGAAAAAACAAAACAAAATATTTTACTTGCCAGTCGCTACTACAAAATTGTACTAAACTTCACCAATTTGTTTTGAAAATTTAGAGGTATCTTCACATTTTCACTCATAACTTTTTAAAGGCTGGACTGATTTTGCACATTTTCAATATCAAACTGCTCGGGAGGATGTGCATTAATCTAGGTAAAAATGAGCACTCCCACTTGCGTCTTCGCGCCGTGATCGCCATTTCGACAGACGGACATCGCAACTCGACTTAAAATCTCATAAGGATCACGAATATACTATATCTTAGACCTATATTTCGACATGTTACAAACGGATTTACAAATAGTTTGCTGATTTGGTCAATGACATATAGAATTTTTTTTGTGAAAAATTTGTTGTGCGGTATCTATTTTTCACGTAAAATTAAGAAATTTTAAAATTTGTAAAAACTTTAATATTCTGAAAACTACCCCTTTTTCCTTTTTATTATGTAAAATAATTTTCCAAAGTTTTTTGTCTTTTAGTTTTTATATACCTGGAGGTTTTTTGCTAGTTTATAGCGAGCTTTTAACCTCCGTATATTTACAAAAACAAATTAAAGAATTTTAGCTAGGTAAATACATGCATTTCTATTCGGCAAAAGATCTCTTCAGAACCCAAAATTTTAGACAAGCTAGAAGCTTCAGAACAAACCCCTATTAAAAATGTATATTTTTCTACATTTCCACACAAGTGGTTAAGTTGTTTTCTTAACAGGCACAATGATGATACTGAAACTGAAAAATACCAAAAAATGTGTTATTTATAAAAATTTCAGTTATCCCTGGCTTCAAGTAATAATTATTAAAGTTTTTTGTTTTCTAATTTTCTTTTTGGGGTTAACTTGAATAGACTGTAAGCGAATGCATCGATAGTTTTCGCAAAAAACATGTGAAACGCAACCTTGTTCTGCTTTCTATAGGGTGAGTGAGAGGTAATTAAATATATATAAACCTGAGGAAGATTAATAAGGCGCTGTATTAAAGTTATTTCTCTATCTAATAACAAATTTTACAAAATTAAATGTGTCCCCAGCTTTAAAAGTTAAATGCTAAAAAAAAAATTTCCATTAAAAATCCTATCAACTGGATCATCTATTAAGTCACCCTGCATAAAGTAGGGTGACCATAAATTTCTAGATGCGAAAAGTTGAGATACAGAAACAAGGTGCTGGTCATGCTACATTTCCACTAGATGTGTTTTAGAATTGTGAAAAAAGTAGGGTTTTATCTTTTTGTAAAACCTTAATTTTTTTCTTGATTTGCAAGAAAACGCCAGATATTTATTCCTTGTGATCTGCGTATTTTTTCACAATCAATAATGTTTTTTCGCCTTAAACTATAAAATAATTTTGCTGGTTTATAGAATTCTGATTTGTAATTTTTTAGTTTTCTTTAAATGATTCAGATTTTATACTTTTTTATTGTATTACTGATAATTGGGATTTTACTTTGACTTCATTTACTACTGCGTTCTTCATTATGGCTCGGGAGCTAATGAAATTGGTGAATGGTTCTCTGATGATTGTTTTTAAATTTTTCGGATGAATTCCAAAACCCTTTTTTGCTGGAATATTGAAAATGGAAAAAAACGTGCCCGCTTAAATTTTAAAATAGGTTTAATGTATGTAAATTTGGATACGAGTTGGGTGGTCCCCCATGTCAATATAAATTACCCTTTAATAAAATTTTTACCAACAAAAAAGGCACTCCTGGTGCCCTGTGGCCCTTGAAAATCGCATACTTTCATTGGATAAAATTCTAACAAAATTGAAAAAAATGGGTAATCTTTGTCTCTGAGATGACCAGAAAACTAACACTCTAACCTTATTAGAGTTCTCTTTTGTAAAAAACTATCTCAATTTCATCAAGATCGGAAATTATAACATATAGACTCCTTGTTAACTGGATTTTGTAGTTTTAAAGTTGTAATCAGTCTACAAATGTTTTTTGAAAATCTTTGTGAAAATAAATTCAAAAAACCCCAGCCAGCAATTTTAAAGCGCTAATAAGACTTTGAAATGAAAAATTTTTCATCAGAGTAACACTCAACATAAATTCCAAAATTATTCAATTGTATGAAATTTTGTTTTTCTATTTCCCGAGTTCTCTTGGAAGGTCCATTTTCGATATATTAGCTTAGAAAATCTCATGAGTGTATTCTTTCTTTGGAAACTCTGCAAACATTATATTGAAGTGGTCCAAACTTTATTGTTCTTTAACAAAGCCAAAATATTTTATTTTTAATTTTGGTTCCACAGATGCCTAATAAACTTTTATGATTTATGTACTCAAAACGTCATAAATTATATCCTTGCTGCTCTATATCTAGTCTCACTCTTATGAAAATTTAAATTGATAAATCGCAACACATAGGATTAACTTTATGAAAAAAAAAAAAACATTTTCTTTTCTTTATACTAAAGAAATACAGCTTGCTTTCTTTTTATTCTAATAAGAAATAAAACGCTTAACAATCACGTTCGTCTCTGAAAAATTCCCACCTCTCCGGTAGAAGAGGAAGAAGCACAACTATAAATAGACTATACTAACAATGGTGTGATTAAGCAGTTTCCATGGGCTGAGCGGCAGTTTCTTCGGTATATTTGCCCTTGTCCTTGCCCAAAGCAGCCAAGCGTCCTTTGCCGCGACGTTCCAAAATGGCTTTACGGTCCTTGTCCAATTTCAATTTGACAATCAAACATTTAGAGGGATGGATACCAACGTAAACATTGGTACCGTTGGCATTTTCACGTTGAATCTTTTCAATGTAAACGACAAACTTTTTGCGGTAAGATTGAACAACTTTGCCGACTTGGTTGCCCTTGAAGTGGCCGCGCACAACTTGAACTTCATCGTCCTTGCGAATGGGCATGGAGCGAACATTGTATTTTTGACGCAATTCCTTGGAAAGGGGGGCAGACATAAGACGACGGCGAATGTGGGAAGGAGCCTGGAAATGGCGCTTGCGGTTCTTTCTGCGAGAGGATGATACAAACTTGTTCAACTTCATGTTGGCTTTTGTTGTTCACTAAAATGACAGCAAAATAGAAAAAACACTGGAATTAGTTTTTTTGAAGGCATAGAATATAAAAATAAGATTCAAGGCAGATGTTTAAACACTTTTTATTCAGATATTTTAAACCTTTTTTGCATGTTTTTTACACTCGATTTATCTTTAATTTTACCCGTTTCTTATGATAACAATTCTTTATTTTTTGGCATTTTAACATTGCTTAAGGTTTTATTTAGATTTTTCATTGATTCGTTTATTAGAAATTTTTCGTGTAACTTCGATGTTTTTTGATAAAAATTACAATTTAAAAAATTAATAACCTACCAAGCTAGCTAAAAATTAGGAAAGAAAGAAGGAAGAAAAATGGTTGTCGAAACTGTCAATTTGACATTTTCAAATAAACCAATATGGCAACGCTTTAAAATATTGGTGGCATCTTCATTTTTATCAACCATGCGTTTTATAGCGTATTTACATGCTGCCATCAAAAAATACTAATGCCTCGTTTACATGTTGCGAATTAACAATTTTTTGCCATTATTCTGCCGACGTATTTTACTTGTTGCTTTATCTCTAATATAGTTGAAGAGTTATGAGTTTGAGAACACGTATTTCCGTTAACTAATATTTTAAAAAATTTCAAAGAAAAAGGTTCTTCTATGAGTACGTGTAAAATGGAAAAATTGTTATATTTTTTCCTAATTATTTGTTAAAATTTATTTCTTTTATATATAATACTTTTTTGTTTTTCTATTTTCAATTTTTATTTGTGCGTTCTTTTTTGTAATTGTCAATGGAAATGGACAGCTAGTCGACGTTTTATTTTAAGCAAGGTTTACATTATACCACAAGTCATAGGATATGTCAAAAAATGAGTCAGATAGCAAAAATCCTATGGTTTAAACTCATTTTGTCTGATACATACAGAAAATCCAATATAAACTAAATATTTCATAAAATTATGAGAATCAAATGGTATCGGTGTTGCATTTTCTTACAAACAAAGAACAACACAAACAAACAGTTTTAAACTTAGTCGGCGGTAAAAAACAATTGACAACAAACAAAAACATCTGTTTGCATAAAATTTGCATCTGAAGGTTTAAATGCACATGGGTTTACCAACCATAGGATTTTTAATTTGATTTTCTTTAGGTAAAATCAGAAAATGTAAACTCGGCTTTAGCAGTGTTGTATAATAAAGATCTACATATTTGCGAGTTATAAGACATGTTTATGCGGCAAGCTATCAAAGTTGGCCTATGTCAATCTCATAATTTGACAGAAGACAACATTTAGTGCTAACGCTTAATGTTACTTATTTTGAATTTGTATGGGAAAAATACAAGCCAACGTTATTTGCTTGCCGCAGCTGTTTTTATACTCAAATTATTGAAATCAAATTGGCCATTTTTAACTCGTCGTCTAACGGGGCATAAGATTAATGTTAAAGCACTAACAATTCATGCAAGCAGCAACCATTTTTTCTGTCTTGTGTAGACTTTGACACTTGTTGCACAACAACAGGGTTGTCATACTTAGGAGTTGTTTACAAACATGGGGATTTGACAAACACAAGGTTGTTTTCGGATTAAAAAAAAAACATTTTGAGGATATTAAAAACCATTCACAAATTTCGAAATTATTAAATTTGCATAGTTTTCAAAAAAATCAGTCTAGTTTATAAAAATAATTCCAAAGAAAGATACAAATTTGTATGTATATATTTTTAAAGCTTTTTAAAGCAAATAAATTCTCTGTGCTTGATATATGAATAGAAAATCGTAAAAGGCAATTTCACCATTTTTTATTTCTTAATTGGGGATAATTTAAGATTTAATTGGAGATTACAAAAATGTAACTGGCAAGCTTGGTCAACAGTATAAAAGCACATCAAAAAATCAAAACAAAAGAAAATTATTTTATCACATGTGCACAAATTTGTTTAATAAATACTTAACAAATAAATAGAAATGGAACTAATGGTAAGTTATACATAGAAATATTTGCAATATTCCAATTAAGAATATATTTTTAGAAAGGAGCTTCCATGTTGTCAAGACCAGCGGATGAATTTGGTAATGACGGTGTAGTTGAAGAATTGTGGGCAGTAAAGGCTATGGAACATGCCGAAGTATACTTTAATGTAAGTACTTTATTTTAATTAGGAATACCATAACCATTACAATCTTAGACTTTAGTGGAATTTATTGGCATAACTCCGATTGCTTTAAAATTAATAAATGTACATATATTTGTATCGAGTAGACAAGGCTTTAAAGCTGTAAACTGAATAAATCCGGAAATATTTCTTCGATCAGAACAAAATGTATTCCATAGAAAAGGCTTTTCAAATATATTTTTTTTGCACACCAATCGCATAACAATACATACACCATGACTTAACACATTGAGGACCAATTAAAAATTTATATTTGTTTCAGTACTAAAAAAAGCATAATTAAAAAATTATCCTCTATAATGCTAAACTAAGTTTATAAAAATAAATAGTCAGAAACTCAGCTTTCAATTTATAATTGACATGACTTGTTAGCTTATCAAATGCTCAAGATAAATTATACTTGGCCTTTTCCCTTCTTAGTTTATTTTTTTTGCGAGATTGTAGAACAGCAGTTCAAAATAGTTGCTTTGAAGGAAAATTGCTCAGCGAAGCTGCTTAGAAACCTAAACTCGCCTGCTTAGAAATCTAACTCGGACTTCAATCACACAAAACGTAAGATTTTCTTTTTACAAACGGTACGAATTAGAAAATTTATTTGAATCGAGTTAAGTGGCATTCCCTGACCCAGCATTGCTTTATTCACAGTTTTATCAATTTTAGAACATTACGGTAAACCTTACTTGTTCATAAAGTTAAGTTTTAGTTTCATTTCGAAAGCTGTTGTTTTGTGTTGTTTCGATAGATAGATAGATAGATATAAATTTATTAGTATTTTCAATACTTTTAAAATTCTCACAATATTTACATTTCATTTTTACAATATAAATTGTTTTGCTCTATATTAATAATTAATTTAATTTAACAAAGTTTGTACATTCTTTTCTAAATAAATATTCATTTCTCTCATTCTTTATATTAATTGATAGTGAGTTAAATAATTTAAGTCCTTTGTAAAAAAGAGATAGTTGCATTGCCATTGTGCTAGCTTGTTGCAGTCGAAAATCATCAGAGTTTCTGAGTCTATATGGCTGTACATCACCTACATATCTTACTTGCTCGCAAAGGTACTCGGGCGCATTTCCTTGTTTCATTTTTTTGATAAACAGTAGTGTATTGAGTTCCAAACGTTGCCTTATATTTAACCATTTAAGAGTATTAAGCATTAGATGTATGGGCGTATATCTGTTACATTTTAAAATTGTTCTCATTGCCTTATTTTGTAATTTTTGAAGTCTGTCTATTTGCGTTGATTTGCAGCAAGCATAAATTATTGTAGATCCAAACTCAAAATGTGGTTTAATCATCGTGTTGTATATGTGTATTGCTGTCAATGTTGATACTTTATTTCGAATTCTTTTGAAAAAGCCAATTTTTTTACCTATTTTCTTGCAAGTGTATTCTATGTGTTCCTTAAATTTTAGTTTTTTATCAATAATAAACCCAAGGTATTTAATATGTTCAACCTTCTCTATTATTTTATCGTTTATTTTAAAGTTCGTCTTGCTGGTCATATTTATTTCAATTATTTTTGTTTTGTTTTCGTTTAATTTTAATTTGTTCATTTTTAACCAATTATTTATATTATTAATATCATACATCATATTAATTTTACATTGTTCTTCTGTATCTCCTTCTGTGTATATTAGAGTGTCATCCGCATACAAAACTATTTCACTTCTTGTTATAATATTGGGCATATCATTTATATAAATGCTAAATAATAACGCCCCAAGTATGGATCCTTGTGGAACACCGAAATCATTATCAATTAATTGAGATGTTATCCCATTTACAATTGTTATTTGTTTCCTGTTTGACAAGTACGATTTAAACCATTCAAGTTCAACACCTTGAACCCCGTATTTAAAAAGTTTTTTGATAATTATTTCTCTATCAATCGTTTCAAATGCTCTTTTAAAGTCCAAAAAAATAGCCATTATTTTCCTTTTGCATCCAATTTGTTTCCAACGATTTATTACAAAATTAACTGCTGTTTCGCACGAAAATTTTTTTCTGTATCCAGATTGATATTTCGATATTAATGAGTTGTTCTCCATATACTTTTCCAATTGATCTTTCACAACTTTTTCTAAAATTTTCTCACATGTCTTTAAAGAGTTTATAGGACGAAATTCTTCACATTTTTTTGTGTTGATCACTTTTTCAATCGGTGTTACCATTGTTACTTTCCAAACTTCAGGAAAAATTCCACTTTCTAGAGATTTATTTACTATATCCAACAATATTTTTCCAGTTATGCTCCAATTATCGATTATTATTTTATTTGATATTTTACAGTAGTCAGGTTTTTTGTTTAAATGCATTATGATATTCTTAAGTTCTAAAATTGATATTGCACGAAAATTAAATTTTTTATTTACATCTGATACATTGTCTACATATTGCACTTGTTCGATCGAGTCTCTTATATACTTAATACTGCTTACAAAATAATTATTAAAATTACTGGCTATTTTTTTATTATCCTTATATTCTACTTCATCAAATATCACATTTGTTATCACAGATTGTTTCTTTTTTAGAACTAAGTCTTTAATTTCTTTCCACATTTGCTTTTGGTCTTTGGCATTATTTATTTTGTTGTCAATATATTTATTTTTCTCATTTTCAATTTTCAATTTATATAAATTTCTGATCGATCTATAATTTGACCATGCATCATATGTATTTTCAAATCTTGCAACTTGGTGTGTAATAATTTTATTTCTTTTTAATAATCGCAGTTCATTATTGAACCATTTATTGACATTATTTTGCTGCCTTATTGTTCTTTTAATTATGAATTTGTTGACAGTTTCCTCAAAACATTTATCAAGCATTAATGCATTTTCATTTACATCGCTGAATTGTTCATAGTTTAATAAAGATCTAAAATGACCATAAAATAAATTTTGATTGTATTTAAATATCTCCTTAGGTTGTATGTTTTTATCACTTTGATTATTTTGCCCACTTTTTATGTTTATATTTAATGCTTCATGATCCGCTATTTTACCCGCGTAACTATATTCTACTGATATTTTTTGGCTATTTGTTATAACATAGTCAATTAGAGTTTTTGAGTTATTTGTAATACGTGTGTAATCATTTACAATCTGTTTTAGACCATTATCGTTTAAACTGCTTTCAATTTTATTTTTATAAAAACTGTTTTGTGTCCAATCTATATTAAAATCTCCACTTATCAAAATATCACAGCTGTAATCACAGATTTCATCTAAAATTTCATCAAAAACCATACAAAATTCCGCCTCCCCACAGCTGGGTGATCTATACAATGTAGCCATAATCATACGTGTACTATCATGTTCAACTATGCAAGCTATGATCCAATATTTTGATGGTACTACTTTTTCCAAAATTTTTTTCATTTTCCAAGTTTTCTTATAGTATATAATAACACCTCCCGTTCTTGTTGAGTTTGAAAACGATATTATCTGATTATAGCCTTGTAAAGTTATTTCACTTTCTTCGATGTTCTCAGTCAGATGTGTTTCCGAGAGTAAAATAAAATCCATATTTTCTGTTGCAGCAATAACTTCTACCTGATTAAAATTGTTAATTAATCCTTGTACGTTTGTATAAAGAGCCCGTATAATTTTTAATTGTTACATTGCTAAGCCCATTCTTCTTTTTTCATATTTAATTTGTTTTGGTACACTTGGCATTCCTTATTATTTGTTGTATGATTTTCATCTAATCCCAAATTAAGTTTGATATTCATTCTAACACAATTAATGCATTTAACAATTTGTTCCTTATTACACTCCTTTGTTTTGTGATAGCCATGACATTTAAAACATATTTCCTGGTTTCTGCAGTCTTTGGCCATATGGTTGTATCCTTTACATTTAAGGCACTGTAAAACATCCGTACCATCAAAAACTCTACACCTTTCCCATCCTATATTAACTCGTTGTGCGGTAATCATTGTTGTATACGTTTCATTATTAACTGCTAATTTGACATTGTATATTGTTTTATTGTTTCTTTTATATTCGTATTGTTCTATAATTTTCATTTCACTGCTATTAATCATTGGATTTTGTTTCTTCAATTTTTCAATTATTTCACCTTCTTCATATTTAAATGTCATATCTGTTATTTTAATTTTTAATTCAACTGGACTGGGCACCTTAATTTCATATCCTTCTTTTAATTCACTTTGTATAGCATTTCTTATTTTTTCCCTTTCTTCGTTATTTTCGCTTTGTATTACCACTGTACCGTTTCTTCTGTTTTCGACTCTTGTTATTTTAAAGTTAACTGGATCGACCTTTTTGTTTAGTTCTTCTTTTGTTTTATCTACACCTTGCTTTTCTTTAGGTTTTACAATTAATGGCACTTGTATATACGGATTCGGTAGCGCGATCTTGTTTTTTAGGGTTTCAGAGTATGTCATTTTCGTTTTTTGTTCACTTGTCTCTTTAATTACCTTCTTTATTTCATTGCACATACTGACATTGCTATCTTCAAATGACTTACAAATTTTTTTGTTGTTATTTTCAAATTCCTTAACGTACCCATACAATTTTTTTACCTCCTCAACATTTTTTTCACATGATTTTTGAACATTATCTATTCTTTTCATCCTGTCTTCATACCGTAGTTCAATAGCCTTTAATAGTTCTTTAATTTCCCCTTCATTTTGTTTCAGTGATGACCCGAATTCATGTTTATATTCCACTAAATTTTGTTTGTTTTTATTCACAGCTTCTTGTATTTCTGTTAGAACCATGTCGACATTTTGAATATATTGTAGACAATCATCACACATAAACCGTATAAAGTTTTTGCTTTCCAGCATCTGGGATGAATACTGGTCAATTCCCGAACATTTAATTGAACAATGATATACTTTATTACACACTCCCATACATCTAATTCCTGTTTCACCACGAATTGATATTTTGCATTTACAACACTCAGACATGTCTGAGTGTAATTTTTATATTTCTTTTCTTTGTAACAATTAACAATATTTATATATATTTTTTTCAATCTTTAAATTCTACTACCAGGTTTTTGTAGGTTCTTAATAGTCCTGTCTATTTTTTAACCAAATATTATTATTTTTATTATTTTATTTTAAGAGCTTTATTTTATTCACTTCCTCTCGTCAGTGTTGCCAAGAGGAACTGCATCTTAATTTACTTAACTATGGCAAAAAATTTTGATCATGTTTTAAATTATTTTCAGTTGTTAACCAGTGTCGAGCCTTCCTGCATTAGACTAACACCATATGATGATCAAATTTACCAAACTTTTCGCCAAGATTTTCCCAATTTAAAAGTCGATGTTTTATCTGATGATATACTAAAATCGACAGAAGCCAAACAGGAGTGGCGTCAATTTGCCGAAAAATTCAACAAATTAGATGATTATTCGTATGGAACTTTGATGCGTGCCGATGCCTCCCAAGAATTTTCTCCCGACAACTCGATTTTGGTAGTGCGTATACAATTCTTGGCTATAGAAATTGCCCGCAATAGAGAAGGTTACAACAACGAAGTCCATCATAAATTTAGACCTGCGCCAAAAACTGCAGGCGTGATTCCAAACGAAAGTAACAAATAACAAGAGGTGAAGAAATAGAATAGCGTTAAAATCCTTTAAATATAAGTTTACAAGTTTTTTTAAATACAATCCAAAGGATAATTTTATTGAAAACAGAAATTGATTTCGCCTTTATTGTCATAGTAACTATGTTCACAAGATCTTCGGTTATAATGAGATCTAATATCGATGATATAATATGCCAATTCTTATTTATGAACTGAAGCCCACGACAATTTGATGCCTTTTTACACTGCTTCATTTTGGATAATACGATCTGTAAAATCCGTGAATACAAACTGTTTTATCAAGGCTCTTTTCAGTTTTTTAAATAATTAATCGGATTTAATTTTTTTACTGAAAATCTGATCCAAAAATATTAAAAAGCCATTAATGATTAGTGAAAGAAATGCGACATTTTTTGTTTCTTTAACTGTGGCTTTCAAATTCGGTAACTGTAGTGAAAAATCGTTTCAACTTTGCAGTTACAGAATATGTGGCGCACAGTAGAAGTTTTTTTTATATATTATTATACTAAAAGATTACAAAATAACATTCGAATATTTAAAGAAGAAAAAAAAAAGAACAAGTTATAACTATATTGTTTGGTCTTTCAAACAAAGTACATAGGATTTTTGTCCATGAATCTCGGTTTAATTCTACGATTATTATATTCAACCCTTAAGTCTTTGTTAAACCTAATTGTTCTGAAAAGAGTTAACAAATTGCATGACGACTATTACAGTAGATGACCTTTTAAAATAAACTTACCCCTCTATATATACTCTTCCACGAAAGGCTACCAAATGTGCCAAATAGGCTGGAGCGGGATAAGAGACAGCACGATTACAACGTGGAAACAAATGACAAAGATTATAAGTCAGCTTCTGCAAAAGGTTTATATCGAATCCTGTATCATCAACAATCACATTGTAACGTGTTGGTTTGGCAGTACCCTGAATAGACTGATGGCTGACCATAAAGAATTGCACTTCATTGGGATGAGTTATATGCTGATCGACTACTGTACCAGCCTCTACGTTGTTAAAATCTTTGAAATCTCTTGGCTTTGTGAGTGGAAAGAAGCGAGTGTGATGACGTTTAACTACAATTACAACGGTCAGCTTAGGATTGCATCCCTATAAATTAAAGATACAAACAAATTAGTGCATAATATTCGGAATAAACACCATTTAAAAGAAAAATATAAATAATTATAACTAAAAAAATATTACTTACCTTCTTTCTGCAAGCACTTCTTATACCACGAACTTCATTCTCTTTCACTATAGGAAACTGTCCATCTGACACCCCATCACGATAGTATATTATTTGACTGGGATAGCTTTTCTGATATTTATAGTAGACAGCCAAATGATTTTCAACGATTGACTCCATATCTTCAATATTTTCCACAGTAGAACGTTGTAATCGATATTGACAGTTGTAGCATGCACCATATTGATCATGCGACGCAGCAGAGCCCACTACACTGGGTATTTCACGCTGATCCGGCGAAGGATGTGTAACATCGGCTCCCAAATACATGACATTCTTTATGGGCTCCATTAATTTTTTTAAATTCATCTCTCTGTCTTGGGCAATTTTATGATTTGTGCCGTTTAGTTTGGCATTTACCTTCAACAAAATATTAGAGAAAACTGTACGATCTCTTAAAGATCTATTGACGGTATTCTCTTTAATACATTGAGTCAGTATGCCAACTTCTAGTTCAGCATTCTGCTTAATTTTTGCATACGTAGTGCCTCTCTCGGCCAAAACTACAAAGACCTAAAATGAGAGAATGAATTATTTTTTGAAATGAGTAAATATATTGTTAATCATATAGAATTTTTATAACATAAAAACTTTATGGCATAATATTGCATTTCATTTTTCATTAATACTTACCAAATCGTATTTTTGTGAATCAAGTTCTTTAAGCTTAGAATTTACATCATGGTAAGAGTCAATAATTGCATCATTGGCCAGGTTCATATTCAAATTTTTAGATGTTTTTAAAACCTGTTACATAAAAAAGAAAGCAACGTAAATACTCTTGATTTCTACATACCAATTTCTAATACATACATCTTGTTTGAAACTCTCTAAATCGTGATAAATATTACGTCTACACCTCGCTTCTTCAAATATTATGGCCCATTTATGACCGCTAGGTGGCTTGGAAGTAATCAAAAACTGCATTTGATCCATACGCCAAGCTCCGCGCATAGTTGTAACTGTGCGCCCTTGAAGATATTCCATATATGGTGTGGGCAGTAGGCGGCTGGGAACTTTTATGAAATTAGTTCCGATTTTCAGCCCAAATGCTTGTACTATAGGATTTTCATTGTGTTGGAAATAGTCAAGTAAATCCATAATTTTTTCCTTGCGCGAATTTGTCGAAGTAGCAGCATATCGTACCATTTTTTCAACTTGTCTCTTACCGTCTTTTCTCTGCCATTTTTAGGAAAACCAATATAGAAGCTATTCAAAAGTATTTTTATATACATATATTATACTTACGTTTAGAGCTTGTCCTTCGAGAATAGAACAGAATTCCATTGGCAAAGCTATTGAACGTACAGTTGAACCAACTTTAAGACAATTAAGATTCGGATATTCCAAGCGACAACCGCGAGATTGAAAATATGCTTGTACTGTTAGCTCTACACCATCATCATTTCGGAATTTAAGACGTGAAGCTGGTTCTCCTATATCCAAAACTCTATACTTTTTAGGAGTAGCTCCAAAACTGTCCGGTGGCCTGTATTCAATATCTATGCCTTTCAGAAAACTTTGAATATCTCTAAAAGCCCAGCGGTTATCTCTTATATCATTACGAGGATCAATATTTTGGTTCCTCAAATAATCGAGCAATGTCGATTGCCGGGGAAACGATTTATGGGCAATATCGACGTTAAAAAATGGTTGTTCACCCAATATGGCAGCCTGAAACAAACCGGTCCATGCCTCAAATCCACCATCTAAATCAAAGGGATCATTGGGTTTGCGGAAAAATGAACGTCCTACACGTATCCCACGATCATGATTGTTGCTAGCCAGTACAACTTCCAAAACTTGAAGTGCTCTCATCGGTTTATCCGATACACTTTCATTTTGGTAGCTAAAAATTAAATTTATAAGATAAAGTCAACATCTCTGACAATATTAGCTTACATTCTCAAAGAGTTCAAATCTATTTCTGGATTGTCCGTTATTTTTATTTGCACTTGAAATTCTTTCATGCGATTGCTAGAATCAGGTATCTATGGAAAACACTATAAATATGTTTTCTTAAAAACAAATAAAATAATTGTTTACCTCTACTTTATGATCGATAGAAGATTTTAATGGTTGAAGTGTGTAAAAACTCTTATTTCCATCAAATGCTGAAATGATATCTGGAAACTTCTCTCGTCTACATTGTTCAAATGCAGGTCGTAGGAATTTCTTAGGACGATCTGGAGTAATGGTAACATCATAGTGATAGGCCACATTTGGCATTTTATTCAAATCCAATTTTAAATAATTCACCTCCAAGCTGCCTACCTTCCCCAAGGTACCACGTACTATACCATTACATGATTTTAGCTTTTCCGGCAATAATGGTTCTAGTCGAAAATATTGTTATTATTATGTTATTTTAAAAATATATAAAAACATGTGTGCGTTAAATTATGCTCAAATACAAATTTGGCATTAGTTGCCGTTAAGAGTGAACGCGTAGAATTACTGAAGCAATTCTTGAATCATTGATTACATAGTAGGTGCTTTAAGTTTATAGTGAATGTTCCGGTTAACTCCTTGCCGCACAAACATCTGATTCTATACAATAATCTTAATAAATAACTTTACCTAAAAAAAATTATGATTTGAAAGAAAATCACCGGTATCGTTTCAAAAACTTTTCAATTTACTGTAGCTACCCTCTCTTTAAATACCATAACTGATATACGTTTACCTAAAACATTTAAACACTGTTGTTACTGCCCATGCACGAAGGCACATTAGTAGAAACATCTGTTTCTGTTTGGTCATTTGGATGGTTCTCTTGGTATAGTGTTGGGACAATCCATAGCATCAAAGGAGTTTTAAACAAAGAAAAATACGTCGAAATATTAAATAACGTCATGTTGCTAAGGAGAATTTGCCATGGGTTGAGAACTTGCAATTCCAAAAGCATACGAAGCATACGGCGAAGCCGAAAAAACAGTTTTTGCACACGTTTCCATCATTTTATTGAAGTGACAATCATACAGACCGTACTGAAAGAAACCCCATGGAACATCTGTGGGGTGCCGGGAAAAATAGTTAACGTCAAAAATTAAACAAATTTGACTTTCAAATACAATCACTGCATTCAGCACTAATACTTTCAACTCTGTACATCCTGTATTTTGTACTGTTCTTGGTTTTACAAGTTACTTTCGTCTAAATTGACACACGCCATAAGCCGACTTACTGGTCGTACACTAAAAGACAAAACTCAATATATACCATAAAATTTAAACAAATCAAAAGAGAACTATGCTGATACAATTCAATTTTTAAATAAAATCTAGCCTCATTTTCACAATGTCCCCTTATCTGTTTAATAACTGGGACTTTAACTGAGACATTTGTTGTGTTTCCCATGTAATATATGCAATTAACTGTTGTTTAAGCCCTGTTTTATATATTAGGCCTTAGCCTCATTCCCACAATGGCCCGTAAGACACTAACTGGAACTTTAACCGACACTATAATATTTAAATTCAACTGTTGCTTCAATTTTAAAGGAACATTCAGTAATCAAGTCTTAACCAATAAAGAATGCACATAAAAATAGTAATTTTATGCGGGTTCGTTTTTCACAACATCTTGAGATTATATTAGCTCGTTGATAATCTGTCTTGTCTTACCTTCAGATAAAGACAGTCGTGCCATTTGCTGTTGTGGTGCTTGCCCACGTTGTTGCTGTTGAGGTGGGCCACGCTGTTGCTGTTGAGGTGGACAACGCTGTTGCTGAGAGTATCCTTGTTGAGACGGACCACGCTGTTGATCTTGACCACGTTGTTGACCCTGTTCACGTGGCTGCTGTTGACCACCCTGGGAACGCCCCTGTTGTTGACCTCCTTGGGGACGTCCCCGTTGCTGTCGTCCATCCTGGGGTCGTACCTGCTGCTGACCCCCACTCCAAGCACCCTGTTGACTTGGCTGCTGTTGTTGTTGAACTTGACCACGTTGTTGTTCAGAACCACGCTGCTGTTGACCCCCACCCCAAGCACCCTGTTGACTGGGCTGCTGTTGTTGTTGAACTTGACCACGTTGTTGTTCAGAACCACGCTGCTGTTGACCCTGTTGACGTGGCTGCTGCTGACCCCCACCCCAAGCACCCTGTTGACTGGGCTGCTGTTGTTGTTGAACTTGACCACGTTGTTGTTCAGATCCACGCTGCTGTTGACCCTGTTGACGTGGCTGCTGTTGACCTCCACCCCAAGCACCCTGTTGAGTGGGCTGCTGTTGCTGTTGAATTTGACCACGTTGTTGTTCAGAACCACGCTGCTGTTGACGTGGCTGCTGTTGACCTCCACCCGAAGCACCCTGCTGTCTGGGCTGCTGTTGTTGCTGTCCACCCTGTTGACTGGGCTGCTGTTGTTGCTGACCTCCTTGGGGACGCCCCTGTTGCTGTTGACCTCCTTGTGGACGCCCCTGTTGCTGTTGGCCACGCTGAGGACGACCCTGCTGTTCTTGCCCACCCTGGGAACGTACCTGCTGTTGTTGCCCACCCCAGGCTCCTTGAGCTTGTTGTTCACGTGTTGGTTGAGGGCCCTTCGTCTGCGTCTGGCTTTGCAGTTGCCCACTAGTGCCTACGAAAATTAACAATAATTAAATAAAATATGTATGTTATAGTTTATGTTTAGATATTTACGTAAAACTCTTTTCATTTTAACTAATTTTGTGTAATACAAAAAAACAAGCCTACTTTTTTAAGCAACTCAAACCATAAGTAGGACATGCTTTAAGAAATACGATAGAAAATTTTAAATTGTTTGAAAAGAAATTTTTTCTCAATTTCTTTTGGGATGATTTTAACCATAAAGTCATCAATTTTAAAACCGATAGAAAAAAAGGTTATAAAGATTAAGAAGTTGGTGTATAAAAATATTTCATGTAGGCCCAAATAAAAGAAACACAACCAAAATGCTGGTGTGATCACTCAAAATAAAGAAAATTTTCTTACGATTTTAAAACTGCATTTTGTTCTATGGTCCCACTATATGCATTTAAAACCCCCGGGAGACCCAAATAACCACTTAATGTACTAATCCTAAAGTATAGTAAAATTTATTGTTCGCATTAAACGGAATTTCGTTTAAAAAAAAAGTGTTTTTTAACACCTTAAATTAATAAAAATGGACCTAGTGCGAAATTCATTCCTTAACTCTAAATAAAAAAATCTATTCCAGAGGGGATCATATTTTTTGAGGGGTGCCCGATAAGCCAACCAATCAATAACTGTGAAACAAAAACATTAATTCGCGACTGAACAGGTTCAGCAGCCCCGACACCAGCAATCTAAAATTATGGTTGCTCTTTTTTACTACAGAGTGAGTCATAGTTTTTAGGTCTGCACAATAATAATTTGCAAAAAAATACTGGGTAGTCCCCTCTTTGTAATTTTCTACTACTTTAGTTGTATGTACATACTATATACATACATACATACCACATATTGAAATTAGGGTGACATTAGGTTGTATATATATTTTGTTTTTAGTTTGGATTGTAATTAATTTTTTTTTATTTTTTTATTTATTTGCAATTTTAAAGCCCATAGGGCCAATTAATCTAAATTAATCCTTAAAATGTAGCAACATCTTATATAATGTATTAATAAATATCAGAATTAAATAAATTATAAATAATAAAAAAAAAAAATAATAATTTTAAACCAAAAACTCGCCAGTAATAGTCAATACTCCAAAACTACAAATTATTAATTACTTCCATGCACAAAATCGATTAGTTTACCTTTTTGGACACTATAAGAAACCTTAAAACTTTTTAAATCTCTAGGAAGGGAATTATATGCTTTAGCAACTCTAAGATTTGTGGCAATGAAATAATAATAATACATTTTATTTAAGGATTTCTTTTCCAAAGTAATACTTTTTGTGCTAAATTTTTTTATTCAGACTCATTTTGGTCAGTTTAAACAATGACTTTTCCTGTCTCAGCTATCACCCTTTATATTTTATAAAATAATTTGTATTTTATGGGTGTAAAAAAAATCAAAACTTAGGGAACATTTTTTCTAAATTGCCTGTATATAGTAAGTTAAAAGGATATAGTAATATGTGACATATGAAAGGTATTTTAAATACATTTCCAATGATGACGTAGATATTAGCAAGTCAAAATTTGAACCGAAATAGTTCCGGGATAGGTCCGAGCGACAAAACGTTGTTTTGGAATCCCAACAAAAAGTATTAACTTTGTTGAAAATTTGGACCCAATCGGTCCGTGTTGCACCTAAATTAAACTTTAACCATATTTTTTTTTATTTGTTTCATAATTTCGAACTTTGATTTCAAATAACTTTTAGTTACGAAGTGTAACAATATTCCGCCTAGGCTGACAAAAATGCAGTTATAATTTTAACGCCACCCTAATGTACACTGATCGATTATATTTTTTTTAAACTCTCAAAAACTAAAAACGTCTGTTTTTGTGCAGCATGTACAGTAGAATCTCACAAATTAGAACTCAAGCAAATTTGAACTGTCCAGAAATTAGAACTGGCCATTTTATGTATTGATCGCTCTGAAATTAGAATCTGTGGTTCTAATTTCTGGAAGTTTTTTGTTTAATGATTTTAAACTTAATTTTGGGATTCTTCTGTATTAAGACAATGGCAGAATGTTCGTTATTTTTTTTGTACAGATTTTACGGTATATATATTTATATATATATATATACATGTTGTTTCCCTAAGACGTTCGTCGTGGGACGACTGATATTTTGTATGCATGCATTTTGTTATTGTATATTCGTTCGTCTAAAAGAAAACGTCATCTGGAAACACCACCAAATTAAATAAAGTTTGAGACAAAAAAAAATTATAATATCAAACGTAATAAAAGCGGCGATGCAGAAATAACATACATACACATACACAATTGCAATTGTTCCAGAAATTGTGAAATTCATATTCAAAGTAGATAAAACCCCTCCAATGTCATACATACCCTTTTGAGAATCAGGATTACGTTCTTGTGTAGGCTGCTGCTGTGCTGGTTTTTTATCGCCACCAGTAGCTCCTTCCTTCTGGTGTTCTAAAATAAGATAAAAAGTAAAAATATCACGTAGAAAAATGTCTGCAGCGTCTCAAAAACATACTATTTTTCTTTCCCATTATATTTTTTTCTATTTAATTGTATAAATTATTTAAAATATATATAATAATCAATGAAATACGAGTTGTCCAAAAACTTTTTATATTTTTTAACTTTATTTTCTTTGTGTTTTGCAAGAGTTTATAGCAAAATTTCTAGTTCGGTTTTTGAGTTGTGTCGTTTGTGAACGAATTAGTTCAATTGAATTCCAGTGTTGCCACTTCACGAAATTACCCAAAAAATAATACAAAAAATTCATACATACATTGAGCTATCACACATTAGAACAATTATGTTGGCATAATATGTCAGATTGTCGGCAAGCGAGGGAAGAGAATGGTTTTTTGATGGTGTAAAGTTTCAACCAGCTTCTACCCCGCATTAGCAGCACAAAACCAATACATGCACATTAAAAAAAAAAACGCTAAATGTTAAATGCATACAAAAAACACTAACACACAAAGCTATGTATACGTATACATTTTATCATTCTCGTGTGTTTTGAAAAGAACAAAAATTGTACGGCTTAAATATTAGTCTATTGTGTGATAGCTTATTTATGAGACCCTTCACAACAAATCTCCTGCTATATAAAATTGTCCAATTAGTGGCGAATTTCGATGATTTACTTTAAAAAACAGCAGTTTTTAGTGAAAAGCTGTTCGTTTTTGATTTTCATCACACATCCCATTAGCTGTGTTGTGCGGCAAGTTATTAAAGTTGGTTGATGTCATTCCCATATAAATTTGACATAACTCAGCGTTAACACTAAACGCTAGCTTATGTCAAATTTTTATAGGAATGACATAAGCCAACTTTGATAGCTTGCCACATAAACACAGCTACGTTTAGTTTAAGCATTTCAACTTTATGTGTAATAGTATGTTAAGTTTTTATTAAACGTGTTAAAGAATCGTACTGTGAATAGATTATAATAGCCGGTTTCATCATGAACCGGGAAAGGAGAGCTAAAAAGCAACAAAATAAATGAAAAACACTGAAAAGGCAACACTTGCTTGTGTTGTCTCTAGTTGTTTTCAGATTTTTATCATCTTTATTTCAAACAAAATAAATAGAAAATAATTCAAAATTTAAGAAAATCCAATATGGAACAAATCGAATATACTCGTACGGTAGTTCCATCATCAATGCGTAGTCCATTTTGGAAATATTTTGGTTTTCCTTCAGATAATGGGAACAATATACTGACACGCCAGAAAATTGTGTGCATCATTTGTAATACTGCAATAGCATACAATAAGAACTCCTCAAATTTACGTACACATTTAATGGCGAAACATGTAGAAATATTTCAAAAATTATTGGCTTCAAATGCAGCTTTGGCAACTAAAGACAAAAATAATTCTGCTTCGCATGTAGGAGAAGCTACAACAACGGGCAATAATATTGTAAATATAACAAAATTAAAAAGGAGACATAGTGAATTGAGGGATGAATCAACTATTGCAGATCTGCAAACTAAAAATGAATTGTGTGTTAATCAACAACTACCAAAAACTTTTTTAACAATTTCGCCACCTTCAAATAGCTCTACAAACGAAGAAAATGCTTCACAGGTGTTAAATCATCCACATTTGACAATACACAACTCTACTTATACGAGTTTTAACGATTTAAATCACACGGAAATTGTTGAGGAAACTGAATCTAACGAAGAACATCAATTGGCAAGTAATACTCTACATCCGACCGACAATCTCCAATCATTTACTTATGTGGATGTTATGCAACCTATTGAAGTTTCTCATTCACAAGAGCAACCAGAGCAACATTCATTGGAAATTATGTTAGCCGATATGATACAAAACGATCTGCTGTCCTTGGATGTATTAAAAAGTCAAGGTTTTTGCAAATACAATCAACAATTGACCGGACTTTCTTTAGATTCCCAAACAATACAAGGTATAGCGTATATATTAAGGCAACGTTTCATCAATACCCAACAGTTGATCAATAATCATGTTACTCAATTATCCCAAATTATACCATATTCTTTGAGTCTAGAATGTTACAAAGATAATGATAATCACAATATTTTAAATATATATTTTAATTATCTGAATGACGAACAATCAGAATTGAATAGTTGTCTATACTTTAGTGGTAAACGTTGTAATGCGGTTAACTCTTTAGATAGCATCTTAAAAGAAATAAATTTAAAAAATTGTTGTGCCATCGTAGTGCCCATACAGGATAAAATGGAAGATTTTATTCAAACATTTTCAAAATATCATGGTTGGTATCCTACATTAATATGTTCTATTAAAACACATTGATGCAAAAACAATTGATTTCTTTTATAGATATTGCTATAGTTGATTGTTTGGAATCTATGCTATCACGCTGTTTAAACGAAATATATCAGATGGATGAATTTTTTATTGATTTTCAAAGACTTTGCGGTCTTATAGAAAACAAAACATGGGTAAGTTTAGCAATAGTTTGAATGGGCCGGCTCTCAAATTCTATAGAAAATATGATTAAATTTCAGTATTCACATTCAACTCTTGTCTGATTTATTTAAACTATTTACAGTTGCTCAATACAAAGCCCACGTTTAAACCTCAATATTGCTGGTCAAAATTAAATTATTTAGAATATATGTTAAGTAATTTGGAAGAATGTGATAAACAAAACCATATGGAAATGAAAAGAACCTTGGAATATATAAAACCATTAAAGGTACTTGCACTATGGGGATAAATTTCATATTATTATTTTAGTCCAACATTTATGCATATTTAATTTCAGATGGCCTTGGATATTATAATGGATGAACCTTTACCACTATGTACATTAACCAGACCATTGATAATAAAATTATTTGAAGAACATTTTAGTTTCTCAAATAAGGAAAAAACATATAGACTAACAGAAATACAAAAAATTTTAGAAATGGAACTAAAAGAAACGTAAGAAAGGACATGAATCTAATCTATAAGATGTTTTTGCAAAAATCAAAATTTTTTTTTAAATTATTTTCTTTCTTATTTACAGTGTTATAACATTACAATTTTTAAATGAAGCAACATTTTTTGATGCTAGATTCCATTGTGATTTTGCTTTACAAGAATCCGTTTTTGATTTAAATCATTTAAAATCAAATGTATGTGAACGATTCACAAACATCTTAGATGTGCATAGTGTTCAGTCTAGTAATATTAAAACGGAAGGCAAATCATTAAACTTGTTAAGGAATTCAAAAAAATCCTGTAAGTAAATTAAAAAAAAGGATATCCTCTCTTCATACAACTTAATTTAAAATATTGTACTTTTCGAAGAAATGTACATTTATTCTTAAGAATGCTAGCGAAAAGCGTGCCGGCAAAAGTAAATCAAAATGTTGACTTAAATATTGTCTGACTAAATGCTTCGTTAGTTTGGTGGTATTGAAAAGTAATGAGTCAACTGGTTACTTTTGTTGTTGAAGGCTCCATTCGTTTGGTGGTATCGTGTACCATGTTAGCTGTTTACTTTTAATTGTTGTTGGCATACACAACTGATGTAATAAAAATTGATTTCTACCTCAAGTTACCTTATTTCACAGCACCTTACTTAAATTGAAAACAATAGTTAGATTCATATAATGTCGTATATAGTTTATTTATTGGGTTTTTTTATATTACATGCTTGTAGGTCTATGAAATGACAATTTGCAATCTGATTTTTGTTTTCAAAATTAATATTTCTTTAAATATTTTAGTAGCGAAATTTTTCAAAAAAAGTGTAATCTTTGTATTGAAATTAAAAAAAAAAAAGAGTTTAATGCAGTAAACTACTACTTACTTTATTAATTTTGTTTAAGGTCTAAAAACATTTTTTAAACGTGATTCTACTCTATCAAACAGTACAGACGATGCTAAATTAAAAACAAATTTAGATGTAGAATTTGAAAATTATCAAAAGGCATCCAATTTAGATTTAGATCAAAATCCTGTACTATGGTGGCAACAACATTCAAACAACTTTAAAGAATTAAATAAAATTGCAAAATATTATTTAACAATACCCTGCTGCAGTGTACCACGCTTATATCGTTTGGATATGGAACAACGCCGCATCAAACTCGAGCACAGAAAACAACTTAATCAATTTTGTAATATTGAACGTAATTTATGGTACATGTATTACAATGATTTGGCAATCACGGAAATAAAATTCTAAAACATTTAAATTGTTTTGCATTTTTTTATTTAAAGAAATTGAATTTAGTTTTTGTGTTTTTTATTGTATATATTTTCGTTTATATAGTTTTTTATTATTATTATTATTATAATAATATAATAATTATAATGTAATGTTTTGTTTTCATTTTCATTTTGTTTATATATAAGTTAAATAAATTACAAATACTCACTAGTAAAACACATGTAAACGGGTAGTTTTTATTTTATCTTTCTTTCTTTTTTTTAAATTTTTCTTCTTCATTACTGAGGAATAAGGTTTCACTACAAAATTCTTACATTATTTTTTGTGTTAATTTTAACATTGTTTAAATTATTTTCCAACTGTGTTTTATTTTTATTTGTTTTTGAATATTGCTTTTTTAAATCTTATTTAAAGGAGTACAATGTTTCCTTTTACGCATTATTTTCTTGTATAAATTGAGTGGGTTTGTAACGCACATAAAAAACGAATTTATTTAATAGAAAAAAGTGTATTTTTTAAATTTCCCTAAAAAATTTCATTTGGTTTTTTGTTGTTGATTTTTGTTTTTCATTAAAATAAAGGATAATTTGTTAAAGAATTTATAATTTTAAATGGAAAAACAAAATTAAAGTAGTAGTATTAATTAAAAAAATTGATGTCAAATAAAAAATTCTAAATTAGCATATGAGAATTTTTGAAATTAAACGTTGTTTAGTTAAATGTATTTGCATTTTAATTTTTTACAAAATACTTGAAATTTATTTTTCTTCTACATGACTAAAATTTGTTTATTTTTTTTTTATAACAGAAATACGAAGAAGTGGGAAAAGCTTTTCAAAGAGAGAGGGGAGGTTGTTTTTTTATAAATGAATAATATTAAGTTGTTAAATTAATACTTAATAAATGCTAAACAAGTATATGTTGCTTTTCCTTTTTTTTTTTTTTGTTGTTAACAAAACACACTCGTGAATAAAGTTGTTCGTTTTCTTAGACGAGGAGGCGGAGGAGAAGGAGAGTTCTAGATTTATTAGCAGGAGTAGCAAATTATAATTATAAGCAAAATAATTTACGTGTGTACAAGTTCTACATAATTGGCGGGATATAAGCCTACACGACCATTCATGCGTCCTTTACACCAGCCTTGCTCATCTTCATCTTCCAGTTTTTCAAAAACATCTCCTGTAATGAAAATAAAAAGAAATTTATTAAACAACAAACAGTGTGTTAGTTACATTGGAAGCACAACTCTTTATACTGTTAAGAAAGTTAATATGTGATCTGTTGACAAAAGTTCTTAATTCAAAAACATGCATATATTTTTCAGAAGAGCTAAAATAACTCATTTTATATTGTTACAAGTTATTTCATTCTTTTTAAAATTTATATTTATTGCATGGAATGAAATGTTACAAATGGAATGTATTGCCAAACAGAAATAAATAATATTAGCACTTTAAATAAAATTTTGAAATATTTCTAATATTAGAAATAACTACTTTAAACAATTGCTGCAATACATATTTGTGTATTTAAGTTAAATAATATTTTATAGTCCAAATGTTTGAAATGTTCACAACTTACCCTGTTTAAATGTTAATTCATCACTTTCAGCTCCTTCATAATCATATAAAGCTTTAACAGGAACACCAGGTTCACCATTATCTACTAAAACATTATCTCCCTCATCCCATTCTTCTTCCTCTTCGAAGGGATTTGCTTCAGTTGAGTTTGATTTACCATTACTGCATTAAAGAAGACAATAAACAAGTTAGCGACGACGTCATAGATAAACATTGAAATTGATATTTGCTTTAGTTAGTGAATTGTTTTATTAATAATTAATTGCAACAATAATACTCACGTTACGCTTGAATTACGATTGTGGGTATTTGTAGCAGTTTTATTTGTCGTTGTTGCTCCGACTGCTGCCGCTGTTGTGGTTGTAGGCGAGGTAGCTGAAGACTCCGGCTGTTGTAACTGTTGCTTCACGGTTGTTTTTAAACTGGAAGATGTTGAATTATTTGATTTTTTCAAACTCGACGAGCCCGAATATTCCTAAAATGTAGACAAACACCTGTCTCATATACTTTTCTTATCTGAATAAAGTAAAATCTTACATGTAAATCTTCATTAACCGGTCTTTGATTAATCAGTGTTATAGGAGCAGCTGGTAAAGCTTCTTTTGATCTACTACCCTTGGCTATATCACGAAATTCTTCAGTATATTCCTTTAGGGAAAAATAAGTTAAATCATTTAATATTTTCTATTTGAAAGAAACTTACCACAAATGCTGGCCAATTCATGGCCATATTAACACCATGATTATTTGACCACCATTTTAAATCCTTTTGTTGATCCGCATTATTGATGGTATGATAAAATTCTTCATATATTTGTGATAAACTATTAAATTTTATTAAAATAATATTATATTTAAGGCTTTTAAGCATTTTCGCATTATGATAGTTACCTTGGTACCTTGGTTAAGTCCAATACAGCGTGTAAATTAAATAAAACCTCTTTGACAAATTGTAATCGTGTCTTTTCCATTGTTTGGCACTTTTCAAACACCGATGTCATATCCTCTATGTACACGGAATTATATTTAGTTATTTCAGCAATAGCCTGCTCATACTTTTCACGACATTTTTGCACTTGATCTTTAGTTTTTTGTACACGATCATGCATTTTCTTAACCTAAATAAATATAATAAACAAACATAATTAATAAAAGGTACTTTTTTAATAAAAGGTACTATTTCAATAAAAGGTAATTTTTTAATAAAGGGTACTTTTTATATAAAAAATACTTTTTTTAATAAAAGGTGTTTTTAACGTACTATTTTGATAAAAGTAGAACATTCTTTTAATAAAATATACTTTTTTTATAAAACGTTTTTTTTTAAATTGTACTTTTTAACAAAAGGCAATTTTCTGTATAAAATGGTGTTTATTAATATGTATTTTTTTAAACAAAAAATGGCATATTCCAAAAATGTCTCTACGAATGTAACATTTATAGCAGTAACTTTTGTTTATTTAAAGATATGTTACTATACCTAAGTAAATTATGTAGTAATTTCATAGAATTATCTTAAAGATAAGCTGTTTTGAAAGAAATCTATATACACATTTGGTGTACTCATTTACCTGATCGGGTGATAATGAACTATCGGCGGTGGCATTGCGTTCTTGGTTGGTGGCACTTTTTTCTGTTTTACAAGCAGCATGATATTCAGCCTTAGCTTTCTCTACCTTAGCCAATAATTTGGCCCATGACTTTTGAGCCTTCTTAAATAGATCTTCCATATCTTTGCGTTCTTTGATTTGCATTAGGGTATGATGATAATTATCTTTTTGCCATGATTTTATTTGTGAACTAACATCGCTGCAAAGATTTTCTTTAATTTTCATATGCACATCTGATATACGTTCTGATTCAGTAAGAACACCCTTCCAGGCAGCCTCCGTAGTACCATATTCAGGACCTTAAATTGTAATAACAATAATCAAAATTTATTTAAAAATTTAAAACATTTCCAACCCTTTCATACTTGTCGCAGTAATTTTCATTTCATCAAACAATAGTAAAAGTATTAATGGGTTCAGTAAATTGTAAAGGAAAGAAGAAGGATAGATGATGAACATGGTGGATTTATCTACATAATTTGTAGGTGTCATTGATTTTTGAAACCTTTTCTATGTAAATAAATACTATATTAAATATACCAAATACATGAAGAACTAGACATAATAGAATGATAAAAACAAAAAACAAAAAACGTAAAGCTTTTCTTAATATTCTCATTTAAATAATAGTAGAATAAATACACAAAAACTTATAGAAAACAATTATGGGGGTAGATGGATGAATGGATGGGTAGACGGATGAATGAAAGGGTGGATAGTGTGATTTTAGTAGGTATCTTTAAGGTGTCATTTGTAGGAGGTGGTAATTGAAATAAAGACTCATATTTGTTGATTTTAAAATGAAATGGTTAATGATTTTTGTTTTGTTATAATAGTCTTTTTTTTACGGTTATACATAATACATATAAATATATGCACATATGTAAATTGTTGCTGTAATAAGTATTATTACTTTTTTTTTAATTTAAATTGTTGCTTCTACGGCGACTACTAAATTTGTAGTATTAGTTATATTGTTATGCATTATTGTCCGTCGTACTTTGTGATGTTTTGCCTATTAAATATTTATTTGACTATATTTAGCAATACAATATGACGCAACTTGAATGATGCGTTTTGAATTTTGAATAAAATTTTTGCAGCTTTAAATCATTGATTTATTAATAACAATAATAATAATCATTGAGTATTAATAATGATTAACAAAACTGTTGTTCACGGCGGAAAATAAAATATTAATGAGAGTTGTTAAGAGAGAGTAGAAAAGTATTGAGAAATGATTTTTGACAACAGATTTTTACAAAATAACATATTTTTTTAAGACCTTCAAGGCCTTCAGCCATTAAAAAAAATTGAAACTAATAGATTTTGCTTGCAGAGAATTATTTATTCGTACTTAATTTTCCAAAAACGCCAAAACAAATTAAATATTCCGCTTAAAAATATTTTTTTTTCGCGAAAAATTAATTTTTTAACTTGTAAACTATTGCTACAAGGTCGGTATCGAAAAAATCGACAAAAAAGGTTAATTTTTCTTGAAATCTACATTAATAAGTTGTGATATTTTATAAAATTAAAGTGTTTTTTTGAGACTTTTTAATTTAAATTTTTTTCGAAGTGTTAATAAATATGTAAAGTTTAAAGAACATATGAAGTTTAAGTAGTGGCATTATTCCGTTGCTAATGGTAAAATTGTTTAGTGGGCACCTCCTTTTCGGAGGACACTGGTTCAAAGTTGCAAGAATTATTTTGCGATTTAAGCCAAAACAAGCAATCGGATCAGGGCAAAATATATATCTAATGTAAATGCCTAGCTTTTTTCTGAGGTATATGGCGAACATTTACTAACCCATGTGAGCTAATTAGAGATTTTCAATTTTTTTATGACTTAGTTTTTTAAAAAGTCTAATTGATAAATTCACATAATTAAAGGTATAAAATTTGTACAATAATTAAATAATAAAAAAATGGCAAGAAAAAAATCGCGCGATTTATTACTTTTTTTGCCAGAGCGCTCGCAAATTTGAATTAAGAAACAAAAATGTTTTTTTGAAAAACTAGAATAAAATAATAAACAAACTTAAATATGCCAAAAATTTGGACCCATATGGGAAATGTAAAAAAATATTTAAATTTAACCTCCAAATAACTATTGTATTAAAGAGCAACGGCATTATATGGTACCTTAAATGAAAGCATAAAATACCGGTTATAAATTATTGATCAGAATTAAATTGGCTCACAATGGGTATCAGTGTCAAAATATTTATTTATTCATTTATTAATAATACAAAAGCCTTCCAGGCCAAATAATTGTATTACATAGCAATACTCCTAAGAAACAATCATAAAATTAATAACAATATAATTTAAAAAGATACCTGTACTTAGATCACCCTGTATATTGCAGAAAATTTAAATATTATTTTATACCACTCGATTTTGTACATATTGCTAAGAATTCGTTAACCATTGTTGCTAATAGGATACCAGTTTAAAAAATTGTTGCCTGCTACTATTTTAACACATCCCTGTGTCTATAGAACATTTACTACCATAAATCTACCACTGTGTAAATAATCCCGTTAGTTTTCTTTTGCTTTCTTTGTATAACAAATTCAACAAGTTGTGATATTTTATTAAATTAAGAAGTGTTTTTTTTCAAATGTTTGTTAAAAGTGTTAATAAATGTGTAAAGTTTTAGGAAAATATGAAATTTTAATAGTGCATTATTCGAGACAAATAAAAATGTGAAGTAATAAATGCCCAAATGTGATCAATTTTGCTGTGTTGTGTTGCCATGTTGCTATGCCGTTGGTTGCAATTAATAAGACTTTAAAAATATTAAGTAGAAATGTACAGTTTTAGTGAAAGGTTTTCTTTAGTGTTAATAAGATTCAGAAAGTTCAATAGTAAATTTAAAATTAAGTGATGTTTTCTTTAAAATCTAAAAGTATACCAGCATTTCTGCTGAATCAACAGTAAGGTATGTGAATTTTAATACAACATTTTTTTTTGTCAAATTTATGCAGTAAAGGGAATAAATTGAGTTTACGTCCACTTAAGAGCCCACGCTGGGTTTAATGGTAATATATCCTCTTTTGGAGCTCACGTCTCCTTTAACTAGGGCAGGCTCTAAAGCTGAAATTATTGTATGCTAATTACCAGTGCCTAGATTCTATAAAACGAGCGAAGGTTATAGTCCACTTTCCAAATTAAAATTCTATCGTTTGAAAAATTTTACTTACCAAACTGTTGACCTATACGATTGGAAATTACTGTCTTTTGGCAAATTTGTAACAACAGTTTAAAATTTTTATGTATTATGGTAGATATTTTACTTTGAAAGTGGAAGATAAACGATAATAGTCTTATATAATCTGGGCACAGGTAAACACCATTATCGGATATACAAATATTTTGTCTATGTTCATTTACCCATGTTTTAATTTCCTATAGACTAAAAAAAATCTAAGATGGCACAAGACTTTGAATCTTTTTTTAATTAAAGTGTTGGGTGAGAGGAATTGTCGTAATCTTTCAAATTATATACATATTTCGTCGTAACATGATAACACAACTTCACAAACCAATGTATTCGTATCAATAATTTATATTAGGACAGTAATAAGTTTAATTATCATTTCAAGGCTGTCACAAATTGATATAAAAATTTCAATGTCGGCATTTGATTAAAAATAATAAATTAAAAATTAAACTTTGAAAGAAATGGATCCGTTCGACTTTGTTAGCAAAAACCTACGCTAGGTCAAAATATCTCTTCAAACGATTTTAATCTTCATAAATCAATCTTTGAGATGGCAAACTTAATGTCAAACTCATTTCTTTCAAGATTAACTTAACTAATAATAACAAACATCCTAAAAGCCAGCTGTATAAAAATACGTACTATATTTATTATTTCCCTATTTAACAATTTTAACAAATATTTGCTATCTTTTTTCATAAAATTTATATGTTTTTGTTATTATTTTTCTTTACAGGTGAGCAATAATTCATTGATATATTAAGCTAGAATTACTTATACGCAATGTAACGTGTTTCTTTACGGTGCAATCTAAGTTAATGAATAGAAAAGTGACAACCTGCCAACTGTACTATTTTTACTCATTGTATTTTCCATAAGGAAATACGTCACGTTACGTCTATGGCTAATGGAGCATTTACTTGTGAACCAGAAAAGCTAACGTTTCCCCCAAAAACTGGCTAAATAACAAAAAACATATATCTATGGTATGTTTAAAAAGAAAATATTATTAGGTTGTGCGGACTACGGTATATATCGTATAGTATTGTCAAGAGGTAGATAGGTACGTACAATTACAATTATTTCAACCAAGTTGAAATAATTTATAAACTACAACTATATAGAGAACACTGATAATAATAATAATGGTGATGATGACGAAAGCGTTAAATACACAAAGTTGTGTGTTTATTTAATTTTTCTATTTTGGCTAGAAACTCATAAATGCCAATCGCTGACAAAAGCAACAACGATGACTTATTAAATGTGGTCAATATTAAAATAGAGTAGAATACAATAAAAGAGAGCAGATTTTTCTACAACAGAAATTGTGAAAGAGGAAACAAAATAAGGTTTTAAGCATAGAAATAGGTTGTAGTTAAAGTAAAAAACATGTTATAATCCCTTTGTAAATGTATACTGTAGCAAAATATATACCTTTTTCTATAAGTTCACCCCATTTTTTCGACCAGGTTCTTAAGCTTTTTGCATATGCTTTTTCAATATCCGCTCTTTCTTGTATTAATTGTTGTAAGTCGTTACAAAGTCTAAAATTTATAAAGGTAAACAAGATGTTTGTTTTGTGTTAAGTAATATTGATTTTATTAGAGAGGTAAATGAGGAGGAGGAGTTAGGTTGAATGTTTAATCTACTTACTTGTAACCATCTTCTATACGTTTGGTAGTACGTTTATAATTACCAGGTTCCCAAAAGGATTCACTACCTGCTTCTAGTAATTGATCATCGCTGTGGTGCGACATTATCTAAAAGTGTGTAATAAAAGAAGGAATTTCATTAATTTCTATTTCATTTTTCACAAAGTGCATTGTTTTGATAATTATAAAAAACAAGTTGTCGATGCTTTAATAACAAAAAATCTCAAGTTTTCTTCACATTTTAATACTAGAATTAGAATGTTAATATGTCTAAGACCACAAAAAGAATTTTTCTCTTGGGTTTAACTAAAAAAAAAAAACATGCATTTTATAAAAATGGAAAATTGAGATCGTTAAAATAATTTTCCTATATTTTAAAGACTGGAATATTTGCTACACTTTTATGTTTTTTGAAATCTTAATTTTGCCTTCATATCGGAGAACTATGTATGTACAAACTTTGTTTTTATTAGCAAACCCCTATTTTTTTATATTTTTTTACATAAATATAATTGAATTCCAAACAAAATTTTTATTCTAAAATGCCTTTCGTTCGAGACTGGGCATACCCCAAAAAAATTCTGAAAAAGTTAGCTAATTTTAGGCTATCAGCCGTTTAGTAAACGACGTCTCTAAATATTAAAAAAGTGAAAATAATATAAAAGTTTAGTAACCTTTAAGAAATTTTAGTCAAATTATTGTAAGGTAAAAATAAAAATCGATTTTATAAAATAACTAAATTTTTATTAGTGTCCCTTTAACATTTTCTTAATAATTAAGATTTAAAATATTGTCAACTTAAAAAAAAACAATATTGCTCCCAATTGTGAAAAAATAGTCAACATTGTATAGCTTATTTTAATCTGAACAAACGGAAGTTAGTACAAATTTTTGTAATTTGTAAATAGATAGTACCAACATTTGTCTCTGCTTTTTTTTTGTTACGTTCTTATTTACATTTATACATATGCATTTGTAAAAAACCTGGATTATGGAGTAACTAACTATGTACTACTATGTAACTGCTCTAAAGATTACCGATTTAATCCGGATTAACAGAGTTTATATTATGCTATAATTGATTGAAAGTTCAAAAATGCTTTTTTATACCCTCCACCATATATGTAAAGGTTATATACCATATTAGTTTGTCATTCCGTTTGTAACATCTCGAAATATATGTTTGGTCTAAGACCCCATAAAGTGTATATTTTCGTGATCCTTATGCAATTTTAAATTGATTTAGTGATATCCGTCTCTCTGCCCGTCTGTCTGTTGAAAAGACGACCACGATTAATGTACTTACTCCCGAGAAGTTTGGTATTGAAAATGAGCAAAATCGGTCCAGTGGTTAAAAAGTTGAGAGTGAAAATGTGAAGGTACCCCTAAATTTTTCATACAGACTGGCAAGTTAAATATTTTCACTTGTTTTTTCAACAGTCGCTTAGAATTAAATATTTTATATTCACCTCAAAAAATTGTTTTCACCAGTAAAAATTATTTCACTACAAAAATTTTGTTTTACCACAATCTTTTTTTTTGTTTTTTTTTCATACAATTCATTTGAAAAACAAATTTAATTGTATTTTCCCTTTTTACCATATTTTTCTAAAAATGATCTAAACTTTGAGCTGTTATCAAAATGTCCTTCTAAATTAGTATTTCAATTAATTGTACAATAATAACTAAATATAAATATTAGTTGAACAATTGAAAAGCTTACTCAACAGCAACAACATATGCATGAAATAAAATATCAAATAAATGAGTGTCGGTCGAGTGTATCTTTAGATACGATATCTTAAATTTGTTGTTTTTCTTGTTGAAATAATCTTTAGAATACTTGCCGCTAAGAAACTATTTAATATTTGTATAAAAACTTGATTAAATTTTTTAACTTTTTTTTCTTATATTTTATTCATTCCACTTTTTCTCGTCATTTCAGTCAACATGCAAGCTTACATAAGCAGTAGACAGTTAATGTAAAAAACAATAAAAGATATACTAATTTAAATAACAATCAATGGATACAAGTAAACTAATACGAAGAGAAAAAATTTCATAAATTTTTGTTTAAAACAAAAACAACAAGTTTAACTAGTTAAGCCATTTGCTAGTTTTTCCAAGCAGCAACACAACATACCAAAAAACACTAAATAAAAAGGAAATATCAATCGTTTCACTGACCACTTAAAGAAATTTATTTTTTTTTTTAAATTAGTCTTGTATGTATTATTTTTTGATCACTTTTCTTGTATTTATTTTCTAGTTAGGATTTATTTTAGTCGTTTTCATTTGATTTGAGTTTAGTTTCTTTTTGGAACATTAAAAAAATCATTATTTTTCTAATTGAATTTGGTTTGAGATAAAATTGATAAAGAAGAAATACACAACTAATTGGGAGCCACACCAAAAAGTATCTTTTTTATATATCCGAAAATTTGTATCGTACCGTTTATAAAACAAATTACACAAAAAGAAATTCCGCAACACCCAAAAGCCAACAGCCACTCGTCTAAGCAAAAACACAAAATGAAAATAAATAAAAAACGACTAAAAAATTTAGTTCTATCCAAAGCTTGCCATTTAAGCACTTTCACTGCTAGTTATAGCACTTTTTTTATTGTAAGATAGTATATAAAATTTATAAAAATGTGCTAGAAGCACTTTTTACCCCCTGTTCTTATAAAGCCGCGGGAATAATTCCGCAAAATGAATTGTGTGTATTTTGTCATTGTTTCAAAAAGTAAATACATAAAATTCCTCCAGAGGAATTATTCTATTCGCTCGAAATCTAGTTTAAACTATTTCGAGCGCTATATAATTCAATTATAAATATTTGAAGTCATTATACTCAAAACTGTAGAATATAAATCTATTAAAATATATATTTTTAGGTCACCTTTCTGAAAAATATCATATATTTCTAATAAAGATCCATTCATAAAACGAAAGCTTTAAGTTCCTCATATAGTGCTATTAAAAGCACTTTTCTGCACCACCTAGCACTTTCTCACTTTTAGCTTACGGCAGCACTGTTTTTCTATCAGAAAAAAAGCAGCAGCAAAAGAAAAAATGAAAACGCAAAAGCACGAAGAAAAAACTAGCAAAATCAGAGTTGTTCAAAATTAACCAGAAACGAGATGGTATCATTTTCAATCTGTTTAATATTAAAATGTTTTTCGTTGTTTTTGCACAAACCTTTTGAAATAATATTGATTAAATAAACAAACTGTAATTGAATGTTTAGGAATTTCACAAAAACTCTAGCATTTCTTTAACACTTGCTCCAGAGTACCAAGCGACAAAAGCGGTAGCAAGCCGCTGCCAAAACTTCAATTGTTTGCTGCCGCTATTTAATACGGTTTGAATCGGCTCAAAATGTAAGCCGTCGTTTTTTATGTTGGCCGCCAATTTTTTTTCTTCATTTTCCTATTTTAATCAGAACTGCAAGGAAATTTATGATACATACAATTTAGAAATACTTTAAAGGGTTCTAATTCTATGAGTCGAAGAATAAAATACGCATTTCAGTGTTTTGAGCTACAATTGTTATTTTATTTAAGATTTAGCCATCGTTTTGCGAACTCTAGAAATTTTTTCCACAGTGCTTTTCCGTTTGTCTAATGATGTTATCATTTTGGAATTGGGAAAGCACTTTTTGGAGTCAACCTTGAAAAATTACAAAAATTTGTTATTGTTTTTGAGCTTCTTTTGTAAAATATTCAAGCTAATTTACTCTTCTAATAGTTTTGTGGTGTGTGCTTTTGTCTACACAACATTCTATATTCAAAACAGTTTTTTTTTAATTCAGACAGACAGCCGGCAGAAAACCATAAATATACCCAAAATATTTTTTTTCCCAATCATGATTTATCGTGTTATTTTTTATATTATTTTTTAGTTCAAGAATTTTAATAACATTACTTGAAAACAATAATTTCATTTATTTACTTATTTTTCCCAAAACTTTATTTATTTTGGCAAACATTTGGTGATTCCAACTAGCAAATTGGGACATGAGGTACAACTTTTGTCGTAACACTGATATAAAACTAAAGTAATCGTCAAAAATTACCAAATTTTTGTCGTCTGGCAATACTGTTTAGTTTTTTTTTGCGCAATTTGTAAAAAAAATTAATTTCAAAGGCCTTTGTGTCTAAAAAATAAGTTTTTTACAGCAGTGTGACAGTTTGTCGATAAGACTGTTTTTTTATTTTCTTTATTTGTAACTAGATAATGTTCTAAATAAACAACAGCTGCCTTTAAACAATTTCCAAAAAGAAATTCTTAAAAATATTGAATGGTTTTTGGGAAATTTAAAAATAAAGTTTGACAGAAGTGCCATTGTTAATTGACACTGCTGTCTTAAACAATATTTATCGATAACTGTATGCATATTCATGGTAGTTGTGGTCTTTGCTAAATGGTATTGGCAATGCTGTGTCATTACATACCCAAGCCAAGTACCGCTATACGAGTTGCCAATAAATGTGCGTTAAAAGAGGAGTGCTGCCAACTGGAAAAATAGGTAAATCAGACTAAAAAATTGCAATTGGAAAATTAGTGAAAAATTTTTAAAATTGTTGGTAAAACTTTAAAGATAAATTGATAATTAATAAAAGTATTACAATGATTACATTCCAAGCTCAATGGGAAATAATTTGGCACCTGAGTATAGCGTCATATGTATAAATTACAATACAGTGAATTCGGAATAGTCATAGAAACTGAATATAAGTATTTAAATACAAATAATTTATTAACATATGTATATCCTGAAAATTAGAAGCCATTATTTTTTTCTAGTGTGCGCCCTAATCCTCGTAGATGCAGATTAACTTCAGATTCCATTCTCTATCGCCTGAGTGTATATTTCTGGAATTCATAAACTCCTCAGAACTTGATCCTTTACAGAAAATAATTAACATGATCGTTTTGAATAACAACCCCTGTGTTAACACTTGTAATATTGTATATATATATTTTTTTTAATTCACAAACACATTATGTACAATAAAACGTAGTCAGAATGTTGGTGGTGGTGACTAGGAAGATTCCACATTTCATACAGTTTTAAAATTAAATTGTATTAGTCCTGTAGGTAGTTAACAAACTTAAATGTGTACCCAATTAAGATTGTTATTCATCATTTGCACACCCTATTTAATTGGGAATTGAGATCAAACCAGCCAGCCAGCCAATCAGTCAGTCAGTCAGCAGTCATAAATTACATAATGCGTGAATAGTATTAGAAGAAAATAAAATATTTTTCAATGAATAAGTTAGATACGAACAAAAAGATAGAGCGATATAAATGTGGTGGATTCGTTATGAAAATAGTTTTCAAAAAATCCTTTTTAAAACAAAAACAAGGTCATATGATAAAAATTTTTAAAAATATTTTTTTGTCACTAACAAAAAGAGGGTGAGAGAAAAGCGGTATTATAAGGGATAATAAAAATAAATTTTAAATGTTACTTTTACAATTTTTTTTTAAAAATTATACAAATTAAAATCCATAAAATCTATTTAGAAACAAATTTTAACAAAAGATATCTTCTACAGAGAAATTATTAAACAATATAAATTAAAATTTAAATTGGATTATCGGTAATTGTACCCGTATAGTCAATTGTTATATATTTATATATTTAGAAGAATTTATGATTAAATAATGGGCCATATGAACAAAAGTTATCAATTACTTCAAAGTAATTACGTTTGAGGTCCACGTGGATTAACTCATTATGGATCAATTAAAGAGTTTTAATTTTTTAAAATACTTCTTTAAAAGTCTACTTATTAAAAATTAGATCTTTAAAATTACAAGTTCAGTTTTTATCAAAAATTGCAATCTTTTATTTGATGTACATAACACATCGGCTGAAAAGTCCGTATTATAATTTTTTTTTTTTGGCAAAAATTCGACTTTATTTATCAACACAGTTTTCTTCAAGAGCGATAAAATCACTCCAAGGCCTTTTTAACATTTCGATAGCTCGTTTTATAAAATAATTTATCTGTGGCCTCAAAATAGGCCTCTATTATGGCAATCACCTTTTCATTCGCATCAAATCTCTTTCCAGCGAGCACTTTTGACACGGCGCATTGTCTTGGTGAAAAGCAAACGCGGCACCCATTTCGGAAACAGCTTTCTAATGGACAATTGTTCTTCCAAAATAAAGCCGACACGTACCTTCGATATCTTTAGGGTGTCAGCTATCTCTTGCAACTTCACTTTGTGGTCAGCCAAAACTACTTTACCTTTTTGATGTTTTCCGGTATCACCACCTCTTTAGGGCGACCAGAGCGTTCGGCGTCAACGGTCTTTGTACGACCACGTTTAAAGTCAGCAATAAACCACTTTTCTATCATTTGTTTCGATGGAGCATAGTCCGAGTAACTCTTATCAAAACAAGCTTTGGCTTGAACGGTGTTTTCCCCTATAAAAATCAATGATAATTCAACACACGAAATTACTTTGAATCCATGTTTTTCAAAATCGCAAAAGTGCGTGACCCTGTAGGAAGCCTGGGGTCAAGTGTCTACAAGTCACCACGTTTGTCTACTATTTTGGGTGACTTTTTGGTGACATGTCAGCATTCCTTTTTTTGCAGCTGCAAAGCTGTGCTTGTTCTTGATTATTTTTATTGTTTTATTTTGTTGAAAATACATGTGCATAGCTGCATGCAAAATTAAAGTTTTTAATCAAAATATAAAGAAAAATGAATTTAAAAGGTTAATATACAAATTTGAACAAAATACATAATGAGCAAAAGAAATTACAAAAAACTTGTGACTAAAATATAAAAATAAAAATAACAAGAAAGAGGCAACTTTTGAGATTTTGTGGAGCCTGATGAAGATTTTACGGAGCCTGTGAATGGTTTTGTGCAGTCTTTTGAAGATTTGTCTACTTTAAAATTAAATTTGCACCAACATTTTTTTTACTTTAATGAAATTTATAAAAAATTTTTTTTAATAAAATATCTAATTTAACAAAATAAATGCACCTGTTTGATCTTATTTCCTTCCTAGTGTGGAAATCAAGTAAAAAGTTCCAAATGTGTAGACTAGGTAAATCCCTGGTTCCAATGTCAACACCTAATGTCTACAGCAGAAAGCGTTGGCTGGGGCATAATTAGTCAGTAGTACTGGTGACAAAGTCAATAGTGAATCAGTACAGTTCGACATTTCCTACAGGAGAACATCGACATTTCCTACAGGAGAACGAATTGTCATAAAATTTTGACAGGTATCATCTGAAGGTTGGTAGTTCAGTTCAAAAAAAATCTATGTATTTTTTATTAGTGGCGCCACCTATTTGTCTTCCTACGGATTTTTCAACCGATGTGTTATGTGTCATACATCGATGGTTTAATGTATACAGTCCATAACTTGATTTTTTTTTACATCTTTGGAGGTGAAGAAAAAAACTAAATGAAATCTGAAATAATATCAAATATTTTTAAAGTTTAAAGAGATCACTTAAATTTAATTTTTTTAAAAAATAGTGTTCGCTATTAAACTGGACGTTATAAACCTAAGTTTAGAACAAGTTTAACTATAAGGTGTTAAACAGAAGTTTAAGAACGGAGCAGTATGTGTGACAGCAATATAAATATTATCAATTCCACAACAAGTTCTAAAACTGCCCAGGATTTTTTTTTTACAAACGGTTACAAATTGCATTTATACTACAACAGCGGGAAAACGCTGGCAAAGCACTTTAACAGGTTTGGACAAGTACTGGCATAAATTGCTTTTCCAATGCCAATCATTAGGCAAAAGTATCGGGTGTTCAAAAAGCGTCGGGGTAACAAAACTCCCAGTATTGATCGTCGAACTGTCAAAGAGAGAGCTCTACTCACATACATTACTTAAATGTAAACATCTTAATTAATGATAACTGCTGGATAACTATTGCCGCGGAAATTACTTGCAAAAATTAAAATTATTTGTGCCTATAACCGGAACTTTATATTTAAACAAGAATATTTTTAATTGAATCTTTTTCGTATACAGCCTTTAAACATGTTTTGCCAGTTGATTCTTTATCGTTATTAAAGTAAAAAACACGGATATTTTCAATCAATCCTTCTCGACATTTGTGACGACCGCAACTTTGCATATATTATATTAAAAAACAAAATTATAAAAAATTAAATGAAAGGAAAATACATATTAAAAAAAAACAAATTTTTTCATGCATAAACAAAAATTAGGAACCAAAATTTATGCGTAAACACAAAATAACGAAATTTAAGATGAAACAAAGAACTCAAAAACCGATAATACGATAGTACTTGTATGGAAATGTATAAAAAAAGAGCGTTATCTTTGAAAAGGGTTTGTTTTGTAGCATTGTGCCGCAGATGATAAACTATTTTCGATTTATGTTGGAAAGCCGACAATTGCAGTTCCATAACTAATTGTTTATGTAGGCAAACTTTGTTGTTGGGTAAATATTAAGGATTCCTTTCTACACACACACACACACATTTTGTACAAGTGGTGCCAATTGCAATAAAAGCATTACTAATTGTAAAGGATATTTCTTTTATTTTTATAGTATACATAGGACTCTATTTTTTTCATTTATCTAGCTACTGAAATTTCAACCTTTTATAGAGATTTAATTTTAACAAGGTCATTGTTTGGGTAATGATTAATTTATCAAAATATTAAATAAAAAAAGCTACAAAGGTATTTGCACCCTTGATATATGTACAATAAACTCTGGAGGAGGGGTTGATCTAATTTCAACCACTCTAATTACAATTGCACATAAGAAAACTTGAATGAATCACAACAGCTGTCACATGTATCTTTACCTATGACGGTCTTGGTTTGAGCACTTGATCTACATATACATACATAAGAGAGTGTACCCTAAAAAAAACAATACAAAATAAAAGAATGCGTTTAATAAGGTTTTTGCGGTTTTAAATAAAAACTGCGATATGAAAACTTGTTCATAATTTGTTCTATACAACGGCAAATTATAAAATCCCTTATGGCGTGATAAGAGGGTTACAATATTAATTTAACCTTCTAATGGCAACCGCTTTCTGGCGATGGGAATTCTATCGCATGTGGCTGATTTAAGAAGGTATTGAATACGATTTGGATTCCAAAAGGTTATTTATTGCAACACTGAATTTTTGTATTTCTCATAATCGAAAAAATTTTGCTTTCCAAGTACCATCAACATTTAAAGTTGGCAATATATTGGATAAGCACTTAAATTTATTAAAGTTTAGATATCCCGTAAAGTTTAACAAATGGTTTTCTGGTATCACCAAATAATTGAGTACTAAGATTGCAATTCCAAGCAGCTTTTTTTTTATTCAATTGTTAGATTTTTAAGTCAGTGAAAGAGATTTTTTCCTAATCATATATGTTGTGTCAGAGTTTCGCGAAAACCAAAAAGTTTAGTTTGAGATACCTACATTAAGGTGACCCTTAAATTTCAATGGAGGGTGTTATCCAGTTTTGTTTCATTTCATATCAAATGTATAAATTTGAACAAAAAAAATTTTTATTTTATATCATTTCTACACTGATAGAATTTTCGTTTGTTCTATTTAAGCACAGAGAATTTCTTGCCCACCGATATTTTTATTTGCCCGACACGAAAATCGATTAATGCAACATAATTTAGCTTGAAATCAAATATTTCAATTGTATTGGGAATACATTTCATTGCGACAACTAAATAATTTGGATGCTACAATCAAAATATTTAGTTGGCAAGAAATTCTCTTGTCACGATGAATATGTTTTCTCTGTGTTAGTCGATTTTAATAAATTGCATACATTGATTTAATGAACAGTTTTCATTAAAATATGATTTAAATTTATTATAATTTTTGCATTCTCTAATCAATAAAACATATAATATTGGTTCAGTAACGGCCGCTAACTTTTAAGAAACAACTTACAAATGCAGTAAAAATAACTAACAATGTCGTAAAAATAAATGACAAATTTTTTTACTACAAAAATTTTGTTACAACTGACTGAAAATTGGTAAAAACTACTGTTAATATTTTAATTGTTTTAATTAAAAACAATTTTTTTCTTTCGATTACAAAAAATGTGTAAACGGTATTCTAGTTATAACGGTTTAATGCATTGAAAATGCAATAAAATTTTCTGATTTTTATTTGCAATTTTTGTATTTTATGAATAACCACATATCACCATATGGGCTCATGAATTACTTTACACCTTACTTCACTGGTGAATTTTATAGGCGATGAGCCTCAAAGCAATGTATATACCCATTACTTTAGAGTTGATAATGTAAGGGGTTACTTATATGGTTACGAGAATGGAAAAAGTAATGTGTCTAAAAATAGATTTTTAAAAAAGAGGAATTTTTATTAAAAAAAATTATTACAAATATTTTATTTAAAATATTTGTAATTAAAAATAATGTGGTCAAGATGGGAATCGAACCAGGGAAATCTGGTTGCCAGCCAAGAACTCTACCCACTGAGCTATCGACGCATATAGTATTTGATTGATTTAAACTTAAATGAATTGTTGCGCTTCGTTTTTTTGCTAGTGTTGTCAAAACAAACATACATTACCCTTTTGCTTACAAAAAAACACAATGTAATGTATCTAAAAATAAATTTTCAAAAATATTTTAATGATTACTTTACATTTATAAATCACACATTACGTAATCAATAATAAGTAACTTATTACTTTATACTTGCAAATAATGAAAAAGGTAACGAGCTATCATTACAAGGTAACGCATGAGAATATCGCACCCATTACCAAAGTTTTGCTGGGAACTATAAAATAATTTACTGTTTACTCAAAAATTTACTAAATATTAAAAATAACTGCTTTAAATAACTGTTTAAAAAAAATATATTTTTTTTTAATAATAGTTCTTTTGTATATTTCCATTGAAAAATAACTGTAATTACAGTTAACAAACAGCAACTATTAATTACTACTCAAACAACTGTCATGTAGTAACTGCCAAACTTTTTTCTTCAAATTCGTATATTTAATATCAAATGGAACAAATTTGGGCTGTTAGCATCGAAAATTGACAATATGTGTTTTAAGGAATACCGAAAGCAATCGAACACCTTTACTTAATCTTAAGTTTAAGTATTTCAGTCTTTTTGTTTATGTTGTTCGTTAGAGGGTTAAAACGAATTGCCATATCATTTTAAATTGGCTAAAATTTTTAACTAAAGGGTTGGTTGTTGTGCTACAATATAATTGAGCAGTTGTTTTAATGTTATTTTCCTGTATGTAAACTAATATTTTTATTAAAGTTTTTATACTAAATTGAGTTTTTAATTGTTAAAAGGAAAATGGGAAAATCTTTTATTACGAAACAGGTGCTTAAAATTATGAAAATTTGTTGTTGTTAAAAATATGTTAAGAATTTTTTAAGATGAATATTACAAACAGCTGTAGAGAAGAACATATGCCCTGATGGAAATGAATTTATACAAAATATATTTAAATAAAATTCAGTAGTCTGGTAAATGTGTCACTAAGTCTAAAGGAATCTGTAAGAATTATGAGTTTTTCTATTACATATTAATGTGTTTAAATTTAAATATTTAATTGGGTATACTAACATAAATAAGAACTTTGTTCAAGTTCTTTTTTTTTTTTTTTTTGAAACTCATTATGGCATACAATTTAAAAAATTCATAGAATTTTTATTTTTTTTTTAAATACCTTTAACCTCAATCATTATGTTATTTTTATCCTAAAACAACAAATACGGACATAATTCTTAAAAAACAGAAATAAAAAAAGAAATAAAAAAAAAAAAACGAAAATCTTTTTAAAAACAAGTAAATCAATTGAAGTTTAGAGATCTGTATCTCTTTTTCAAAAAGGATCTTCCTTCTTAAAATAATCATAAATAGAAATTAAAAACAAAGACCCCTAGAAAGGTAAAGTAACATTTGGTCACGTTTTATTTTTTGGAATCACATGCTATTTCTTTATTGTAAAAAGGGGTTTTTAAGTGTTTTAGTGAAAAAATCAACAAATTATTTGTTAGATTGAATATTTTCAATATGGCATCATCTAAAGTATGACTGACATTTCTCTAACGCATGATTAGACAATTTTTTGACAAACAATATATTCTTAAAAAAAATAAATTAACAACTGGTTTAATCTTTTGTCGGAGAAAAAGAAACAACGATTGTCTTATTATTTGTATCTTGGTTGAACTCCCAAAAATTATTTAATGAAAATGATCTTTGATTTTTTAGGGATTCTTCTTTTTGGTATAATTTCGTTTGTAACATTTGGGATTATGTGTATTGAAGTAGCAAAAGGTGTTTACTTGTTAAAAAAAAATTGGATTATAAATGTATTGAAATTTAAATAAAAAAAAAAAAAGATTTTTCAAAAATGACAAGGCATTTTAATTTTCATTTTCAATCAATTAAAATTCTACAATAATAATAATAATATACATGCATTACATTCAATTCAAAAAAAGCCAGATATTGATAAAAAAAAATCCGCCAAAGACTAATTATTTTAAGTTTACAAATTAAGAACAAAAGATCCCGGGAGAAATAAATTGATTAATTGTATCAATGATACTCCCTCTCTTTCATGTTCGAGTTTTTTTTTTCATTCAATATACTAACTGGTAAACCAACTTCGACTTTGCTGTATTTTTATTTCTGTGTATGTCACAGTGGGGCAGAACGTTTTTGTTTTCGCAAAAAAAAATGTTAATTAAGAGGTAAAAGTAGGGTGAGTTTTGATCAAGTACAGTTTTGTATTCATTTTTAACCTTTCAAAAAAATCAACATATAAAAAAGTACTCGAAAGAAAATAATATAAAAATTGTAAAAAAAATAAAAAATCCGGGGAATAATATACGCGAATGGCAAATTTTAAAACGAATCACAATTAACTAAATTAATAACAATTCGCATAAAAATGAGTTCGATTTGATCCTGTGTAAAAATGTACTAGTTTTTGATGCAAAAAATTTTTTGAGTAAATCTGGTAAAAATTCTTCTTAAATTAGTTACTAGTACTCGAAAGAATTTTTTTTGAATGTGTAATAGAGGGTAAAAAACTACATATAATTTTATCTGAAAAATTATAACATCAAATTGTATCAAATTCTAATCTAATATTATTAATTCCAGTATGACACTTGATTTAGTATTAATTTTGTATTAACGAAATATTTATAAATTTTCTTATGAGAGAATAACGTGTGTGAAGAGTTTAACTACCCAGCAAAACCATGATATCGACTACTTACCAGCCTATTTACCCGCTTAATTACTTTTGTTCGCGATGATCCCAAAAGTAATGGGTACTCATTATTTTTTGGCTGTTCGTAAGCGAGAGGGTAACGACCACCCATAAATTTGTGTTTTTTGTAAGTGAGAAGGTAATGACCACTCATTACTTTGGGACAATAAACCTATTGTCCGACAGGCTAAAATATTCATAACGATAATTTATAATATTAAAATTATATTTTTAGACCAAAATATACTAAAATCAATAACTAATAAAATTTTGTATGCATACATAAAACGCGATTATAGAGCATGAACTTCCTTGCTCTAATAATGAAATGAGTTTGCCCTGATGTTTGTTACTACCAAAAATATCGAACTTAGATCCACCCTATGGTAACAGGTCAATTGAAAAGTCCCCGGCCTACCATACTAAACACAAATTTTTTTTGGCAAAATTCGTTTTTTTTTATTCAACATAGTCCCTTCAAGGGTGATACACTGATTATAGCGACCCTCCAATTTTTCGATACCATTTTTGTAGTACGATTTGTCCTTTGCTTCAAAATAGGCCTCAGTTTCGGCGATCACCACTTCATTCGACGAAAATTTCTTCCCAGCGAGCATTCTTTTGAGATCTGAGAACAGGAAATAGTCGCTGGGGGCAAGATCTAGAGAATACGGTGGATGCCGAAGCAATTCGAAGCCCAATTCATGAATTTTCGCCTTCGTTTTCACTGACTTGTTTTTGGTCAAAAGTGAGCTCGCGCGGCACCCACTTTGCACAGAGCTTTCTCATACCCAAATATTCGTGAATGATATGATGTACACGTTCAGTTGATATCTTTAGAGTACCTGCTATTTCATTCAATTTCAATTTACGGTCATTCTAAATCATTTTGTGGATTTTTTTTGATGTTTTCGTGCGTTCACCCTCTTTGGTGCTCATTTCACCACGTCTTAACTTAGCATACCAATCCTTAATGATTGATTTTCCTGGGGCAGTGTCCGGAAACTTCTCATCAAGCCAAGTTTTTACTTCAACTGTATTTTTTCCCTTCAAAAAGCAATATTTTATCAACACGCGAAATTCCTTTTTATCCATTTTTTTCACAATAACAAAAGTTGCTCCACTCAAAATGCTATAATTCACAAACTAATGATCCGACAGCTGTCAAATTTATACACGTGTCTTTTGAAGGTTATGGCTAACTAAAAATCATGTTGATTTATGTCTAGTAGCGCCATCTATGTGTCAGGCCGGGAACTTCTCAGTTGACCTGTTATACCAATCGACTCGGAATCAGTTCCTGATTCGATTTATCGATGTCAGTCCGGGTGTCCGCATAAACATTGTAATCAAACTACAGGTCGCAAATATAAAATTTGGTACATTAGTTTTTATTGGCCCAAGGACAAAACCAATTTGGATCCCTTTACGAAATATGTTGCAAATTATATTTGGTGTAGGGCATCATATAGTCGCCATGCCTGACCTTAATTTTTGTTACTTGTTTTGAATTGTGTTTGTATCGACCATTCATTTTGCGAATTTTTTATATAAATTGTTACTTTTTTTTTTTGACTGATTGTTGGGAATTGTTGACCCATAGTGCAGTTTAACATTTTCCTTTTTTTTTTTGTCTGTAAATTTAACATGTGCAGCTGTTTTAGTTTCCGACTCCTCATTGCTTATTCTTTGTGCATTTTGGAGAAGAAGAGTTTTTGTAGTATATTTGGCTTATGCACGTCGAGATACAAGATTAGTCCATTTATGGCAATTACGCTTTGCAAGCCTAAAACTCGAGCCACGAAAATTGTATGTTTGGTACATCCCAAATGAAAAAAAAAATAAAATAAAATAAAATAAAAAAACGTTAAGAGTTCAAGCATTAGTTATCAATGCTAAAATCTGTGGCGCGTATTAAAGGCTGTTAAACGCGTTCTCTACGTTTTTTTATTAGTTCATTCTTCTTCAGTTTGAGTGTATTTTTTCAATACTTTTTCAGTTATTTTTTTTTCTTTCGTTTGTTCCTTAATCAAAGTTGCATGTGCATTTAGTATTTTTTTAGCATTTTCATTAAACTGTTTCTTTTTAAAATGCTAGGCTTAATGTTTTCTAATAAAATGTGGTATAAAAAAAACTGGTAAAAGCTTTCAACGCATTTAAGATGATGATTTAAATCGCAAACGCGTGTTGAAATTCTAATGTTTTCTTTTTTTTTGTCTATGAATTGTTGCAGCTAAAACAAAAATTTAAGATTATAATCTTCGAACTACGTGGTTTTCCGGCTTCAATTCTTATATTGCTTTAGTTTATAGAATTAAACTGTGTTGCTAAGCGTTGGAAACTTTGGAAAGCAGCTTAATTTAAAGGGAACAATTTTTATTAAACGTTGAGGGAATACTTTCAGTTGTAAAAACAAAAAAAAAAACATTAAGATGCTGTTGATAAGATTATAGCGATCCCTGAGATTGCTTTGTGTTGAAGGCGTTTTATTGAAAACTTATAAATTCTATTAAAACTTTATTAAACTACTTTGATATTTTTAAAATGACACTAATAATAACAATCTTTAGATCGATTAAAAAAAAAATCCAAATCAAAATTTTTAAAATGTCCATATAAAAGTTGTGATAATTTTATTTGAAAAAAAAAATCAGCTTAGGACTAATTTGCAAAAAAAACTAAAGACTCTATTAGCCATACGTATTGTGATATATCTCTATATGGTTGTCTCTTTTTAATTCATTAGTTTAGATTGAATCAGCTGATTCGTCGCATTACGTATAAGTAATTTTAGCTTAAGTGGGTTATTTTTTAATAAAATGTTGCATTATTTCTATAGAAATGATTTTAGTAATTTTTGTATATTCGATCTCTCTCTTTTAATTATATTTTTTTTTAATTTATCAGACTCGAGATCATAGCGCTCATCCTCACAATTTTTTCCATTTAAAATTAAATTTAAAACATTTAATTATAATCCTGATAAATTTTCAGAAATGATTTTTGTTTTAAAAACAATTTTTATAAAAAGTTCACTTTCGTTAAGTGTTTTAAAAAATAAAGAGATTCATTTAAGATCTGTCAAATTTTTATATTTTTCCTAATGTTGAAATTTGAATCTTTAACTTTGAATTGCTTGTTCGTGGCAAATTTGTTTCTTTTAACTCGGCAGGTTATCAGGAAAACAGCAATAAAATTTAATTTTCTTTTCAATTTACCATTTAATTTTGGCCACATTGGTTTCTTTAAAAAAAAAATCTTCTACATTTTCTAAGCAACCGTAAATAATCGATTTGTGGCGTTAATTTGTGTTGGCCTTAGAACATAGCCAAAAAAAAGATATTTTGCATTTTTCCTTGAATAATATTCAGGAAAATCAACATCTTTGTCGCATCAAAACACAATTTGACACCACAAAAAGATGAAAAAATAAAAAAAAAATTAACGCACAGTTAAACGGTTGACCAACCAGTCAGTCAGTCAGTAAGGCAAATAACCATCCCAGTTATCCAAGTCAGTCTGTCTAATTCACCACCATCTAGGTAGGTTAGAGTGGGCAGAAATTTTTAAAAATTTTTAAAGGAATTTTAACACGAGATGGAAATTACGTAGACACAAAATTTATATTGCAAAAGTACCATGTGTATGTGTCAAAAAATTGATTTTATTTATTTTTTTCCATTATTTTAAACAATAATTTGGTTTAATAAAAAATACATTTAAAATGCAGGAATGATTTATAATTTAAACAAAAAAAATTTAAAAATACTCATTAATCTATAAAATTTAATATGACAGAAATCTGTCAATGATATAGAGCAGATATGCAAGCTGATTCAAAATGTCGGCGGTGGCGATTAATTAGCAAATTTGGGCAATATTTTTTTTTAAAAAATCTAATTTATTATATTTTCGTATTTATTAAGCTGTTCAGTCGCCAGCCGGTTTAAGCTAATAAGGTCGGCGGCAGCTTTACGGTTACTAGCCGGCAGTTTCCATCTCTTATCTACACAGTGTTGCATTTTCGATAAATCTCGACAATTTTTTTCCGCATTTACCGCGTTTAAGTTTACCGGCTCGACTTAAGCTTACAATAAGTATTGTCCCCTAAAATATAAAAACATCACTGAACAACTTTTTAATTTTTCGTAAAAATGGGTGGAGTAGTAGGTAAAGTCAAACTTTTTAAAAGTGATCATTGGGCAGAAAGTGTGTTTCTCTTAATATTACACTCACAATATTATTTCGTTAAAAATAATCTAAAATACATATTCAATTAATCGAAATCGATCATTGGGCAGAAAGTGTGTTTCTCTTAATTTACACTCACAATATTATTTCGTTAAAAATAATCTAAAATACATATTCAATTAATCGAAAATACAATCAAAAAGAGGACTACTGATTTTTCATTATATTCAGCCTATTATCTTGTTTATTTTCAATCATTGTTTAATAATCGACAAAGGTAGTAAAAGCAATCGAAAGCTGTTTAAAATAACCATCAATTTTTAACTGACAAAAAGTAGAAAAAAAAACGATTTTTGTGGTTTTTTTTTTTCAAATTGAAAATTTTTTTATTTGTATGTAATATAAAAAAACACAACACACACAGATGTATATATTTTTTTCTTGTGTGTATCTATATTTGAATAATTTCTTGTAATTTTTATTGAAATAATTTTGTATATATGCAAACTATTTTGGTAAAAAAACAAGAAAGAATTATATCAATTTGAATTTTTAAAAAGAGAAAACATAAAATTTTACATTTAACAGAAAATATCAACTCCTACTGAATGTCTGTAAATTTTTATAGTTTATTTTTTGAATGACTGAATAGTAAAAAAATATATTTCTATGAATTTCAATTAATTCTTCATTTAAAAACATACTTTACGTATTACTTTTTAAATAAACTACACTGGGTAACGGAAAATATATTGTGAGTGTATGAAAAATGAAAAAAGTTGTTTCATATTTTTGTGTGTATGACAATAAATCCTTCAAGATTGACTCCAATCGAATAAATGTGAGAAGATTGCTTAAAAGCTGTCAGATAGGAAAACAATCAAAAGTTTTAAAATTTAGCGCAATTTTTAAAATTGACGGCGTTGTGTATGGATGTAGTGAATAGCTGGTAAGCGATTCGATGAGGCTTCGCAAACGTTTACGCTGTTTAACTGTACTTTATGGATATAAGTAATTCATTTATTCGTTTACGATATTTTGTGCCAAACGGTATTTCACTTGTTTGTCCGTCCGAAAGGGATTTTGTTTTATTTCTGCCTTTATATTTTTTTTTAAGTTTCCCAGACCCACTCTAATGTCTGTATTATATGTACATTGTTAGTGTGTGTGTAAGTATTGTATTGAGTTTGCCCAGCCACCAATTTAGTAGAGTGCGTAAATTATAAAGTGTCTTTGGTATCGCCTGAAGTGACAACCCCAGGGTGCCATATGGTTTTGCGCTTAAAGGTTAATAGCCATAGGCGGCTTTATTTCAATTTTTCTTTTTGTTACTGTTTGTCATTTTATTTTACAAACTTTTTTTTTTGGTACGTTGTAAATTTGTTATTAAAAAAAATACATATCAGCTGTAAAATCTATAAACAATTTTGCGGATGTTTTTACTTTAAATTTTCTTCTTTTTTTTTCCTGGTTACCGTAATAATTTAATGTTTATGATTTGTTACAGTTACTTAACGGTTATTTAATTAATATATTTACAATAAAGGATACATTAGGTTAAATTTGCTAATTTTTAGAAAATTCTATAATGTCTACTAATATTCAGTGAATTCAGTTTTGCCGATTTCAGCAAATTAACTTTCATTCCAATGAAACTAAAAGTTTAGTGAATTTAAAAATTTGTAATAAGGAACATTAATTTAATTTATACGAAAGCAATAAAACGATAAATTTGCTATCGAATCTAACAAAATTTTTCTTAGCTTATTGTGAATTGTAAATCTTTTTTTAAATAAGAAACATTAGGTACCTGTTTCATTTATAGCTTTCTAATATAATAAAATTAGTTTTAGAATCTATTATATTTGGTTTAGGTTTTCTTTGTAAACACAATACATCGATAAATCTCTTTTAAATAATTCTCTTTGATTGGTTTATTAAAAATGTTTTTTTAATTAAGTAAATTTTACACCTATTTCTACAGGTATAATCTTCTTGGTCGTTTGGTAGTAGTTGGTGTCTTTTTTGATTTGGGTCAAATTCATAAATTTTAAAATAACATTGTTGTTTTGTTTTTGTAGAAAATTTTAATATAAAATTATACATTTTTTTTACTATTCTTATATGTATCTATGAAATCGTATAAAAGATAAGAAAATGCCATAAAACTGGGATTAGATCAAACGCCATGCGCTTGGTGAAAGATTTTTAAACCTTTTTTTTTATTTGGTTAATTTAAATAATAATGAGAGCATTGTAAAGATTTAAAAACTAAATTATGACAATTTTACATATACATATACACAGAGAAAACAGATTCATTGTGACCCCGAACCTAATTTCTTGCCCACCCAAATGGTTTGGTTGGAGCCACCGACATATTTGTTTGTGGCAACTGAAATTCGATTAATACAACAAAAATGCGGTTGAAACCATACATATATCCATCGGATCAGGAATGCATTTGGTTGCGACAACCGAATTATTTAGTTGTCCCAACCAAATGTTTTCCTGATGCAATTAAAATATTTGTTTTCAACCGAAATTCTGTTGCATTAACTGAATTTCGGTTGTGACAAACAAAAACATCGGTGTCTCCATTCGGTTGGTAAGAAATTTGGTTCGGTCACAATGAATCTGTTTTCTCTGTGTATAGTGTATAGAAACTTTCAAAATATGTTAGTGTTTCGAGATTTTCTAAAAGAAATTTTAAAAATTTTACACATATTTTAACATAATCCGAAATGTTAGTCAGTTACTTGTTGTTGTTGTTGTTTTTAACAGCAATTACAGTTGTTTTTCTATGCTAAAATATAAAACAACTTTTTGGGCTATGAAAATTAGTGAAATATTTAAAAAAATTAGTGACCCAAACATAGATTCAGGATGCCATATACTTATTTTTTGCATTTTTGATCCTAAAAGATTTTTGCTTCAAATAATGAAATTGCTTAAGAAACTCCTGTTATTTCTAATGGAATCTATTAAATATTATAAATGGTAGATCTGAGTTTCAAATAAATTATTTTTAACTTTATTTGTTTGTCAATATGTCTCAAAAACAATAGACCATTCATAATGAATTTTATTAATAAACTTCCATCTTATATTTCTCTAACAAAAATACACATAGTGAACAACAATAAGTTAATAAACTAATGCATGAGTTAGTCGTAGTCTTTTACTAACACAATTGAAAATGCTAAAGGACATATTGTTGACGTATTTTCTTATTGTATGAGCCCTAGTATTTGTGTACAAACAATCCTTTGTATGAAAAGACAAAGCGAGGATTTTAATGGTTTTTCTGCCGCACACAGTCACCACATATTAGATGCAAACATGCATACATACATACACTTACTGTGAAAATGTCAAAATTCCACGTAATTTTTTTTAATATAAAAAGATTCTCACTTTCCATATATCATTTGTGGTCTTTTGCGTATGTGTGTGTGTGTGTGTGCGTTCTAAAAGGATCAACATCATTTGTGGTGTTGGATTATAATTGTCACTATTACAAAACCAAAAGGATCAACGGTTTTTCAAAAGAATATCAAATACTACACACACACACACAGAGAAATTTTTATTACCTCGCTTTTTTCATCTTTCATTCCAACTATTTGTGGCATTTGTATGGATTTTGGTAATAATCAAGCGGGGTAAGAAAAATATTGAAAACAGTAAATTTTAAATTGTATGAGATGATAAAAGCATCTGCTTTGATACAAAAGGATCCTAGGATGTGGTGTTTTAATTTTAAGAAAGTATTTTACATTTATTGTGTGTTGTTTTTTTTTCTATTATTTGGGATTAATGGTAGTTTGACAAAAAAAAAATAAGATTTATGGTTTTTTAAATAATTAACTCAAGAAATACAAAACCCTATGAAGAAGTTGAAGCAGAATAAAAATTATAAATGTGTCATAGTATCAATTGTCATTGTCGATGTTGCAAGACGCATTTGCTAAACAAAACATGTTAAAACAAATGTTTTGAAAACTAAAACAGCAAGATAACAACAATTTCACAACAATTTATTGTATCCAAAATATGTGTTGTTTTCATATGCTTGATTTTCGAAAACAGAAGTCACATGGAAAGTTAAACGATGTACGAGTATGTATGTATGTTTTTATGATAATTGAAGCATATCTCCTTAAGAGCTGCGCACGGGTATCACTAAGAAAATCTGATACTTAAAAATATAAAAATTCAACAAAAATAATTCCTTAGGGGGGTGTTAACTTAAAAATTGAGAGAAAGAGATCTTGTTAAATACAATTAAAAGTATGGTCATTTTAAATTATTATTATTACTAAAGGATGCCAGATTATTTAATCGTTCTTGGTTTTTTAAACAAAGAAATTTTGTTGGCTTTACAAAAAAAAAAGATTTTTGAGCAAAAATTAAAACATGTCCTCAGAGTGAATCTTCGATTATGATGAAGGAAACAAAACAAAGAGCCAATACTTTTTCTAATAGGAGTCATAATATTAGATACGTTTTATAAAAAGAATATTATAGGACTTTAAATACATGTAGTTTTAATTATTGAAGAAAAAAGGTGATCAAGTTTGGAGCGTTCTGTGAAAAAGTTTCAGTTATGTGTACAGAGATTACATAATATGCGTATGCTATAGAGATTCTGGTATTTTGAGTCACCCTGTTGCTCATTTGCACATTTGACTATCTCCCTGGGTGCTTCCCGGGTGCTCCCCATGTGCTCCCCATGTGCTCCCCAGGTGCTCTCTGAATTTCGAACTCCGCCACTGGGTGCTCCCCAAGTGCTCCCCGGGTGCTCCCTGGATTTCAAACGCCGCCACTGGGTGCCCCCAGGTGCTCCCCGGGTGCTCACCAGATTCTCCCTGGATTTCAAACGCCGCCACTGGGTGCTCCCCGTGTGCTTCCTGGGTGCGCCCTGCGTGCTGCCCGGGTGCTCTCCAGATGGTCCCAGTGTGCTCCCCAGATGCTCCCCAGGTACTCCCCAGCTGCTCCCTGGATTTAAAACGCCGCCACTGGGTGCTCCCCGGGTGTTCCCTAAGTGCTCCCCGGGTACTGCCCACGTACTCCCCAGGTGCTACCTGGATGTCGAACATCAAAATTATCAAACACCGCCACTCAAAAAATTTCTAACGCCGCCCGGGTGCTCCCCAGATGGTCCCAGTGTGCTCCCCAGATGCTCCCCAGGTACTCCCTAGCTGCTCCCTGGATTTCCAACGCTGCCACTGGGTGCTCCCCGGGTGTTCCCCAAGTGCTCCCCGAGTACTGCCCACGTACTCCCCAGGTGCTACCTGGATATCGAACACTAAAAATATCAAACGTCGCCACCCAAAAAATGTCTGACGCCGCCACCCAAAAAATTTCCACTAAATTTCCACTAAACCAGTCGTTAGAAAATTAATAATAATTTCTTTTGTGGAACAAGAAGTAATATATCTGGCATCACTGTTGACAACTAACTAACAGTGGCATCTCTTTTATATCCATAACATACGCCACTACTACTTCATATAAGGATATAAAGATATTTATGATCAACGCCTCTGGCGTCTGTATCTGTGCTGGATATTTGGTAAATATCAAACGTTCCGCTTTGATTGTTTTAAACATGAATTTAACGTTTCGAATTCACATTAAAACAATGAATTTTAAACCAAAAAAAAATCAAAATTGATAAAACAAACATTAAAAATAAAAACATATGAAATATAAAAATATGAATTAAGGCGTTTTTTCTGCTTAAAATTTTTGATAAAGGATAATATAATTAATGATTGTTTAAGTATTACTACTTTTTTTTATTATACGATATTTAATCTATTTATGTTTAAGAACTCCTGCTGCTATTTAATCATGTGTCTATTGAGGATTACTTATTATTTTGGCTTGTAATTCCCCATAAACAAATGTCATTGTTTAGGACCAAAAATTAAAATGGAAAATGTTGACACGAGAAGTGCTCATAAATTAGTATTTTTTTCCTATACGAAAAGATCCTCCCCTTTTGCCGATAATATTTGACTTTTTCAAAGAAAAAAAAAAACATCCTTTTTTACTAATACCAAGTTTATCCTTGTTTTGTTTGACCATTTGTTAGTCTTTTGTATTCAGAAAGTGTTTATTATAAAATTGTGGTCAATTGTAAATAATATGGTATGTTTATGACCAGAGCATATTTGACCATACATTATGGGGTAATTTTTCACTATAAATTGCATATTTAAATTCTATACAAATATGTCAAAAGGTACATATTTTGTTAAAATTATCTAATTGTTTAGAAAAATTAATACAAAAAAAAAAATAAACATCTGCTCAAATTATTTTCATCTTTTATTTTAAATAGTATTTTATTTGACTTTAGTCATATTAATTTATTAGACCAAAATAAAAGTTAAATACGGAAGATTTTATTTGGCTGAATAAAGGTGTTGTTGGATAGAATTTAAAAATTAAAATTTTTTAATTTTAACAAGCCATAGTATGTCTGTGATCCCTAATAAAAAAGTGTTTAAATTCAGAAAAAAACTGTTCCCAAGAACAACTTCGATGATCTTAGGCCCATTCTGATTTTAATTTTATCACTCATAATTTCAGCTAAAATTTTGTAGCGAATTGATGTTTTTTTTTTTAATTCAAAATGTACAAATGAAATCCAATTATTTAACATTAAATTTTGATTTTTTAATTTTTAAATTTTAATATAAAAACTGGGACTTAAAATAGGTTTTTTGTTAAAATTTGCAAACCATTTTTAAATTTGATTTTTTAAAATTTTATATACCAGCAAAATTACACACAGAAAAACATATTTTAAAATCGAATAGAAACAACATTAAATTAAATAGAAACAGCTTTGAAATCAAACTAAGTTTATTTTCTTTTTAATTTAAATATGTTTTTACTTATTTTTAAAATGCAAAAGCAAAATCAAAAATTTAATTTTACCTAGAATCATATTTACTTCAATAAGATTCGTACTTAATTTTAAAATGTTCAAAAAAAAAAAACAAAATATGACCGACTTTTCAAATTTTTCCAGGGAAAAATCATTTGAAAAAATTTTCAATAAAGCAAGTGTCACATAAGATTTACATGTTGTGTCTAATATCACATTATTGTGATGCGATAATCTCAGTCAACCCTACTCTAAAACAAGTAAAAGCGGCTAAATTCGGCTATGCCGAATCTTATATACCCTTCACCATGGTTGGGAAAAAACTGAAGTTTATATATGGACATATATGGAATGGACAGATTTATATAAGGACGCCTTTAAGAGGAAATTAACCATTTAGTTTGGTGATAAAACTTGCACTCGGGAAGATTTGTGGTTCCAGAAAATAGGTATTTAAAAAAAATTTATGTTTTGGGCATAACTTTTTTGTATCTGAACTGATATTTCCGAGTTTTTTCAGCAAATATGTTATACTAAAGATTTTCGATCTTTTGCTATATAACACGTATCCATAGGTCATATTACAGCTCTAGATTAGTGTTTGTTGTTTGTGTATAAAAAGTGAAGAGGTGAAAGAAAAGAATTTCAACAAATCGTTAAAAGAAATCACTAGAACTGCATGTGTTTTATTTTAACAAAAACGTTTGATTTAGCTGGCAAATTTGCATTTGGGATTTTATTTCGCTTTTTTATTAAAAAATATTTTTTAATTTCTTTAGCTTAATTTTAAAAATTTGAAGGAAAATAGTTTATAAATTGTTTTTTAAAAATTATTTTAATTGTTGCACTCAAAGGGAAATTATGTATAAAATTTTCTTAATATATGAGAAATAAAATGGTTTAAAAATCTTTTTATAAATTCTTTTAAATCGGAGCAAAAAATAGAAATAAAACCGTTTGTATTTTGTTTGTATCAGAGGGTTTTTATAAAAATTTTGATGTTTTTAGCCTATTTATGGATTATTTAATTATTAATATAAAATTTTATTTAAATTAATTATTAAATGTTAAAAAAAAACAAAAAAAAAAGTCAAGAAAATAAAAAAAATTTTGTACAAAAAAAAGTTGAATTGAGCGGGTGTAAGATTCGAACCCGCGGTCTTAGAGAAAAAAAGCATTTGTGACATAGCGTTTAGACAACTGAGCTACTAAGGTCATGCGGAATCATCGTTAATAGAATTAAATAAACAGTTTTCTTTCATTAGAGATTTTTTTTGGTTTTTATTTAAATGACAAATCTTTGTATGTGTTTGTTGCTTGTGTATAAAAGGTGGAGATGAAAGAAAAGAATTTCAACAAATGGATGTTTTGTTATGCGTAAAATTCTACATACATACATATTAAACAAAGGGATTTTACGGAAAAAATTAGAGGTAGTCTTAGTTTTTTACTAATATCTCAGCCATTTATTAACCGATCTGTCTGATTTTCAATAGCAAACAGAAATGGATCACATGTAACAGAAATAAATAACAATCAAGTCCTCATCAAGTCTGGGTTCTTCGGAAAACCCATTTCAACTCACAGACGGACAGACGGACATCGTTAAATCAACTTCGCTCTTCATAAGGACCCAAAATATATATACTTTATAGGGTTTAAGATCAATATTGTAGAAATTACAAACGGAATGACAAACTTATGTATACGCTTCCACCTGTGGTGAAGGGTATAACAAACAAGTACAAAAAGGCTTAAATTCGGCTGTGCCGAATCTTTGAATACCCTCCACCAATATCCTAAAAAAATGTTCTCTACTGTTTTTGATACAAAAAATGTAAAAAACTTTTGAAGTAAAATTATGGAGGCGAAAAAATTTTTTGAGGTGAAAAAAATTTTTGGTGGTGAAAAAAATTTTTTGTGGTGATAAAAATTTTTTGAGGTGAAAAATATTTGAGGTGCATACAAAATATTATTAAATTCTAAGCGACTGATGAAAAAATATGAGAAAATATATTTTGTACCTGTGGTTTCTATGAAAATACACCAATTTGTATGGAAAATTAAGAGGTATCTTCACATTTTCACTCATAACTTTTAAACCGCTGGACCGATTTTGCTCATTTTCAATACCAAACTGCACCCCCGCTTGCGTCTTCGCGTCGTGATCGCCATTTCAACAAACGGACATCGCTAAATCGAATTAAAATTGCATAAGGATCACGAATATATATACTTCATGGGGTCTTAGACCTATATTTGAGATGTTACAAACGGAATGACAAACTGATATACATATACCCTCACCATATATGGTGGAGGGTTTAAAAATCTTTTATTTGTATAAATATTTATATTTTGCTACATTTGTAAAATTTTAAACAATTCACATCACAACTTTATAGTCATTAATTTGTCATTTCATCTCTTCTAACTGATTTATTTATTGTTATTTTATTGTCTTTATTTTTGTGGCACACAAAAAAAAAACAATAAACAAAAAAACAACAAATTTTAAATTAGCATAAAAAGAAAAAATAAAAAAAACTCCCAATAAATGATTCGGTTCGTGAATTTATTCGAAATTTTTGGTATTCAATATTAACGCAAATGTTTCTTTTTTTTGAAAATTTATGTTTTTTGATGTTTTTTAATGACATGTCATATATATTTTCAATGATTTTTATAGATATTATTATTTTTTTTTTTTAACAATTTTCGTTCATGTTTTATGATAATTAATGTAATTTATTGATTTTTAAACATTTCCTACATGATTTTTTTAAGATTTAAAAATTTGTTTTAAAAAATATTTGTCTAAATATACATATTTCTGTTTTAGGCGTTTCGTTCGTATGTTAGTTGAAACAAATACGATAAATTTGTTTAAACAATATAAAAAATGTTGGTGTTGTTGTTGTTGTTGTTTAGTAATTTTTGAGTTCATTAAATATTTAAACATTTACAACAAAATAAAGCTTGTATAAACATTTATTTTACAAAAGTGTTGTTTATGTTGTGTTTTTTTTTGTGTTCAAGTGTTGTGTTTTGGTTGGAAAAAAAGCTTATTTTTAATCTCTGTTGCTAATCTAACCAAAATACCTTCGTTTTTATTTTTGTTGTTGTTAATATTTTATGAAAAAAAGACAGGTGTTGTTGCGTTTTTCGTTTTGTTTATTTTTATATCTCTCTAATGTTAAGTGTTGACAAAATATTTGATGCTTTGCTTAAAAAGATACACTTGAAAAAATAAGTTAGTAATTGTCAGGGGTCTGTATTGACCCCACCATATTAATTGAATGATGTGCTTTACTTTATTTCTCCCGAATGAAGTTGTCAGTGTATTTTTACTGTTTTTTTTTAAATCAATTCCAAACAATTTCAAAAAAATTACTTATTTCATTGCTTTCAAAGTATCCGTTAGAAGTTATTCAAATTAAGAAATAATTCTGAACATTTTTTATTAAATTCCACATATCTTTAATTTTTGAATTTTTTTTTAAAAATAAATAAAATAAAAATTATGAAAAATTGCTTGTTATGAGTTAAATATTATATAAAAATTTTTAAGTTTCAAATAGTTTTAGGCCCAACTACATACAATTGGCTTAAGTATGAATCGAAAATTCAAAATTTTTTGTAAAATTTAAAATTTGTATTTCTAAAATTTCGTTTCATGTCAAAACAAAGTTGAGTCACTTAAGCCAATTGTAGTTGAGTCGTTATTTTTGCAAAATTTTGATAATTTTTTTAAGACGTCATATGACAACTTGTGCTTTTTTTTTAAGTGTACATATGAGTAGCTCTCCTTGCCTGTTCAGTGTTTGTATACACATGTATGATAATCTGGTACTCTAGATTTTATACAATCCTTTTGTTTATTTCCTTATTTTGTTTCTAGAGCATTTCTTATTGGTAAACACTTAACAAAAATATCTAAGTGACATCTTGAAAGTACCAACAACAAACAAAAATATATTTATAATAATAATGCAAACTCTTGAAAAAAAAACACTTCTTAAAACAAATCTTTAAATCTGAAAAAATAAAAGATTTTTTTTCCTCTAAAACAAAGTGTCTAAAGGATAATCACTTTTCAAATACACTCATACATAGACGACAATGTAAACTTATGATGAGAATTAGTTTATTTCTATTTTCCCTTCAAAAGGATTTGTAAGGATTTTCCTTGATGTGTGTGTGTGTCAGAGTGTTTAGTTGTAAAAATTATTGCAAAGTATTGCAAAAATGTTAAGCTTATGTGGGCAAAACAAATCGGTCTAAACGAAAACAAAGTAATGTTTGTAATTTGAAAGGAGTGTTTTTCCTACAGATTATTTAGGCGGTTTAACTAAGCATAAAGAGCAGATTTTTCTTTTACAAAGGAACATTTTAAATTAAAGTAGTTTTTTCGAAGAGTTTAAACAATAAAACTATACTGATTAAAGAACATTTTTCTATATTAATACACTCATAATAATGTATGCATAAAAATACGAAATTATTGTCAAAACAACAAAAATTTTTGTATAATTAACCAATTTTCGTTTATATTACCAAGAGAAAATATTCGGACACAATTAAAAACCATATTACAAATCTGTTCGAAATGTCCATAGACTCACTTTTGGGGTCACCTGATATTGTAAAAATATTTCCGAAACGAATACAAAATCTCAAACAAAATGAAAAAGTATGTGAAAATAAAAACTATAGAAAATTAAACAAGTAAAGAGAACTTCATAAAATTGTATATTATCTTAAAATTAAGATGCATACACGTATTTTGAGCATAATACAAGATAAAAGATAAATCGTAAAAAAATGTTTAAAATATAAAAGAAACTATCAAACAGATACATTTGTGAGAGTAAAAATTAATTGAGTGATAAATAACGCAGAGCAGTTCAACTCAAAGAGAGAATTAGCTCAAAAAGTAATCTCATTATATTAAGAGAGTGATATCACTAAAAACTCAAAGAGTAACATTCTACTTGAAAACAAATCAAGAGTAAATATTGTTAAAATGTATCTGCTCTATTTTAAATGGGTGCTAAGCAGTTAATGTTGGTTGTTTTAAAAGATGCTAAGTTTTCAATATCTTTTTAACGTTAAAATTAATGATTATTTTCAACGTTGGGGTTATTAAATGAAGTTTGGTTTGGCTGAATGACAGACTGACTGTTTTGCAGAATATAAAATTGTCTGTTAAAGTTTGTTGTAGTACTATCATGTACTTGTTTGAGGTTAAGGTTTTATAATATTGTATTTGACAATTTTTTGTTGTTGTGGTATAACATGAGTTTAAGTTTTTATAGATAGAAAATAGCTACATAGATATTTCAAATAACTAATCATGTCATAATTGTTTTATAAGAAGAAGAAGAAGAAAAAACATATTTTTTTATTAATATTTTTTTATTACTTATCTGCAAGTTATAAACATTTTTATGATAAAATTGTAGTATTTTGTAATTTTTTTTTTGTTTTTATTTAATTTTTTTAAATTGATTTTAACAAATAACTTTTTTTTTTATGCGATAAAAATTTAATTAACTTGCAAATATTTGAAATTTATTTTGTGATTGTTGGTAATCAAGATTTCTTCAAAAAAAAAAAAAAAAAAAGCATTGAAATTTTTAATGACAGAGCCGTGTACAGGCTAATTTTAAAGGGGCCCTAAAAGAAGTTATACACAGAGAAAACAAAAGCATTGTGACAGCTGAATTTCCTGCCAACCTAATGGTTTGGTTGGTTGGCCACCGATATATTTGTTTGTGGCGACCGAAATTCGGTTAATGTAATAGGATTTTGGCTGAAACCATATATCAATGGCTTAATATAAAAAGGCCCTAACTCGATTTTTTGTTACTTGATAGGAGAAGGAAAAAATTTAATAAAATCCATAAAATTTTAGATAAAAAAGTTTTAATCCAATTTCCAAAAATGTGTTGCCTTTTTTTATTAAAAATTGCATTAAAACTTTTTTTGTATCTAAAATTTTACGTATTTTATTAAGTTTTTTCCTTTTCCTATCAAGTAAGAAAAAATCGAGTTAGGGCCTTTTTATATTAAGCCATCGATATATTGTATTAGAAATTTATTTGATTGCGACAAAAAAAATAATTTGGTTGCTGCAACCAAATAATTCGGTTGCAGCAACCAAATATTTGGTTGCTGCAATCAAAATATTCGGTTGGCAATAAATCAGGTTGTCTCTGTATATAACTTCTCTGTGTATATAACTTAAAGAAATTAATTTTGACATTTTGAAAATAAAATTTTTTAATTTTTTTTTAAAAATCTTTGATTATTGAGATCTTATATTTCAGCAACTATTCTCAAAATAATATGTCTGTTGGCTCAAAAGAACAATTTTGTTAATTTATCAAAAATTTATTTCTGTTTCATGGGATTAGAATAATAATTGTTGATTTTGACGCTTTTTATACCCTACACCACTACGTGATCGGAGAACTTTTGATAATAACAAACATCAGCACAAACTTATTATAACCCCTTCACGCAGTGGTGTAGGGTATAAAAACATTTGAATTGTAACCTCTAACATTCATTCAAATTTAATAACAAAAACTAAAAAAATGTACCTCTAACCAATGGTCAGTTATTTAGTTTGTTCATTGAGGTGTCTGTAATATGCAACTTTAATATATTTGCAGTCTAACTATCTAACAGTCAAATGGCCTGCAAGCTGGCCAGCCAGCCAGCCATCCAGGCAATTTAGGCATTTAGCCATATAAAACACCGCACACATGGTTAGATGCAATTTTTTTTTTTTTTTTGTTTTTAGCCAATCATCATAATTTTTTAGTTTTATGATATTAGATGAGCAAAACAGCCTGCCTCACAGCAAACATAAAGTGCATTAAAGAATGCATTCTATTTTAAATAAATTCCTTTAAAATCAATTTAATTTTTGATTTGAATTGAATAAATTCATTTTATTTTTAATTGTGACGGTTAACATTCAATGTTTACTTCAAAATTCTCAGGATAGAGTTTTACGCAGCTGAGGGGTTAAATTTTGTTACGGGGAATAGGAATGAATAATATATTCTCAATCGTCCAAATCGAACAGCACTCTCAAATTGTAATATCGAATACCCAGATGTTTTTTTTTTGTTAAATTCTAACTGAAATTAAGTTTACTACAACTTAAATCGCTGGGTACTCACAACGAATTTCCTGAATATTTTGTTAGCTGTTTAAATATACTTTTCAATTCTGTTTCTGTGTTAATAAGTAAAAATTTATTAAATATCCAAATTTAAAGTCATAGAAATTCATTATGAATAAATTCTTTGTGTTTAAATTCAGTAAATGATCGTATAAATTTATTTTAATAAAAAAGTTCAGTGATTGAAATTAAGAAATAATTCAAGGTGTTTTGGGAATTCGATAACTCGATATTTTTTTCGAATTGCAAAACGACTTGAGATGTGATTCTTTCGAAATTCTGGCAGCAAAAACATCACATATTTTTTCATTTTATTTAATTTTTTGTTTGCAGTGTTTATATGTGTACAAAATAATATTTGCATTTTTTTAGTTATTATTTTTATTACTTTAATATAATATTATTATTATTTTCGTTGTTGGCCAAGTTATTTCAGATGTTGTTGTTGTTGTTGTTGTTTAAAAATGTTGTCTATGTGCAATTAAATTTTATTTTATTATTTGTTTGGAATTTTTTTTTTTATTTTACAACCTTTATTATTATTTTTTTCATCTCTTGTAAAAAAAATCCAATTATTCTGTTTGATTTTTTTTCCATAACCATGGACATAATATGGACAAACAGATGGACAAATGGACAGTCAGGCATGTGGTGTTTATATTTTTGCATTCATAAACATATGGGACATTTCAATTTAAGAAAAATTCTCTAATATTTTGTTTCATCCGGCAAACAAATCCTGTAACTCAAATCCATTGCAACGAATTCTCAAAATTTTTTTTAGATATTCAAACTTAACTAATCTAAAAGTTTTAGTTTAATTTTCCGCCAAAATATTTCATTTTAAAATGAATTAACCCAGAAAAATAATAATCTGCTAATTGTTTATTTCGAAATTACTGTACAGAGCGAGCACAACAACCAAAGTGTTGCATAAAAAGTTATAAAAATATTTAATTTATACTTATAACGATAATAATTTAAACAAAATTTTTATGCTTCAGGGTCATTTTCAAAGATGAAAGTAAATTATATAAATTCAATTTATATTCAGAATTTATAATTTGAAAGAATTTGTATTTGTTTTATAATTAAATAAATAAGAATTTTAATGAAACGTGAATTTTGTAAATTTGATGAGAGCACCCAAACAATTTTGATGACGATGTTGATGATTTGGAAATATATTTTAATGATGCCAGATGGAAAGAAAAAAAATATTATTATAATATTTCTGGGATCTTATTTTAAAATTACAGATGAGTTTTCAGACCTTTGTTGCTTTAAGAAAAAACATCAATAAAGTAATTTCGCCCCTGGGCGAAATTACCATATTTATTTGTCCATATAATCCCACTTTCTCTATATTTGCTTAATTAAACTTCTTCGGCAATTTCATTCAGATTTATCATTATTTTTTCCTCCTTTTTCATAAAAAAACATCAGGAATCTTTGACCCAAATTATGCATGGTCTAGGGAATCATATTGTCGGCATAAACGAATAGTTTATATTCTGTATGTATTAAAAATTGTGAAGACAATCTAAATTAGGCCAAATGAAAGTCCGATGTTGGATGAACCGTAAATATTTCAAATGTTGCAATAAGTAAAATTAGCGTCATATTATATTTAAAAGCATTGCCACTATAATTATTATTATTTTTATTAATCTGGCAACATTATTATTTATATGTTTATATTTAAACACACACTTGTTATTAAAAATGAATCGAATGCAGCTGTTGAAATGGATGGATGAATGGCGTGTCCGTCCGTCTGTACAGACAGCTTTACATGAAATTTTACTTTTTCCTTCATCTTCTTTTTCACGGCTGGTGATTGTTTGTCTTAATTTTCGTAATAAAAAAAAAACCAAATTGTTTGGAATTCCTCCTCATAATGTTGTTGATGACGACGAACGACTACGATGAGGCTGATGATGTTGTTCACGCTTGTAGTATTTGTGGTGTAAATACTAAAACTATATCAAAACAAAATTAAAAAAACTTTCATCATTAGCAAAACTAAATCAAAATATTGAATGAAAAAAGGCTTTTAATTTAATTACAAAAAAAAAAACTTTATCAAATCAAAAAATATTTACTTTCAACAACCAAAAAAATTTTGTTATTTTTAAGATTTTTTAAACATACAAATAAAAACTTGTTATATACATAATGGTCATAAGTTGACAACTTGTGACTGGCAAATTTTTTGTACAACTTGAGATAAAGATGTCAAATGAATGATGTTTGATGTAAAAGTTTTTCATACTTATTCAGTTATTTCAAAAAGTTGCCAGTTATGAGTAGTCAACTTATGTCCATCTAGATGTAGTATGTATGTTAATATGTTTATAAGCATGAGCAAATGAATGTATGTTTATTTAACATAACAGCTTGTTATGCTTTGATTAAATTTCTGTTTTCATTTTCATTTTCGCCTTCATTTACATAGACTTCACTCACATCGTACTTCATACATACAATTCTTTTTCAGCTTGTGTGTTTTACATATTGAAGATTGATGAGGTTTTTTTTCTTAAATTTCTTTGTTGTTAATTTTTTCATCTTTAAGATATAAATTGTTGTTGTTGTATCGGGTTTCTAGGGGGTTTGTGCGTCCGTACCTTACTAATACTTAATTGATTTTAAAACACACATAACATATAAATTCAAAAACTTATTGTAAATGTAAATTATGTTTATAATAATTATTTGTTTTTGTGTGTTAATTTTGATGATTATTTGCTTTGGGTTGTTTTTTTTAACATTAAAAAAGTAAACATTTTAATTCAAATTATTTTGAGAACTTTTATTAATTATTTAAATTTATGTATGGAGATAATGAAATTTCAATGTTTGCGGTCCTATGCATATAAAGATTTATTGGATTTTAATAAGTTTGCAAAAAAAAAAAAAAATTGCAATATTTTAATATTCTATCTAATTTTTGAAACAATTAATATTAATTGTTGAATTTCAATGATTTATTTTATTGTTTGCTTAATCAATGATCCACGTGACCAACTGTACACAATTGAATTGATCATAACTGTATATTTTGTAGTCAGTCGTATGAGTGATATCGATTGATTAAATAAAATATTAATCATACGCATTTAAGTATGGGAAAAAACGAATGTTAAATAAATTAATGTGATTTGTTTTTAAACGCACCCTGAATTCCATGAAAAATAAAAAAAAAAGTATTGCAAAAGGTACACAGAGAAAACAGTTTCATTGTGAAAACTAAATTCCTTGCCAACTGAATTATTTGGTTGCAGCAACTTAATTATTTTGTTGTGGTTATCAAATATATTCTTGACCCAATAGAAATATTTTGCTTTAACCCAAATTTTATTGTATTAACTGAATTTCTGTTATATTAACCGAATTTTTGTTGCCACAAACAAACATATCGGTGACTCCAACCAAACCATTCGGTTGGCAAAAAATTTGGTTGTCACAATGAATCAGTTTTCTCTGTGTAGATTTTTCTAGTTCTAGGGTGGATTTTTTTATAAAAGAAAAATTACACAATCTCTCTCTAAAATATGTACTATCAGGTTTTATTACTCTAATAGACTAAAAAAAATCTCTCACGATTCTCTCGATATACTACTGATCTTGATTTCTGAGAAAACCCCATAAAAAAATCTATTCATAAGAAATGCGACCAAAAATAAAGAGTTTGTATTGAGTAGTTAAGAGAAGCATATAAGGTCTGCGGTGTCTGGTTAGGATGTCTGGTTTGGCTAGGATAATGTCAACAACAATTTATAAAAACGTTTCATAAATATTTATAAAATTTTTAATTTTTCCTTATATTTATTTAATAGGGTATACCGTAACTATATGAAAAGTAGTCACATGGAAATATACCATATTTAGAATAGGGAGAATCACAAAATACTAAATTTTCCTCAAGGTACGAGGGCAGATCAATAAGTCCGTGACTTTTTGAACTTCCCTTGTAGTTATATGAAACGCAACACTGCTCCCATCAAGTACCACCTGTTAATAGACTACTGTCAATTTTGAGCAAGTTTCGTAATTTACTTTGCGTTTAGCAGCTGTTCAAAGCAAACAACCTCGTGGCTTTTTTTAAAAATAGAAAAAGTGAATTTCGAGTGCTGATTTAAAATTATTTTTTGCAAAAAAAAACCGTCGATCCAACCAAGGAAAAGCTTGATAAATACTATGGGGACTCTGCATCATCGATTTCAATTGTAAAAAAGTGGTTTACTGACTTTCGTTGTGGCCTTACTAGTACGGAAAATGCCGAACGTTCTGGGTGCCCAGTTGAGGTCTCTACACCCAAAACAATTGAAAAAATTCACGATATGGTGTTGGCCGATCGGAGTTTGAATGTGCGATAGATTGTGGAAGACATAGGCATCTCACATGGCTCAGTGGTTTCATTTTTAAACGATCACTTGGGTATGAGAAAGCTTTCCGCAAGATGGCTGCCGCGTTTGCTAACAATCGACCACCAACGAAATCGTGTGACAGCTTAGTTTCCATGGCAAAAATCCATGAAGTAGACTACGAATTGCTCCCTCATTCGTCTTATTCTCCGGATTTAGCTCCCAGTGACTATTTCCTATTTCCAAACCAAAAGAAATGGCTCGGTGGAAAAAGATTTAGCTCCAACGATGAAATTATTGATCAAACAAATGAATATTTTATGGACCTCAAAAAATCGTGCTGTTTAACGCAAAGTAAATGACGGAATTTTCGCAAAATTTTACAACAGTCTATTAACAGGTGGTACTTGATGGGAGCAGTGTTGCATATGTATAACTACGAGAGAAGTTCGAAAAGTAACGAACTTATTGATCCGCCCTCGTATATACAAACATTTACCTAATTTATTTTTGATATTAGTAACTCAACCTGTGCTAAATATATTAAAGTTACATATTTGAACGTGACAAATTTTCACGTAGTTACAAAATAACCCCATAATTTTAATAAATATTTATTTAATGAAAAAGATTTTTATTTTTTTTTTATGAAATTAGTGTTTAATGAAACTTTTTCATTGAGTGCTTGAATTTTTAAATAAATAAATAAATTTTAATTGTACATAAAATGTAATAAATTGCATTAATTCAATGAAAAATTTTAATGCAAGAATTCTAGCGGAACTTTCTAGATTTAATGGAAGTACAGTCTCTTTCTGGGTTCTTTAATATTCCGATAAAATTTAGATTACATGTCTAATAAGTTAATATTTAGGGGGTAAAAGTGAGTTCAGCAGTTATTGATAACTTTTTTTTTGTAGACTGTTTAATAAAGTACATCCTTAGAAAGATCTTTAAAAGAACTTTCATTTAGTAAATAATTTAAAAATCGAAAAATCTGGGTAATTTATGAAGCCACATTTTAAGCCTCAAATGTGGGATTGGGCACACATGCATTTTTTTCTCTTAAACTTTTTTCAAAGAAACATAGTTGGTCACATTATGAATGATCTTTAACAAGTTTGTTTAAAAATTTAGCAAGATTTATTTGTTTTTGATCATTGTCATCATTTTATTGTTTATCACAATCATAAAATGTCATGTTGTCACTTTGTGACAATTTATAAAACAACAAGAAAAAAAAAAGTAAATGTTTTTGCATTTAACTCTGCCAAGTCAGACAAGTAGCAACCAGTCAACCCGCCAGCCAATCCAGACACATCCATCCATCCATCCATCCATCTATTTCATCCATTCATTCCAGCAGTTAAATACAAATTTTCGTTTTTTTATGAGATTTGAAGTGTTCGTACAAAATGGATTGTTCATTGGTTGGTTGCTTGGTGTTAATATGAAAAAGGGACGGAGAATTTTAAAAGTAATTAAAGGCAATTGAAATTGTCTTGTCGTCGGTGTTTTGAATGGTGTTGATATGATGTGTTGATGATTATAATGATGACAATATGACCGAGGATGGTGATGAAGTTGCATCAACCATCAACAAAAAAAAAAAAAAAAAAAGAAAACCATGAAGCTTTGAAAAATACTTTAAATCGTTTGTAATGACTTTTAAATGATGACACATTATATTTTTGCCATAAAAGACACTATTTGACATAAAGCGAATGAACATAAAACGAACAAAATAATAATCTAACAAACGCACCAAGTAGGAAATGACACAAAACCCTTCTGTGAAGCAATATAAACACTTTCCAAGTGATTTTAAATAATTTTCTATATAATCCTGCTAATTACTGTATGTGTGTAAGTATGTATGTATATACATTCTACTCATTATAATAAATGTCTTAACATTAAGAATTTTGCCACCCTTAAATTCCGTACGAAAACATTTTTCGAATAATCTTAATTTCTTTAACTTTTTTCTTCTAATGAAAAAGAAAACTTTGTTTTCTATGCAAAGTATTTTAAATTTTCTATGGATTCTTGTTAAATTGCTTCATATTCATTTTTATAATTTCCTAAACTGTATATATGTGTCTGTAATTACCAAATTTGAAATAAAAATCATAATAGTGACTTCATTAAGCGCGTAAAAACTTTTTTTTATATTGCCTTTGATGATGCTGAGACAGAATACTATTATTTTATGATTTTTTCTTGTTATTTTTTTTATTTTTTTTTGGAATTCTTAAGGCAAGTTTAACTAATCTAAAACCATTGAGTTTTACCTTTTTTTTTTTTGGAATGTAGTGGAGTAAGTTTGGGAAAACTTTTCTCAAATGAATTGTTATTAATTTTTCTTTTAGAATTTTTTTTTTTACTTTTTCGTAAGAAATTTGCTTGGTAAATGAATTTAATCAAGCGCTAATTTGCTAATGAAGTGCAAAAGATTTTTACAGATGGTAATTTGATTGCTAGCATTAAAAAGAAAGGTTGTATACTCAAAACCCATACTAAAAGATAAAATAACTGAAATATAAGTTATTTTTACAGCAAATGCTACTGTTTTATAGCTTGAAAAAAAATCATTTGATATTAAATGAAGAGACTGTTAAATTTTAAGACCATCTTGGAGACAAAAAGGTTTAAGCCTTATTTTCTTCATGTCTTGTTAGCTACTCACTGGGACTTTAACTGATACATTTGTTGTTGTTTTCCATGTAAAATTTAAATTTAAGGTTAAATTTTAGTGGGCCTAAAGTTTTGACTTTAGAAAAAAAAAAAAAAAATTTATCTGAAAATATTATTTTTGTTTTTTTTTTTTGATGTGACTTTTTTAAAAAATCATTTAAAAATATAAAAAGCACTACACTATTATATTTTTCACTAGCGGATCCCAGAGTGCTTCGCTACGCATGAATATTAACATTGAATCAAATTCATTGGGCTTTTTTTATTTATTTTTTATTTGGACCGCACACGCTCATGGGCGCCTACGTATTTGTTGTTGTTTTTTTTATATGGACAAAATCACGTGTTGACATGAAAAGTCATAACTCGAAAACGCGTCGACCAATTTCGTGCAAACTTTAGATCTACACGACAATACGAACAAACACTAAAAATTTAATCGAATTCGGTTTGACCGTTCGTGAGTTATCAAGTCACAACACACGTGCAACAATTTTTTATATATGGACCCTATATAACCAAATAACTTTTTTTTTGAGAATGCTATAAAAAAAAACTACTGAATATTTTCTCAAATTTCTTTTTTTATTTGAAAGTACAATCCTTCCGGTTAATAATGGAAAATTTTCATTCAAATGGCTGCCTCGGCTGGCCATGCAGTAGCCTACACGATTGGTCCAATTTTTAAGCACTTTATCGATTGTGCAGCTTTATTTTACTAATAGCTTCACGAATATTGTCCTTTAATTGTCTCTGGCTTGTCGGCGTAACACTTATCTTTGACGGCACCCCACAAATAATAGTCCAACGGTGTCAAATCGCAGCTCCGAGGTGGCCAAACGACATCAGCTCTGCAGCTGATAATGCGATCTTCAAAAACAGAGCGCAAAACATCGAGTGTAGCTTCGGCTGTGTGGCACGTAGCGCCATCCTGTTGAAACCAAATTGTTGCCAATATCCTCCTCTTCAATTTTTGTGAACAAAAATTCGTTCAACATGGCCCGATAACGATCGCCATTGACTGTAACGGCCAGCCGAGGCAGCCATTTGAATGATAAAAATTAGCTTCACAGATATATATATTCTTTAAAAATCTGACCGACCGAAGTAGGATTTTTTTCTGGATACACAGAATCGAAAAAAAATGCATTTTATTAAGTTTTTCCAAAGACTAAGAAAAATTGAATTTAATAAGAACTACGGATATAGTGGCTTCACGTTTCTACCGAATGCAATCATCGGTGGTGTTTGGGAAATGTGTAATCCTAATATGGAAACCACAATGTCTATAGCTCTTAATATATTCAATTTTCTTTACACGATACCATGATCATTTATATTCTTATTTATGTGGCATTTTTACAGCCCTGAAAACCCTAATCTTTTTAATAAAATTTCAACATATGATAGTAAACCTATCAATTGGTTAATTGCTGTATTATCGTACATGCTATAAAAATTACAGACATGGTGTGACTTCACTATGGGCCGGCAATAATAGTTTAGAAAAAAGATGATTGTTAAGCTGAAAATTTTAAATATATAAATATAAATGGATTTTATACTCTTACAAATATATTTGACTCAACGTCACTTTCAGAGTCGGATTAACCATGGCCGTCTGTCCGCATGTGAATCTTGTAATCAAACTAAAGGTCGTAAATATAAATATATATTTTTTGATAAAATTTGATATATAGGCCCAAGGACGAATTCTATTGATTTTGATTGAAGTCGGTCCCTATTCAACCCTACCTCCTCTAGACACACAAAACGTAGATATTGGGGTTGTAAATGTTATGTCATGTCTTCAAATTTAAAGAAAATCTGATCATATTTGGACCTGGCCGCTATATAAACTCACCTTAGCAATATTTTCTTAATTGAACTTTAATCAAACTGCTAAAGATTTTTTAATAAAATTTTGGTACATAAGTTTCTATAGGTAGGTCCACCTCATAGAAAGGTACTTTCTTAATTGGGCTTAAATGGTATTTATAATGTGGTTGTGAATGTTATATAGAATGGTAAATCATGACTCCAAATTTGATTAAAATCCAACCATATTTGAACCTTGTCCCCATTTAAACCCACCTTCCTAGCATTTGCAACTTCGTTCAGATGTATCTCTATATTTTCCGCTCTGTTTATAAAAAAAGATCAGGACCTTTCTAGGAATTAGAAAAGCTTACCTAAATTATACCTACACCAAGGGCATCATTTTGTAGAGAAGAATAATTCCTTCGATATATGAAGCAGAGCCGCGAATAACGTTGTAAGCGACAAAATTGAAATTGTTGAGAAATCGAAAAAAACGTTTTAGAACTTGTAGGTGTATCCCACTGACTGGCTTCTTTAGATTGCATTTTGATAACGAAATCCTGCATATTTTTGCCTAATCTCATTTTTAAGTCATAAAAGAGAGTTATTCTAACTGTAATCTGGAAAAAGCAGGTTTTGTAATATTGTCGCTTAAAACGTTATTCGCGGCTCCGCTTCATATGTCAAGGAAACTATTGCAATATGGGTATCAATATTTTTGTTTTTCGAGTACTTTTAACACTGTGTACAAATAAATCAAATTTTCCTACATGTCAGATATGTTTTCACAAAAACGCCTTTAAGGGTTAAAAAGAGAGGTTAATCAGTTTAACCTTTAAACATGGCATTGAGCTGTTAAAAAAATTCCTATCTCTTATTTTATTCTCCTCTATAACATGTGCAAAGTATATTAAGATCTACGGGTTCGCATCGGAAGACCTTTGTTTCTAAATTTCTATGCAGTTAATTAATATTTAGCTTTAATAAATTATTAAAATTTGTCAGTTCAAAACTATTTATTTGTCACTAGCAGAATAATTTAAAATTTAAACTATACCCAACATACCAAATGACTTGAGAAAAATATTATTATAAGCTTACAAACACAAGCCTTAAGCTTAAAAAGACTTGAGAATATATTGAAAAAGGCTATCGTAACAATTGTAGAAAAATCAAAACGGAACTCTCGTGAAAATATTATGTGTGTATGATTACAATAAGCTTATTCTTGCAATTGTAGAATAAGCTTACAAAAATAATATATTATTAATAGTTGAAAAAGAGAAATCACAATTATTTTCTTTAATTTAATTTATTTTTTATTTTAATTTTAAAAATAAATAATAATAACTCATTTTAAATATAAAAAATAATAATTCATTTTAAATATTAATAATAATTAATTTTAACCATAAATAAAAATAATTAAATTTAATATGCAATTGCACGTTCACTATATAAAATTTACAACTAAATGTACTCGCAAAACACGTTTGACAAATTTAAAGAAAAAGTAATGGCACTTGTTGTATGCATTATAAGCGTAGAACAAAGACAACAAGACTAGAACGTATTGAAAAATATTTCTATATCAATCGTCATATTGCGTTGTTGTTGTATGTTGTTCATAAGCATACTTGAAAAAAAGTTAAGTATAATAATCTTTTCTCTAGCATTGTTAAATACTGCTTGTGAATTCACATTTTATAAATATTATAATAAGCAAAATTAAGAAAAGCTTAAAACACACTATTAATATAAGCTTATTCTCAAGTTGTATTGCAGTTTGATTGCTATATGGTATATTGGGTAGTGCCACTACAAAGCCTGTCCCATAGTGTGGGTGTATTGGAATATGTTACAACAACCTTTTTTTTTGTAGTTGAAAAAAATTTGCATGAAAATGCTTTAATTTGTTATTCTTTAAAAAATAATATTAAAATTAATTTTTTTGTGCGATTCCATAGTTGAACGTTAGAATTTATTAATTTTACATTTTATTTTCCGTGGTATGATTGTTAATAATATCTGTTTTGTTTTTGTTTTTTTTACTAAGCATGGTTCTGGCAAATTAATTTTCATTATTATAGTTTAATTTTAATTAAGTAAAAGTGTGGCTGGGTAATGTTAGTTAGTTAAATTGACTGCCACAAAAGATGAAGTTGTTTTTTTCTATCTTTTGTTTTTGCTAAAGATAAAATGACTATCTGTCTATACAAGTATTTTCATGGTTTTATTTAAATGTGTAGTCGACTACCCCTTTTTGTTTATAGTGGTTTGTTTTATCAAGTAATTAATTTATATATTTACAAATTCTCATTATATTAATTACAGCTAATTGAGTTTATTTTCATTAACTAACAAATTATAATTTCATTAATATTTTGTGTGTTTATTTTTTTTTTTTTGGAAAACGATTGTTATTCCAAAAATTCAATGAGTTTGCAGAAATTCCCAACAAAAACAAAATTTAGTAGAAAAAGTAAAAAATACACTAGAAAAGTTCTGCAGTTACTATATTACATATCAGTGATTTGTGTAAAAATCGGTAGTAATTGTTTTTAACTGCAATTGCAGTTTTTTATTATAAAAAATGGTAAACATAAGTTTAAACAGTTATTTTCACAATTAAATAATTAATTTTAGCATTTTAGTAGTTGATTAAATATTATTTTAAGTTTTCTCGTATCCATACTTCTCGTTTTCTTTTTTTTAAATACTTCATATAGTTTTTTTTTGAATTTTATCTATATATATGTATAAAAATTGTTGCAAGTGTGTAGTGACTTTATAACTCGCGAAGAGTCAAACCGAATTCGATTAAGTTTTTAGGGTTTATTCGTATGGTCGTGTAGATGGTTTAGTTTGCACGAAATCGATCGACGCGTTTGTAAATTATGACTTTTCATGCCAACATGTGATTTGGTCATATAAAAAAACAACAACAAATACGTAGGCGCCCATGAGCGTGTGTTAACAATTGTATACTGTATGCTGACTACATACACACGGTAAATACATGTTGTAGCGCATACACGCATAAACATTGACAGCTGTCAGAGAGTGATCATTTTAGGGTTCTTTTTTTATCGAACTCGCGGATCGAGAAACCAATGAACCCATGAATTTGATTCAATGTTAATATTCTTGGTAGCGAAGCACCCCGGGATCCGCTGGTATAATATAATGTATTAGTTTTAAGTTATCAAAGTGACTAAGAAGATAAATTAAACAACTAAATGTTGGAAATTTTAACTGCACTTGTTAGTTGGTTTTACTATATTTGTCAGTTGCCTTTAACTGTAAAATTGTAACTGTAAGTTTAACTTAATTTGTAGTTGTTTTTTATTTATTTATTAATTGTTTTTGTAGTACACACCTTTATAACTGAATTTTCAGTTATTTCAACTGTCATTAGCAGTTGATTTTACCTCTATAATTCCCTTAGTTTGGTCAAAAAAGTCATTGATATTTTTAACAACTAGTTTTCTTTAATTTCAAAATATGTTTTTGCTATTTGCAGATGATTTTTTTTTGTTAGTATTCCTTCATTTTCTTATATTTAGGCTTCAATTAACATGGTTATTAATGACTGTGTTTTAACATTTCATATTATTCAAGGTGGTTGGCCAAAAGAAAAGAAACAAAAATAGCAGCTCTATTAGCCAGACGCCACCAAACCATATTATAAACAAGTTACTACTAACTAGTTTATAAAATTTTTTTTGTTTTTCAGCCAACTAAATGTGTGTTATTATTATGACAAGAAACAAACAAATTAAAAAAAAAAATCAACTACATATTTTTTTTATCAAAATCTTCATCACCAACAACAAACCTCAACATTATTGTTGGAAAGTTAATATTACATATTTCTTTTTATTAAATTTATGAATAAATTTGTGTTGAAAAAACTATACATTAGGCATAAGTTTCAAGAGCTCTATAATGGGTTAAGAGGACTTTTAAATAATTTTGAAGTATTCTAAATAATTTTGATTAATAGTTGGAAATTTTTGGCTTCTAAGCCACTAGACACTGTACATATGTTAGGGTGGCAGTTACAATAAATTTCGAAGTGTGCATACCAATTATTTTTTACATTTCAAAAGTACATATGGGCATTTCCATTGTGGCGTGACGTGACATTTGTACGACAAAATGTTAATAAAAAAAATTAAAAAGTCAAATTTGTAAGATTTTTTTTTTATATTTGCGAAGTAATTAAGTAGCACTATATTCAGCAAAAAAATTACAACAATCGACCTTAAGGATTTTAAGATATAAGCAAAAATATTCGCTGGCGTGACGTTACAGAAAACATAAGTGGGTTTTGACTTGGATTACAAAATTGCATAACTCTGCGAATTGGGCAAGAATTTTTGTAAAAAACCTTTTTTAGTAGGATTTGGAATAATACAAATTTATTTTACAAGTCATTAAATTTAAAAATCTTTCCTCACTTCTTTGTTATTAGCCTTATTATCTGACGTGACGTTACATGGCGTTACGTTACTTAAATTTCCATATGGTATTTTTTTTTGATTACGAAAAAAGAAAAAGATATAAATATATAGGAAAATTATATAAATATATTTATTATATTTGTATATATATTATACATTTATTTATTAAGATATATCTTAAATTATAATATTATAGTCTTATGTGAAAATGCAGTTTCAGCTGCTTTTATTTGCATATCTTCGCTGCTTGAAAAAAAGTGAATTTGATGTATACCAGGTATTTTCGGCACCTCCTTCCACTTTTCAGTTAGCAAAGTAGAAAATAAATCGACTTGTTCCGAGGAAATGTACGTTAAATTGACTCCAAAGATGTTATTTCGGGCACATTCATAAAACGAAAACGCATTATCTAAAATTAAATTTTTTCTTTTTGTCATCTGCCAAACTTTTCGTTTTATGGTTGCTCCTACCCCATCAACCGCACCTTTGCCGTGAGAAGTTGCAAAATAATTCCACTCAAAAACCTTGCAACCTAATGTAGAAACAAAGTCAGGTAAACTTCGAGCAATGAACTTATTTTTAAATTGTGAACTGCATCCATCCGAAAAAATATAAATATTTTGAAATGGGCCATGTTCTTTTTTAATCATTTCCACAAGTGTGGTCAAAAAGCAGCAAACATCGAACTTATTATGGCTGAGTTTGTCATTGATTATCGCATAGGATTTTACTCCGCCAATCAGCCAAGCCACACAAGTAAAAATGGTAACTTGACGGTAGCTGAAGTGTGCGCTTTGTACCTCATTTTGACAGATTAATCTGTAATTCTCTGCGAAATCCATTTGCAGGATTAGATCTTCTGCCTTAATATGTTTTTTTTTTGGTTTCAAACTAATTTTGCTGGGAAGGTTTCCACTTTGCGCCAATGTTTCCATTTAATGGCTTTTTCCATTAACGAAAAATATTTTAGGGGTACTAAATCATTTTTCACATTTGTTACACAATTTCTGCAATTACTTGTCATACATTTTTCGTTTTCAATGTTGCAACAGACAGATTTAAGAAAAGTTTCAAAATTAGAGGAAAATGATTTTATCACCTCAGCACTGCTTTCTAAAATAAATGAGAAATTGGCATGGTACTTACACACGCACATATTATGTGGCATCTTGCACGATAGTTGCACGTATTTCGGTCGCAATTCATAAAATAACGACTTTCTAACGTAGTCAATATTTCTCTCCCTTTTGTATAATTCATACGACTCAGAAACAGTCAGCAACATAAAGCGCTTGGCCACTGTTTCCCCATCAATAATTAACGTATCCTTCCGACCTGCAGCTTGGATACTTATATCGTCTCGCAAGTAGAAATCCTTAATGAATTGCTTTTTTTCTTCTATTGCTGATTCAGTCTCTCGTACCAAAGATGAAGAACTTTTTGTGCCATATTTTTCATAAAGAATGTTAACAATATGTGCTCTTTTCTCTGGATCAACCGGCAAAGCTGTTTTGGCTTTATTTAATGCCTTTTCTAAGGTTTGTTTACATCTGTAGGGTGGATTGGCTCGCGGACTGACTGTTTTTTCACATTCATTTTTCTTTTTCAAACGAAATTGTTGTTGCCTTTTACGGTTTTTTTTCTTTTACTTTATCTATGTTATTGTGGTTTGATTCAAACAACTTTTTTCTATACCTCGATGCTCTTTCTTTTGCCCTTTCACGGCTTATTTCAAGCCTATTAGAATCTGATTATAATTTTTGCCTATAGCGCTTTGAGTAATTTTTACTTTCAATTGATAATTCCATCTGTAAAAACCATAATTGAATTTAAATTTCAAATAAACATAACACCATCCAAGGAAATTACTTACAATGTTGCGTGACGTTACACACTTTTGAAAATCAATATAAAATTAACTATTTGTTAAATAACCGAATTTTTAATTATAATTAGTTTACTTTATTAAACTTTGTTAAAATGCAAAATTTCACGCACTTGCGATCGTCAGCGTAGAGATAATGAGACTAAATGTTTTTTTGTCTGACGTGACGTTATCTTAGAATATCATTAAAGGCAAATCTAAATTTTACCGTTAATTGATTTTTGTTTGATCTTTTGCATTTATTTTATGGTTAGTTGTTGTTGCAACAACAGTTTTGCGGTAATAGTGCAATTGTAGAATTACTCTTAGAAATGTAAATTGTAAAGAGAAGTTAACCTTAGAAAAAGAACAAAACTGACCAAAACGAGAACTTGAACTTTGATGACCGGTATCTCGCCATCGCAACTAAGGAAAGCTTTAAACTCTTAAATTTAATTAATTTAGAACATTACTCTTTAATAATACAAGAAAGAAAAAACTGTTGGTTAACTTTTAATTTTTCGGTCAGGGTGGACCTTTCTGTGGAAATGCCCATATATCGTGAAAATTTGAGCCAAATCGAAGTACTTTAAATCACAGCACACTGGGGTCAAGTTACAAATTTTCGGAAAATTTCTTTAAAAACTATAGTTCTTTCTTTTTAAACTGGGAGAAGATTTGAATAGTAAATTCAATAATATTAATCAATCACCTTAAAAAATAATAATTTTTTTCTGCCATGTCAAGCCTCTATTTAAAAAAATATATCATTACTTTTGCTATTTAGCAATATTTGGCAAACAGATTTACGCAATCAGAAGAAAAGTTAAATTATTCGAAAATAATTTCTCATAAAACAAATCTTTAAAATCTTTACCAAATATTTTGTTTTTCATCTCTATGCATCTCACTAAAAATTGCCTTTTTTTATATATGTATATATTTTTCAGACATTATACATTTTATAAATTGTTATTATAATCATTTCGTTGAAAATAAGGCTTCGCAGAAAATTAAAACTTTTTGATAAAAAGTAATTAACAATGGTTTCAATTGCAACTTATTTAAGAAAACTCATATAAAGTTTTAAAATACATTGTAAAAGATCTCCCTCCTACTGTATTTACAGACTATTAAACGTGAGACAGTGGTGTTGAAAAGGAAAATATTTTAACGAAAATATCTTATTTTTTTAATGCTAACTAATAAAAATTCATACAAATTTTCGATTAAGTTTGGCTTGATTGAGCCTTATTCGATTAAGGCTTTAAAAGAAACTATGGTTCGTTCTAAGCTTAGTAAAAATTTTAAATTTTAAAATAAAAAATTCCAATTCGAAGATCAGTTTCGATTTGGCTCCAACTTTTCAAAAATATTTTTTTTTCATCTAAACACAACTTGTTTAACTCTGCTGTTTACGCGAATAGTTTCTGACAAGAGAGGAAAAATTTCCCGTTTATTTTTTTTGTTTCCTAATTTGTGCAATTTTCTGATTTTATTGGATTTTTCAGTTTTCACCTTAAAGTAGCTTTTTCTTAAGGTTTTTGAGCTTTAAATAGCTTTTTCACTTGTTTCCTTTAAAGTGATTTCTTCATAAAAAATATTTTTCTCCTAGTTTTGTTCTTTTTTTTAATAAAGTATTTTTTGCAACTTTTTTACTTTTGCTTTTTTCCAAAATTTTGTCGTCTTTAAATATTGTACATTGAATTGTGATTTTCTCTTCCTGCTTGTTACCATCTAGTGTCATAAGCAGAGAAGATAAAATAGCTTTTTTTTAGCTTTTAATCATATTTGATTTTTTCTGCTTTTCTTGGATTTTCCCAATTTAAGCTATAAAGTAGCTTTTTCTTAAGATTTTTGAGCTTTAAATTGCTTTTTTCACATTTTTTTTGCCTCAGTGCTTTTTCTATTAAAAAAAATATTTTTTTTTGATAGTTTTGTCCTTTAAAAAAAAAGTATTTTTCTCACTTTTTTACTTTTGCTTTTTTTAATTTTTTTTTGCTTTAAATACTTTGAATTTTGCTTTGTTTTTTTTTTGTTTTGTCTTCTCTGGTCATAAATATCATACACATACAAATCAGTTTTATTGTACATAAAATATGCAACAGAATATGTTTAATTATTTTGCATTTATGTTACCACTGTCTTTTGTTTAAGCGTTAATGAGTACAATGCCGCTTACACTTGTTTACTTAACATAAGTTGTGATACTTCCTCTTTTACTTTTGCTGACGATGTTGATGCTGATACTGCTGCTGCTGCTGCTGCCATTTTAGCTGTTTGTAGATGTGCGGTTGTTTGAAAATTTTTCCTTTGGCTGCTTCTGGTTTAAATTAAAGAGTTGAAGATAGTAACTAAATACAGCAACAATAGCAACACAGCAACAAAAGTATTACAACGTAGCAAGTGATGTGTAAGTAAGCAACCATAAATGCTAATATGTTAAAGTGCTTGAATGTTTGTATGTTAAGTAAAGTACATACATACACACGTACATATTTATATATGGATTTATATCCTACACCAACTCGGTGGTACGGGGTATTATTAGTTCATGATTATGTTTGTAATTACCAAAATTAATTGACTCAAACCACTTTTAGGGAAAAACGGATCGACGCAGCATCGCTTTTTGATTCTGTCCCGCAACGAAGCCTAGTGCAAAATCGTTGCTATTTCTCCTACAGGAAAACTTTATTTAAATTGGGCTTAAATCATTCTAAATAGGAAGATATTTTTCTTAAATTTAGTTTGAATCAGTCTATAATTAGATGTATCTCCAATAGGAAGGTTTTATATGAATTGAACTTAAATGGTTCTAAAACATAAAATACCCAGCAAAAATGAAGCTGCCAAAGAAGCAATAAAAGCATCACTACTATGGCAAAGGTATCACTTCTTTTCTGATGGTTTCATCGATGAATTTAACATTAGCGTGTCATAGGATGGAAGTATTCAAATGAAACTACTAGCATTACTCATACTTTACTCCAAGGAAGCAAGGATAATTCAATAAAATGTACATATACTTTGTAGTATTTAAGCTTTGATGAAAATTTAATTCATAAGAATGCAGAAAATAAGTTTAAAGAAGCGAAATTTATGCATTGATATACAAATACTCTTTATTAAAACAAATAAATAATTCTGCATTAGTAAAAAAGCATTTTTGAAACATTTTTTAAAAATTTTAATGAATTTTTAGACAAATTTTAAAATATTTTTGGATAATTTAAAAAATGGTTGTACAATTTGGAAACATTTTTAGACAATTTTAAAATATTTTTGAACAATTTCAAATAATTTTTGCACAATTTAAAAACATTTTTGGACAATTTGAAATAATTTTTACACAATTTTAAAATTATTTTGGTAAATTCTGAATTAAAACTGGAAATGGTGTAGTGTTAAATAATAAACATAATGCAAAAATGCACAGATTGCTTTGTCATAAATATTTAAGGCTGAAAAAATGCAAATGACAAAAAAAATCTGTTTTTCTTGATTTTTCAAAACTTTTATAAAAATTGCAAAGCTGCACAAATTCTAACCCTAATAAAATTTTATTTTATTTATTATTATACAAAAACTAAAATATAAAAAATGATTTAGTAAAAAAATTAAAAAAGTTCATCAGAACTATTTTCTCAATTTGAATAAATGCTTTAAATTCAAAAAAAAATATACGATATACTTATAATTTATGCTTTAGAAGTAATGAAGAGTGATATTTTAAGATATGCATCGGGTTTATATCCAGATCACTGCATTTGAAATATGAACACATGAATTCTTTTGGAAGTACCTTAGAATAACACCAAAAAATCATAAAAGAATGTCAACTGAAGTTTAGGAAGCAATGAAAGAAGTTCTAGTCACAGAATGACTACAATTTTTTTTTGCTGGGTACTAATGATATTTAGTACCCAATTCCTCTATAAAGCCTTCACCTAATATTTTTTACTTAGATTCTTTAGATTCTTTGTATATTCTGTCCCGTTATATGTTTGGTCTTAAATCAGTATAAGATTTCTTACCGGAATTTGGTCCATTTCCCACAATAAAATATAAAACTGCATCGACCAATAATGTAGGGTACCTGATGTCCGGTTTCGACCGCCCATAAATTCGTTTACTTGTGTTTGTTGTTGTACTTTGAGTATGTGCTATATGTTATCGATGTTATCAGTGCACTGCCTTTGGCGTTATTTTGTTGCAATCTTTGTTTGTATGTTGTTGCTGCTAAGTATGTCTGTCTGTCTGTCTGTCTTTCTGTCTGTATGTTTGTGTGTGAGAGCGCATTATTTGTTTTAAAACATTATATCTATGTACACAAACGCACCAGCAACAGTTTCAGATACAACAAAACAATTTATTCATTGTTATTTTGTTTTTAGCAATAATAGTTGGCAGCAAAGAAGTTGCCATCTATTTTAAGTGAAAGGGGCAGCAAACAGTAGACACAGTGTTAGTATTAGCAACTAACAACATGCGTTGTATATGAACATAAACAGCAAATTACACGCTAATAGTTTTTTTTGTCTTTCCCCAGACAACAACAACAACAACAATGGTAACAATCATACACCCAGAAAACAGATTTGTGCTGAAAACTGAATTTATTGCAAATTAAATGATTCAGTTGTAGTAACTAATTTTTTTCAGTTGTGACTACTGAATTGTTGTTGAGGCAACCAAAATTCTGTTGTCATAATCAAAAACATAATTATTGTCTTAACTGATTTTCGATCTAATCCATTCGATTGCTAAGAAAATTGGTTGTCAGCACGAATCTGTTTTCTCTGTGTAGTAATACTAACAATAATAGAATTTTACAATGAATACTTTAATATTTACACTCCTAAAAATAAATTTTTTTTTACTATTTATTAAAAATAAATATATGTACGTATATATATTCACAAATTTCGGAACCGAAGTTATATGGATATTTTTTGTGATCGTACATTGAACTAGGCATGAACGTATAAGCGCATTTTTGATCATGTATGATCATATACCAGCCCATGTATGATCATGTAAGATCATATATATTTCAAATTTTACATGGCTACAAAAATTTTGCATGATTCTCAACTTTATGGAAAATTATGCAGGTGCAAATATAGACACTAATTATTTTTTATCTTAAATTTTTGTATGAACTTTTTGTTCTCAGTGTATAGATAATATTTCTGCATAAGGTATTTAAAGTTCTTAATAAACTCCCCAAAGTGTTTTTTGCTATCAAAATTTTATATTAACTTTTTTCTTACTAACATTTTTTGTCTGAGTGTATGATTGCAGGTACTCCCCGTTGTTGTAGGAAGTAAATTAATGTTTGCAGTAGCTTGTTTGTAATAAACATTAAGTAATACTCTTCATATAGACCTGAGATTAAACTAAAAAAGAATCCTTCCTTGTACTGCCTCAACTTGATTATGAATGCAAAAAGTAAGAGTTGTTTCTCATTTTTTAATTAATTTCTTTACCAAACCCCTTTTTTGGAATTACTCCTTCTGCTATAACTTTTTCTGGTACAATGTTTACAATTTTACCCTTGGCTTTGCACAAGAATCTTCTTAACCTTCTTACCTTGATTTTTTTAATTGCTTATGAACTTGTTTAAGTGTGTGTTAGTGAAAAATTAACTTTTAATTCTTTTCTTTAGTTTAGCAGTGTTATGTTATTACTACTAACAATGAAGGTACATACTTCAAGGTAAATACTCCGATTTTAAGGGGACTTGATAATGTTGTAGAACTAAAAATTATTAAATTGACCTGTCACGTCATTTGGACCACCTCGATAATGGGAGTGTTCAAAATAGGGTTAAGAAGTCGGCCAATATTAGCATTTTTATGTTAATTCATCCAGAAGCATATGCAAATGTGGTATTGTTGGTACCTTTTTTTGGTACCTTTAAGCTTTCTAAAATATTTATCAATTTTTGGATATTTTACATGGGAAGAATTCACATGTTTTATACAATTTTTAATTCAAACGTTCAAGTATTTCCTTGGCGTGCTTATTGGCATTTAAAAAAAGTTATTATCCAAGCCCTTTTTGGTACTTTTTGGAACAACTTGGCAACCTTGTGCTTAAACATATTTCGAACTTTCTCTTTTGAATAATACATTAATGTTAAGTCGATTTTATTACGACATTCACCAATTTTTAACATGCTTCCGCACAAAAAGTATTAAAAATGGACGATTCCCCCCCGTCACAATTTTTAACATGCTCCCGCACAAAAAGTATTAAAAATTGACAATTTCCCCCCTCCCCCCATAATCAACGAGGTGGTTGAAAAAAATAAGACAAATTGTTCTTTTTTTTTATTCTTTTTCATTATACTAATTTCATAAAAATTGGAGAGTTATGCTTGGAATACTTCGCTTTTGAGATGTTGCTGTTCTTGTTGTTGTTGTTGCTGCCGATGATGACGATGACGATACTTCTGTTTAAGGGCTTTTCTTTATTAAATCTTATCATGCATTTTTTGCTTCTACTACTTTTCCAGGTTTTTGATGTTGCTGTTGTTGTTGTTCTTGCTGTTTATACTGTAATTTATGTTTATATTCTACAATTAGTTCTTAAATGAATGTTTATATTCTACAATTAGTTCTATACTTTGATTCTAGATTTTGATATTATTTCACTTCTATCTTCTATCTGTTAATGTTGTTGTTGTTGTTGTGTGTGTTTTGCAGCAACAACTTCCTTTTGCTCTCGCTCCTTCTTCCATTTAACTTTTGGTATCTGTCTGGTCTTCTTGCTTAATTAATTAACTTTTCAAGTTGTTGATATTTTATAATGAAACGTATTCGTTTCACTTTCTTACATACCCCCTTTTTTTAAATTTGCAATATTGTTAACAAGTTGTTTAGTAAATAGTGTTTGTAACAAATATAATATTTTATTCAAAAGCATACGGTTAGTTCGAAATTATAACTTAACCTTAAAAGTATACAGAGTAAAATTCCCTCTCACGGGAAATTTTTGTTCCCTTCAACTCGAACAATTAGGATTTTTTTTATATGGTTTTTGGTGTGGTGAAACTTAAACTTGCTTATGTTGAATTTGATGAAGAGCACGTCTGATACTCCATATAAATTATTATGTTTAACCCTAAACCCATCAAAACGATCATTTCCAAAGAACCGGTTGTAGAGCAACTTATTTTATTACAGATGATTTTTGTAGAACACGTTCTCATTCAATGATATTTTACAATTAAGTTGCGTGGAATGGGCGTGAAAACATTTTCCATTGACTTGGTTTTAGTGGGAACAGTTAGAAACTATCAAACATTTTTTTTTTATTTTTATTTATATAATCATAAAATTACAAATTATATCCTAATAACCTAACCGAACACTAACAACGAAGGCTATCGGCTAGTTGTAGCGTAAACAGACCAGAGCCTCTGGTAGGAATCGAACCCGCGACCCCCGCACGGAGAATCTAACACGCTAGCAACTAGACAATCAAATGGTTTGATTACTACAAACCACCTTTTTGTTGTAACTTACGTTTATTCAAAAATAACTGTTGTCTTTAATAATATTCTGTTATCACAACTTAAACAATCGGTTACAACATGGTTGTCATCACGAATCTCTGTGTATGTATAAGTTTCTTAATTTACCGAATATGACTCTTTAATATTTTTGATTCTTATAAAAATAGAAGACAATTCAGTAATTTCTTTCTATTTTATTTCGCTTTCACTTTCAGTCGAGAAGTTTAAAAGTTTTTTATTATAAAACTTTTTGTTAAATACGATAAAAGTAATTATTGATCCTGAAATATTGCAGTTTTTGTTCCATATCATTTATTCAATAGTTTAATTAAGTGCATTCAATTATTCTGATTACCTATGTCTCATTTTGCATCTATTATAAAACATTAATAACTTCTTTTCAATATCAAATATCTATTGATCAATTATAAAGCGTACAAAGACATGATCTTCTTGTTCAACTCATTTAATTTCTACATCTTTGTTGTTCAATAATAAATCAAAATTATTAGTAGTATTTCCTTAAAAAAAAAAAAATAACGTCTTCCTAACTCACATACACTTTAGTTTTTAAACTACAAATTCAGCTCAAACATATGTTCAAACATACGGAATCGCTATGATACCGATACTATTGCTGCTGTATGTGTCTCACATTACCATTTCATTTTTATGAAAGATGAAGCAAAAATAAATAAATAATTGATCATTTTCTTTCATTCTTTATGACTTCCACTTTAGTGAAAATTGTCATTTAATATGACATTAAGATTTTAATCTATAATTGATCATCAAGTGTTTGTTGTTAAAAAGCACAAGAATATAAAGATTCTGTTCAATATGTGGTGCATCATCATCATTATTTTTTAGTTAATGATCTAAATGAACTGCTGAAAATAGTAATAATCAGTTTTACTGATGTTGATGAAGTAATGATTATATCTTTGACAGAAGAATAATTTGCCAGGAAGGAGGAGTGAATATAAATTTATTCAATTCGAAGAATGAAAGAAGATTTTTAAAGTATTTAATATATATCGAGTCAAATTTCAATTTGAATGTAGAACAAAAACATTTTTATCTTTGTAATTGTGAAGATCTCAGGATTTATAATTTCCTTTCCAGGTGGCACACAGGGCAGGGATCCAACCTTTAATACTTTACCATGACGTTGTCATAGAATGTTGACCCAGTTTAGACACCTTGTGTAAGGTGGCGAGTCTAAAATAGATTTCAATATAATTTCATAAAAAAAAAAAAATAATTTTAAAAAAATCGATTTGGCGTTAACTGAATGTAACTGTTTCATAAATCATTTGCCAGCAATTCTTCATCTTATTTATGAAGTTTTCATAAATATCATGAAAATAGAATTAATAAATTATTTATTTCGTTTGCAAACACTGCTGGTTATAATTCTCATAAAGTTTGTTTTTTTTTATTTATTTTAGTAATTAAAAAAAAATAAACAAACTTAAATTAAAAAATAAATCATTGTATTGATTCATCAATATAATGAAAATTTTTCATAAATATTAATAAAACTTTTTCATAAATTTGAAGAAACTTTTTCATAAATTTGAAGAAACTTTTTCATAAATATGATAAAACTTTTTCATAAATATTGATGAAACTTTTTCATAAATATGAAGAATTATTTCATAAATTTTTCTTAATATTTTAATATTTTTTTTCTTTAAATTCTTCATCATATTTACAATTAGTTTAATAGTCATTTATGAAAAAGTTTCATCATATTTATGAAAAAGTTGCAAAAATGCAAACTGATGACATGTTTCTTTATGTCAACAATTTGCATTTTTAGAAACAGTTTTATATTGGACAAAAATCTATCAAGGTTTGCTTTATATTTATGAACGTGTTCATAGATATAATGAAGCTTTTTCCTTGACTGTGGAAATACAAACTGAATTTCAAATTTATTCATTGGAATATTTTGAATTACAACAGAATTACTATTTGTAGTGATAGAACTGTTACAGAGTTGGTTCTAAAACTCATTCCCGGCATCTTTTATATATCCTTTTGACTGAAGGAAGTAACACAAGTTTAGCCAGTTCAAATCCCCATTCGAATGGATGTTTTTTACACAGAGTTTGTAGTATTTTTGAATTTTAAATTTGCTATACAAAAACCTTAACGTTATCTTATTAAAATATCTAATACATACCGCGGAAAGTGATTTAACAAAATGTGTAGCTTTTAAGTTTTCCTAATGGGAGTTTTTTTTTTTTTTAAACATTAATCTTCTTTTATCTAATCTGCACATTTTGATTTAACTAGTTGTTAACATTTATTTTCTTTTAATTGAAGCAAGTTTTCATTAAATTTTTTGTTTAACTTAATCAATTACATCACAACTCATATTTGTTTAGAATTTTCTTTAAAGGATAAAAAAAACCCAGAGCCTACGGTAGTTTCTACTTTAGTCGGGTAGTTCCACTACAAACAGTCTTGTCAACTGTTTTGTGATTAAAACTAACTTTGAATAGATTTGATAGATCTTTTTATAAATTTATTTGAAATCCTAACGAACTGGAATATAAAATGTCTACCAATTCACTGCCACAGTATGATTTTTATGAATGCGATACTACTTGGCTCTTTGGATAATGGAAGGCTCTGAAAAAAACTTTGCTTTATAAGTTGTTTACCACTGTAACTAATGCTTTAAAACTGATCTAATGATATGGCTTACGTAAACTACTCTCATATGTGTTGGTATAAATGTACGAATTTTGCAAGTTGTTCTTCTATACTCTTCTATGAATGATGTTGTTGAAGTTTTAGAGAAGTAAGCGATAATTAAAATGATTAAAAATTACGATGTGCGGGAAAAAAATTTACCGAAGACAAGAAAAAAAAATCTAAAATGTAATTTCATATTTTTCAAATATACACAGACAAAAAGTTTTCTTCACAAAGTGAATGGACAATTTTTTTTTTTAGGTTAAGGACCAACTTAAGGACAATCTAACAATAGAAAAGTTAAAAGACAACCAGAAAGCCACAAAGCCAAAGCAACCGCTTAAATATCAATTCAAAATGAAAACCGTAACCGTTTGAAAAACCTTAACCGTAACCGGAATAAAGAACAAAATTTTATCGCTTCGGTAACTGTAACCGATATTCACTTTTTGCTTTTTTGACGTTTTTATACTTACCCTGAGGGAAAAGGACCTATTCCAGGACACATCAAGTGACCGGTTCATTGTGATAGGGACCGGTCACGGAACCCGACAAGTACATGGTAGGTACTTGAAGGACCGCTCCTCTTTTCATCCATCTCGTGCTATGTATTTTCGGAAATATACCTGTTTTCACCTATCACGGGACAGGTCCCAATTCCCAAGTGATCCCTTTTTTCGCAGGTTAGTAAAGATGTAGCAATTTAAAATATTTTCTTCATAGACAAATTTCTAAATGATTTTCATTTGTTTTTAAAATTCTTATCGAAAGATCGATTTATTGCAACTTTTCTTTAAGTGTAGCAGACACATGCTTAAACCGCTTTTGAGAATAATGAAGATAAAAATATTATTAAACGGTTCTTAATTAAAGATTTGTACAAAATTTAATTGAGTTTTGTTTTTTTTTTTATTTTTCTTTTATTCACCACCACATGATATCGTATCTTAGACCACATTTTTCATTACAAATTCATATTAAAAAAATAAACTGCATCAATTATTAAAGTTACAAAATTTAAAAGAAAATTAATGATGTTTATTATAAAGATTTGCGTGTTTACTTATTAAAAGTTCTTTTCCAAAGAAACAAGTTTCTGTTATAAAATATATATTTAAATCTAGAAACGTTTCCCACCTCTTGTTGTGTTTTTTTTTGCATAATTTCATTCAATTATCTGCTATTTTATGCATTCACATATATATTTTGCATAAACAATCATGCTAAAAATAATTTTAAAATCCAACCCTTTTTTGTAACACCTTTGTTGTTGTTTTTTTTTTTTTTAATTTTATAAAGTATAAACAAAAAAAAAAAATGCATAAAATTGTTACTTTTTTGAAAAATAATTATACTACAATTTACAATGGCTTTAGAGGAGCATCATCTACCAACATCTTCGTAGTCTTCGTTGTTGTCGTCGATGCCGTCGTTATGACCAAACATGTAAACAGACGAGAATGAATGAGTATTGTCCAAACTGTCAGCACATATAAAGAGAATGGTAATGGTTGTTCTTGATGTTTTATGGGAATGTATTCCAAGTTTTGTTAAGTATTTTTGTTTTTTTTTTGAAGGAACATTTTTATGTTTATGAATTTGTTACTTTGATAAACAAATTAAATTTAAAAGAGGTTGAAAGCTCATTACAAATTCTTGGGATTAATCATAGGTTTTATAGTCTGAATATCGGCATAAGAAGATTAGTCATAATGCTTATTCCGGATTAGTTTCAAAAATCTGGCTTAGTCACAGGTGATCTTTGCAAAAAAAAATGCTTAACTGTAGAGTTTTTAAAATCTTATGTCGGAATTAGTGGCAGGTAATATTTTGTCAAAAATCTAGCTTAATTGTAGGTGTTTTTATAGCGAAAACTATTAAGACCAAAGTTATATCCAAAAAAGACGGCCCACGATTAAGCCAGATTTTTTATCATAGATATACTTGCAACTGTTTCCAATTTTAAACTACTCATCTAAAAATCTAAATATATATGAGCATACATGATCATACATGGGCATACATGGTCATATACGTCCATACATTGTTCAATATATGACCATACATGATCTCATATATGATCATATATCTTCGGATCCGAAATTTGAGGGTATATGGACGTATATGATCATATACGAGCATACATGAATAATATATGAGCATGTATGATAATATATGCACATATATCACCATATACCCTCAAATTTCGGATCCGAAGATATATGATCATATATGAGATCATGTATGGACGTATGTGACCATGTATGCCCATGTATGATCATATACAAGCCCATGTATGATCATGTATGTTCATATATATTTCAATTTTTACATGGGTAGTTTAAAATTGGAAACAGTTGCAAGTATATCTATGATAAAAAATCTGGCTTAATCGTAGGCCATATTTTTTTGGATACTACTGTGGTCTTAATAGTTTTCAAAACCTTTCTCAATCACAAATCTTTACTCAAAAGTTTAGATAAAGGCAAACTGAAAGGCAAGCAAAGTTCTCAGTTTAAAGTGTACATATTTCCGAGAAAACTAACTCATTGCCACAATCAAAACCAAATTTCTTGCCAACTGAATAGTTTGGTTGCAGCAACCAATTATTTTGGTTGACACAATCAAATGAATTCCTCGGTTAAAGAAATATAGTGTTCCAACTGAAATTCTATTACACAGTACGACAGTGGTTGGTACACATGAGAAATGTTAACAGAATATGAAAATAGGCTTAAAATAAAGAAACACGTGTCTCAACGTTTTGATGTAGGACGTCAGAATGTAATGTATTTTTTAATGGTAATTTTTTAACTTTACATGAAAATTAAAGCGCCATCTAACGGAGAAAAAATATTAAAAAAATCCATATTTAATTCCCTTTTCAAAACTGGCTCAAGATTTTGTCGTACCGTGTTATAATAACTGAATTTCTGTTTCCACAAACAAATATATCGGTGGCTGCAACCGAACCATTCAGTTGGCAAAGAATTCGGTTGTCACAATAAATCTGTTTTCTCAATGCATAATCCAACCTGTGGGTGGGCTTATGGGTGTTGCTCCTCTGTGGAATTTGCGAAGCCTGAGATAAGATTCTTACCGAGCATCCTTCGTCTGGAAAATGGGGATAATGACCAAAAAAATTATCATAAAATCTGTCCTAACCACCATAGGAACTATGACCATTTTATAGATTATCATAATTTTTGCTTTGGGTTTTTGCCTGAAAATGTTTGACCATAATCCCCAAAATGCAAATTGGGATAATGACCTGCTATCGTTTTTATAATCATAACAAAAGCTTAAATAAGACCTTTTATTGTTGCTTAAAGATTGATATTTAATGAATATCAATGAAACGTCTTATTTTAGATAAAATTGTATAACTAAAAGTCTGACTTAAATACAGATATTTATAAATCAGTAAAAAAAATCTGTGCCGCTGGAGTGGTGTGCCAGTAAATCCAGGGTTAATTACAATATCTGTACCGATAAGGAAAAACTGCTTAAGTCTGTTTTTGTCATTTGGCAGGAAAGCACTTTTCAAGTGCAGGAGAGCACTTTCCAAGTGCAGGAGAGCACTTTCCAAGTTTAAACCTAATTTTCAAAAATTAATGGTGATTCCAGTATAAGTGAAAGTCATCTGTCGAATCATTGCTAATTCAGAAATAAATTGTTCTACATTCCAATTAAGAGATTATTTAATTTAAGAAGCTAGAGTCAAAAAAAAACTTAAGCACTTTTTTCTTTTCACCACAGATATATTAACGGCTTTTATCCGATTTCTTAAAGGCTTGCAAAATGTTGTCCTTAATAATTCGGGGCATGCTTCCCTACCTAAATGTTGATTTGTTCTTCTTTTTTTTTGTTGAAAATACTTATTTTAAAAATGGTCATTTCCATACTGCATGTATACATATTAAATATTTTCGTAGACCGATACTGGCAATAAATCCTATTCTCTCGTAAATTGTCAACTTTGACAAAAATCCAAGGTCGGTACGACGAGTACAACATTTAAGTATTTGTGTATTTTAGCACTTTAACACTTTGTGTTGTTGCATCGATTTTATATTGGTGTGTGTGTGTGTGTGTACAAATGAGGCAGCAGGCGTTCGTTCATTGGCATTGCATGTGTGTGATTGAAAAAAACGAATGAAATTCCATTTGAAAAATGTCATGGCATTTTAAACACCTTTAACTTTGATTTTGGACTGAATTGAACTTCTTCCTCTCTCTCTTTCTCTCTCTATCTCTCTATTACTTCTTGTTCTGTTAAAGCTTTAAAATAAAAAGTAAAAATTACCTTAGAATGCCGCTGTATAGCAAGGTTTTCCATTGTTGTTGTTGTTGTAGTTGTTGTTGTTTTTTTTTGTTAGTTGACACTATCGATGGCTTTAAATTGTCAGGGCATTCATTATAATTGACACTTTAACTTCTTTTATACTAAAAACGTTTTATGGTTATTTATGGTGAAGACGATTAGTTAAATGACAATTTCATGAGCGAAAATTGTTTAGAAATTGTTTTCTAAGAAATGTAATTTTCTGTTCTTTAACAAAAAAAAAAAAAAGAAAATCAAACACTAAAAGAAGTAGATATAATTTAATAGAATTTAACTTGTGTTACAAACTCGTAAAAGTTTTTGTGGTTATTGTTCTTGTTGTTGTTGCTGTTGTTGTTAAAAATAAGCTTAAAATGAATGTACAAATTAAATTAAGTATGTGTCTTAAGTCTTTTGTTTGTCAGACAATTGATATTGAATGGTTTGGCTATAAAACTAATGCAACAAAAAAAGAAAGAAAAAAAAAACAAGTATGTAGCTTAAAAGTCTTTTGTTTTTGTTTTAATTTTAATGATTATTTATTGTGATATTAAAACAGTGTATTATAATAAATTATATACGCTTTTTATTTTTATTTTTTGTTCATTTTTAACGGTTAATTTGTAAAAAGTATTTTTTCTGCTTAAAATTTTTTTATTAGATTTTTTCTCTTTTAATATTTTTTTTGTTAACAATATGTTGTTGTGTTGACACCTTTTAATCTTTGGTGGTGCATTTTGGTTAAGCTTGATTGTTGGTTCGTTGGTTGGTGTTAACTTTAACTGAACTCTTATGTTAGTCATATTGTTGTACGTATGTATTGACCAAAGTAATCTTAGACATTTTGCAAAGTTTTGTTGTTGTTTAGTTGGTTGTGTGCCATATATTGTTGCACAATTGTTGCATATGTTTCTTTTATTTTTGAGAGCTGTTCAAGATTTGGCGATTATGAAAGACATTTTGTTAAAAGAAAAATAATTGCATACATTGTTTAGTTATGAAATATTTTTTTTTATATAACATTTCATTATGTTGCTGTGAGTCATTTTCCTTAAGTTTCCTTAAGATTTTTTTTAAATTTATTTTTGTACATTATCTTTCTTCCTCTTCCTGTGTTAACTCCTAACTATTGATATAAATCAATTTTATTACAATGTATATAAATCGATTATAGTCATAAAATCAAATAAATTAGAATTAACACTTGTTGACATTATATAATAGTACACATGTGTATCTAACAAAGAAGATATGCTAGGTGGTTCACTACGATTTGTATAAAATTTGAACATTTGATAGAGCTGTCAGAGGCCCATCTCAATTTAAAGGGAGTCAACAGAAACGCTTTATTTTGTTGGGTTTCTTTGTGGGGCACATGCAACGTAAAGTTCTTCGAACAACTTTGTACCTCATTTTATCTAATAAATATTATTTTTTTAATTTTGTCCCCTCTACAAATTTCAGCAAAATGCAGGGAAAAACACAGGAAGACTCTCCTTGTAAGTCCGTGTTTTTGTATGCAACTAATTCAAACTAAGGGGAGCTGTGTTGTGGCAAAAAAGATGAAAAAGAAATTGCAATGTACGTAAAATTTACAACCTCGTTTTTCCCCAAACGTGATGATAATATTTGCCAACAGTTAGTTACAACAATTTATAGAGATTGTACAGGAAATCAAGAGTCAAGAGAATTTCACGAAAAAAAATTGTATTAACAACTAACAATATGCTTTTATAGTGTTGTAAAAGAAATTGTTGAATCAACAAGTAGAAGAATTTAAATTGGGTAGTCTAATGCATGAAAAATTAGGACATGTGATAAGGTTGTTTTAATTAAAAAAACTGAAGTATAGACGTTAATGATACATATATAGTAAAACTGCGTACTTAGTTTTTAATTAGCTAATGTTTTTAATTTAAGGATTCTAAGGATACACTTGATGCATTTTATTTAAATATTCTTACCGGTTTCTAATCTTGTCTTCTTTTTGAAAGACTTTAAGGTCGAACCCCAATTTGCGCCTTACCGGTTAGAAAGGAAGACACTCAACTTACGCGCCATATTAAAAATTAATGGTTGGACTTTTCGCTAGGAGGATTATTTATTCTCTATAAATATCTCTTTAACGAATATTATAAAATTTGTTTTTACTCTCAAAATTGTTTTTACTCTCACTCTTTTTACACTTTAAGTCGTTTTTTTTTGCTCCAAAAAATGAGATCGTATATGAACATATATAATGGGCACATGTGCTCGTATTTGATCGTATATGGGTAGAGCTGATCATATGTGTCCATATATAACGATATATAATCATATGTTATCTCATGGTCAAAAATGCTCATATATGATTCATATACGGCCACATACCCACAACTTTAGCATTCGAATATATATGGTCATATATGTGATCATATATTGCACTATATATGGATATTTTTAATCAGATGTACCCATAATTATATAATCATATACAAGCCTACCCTGCGGGAAAAGGACCTATCCCAGGACACGTCACATGACCGGTTCATTGTGATAGGGACCGGTCACGGGACCCATAACTTTAACATGGGCTTGTCCTAGGAGGGGGTCAATTGCCCTCTGTGACATGTCACAGGACTGGTCTTAAAGCACAAGTCGTGACTTTTAAACCGGTCACGTGATAGGTACTTTAGGAACCGGTGCTCTTTTCACCTATCTCGTGATATGTTTTTTCGGAACCAGTTCAGTTTTCACCTATCCCGGGACAGGTCCCAATTCTCAACTGACCACTTTTTTCCCGCACATATCTTCAAATGTGATCCCATTTTTCCAAGGTAAATCATATGATCCAAGGCGGACGAACAATCATAATATCCCATTCTTGGGAACAATTTTAGCAGTACTTTGTCAAAATATGAACCAATAGGATTCGTTCTTGTCTTATATTTGTATTTTAGACCGACTCGGAGGGTGATTTGGAATCAATCCGTATTTTTGGTTGACACAAGACTCATCTGGGTCTAATTAGTATTTTTTTTTAGTCTAAAGTCGATCTTAACCAAGCTTAGATTTGTATTGAATTAATCTAAAATTATTTTGTTACACCAAGTGGTTTATTACACAGACAAAACAGATTCATTGTGATAACGTAATTTCTTGCCGACTGAATATTTTGGTTGCAGCAACTAAATTATTTAGTCGTCTCAACCAAATTTTAACCTGATACAATTGAAATATTTGGTTTCAACTGAAATTTTGTTGAATTAACCGAAAATCGGTGGCTTTAACCAAACCCTTTCGGTTCGGTTGTTACAATGAATCTGTTTTCTCTTTGTAGTTAAAGTCGTGCTTATTCGGTTTGGTCTGATATTTAAATAATGAAAAATCTTTACCCAATTACTCGATTACTTGGTACAAGTGATTATTTTGTTTTTTTTTTTACAAAACTTATTTTTAAAAAGCAACAAACAATATGCTGAAAGAATATCGACAGTTTGCACAACAAAAACTAGTACCCGTTTAAAGCAATAATGTTACTGTTGTTATTGTTAATGTTGTTGCTATTTCATTTTCAGTTAAAGTTTGTAGCTGCAACAACAACAACAACAAGACAACTGCCTGAATAGTGTGTGTATGTGTGTGTTTCGTGTTGTGTTAACACTTTTTTTAAGGTTTTAACAAGCACTTGCAATAAACTGCTGTAATCATAACATAACTGCATCAAACCAACGCCTGTTTGTTGTTGTTGTTGCTATTTCGATTTTGCTTCTTCTTACTTTGTTACCAAATAGTACAAGTTTGCAGTTATTATTATTGTAGAAGTTTTTGTGTGTGTGTGTGTGTAAGTGTGTGAGATGGTTTAAAGTGTAAGTTATTTTAACATTCACAGCTTCGCGCTGCGATTTGCGCCTTCACGCTAATTTGTTGCGCCAAGGCTTCTGCATTTTAAAGCTGTGAATAGTTTAGTTAAAAAAAAAATAGTAAAAAAATATGCAATTTTTTCCATTTAATGTTTTTTTGATACAAAATTGCTGTTGCTGTAGCTGCTGCTGTTAACTTTATAACGTGTCGATCGTGATGCTACTTTAAACATAGTTGTGTAACATTATAACAGCATTAGATTGCTCTTTGCATAGTTTTTTTTTTCTGTATAATTTTCATTATTTTAAAGATTTAGTTATGATTAAATTTGTTACACTGTTAATGTGTAACAGATTAAAATAAACGAGAAATTTTCTTTTTATGAATAATGGTTTGAATTATATTTTGATACAATTTTTTTAAATAAAACGTGCTGATTCTCAATCGACTTTCTAAGTTTTTCTCTAACATCCACAATGGTTGATATTGTCGTCCATGCAGCTTTAAGGATGCGCGGTAGTTATAGGCAGTCACCATGGTCAGAGTCGTTGGACTAGCCTGCAGCTTAACTATCAGAGTAGATGTTATCGCTTGTCAATATTACACCAAATCGTGCCCAAACAGCCATCTCCCTCAGATACGTCTTCATAATATCCCTCAAGGTGGAAGGAAACTTTCCTTTCACCAAAATTGCCAATTCATCATTTTTCGCTGGCATCCCGGCTCCATGTTATTCAAAGCCCTCTCTGTGTCCAATAAGGCTATCGTGACATAATCGTATGTTAATCATACGTACTGCAATTCTAACTTATTATGGAACAAATACTAGAATTTTTATTGAATATTTGGACGATTTTTTAATTAATTGAATTATCTATTACATTAAAAATTCCGAATTTGTTCTAAATTTAAAAAAAAAATATGTATTTTTTTAAAATTCGCCCATAAAAAACTATTGAAGTTATTAAATTTCAAGCATTTTTCAAATGTATATAACATTTACAAGCGCCCCATTTTCAGGGTAACAAATTTTACTAACTGGAATATAAAATCTATTTTAAAGATTATAATTTATACAAAAATTTATTGATTTCCAAAAATTCCCAGCTGGTTATAAAAGAGGAGTTAATAAATATTTAGAATAATGTATGCTGATATCCTTTTTCCACATCATCATCTTCCATCAATTTGCAAAGATGTTAACATCTTCCCATAAGGGTTATACAGGCCAAAAATTCTACATCTTTCTACATCTATAAAAGATCATCCTTTCTCATTTTGTTTCATATTACATCTTTCGTTATTTTAAGTGTCATCACTAAAAAAATTACAAAAAAATCGATTTTCTTTGTGCCATCACCAGCAAACTGACATTGCAGAAAATAAACAAAAAAAAATTATTCAGCAAAGGAAAATGAGTGGCACATGTAAGAATTTTATTCTTACGTCTACCGAAAATTTTTCTTCATCATCATCTTCCAGAATGACATATAATATTTCAATGTACTGCATTAAAATTCGGGTTTGTTCTTGCAAAGCAACAACTACTCCAATGATTAATGCTTTCTCTAAATCCATTTTTTATTATTAACAAAAAATATGCATCCTTTTCTTTTATTTTTTGACAACTGAATAAATGGCAGATGAAATATGTTGCCAATGTAAACACTTGTTTCACATTTTCAACATCTTTCACGCGTTTCACAAAGATGTTGTTCAGTGTAAAAAGCCTATGAGCCACCCTGTTTTTATACCGACTTCAAAAATGTGTTCGTACGTACCTTTTATCTTTTGCAAATATTCTTCTAGTTTTCTTCGATCTTCTTGATTTGTATATTATTTTTAATTGAGCTTAAGATCTCTTTTTATTTATAAAAATTAATTATAAATATTTATTTATCACAATATTTCGTCACCATATTGGGTGTCTTCTTTAGGGGAAATTTTTTTATATAATTAATAAAAGAAAATTATAAATTATATTATTATAAAATTATAAAAATTATAATTATTATAATTATAATTATATTTATAAAAATTATAATTATTATAATTATATTTATAAAAATTATAATTATTATAGATTATAATTATAAAAATTATAATTATTATAATTATATAAATTATAATTTTAATTTTTTAATTATATAAAAAAAATTTCCCCTGAAGAAGTCACCCAATGTGGTAACGAAATATTGGGATAAATAAATATTTGTGATTAATTCTTATAAATAAAAAGAGATCTTAATAACAATTTAAAATGATATATTGAGAAATTTATAATAAATTTATAAAAACAATTGCTTATTTTACTTTTAATTGTTTTTTTTAACATTTCCTTTTAGAAAATTAAATCTGTTAAAGGTTTTGCTATAACTTGTGAAGAAGTGTGTATAAAATTCGTTTAAGTACTAACAATATTAAACACTCTTCCTGTTTGGTGATTTTATTTTTGTGTTGTATTTGAAACTAATACCATGGATTGTTGAACATTTATAAGCATGCAAATTTTGGTTTAATGGAAACAAAAAATAAATAAAGAAACCATTGAGTTGTTATAGTAATTTCATGTTTTTTTTTGTGTGAACAAAAAAAAACAGAAAATTATTTTTCAATTCAAGTTGTACGGCTAAGTTGTTTGAATTGAAGTTGGTTGCTTGTGTTTGTTTGTTTGAAATGTATTACAAAACAAAAGACTTAAGACACATACTTGTGTTTATGTATTTTTTTTCCTCTCAGTTTGCTTATGTTTGTTGCTGTAAATGTTGTTGCTTTCTTAAGATGTTAGAAAATACCGCTGTTAAAGCTAGAAGGATTTCCTAAAGTTTATTTTTATTTTCTATTACAGTTGTTGTATTTAGCTGTTGTTATTATTATTGTTGTTGTTATTGTTGTTGTTGTTGTTGCTGTAGCTAGTTGTTATGCTTAACACATTCCTACGCTTTAATGAAAATGTTTATATCAATTTTCATTTTAGCACTCATGCATGCCTTCAGCATGTCATTTATAGTCTATGAAATAACAACAACAACAACATCAACAGCAGCAACAACAACAGGAACCGCATTTATAAGTTGAGTTAGGAGCATGATTGTTTGTTTGTATGATAAACTTAGCATACCAAAATGTAATCAGGCTGCATGATTGTAATATGGCAACATTCACACACAGATAATGTGTGTGTGTGTGTTTGTGTGTTGAGTATATGTATTTTATCGCACCTCATTAAATCAATATTTACTCGTTTGCCCGTTTGCTTGTTATTTGCAAAAACATGAAAATCGTCGTCATCATCATCATCATTCTCATCTGTATAGTTTTGCTGCCTTTCTACCTCATCATTTGCAACAAAAAAAAGAAAAAAAAACATCGTGCCTTAGAATCCTCTGATGTTCTTTTCCCCTCTTCCTCATGTGCAACATTACGGTGGTTTTGCTATTTCGTTACGTTTAAACTTCTAATAATGCCTGTAGTGCCGGATTGTGTGGTTCAGTCTGGCACGCGGTGTGTGGTTGTGTTAAGCTCAACACTTTTTTTGTTCTCTTCCAAGTATGTATGATTTGAGTTGTGTGTTGTTTTTGTTGTTCTGGATACTGTAGCTGCTGCTTCATAATTTTATTTTCCTTTCTACACTTTGCTTGATGATTTTTTTCTTTACATATTTCCTCCCTACATCATCTATGTTACACCTTAGCTTTGGTGGTTTAGCTTAGCTTTGTTGTAGTTTGTAATGTAATGTTTGCATGGCATATTTTCCGAGCTTTTTGTTTTTTTTTATGTTGGTGTGTTGTCAGTTTTTGTGTTGTTTTTATTGTAATGCCGTAGGTAAGTGTTGCACATACACCAACCAACATCAGCTACCATTGTGCCATGTGTGAGTATGTGTGTGCATTCGCATGTAGCATGTACATGTTTCTAATATGCGAATGATGCCTGTTGCTCGTTGTTGCCACGGAATTTCCTTTATACATACATACATACGCTTTTATAATAGTCTAATCATATGATAAAGAAAGAAAGAAAGAAAGATTCTATTTTTTATTTAGCTAAAGTGTCTAAAGGGTTGTGTGTGTTGTTTTTGCAATGCAAATGTATGTTGTAAGGATGTGTTTTGTTGTTGGTTAATACAATGTAATTTTCTAAAAATGATGAGACATGATTTCCTTGTAAATTCTAAAATAATTGCATTAACATTATTTTGTTTTACTTTTCTTTAGCAGCAACATTATTTTCTCAAAACCCCATCATTATGGCCCAACAGCTTAAATAGACTGATCATCGATTTTTTTTTCTGTTACATATTCCAGTTTTCATGAAACACAGAGATTTTAAGTTAATTACACTAGTTTACAAAATTATAAAAAAATTGTCTGTGCACTAGTACAATTATTTTTAGTTATGTGGTTGAGTTTTGAGTTGTGATTATTATTTGGGGCAAAAAATTATGTCAATAAATTTAGAGAGAATCGTATGATTTTTGGACCTAGTGTCCATATAAACAGAACTTTTTTTTTTGCATAAATTAAAATAAAATAAATAATATAAAATTAAAAATTACTCGATTTATCGAACGAACAAAAAACAAACTTGATGAAATCATTTAAAAATCATAGTTTTCGAATAATTTTTACCCATTGAATGGATATCGTAACCGCTAAAATAACGATTCAAATTGAAATACCATAACCTTTAATTTTCAAATACTTTAACGGTAAATATAATTGAAATATAAAAGCAAAATAAATAAGCTTTGGTTGTCTTCGTTCTATGAACTCTTCAATAATGGATCATAAATATGATTTGAACTTTAGGCAAAACGAAGTGTAATTACACTGTGCTCGAATTCGACACTTTAACAAGCTGGGGACCCTACTGGTACAGCTAATTTACGTACGCTAAATTTAATGATGCTAGTCATTTTTCAAACTTAGAGCTCGTATTCGCGATTTAAAATTTCAATACTAAAGTACCATAAAATAATATTTTTTCTACTTGTGGGATCATTTTTGAATTTAATTAAATATTGTATTTTTTCTATTTTTTTTTTTTTTTGGGAAAAATTTTTTTTTTTCGCGGTATTTTTTTTTTCGAAATAAATTTCATTTCTAAACTGTATAAATTATTTTTCTAAACCCTTTTGAATATACACAGAGAAACATGACATTGAAGATTTTTTTTTGCAGAAAATAATGTTTTTGCAAAATTTTTTTTACTGATATTTTTTTATTTAGATCAATTTTATCAAAATGTGTGGAAAACGATAGAAAACAGAAGTTTTGTGCTTTAGTAACATTTTCTCTAATAATTTCTATATTTATTCATCTTTTTCAAGCACATGTCACCAAACAGGGAATACAACTTTTTACCACTGTACCAGTGTTCAATTCCAGCCGTCGATGGAATCTCTCTACATGCTCGTCAGACTCAGTATACTTCAGTATACTTTACTTAATTGTAGTCAAAGCAAAAAAAAAAAAAATCGCAAAAAAAATTTGGCGAAAAAAATTTTCCGGCCAAAAAATTTTTCCGCGGAACAAACAGCGAACAATTGTATTCAACTGAGTTGGATTGATTTAAATTCAAAAATTATTCCAAAAGTATAAAAAATAATGTTTAGTATTTAAATTTTAAATCGCGAATATCGCGAATACGAGCGCTAACTTTAAAAGCTTAAAAATTAAAAAAAAGGTATTTAAATTAAGGTTTATTTCAATTTTGATATTCGCGAAGACTAGAATTTAAAGAATAAATTAAAAATTTTATTTTGGAAAAAAACTCCAATGAAGAATTTTAGTTAGAAATATCTCCGCAAGAGGGCGTGGTAATGTTAAGATAATAAAAAACAATCCACAAAAATCTTATTTGGACACAAATCTTTGGCCATACCAAGTTTCATTTGTTTATTAAAAAATTTTACTAATGCTCGTCGAAAAGCCCTAAATCAATTTTTTTATTTCTCCAGAGGTGAATGGAAAAAATTCAATAAAATCCAAAAAGCTTTGCATATGAAATGTACTTTATATGCAATTTTTATTCTCTACTGGCAACGCTTAAGCTAAATAAAATATTAAATTCAGTATTTTTGTAATAATTTAAGACCCTCTAAGTCTTTGCTACTTTATTCATCTACTTAACATGCAGTCTTCTTAGCTACATCTACTGTATTTATTTTAAGCTTTAAATATATTCACAAATATTTTAAAAATTATCTTAACAATTCATTTACATATTAATATTCATATTGTAAAAAAAAATGAAATAATACAATCTAACAAAGGCTAGAAGATATTTTAGTCATATGTTAGAATTACGAAATATTTTAAGAAAGTATTCTAAACACATGACACTAGCAAATGAGGCAACATTATTTTAAATAAAACATCAACTTGTGAACAATACCGGACTTATGAATGGCATGAATGTCATGCATGTATTAATACATGTCGATTAGGGAATGCATACAACGATTTTTCAATGCAAACGGGGAATTTATAGAAATTTATATTTTGGGATTTGAAATATTTAACAATATTATAAATAAATAATCCCCATATAAATTATTTAATATTTTACCCGAGCCTCTTTCTTTAACCCACTACCGGCCAGGACTTTTTTTCCAATTTCATGCTGAATTGTAGTGTAGAAGGAGGTTGATGGGAGGTCCCGAATTTAAATCCGGTGAAAAATAAAAGTTTAAGATTTGTTCACGGCATCCGCATGATGCCATTTGGCATTATTGGCTGGGAATGGGTTAAGTTGAATTAAATGTTGCCATGAAATTTTTTTAGCGAGACTTGAGGAACCCGATAATTAGAAGAAAATATGTCTGCTTTCCCAAACAATTAAAAACCCTACAGCCAATACACCAAGCACATGCCGCTAATGTCATCAGTTGTATGATAAAGGTATAATGTATGAAAATCCGTTTAAAAAAATTATATATACGAGTAGTATTTTTTTTTTTAATTTATGAACATTACTTAAATAAAAATGTTTACCACCGTTGACATGCTAACTATGTGTAGATTAAAACTGACTAACTAACCATCGAAACAACCGAGTAACCAAACCACGCGACCGTCCGTCCATTCGTCTGTCCGTCTGTCCCATCAAGCAAAAGCACAAAACTGCTGATGTTATTAACTGAAACTAAAACTCTGACTTGGTCAGTGCCCAGTTAATAGGCATAAGATGCTGTTTAAAGAGCTTAAGTTACCACGGGTGCTAATGAAATTATTTTTTCGTCACCTTCTTCGTTTTATTTTCCTTTGTTGTATACTTATATTTTTTTTGTTGAAAAAGGAGTAGAACTTTATTCATTGTACTCACTTCTCGTTAAAATATTTAAGGTGTTGGTTGTGCAGCAGTTTTAGCTGCTGCTGCCAACAATCAAAAGACAAGCGGCTTATTTTAAGTATTTTAAAATGTTTAACTTGTTAACAATTTACTTTATGCATTTGGAATAAGATTTAATACAAAATGTGACTTATATGTAATAAAGTTGACTACACTTAAAATAGTTTGTAGGTTAAATTAATTGATTAATTGAAATTTAAATGAAAAATCACTTAAAAACTCGTTTACTAATTTTTCCTTTAAATCGAAAGAACATTTTATGTATTTTTAAATTTTAATAAATTAACTTACAATATTCGTAAATAATAAATGATTTTTCATTTATTTTAACTGTTAACGAACTAACCATAAAGTCGTAAAAACAAATAATATTTCCTTTAGGTATTTTTTTAAACTGTCAACTGATAAACTACAATATAACTAAAAAGTAATGACTTTTCTTTTATTTTGTATTTTTTTTTACTGTCAACAAATTAACTACAAAAACCGTTAAAAGTTATAATTTTTCCTTTATTTTCTATTTTTTTACTGTCAACAAATTAACTGCAAAAAAACCGTAAAAATAAATGATATTACGTTTAAATTGTTTTTTTTTAATGTCATAAAAATTAACTACAAAGTCTGTTTAAATTGTTTTTTTTTAATGTCATAAAAATTAACTACAAAGTCTGTAAAAATAAAGGACTTTTCATTTATTTTGTTGATTTTTACTATCAGACAATTAGTTATAAAATATAAAAACTATTTTTTAACAAATCACTTTAAATGAAAATATTAGCTGTAACAGAAAAATTCGTATTTATATAATTTATTTTTAAAATAAATTTAAAAAAAGGGTTAAAAATTATATTTCTTTCTATTTTAACAAATGCATGGATAAGTTTTTAAAGAAAACTACAGTCAGTTACTGTAAAAATATTGTGAGTGTAAAATATGTAAATATTTGAAAATGAATTCCAGTGAAAAATTTATTTTGATCTTAGAAGCGTCTTAGTAGAAGAAGCACTTCTTTCAGCTTAAATTTGCTTTCTCTCTGAATTGAGGCAGAGTGTGTGTATTTATTATTTTTTTTATACGAACTGAAGGAGAATTACTATTGCCGAAATGGCAACCAAAACAAATAGCTGTTATTATTATTATTGGTACCGATTTTAAAAGCGTTGTTTAATTCGCTGGCATAAATTTGAGTTTAAATTAACAAAAAATATATTTCGACCATAATCCACTACTGCCACCACCAAGATGGTCAATTTCGGTAAATTTCCCAAGTTAATACTTTAAAAGTTTAGTTTAAATGACCAGAGTTTAGAATGTGTTTAATTTCGTATCTTTATTTTGCATGTTGTGATTTTATTGTAACGTTAAACATGCCCAGTTTTGATATGAGCACTTAATCTAGTTGCAACTTAAGGTACATAGTACATATATTACGAATATAGAAATTTGATCCTTTTTTTTTATTTATTTATTTTTTGTTGTTGTTGCTGTTATGTCCAAATAAAAACAAAAATAGCAACAACAACAACAACAACAAAAAACTAAACCAGACAAAAAAACGCAAACTGTTCGATGTTTTATGTCTACAGATGATGATGATGATGAAGACTGGGTTTGGTTGTTTGCTGTTGTTGTTGCTGTTGTTGGCATTAAAGGAGATTGCGTGCATCATGTATGCTGCACGTAATGCAAATAAATTGTAAGCATATTTAAGTTAGTTTTCTGTTTGTTTGTTTGTTTATAAACATTGACCATTTTAGTTAAGAAAAGTATTCATGCTATTTTTGGGTTGGATTCGTTTGTTTTTCTTCAACTTTTGTTAGGTAGTGCGGGTTGTTTTAAGCAATGGTCTGCTGGCAGGATTGGCTTGGCTTTGGCTTTGGTTTGACTATGTGACATGTATTCTTATATGACCACTCAATTACGTAGCCTAACAAACAAATCAACTAAAATTACATAAACACAACAACAACAACAAAATATTTAAACGCAATGTTAAATATTTCTTCAGTCTGTTTGTCTGTCTGTCTATCTGTCTTTAAGGATGTGTTGTGTAGTGATTTTATTTTGTTAAATGTTATTACCTTGGGTAACTAATAATGATTATTGTTGATAGGATTGGCCTTCTCTTCTCTTTTTAAAGGAGTAGTCGCAAAAGTTTCTTAATGTTTGAATTCTGTTGCTGTTTTTTTTTTCTTCTTTTTCAAGTGATGACAACTTGGTAAAAAAAAAGTCTTTAATTCACCATGATATCACCAGATATCATGCAGTGTTTAGTGGCCAATAAAACAAGGCAATGTTTAAGTTTTAAATTTCATTTGCCTCTTGTTGTATGTTCTGTTTCTGCTGTTTTTGTATTTGAGTGTGGGAAGAAAACTGATTTTTATTTTAACATGACATGGCATGCCAATTGTTAAACCAATAAACTTGAATTTGATCGTTTTTATGTATTTTTGTTTTCTTTATTATTTTAGTAAAAGACCAGAACAATGTTGCAGAAATACAGATAACAACAGAAATTTTAGGGAAATAAAATAATACTTTTGATTACACTTATAATATTCTTAAAATATTCTATAATTGAGTATTATTATTGTAATATAATTTATTGAAAAGTAATAGAATTAATCAAATTACAAATAAATTTAAAAGTGACCTTAAAACAAACAAAAAATCAGTAGTTCCAAACGAAAAATTTGGATCTTCCAATCAAACCATTCGATTGGTAAGAAATTTAGTTGTCTTTAGTTGGGCGCCATAATAATTTTTAAATATATAACTGTTTTAAGAAGGGATATCTCGATGGCCACATCTTGAGTGTAAAAATTACCAATGTGACGGTTTTTTTTATTCAGGGCTTTTTGTTTATTTGGCATAAGAACCCTGCAAGAAACTCATGAAATTGGACCGCTATGGTTTATTACTTTTGTCCCTTCGATCACATATACAAATTTCATTTAAATCAGAGGCAACCCACTGCTGTTAGTCAGATTTGTTGTGGCGTCAATAAAATTTTACTAAAGAAATCTTTATAATCCCTGTTCTAATATGGACGGGTTTTAAAATCTTTCATAAACATAATTTTTTTATTAAATTTTTTTTTTGTTAAGTGTATGTTGGTTTTTAATAATTCCTAGAAATTATTAGTTAAAAAACCCACACTTGTTCATATAAACAATAATTTCTTTGTAATCCAAATCGAAACCAAATTTTACAACTTTCTTAGCAATTTTGTGTTCATACTAAAAGAGATTTTAGAGTTTTTATTGCTTAAAGAACACCCACAAAAAAATTGTATTATGAAATTGAAAAACAACTAGAAATGAAATGTCAAATATTTACAAAACAATGTGCTGACAATACGATTTGTTATGCGTCATGTTCTTCCAACAAGACGGTTAATACCACCAGCTGATTGGATTCGGCCTATAATTTCCCTACTCTCTATTTATTTGACTCTCCCCTTATCACCACATGTGGTCGTTTTTTTATGATTGTAAGACAGTTGGTGTTTTTGTTTTTAAGAAAATTTTAAGAAAAAACTATTTTGCCAAAATATTTTGCCTTTAAACAAAGAAATACATACAATTATGCATTTGTTAATACTAAAACCAAAAAATTTATGATGTTAAAACCAAAAAATTTGTTTGGCTTTTGTTTCAACACTTTATAAATGCCAACAAACATGAAATAAAACTAAAAAAATGTAACAAAACAATTCATGCGAAATTTGTATGAGAAATGAATAGAAACCAAATCATAATTGGTGGTCTTTTTTTTTTGAATTAAAACAACAAATATAACATTTATCTTAACCATAAGTCAAACATTTAATAAACCATAAATAAACTCTTTCTTTCTTAAATTTCTAAAAATACACATTTGAAATATCATCTACCTTTCTTATTCTTTTTCTTAACACAAAACAAAAAAAGAACATCATCAGTGGGACAGGACAACCTGTTGTGCTTGTGTACAAAATACCATTTGTTACACTTTCTTAAACTCATACACACACGCACACATCATTTCCGCAAAATTCTCCCGTGTGTGTAAGTGTTGCTGCAAATTCTACCAGCTACTCTCTACACCCTTCTTCAGCAAGTAATTCCATTTACTTGCATGTAAAGAAAATACAAATTCTTAACAAAAAAAGAAAATTCAATTTTCTTTTTAACAATAAACTTAAATCTTTGATAGATTTGTATAAACACATACTCTAATGGCACAATGAGATTCCTAAACCATAGAAATGTGGGTGTTCTTCTCGAAAGACTGGGGAAAAATAACTTATAAAAGAATGAATATGAAAAACCTGAAAACCTGCCAGGAAGCACGTGTGTTGTCACTTTTTCTTCTCACTTAAGTAAGAAGAAGAAACAAAGTCTTTCAAATCCACAATATGATACACTGCATAATATATACTGATATAAATCAAGGATGGCAATCGAAACGGACATCGGATACGGTTATAGCAACGGTTTTTAAACAAATTATCGATTACGGTTTTCAATTTGAAATGCTGTTTGATCGGCAAAGGTTTTTAAGAGGTGACGTTATCCATCCTTGATTTAAATTATAGGATGTCCATTGTAGCTCACTTGACTGTTGTTCAGTTTTTCCCCATTAACATAAAAATTCGGATTCGAATTAAGTTGTAAAGAGCGCCCCGGTAGGCTAGTTGGTAGTGTGCTAGCTTATCAGTGCGGGGGTCGTGGGTTCAATTTCCACCAGAGGCTCTGGTCTGTTTTCGCTACAATGAGCCGATGGCCTTTGTTGCTAGTGCTCGGTTAGGGTATTAACATATAATTTGTAATTATACGATTAATATAAATAAAAACAAGTAAAAAAGAGCCAAATTCGGCTGTGCCGAATCTTTGAATACCCTCCACCATTGGGGCTGAAGATTATATACGTATATACTAAATTTTGCATGAACTGTAATATGAATATGTTTTGTCAATTTATGTAGCGAACTTTTGTTATTTAGTTTTAGTAATGTTATTTATTTAATTTTAGCAATGTTATTTACAGAGGTCTGCTCTGTTAGCGACTTTAACATTGTTGATTTTTACGTTAACTTAATTATCAGAGTAACACACATATAAGCTCTAAGAATGTTAATCGAACAATAAGAAGACTTAATAACATTTTTACTTACTTAACAGAAAAAAAAAAAAATAGATACAGAAAAATTGTACAAATTTGTATGGAAAATTTAGAGGTACCTTCACATTTTCACTCATAACTTTTGAACAGCTTAACCGATTTTGCTCATTTTAAATACCAAACTGCTCGGGAGGATGTTCAATAATCTGGGTAATAGGCGCCCCCGATTGCGTCTTCGCGTCGTGATCGCCATTTCAACAGACAGACAGACAGACAGACGGACAGACAGACAGACGGACATCGCTAAATCGACTTAAAATTGCATAAGGATCACGAATATATATACTTTATGGGGTCTTAAACCTATAATTCGACATGTTACAAACTGAATGACAAACTGATATATACCCTCACCATATATGGTGGAGGGTATAATAAAATAAGTTGTAAATTCGTTTGGCACAACCGATTTCGTTAAGGGGCAACCTAAATAAATTGGCTTCTTAGGTCAAGTATTTCCAATAATTTTGCTTGGCCAAATTATGTCCCTTGAATAAATATCACTTTTTGAAGAACTTTGAAGACTGCTAGAAGGGCAAGTTGGACAAGATAGAAATCACCTTAAATGTAGCAAAAATAGATTTTTATACCCTTCACCATATATGGTGAGGGTATATATCAGTTTGTCATTCCGTTTGTAACATGTCGAAATATAGGTCTAAGACCCCATAAAGTATATACATATATTCGTGATCCTTATGCAATTTGAAGTCGATTTAGCGATGTCCGTCTGTCTGTGTGTCTGTTGAAATGGCGATCACAACGCGAAGACGCAAGCGGGGGTGCCTATTTTAACCCAGATTATTGTACATCCTCCCGAGCAGTTTGGTATTGAAAATGAGCAAAATCGATCAAGCAGTTAAAAAGTTATGAGTGAAAATGTGAAGATACCTCTAAATTTTCCATATAAATTGGTGTATTTTAGTACAATTTCATAGAAGCGACTAGTATACATATAATATATTTTCTCATATTTTTTCACCAATCGCTTAGAAATTAATAATATTTTGTATACCTCAAATATTTTTCACCTCAAAAAATTTTTTTCACCTCCATAGTTTTACTTCAAAAGTTTTTTACATTGTTTGTATCAAAAACAATAGAGAACAGTGGTGGAGGGAAATCAAAGTTTCGGCACAGCCGAATTTAAGCCTTTTTTACTTGTATTTTGTAAATTTTTCAAAAAGTTTTACTTAAAAATGTCACCAAAATCTCTAAATAAAATATCAAAAATGTTATATCGTTATTTTTTTAGGTACCAAAGTACTTTTGTGTTTTTAATTGTACCATAAAAAGTACTAAGTACTAACTTTCTATCAAAACACCATTTACAAAAAGTTATGTCACCATAAATAAAAAACTTATAAAAAATGGGGAAAACGAGTACCACAAAACTTTAAAGACTCTAATAGAGTACCATAAAAAGTACTTTAGTACCAATGTTAACACCCCTGTCCTCCACAGTCTTTTTTTTTGTTAGAAACATTATGGAGTTAAAAAAAAATAAATTTGAGGTGAACAAATTTTTTTAATGTAAAACTAATTTTTGTCGTAAAAAATAATTTTGAGGTAAAAAAAATTTCGTGGTGAAAAAAATTTAATGATAAAAAATTTTTTGAGGTAAATATAAAAATCATTCACCTCAAAGCGTCTGGTGAAAAATATGACAAAATGTTATAATAAATATATAAAATAAAAAATAAAATAAATTGCTGAATATTAATGGACAACTGATTTCATGGGAGCAGATTTTTCTTTGCATTAAAAAAATTCTGAAAAATCTTTTTAAATTAAAAATTGTTTGTGATGTTTTTAGTTTACCAATATAACAAAATTTTTTGGTTAAAATTTCATTTATAATTAACTAAAATATAGCTAAAATTTTGTTAATTTAACAGATGTTTTCTTGCTGTTTTTATCTAACAAAGTTTGCTCTCTTATCTTACTATGTTTGCTCCTCTTTAATAACTACTCCAACAATTTTTACATATTTTAACTGCTACTTTTGTTGTTTATCCTTTTCTACAGAAATAAAACTATTATTTTTCCACATCAAAATTTCAATCTTTATTACATATACACAGTGTAAAAAATATGTATAGTGTTAAAGTGTATGCAGCAAAACTTATATTTATATTCATGATGATGTAATCATTTAATATTTTTCTATAATTCTACACAACTTTGGCTCTTCTCCTCTTTTTCTTTGCTTTTTAAGGCCGTGAAGATTGCATATTGGCATACTTTGTATAGCATTTTATACCGCTTATAAATTGATTGCCATGTTATGATGCTCTAATCAGCAGCTATAACTAAGTTTGTTCTTCAACATCTTCTTCTTCTATACTTTTTTCTTTTCTTTTTTCTTCATCTTTTACTGCTCGTAATGGAGTTTTATTAGGCTTGTGCGTGATTTTAATATTTTTTATTCCGTTGTATTTATTTTTTTTTTATTTTTAACAAGTTTAAATCAAACATTGAATAACATTGATTTTGTGGAAATTTTATTTTGTGGAAAATATCATCAATTCATATTATGTGATTTTGCTTATATGATTCCAAACTGACTTTGCCATATTTTGTCAGGTTTCTTTAGCATTTTTAACATAACCATCTGCATCGTTATGATTATTTTTATCGTTATTATTGCAGTTGTGCTTAACTACCTTAATTTCTTTAGCTGTATCTGGTGTATGGGTATATACGTTTATATATGCAAATGTTAATATGGTATTTATCTACTTTATGGTTTGGGTGATTTTGGATGTGGCGACAGGTCATAATCATCCTACCAATTTTCATTTGGAGGACTATGACGGTACAGATGGAACTATGACCGAAAGAATTTCATAATCATATTACTATTTTTGAATTCTGTTTTATGTTCATTGACTACTTACCAAAAAAAGTTTTGTTTTTTTTTGGGGGGGGGGGGGGGGGGGCTAACTGCGGAGTTTTTTTCTCTGCAGTATGTCTAACAGAGAACTGCAAATGCTGATTGCAAAACGTTCATACGCAATCAACACAAGAACAAATATGTGTTTGCGTTCAAACGTCCAACACACATATTTGTTGATTTTAAATCAATCAAACGACGTGCAAATTGTTGTCACTGATTTAAAATCATCGGTCGTTTTTATACCATTGATTTTATTCGTCGAGTCAACAATAATTTTTTTGATGTAGAATAAATCAGAAAAGGCAATAAATAGCGCGTATGTTTGTATTCATAGTTAAAACAAAATAGTTTCTTATCTATAAAAAGGGGGTGGTTTTGTAGAAACACATTTCATAAATTTGGGTGGGTCTAAAATCCATTTTTTTAGAATATATTGTTCTTTGTGATTTTTTTTTTTAATTTAGGTCGATATCCGGTTAAAGTTAAATATTGCCTAATTTTCCAATCAAAATAAATAAAAAAAAGAATTTACACAAGCCTCAGATATCGACCTAATTTTTTTTTCCAAAAAAATATTTTTATTTCACAAAGAAGAATATTTTTAGTATTGTAAATATTACTAATAAAAATTCTAAAAAAGCGGATTTAAGTCCCACCCTAATGTACATTTATGAAATGTGTTTCTATTTTGTTTTAATTATGAATACACTCATACGCGTTGTTTTTGTTGTTTTTTCTGATTTATTCAACGCTGACTTTTTGTTGAGTGATTACATTTGCAGTAAACATAATCGACAGATGATTCACACTGATCCCAATTACTCGTTCAGTAACATGATGCTGATTTTATTCTGCAGTGAATTTTGTTGAATTATTAAATGTGAACAAGAATTTTTGTGTATGATTATATCAAGAAAAAATTTGATTTTGCAGTTCTCTGATGTCTATTAACAGCTTCGCTGAGAAATGTTTTTTTATGTAACTGAAATTCGACCAGACTTGAGGATTTTCTTCTCTGTGTTATGTCTAACTCCGACTTCGCTAACTAAAATTTTCCATTATATTTCGATCATAATCCCAATGAAAACGGTCATAATATTTTGTATTCACCTCAAAAAATGTTTTTCACCACAAAAAATTTTTTTCAACAAACAATTTTTTCACCTAAAAAAAATTTTTTTCACCTTAAAATATTTTTCACCTCAAAGTTTTTTTTCCACCAAAAAATTTGTTTTCACTTCCAAAGGAGTTTTTCACCTAAAAATTTGTTTTCACCTCCAAAATTTTACTTTAAAAATTTTTTACATTATTTGTATGAAAAACAGTAGAGAACATTTTTTTTAGGATATTTTTTTTAGGGTATTCAAAGATTCGGCACAGCCGAATTTAAGCCTTTTTTTACTTTTTTTTTTTTGAACATATTGATATCTCAGAATCTTTTATAATTTGAGGTGGTATACTGCTAGAAAAAATAAATCGTGTTCAATTTTGTGGTTATTTTTTTTTCTGGATGCTAAACTAACTAGTTTTATATTTTTGAGACAGTCATCTAAAAAAACTACAAAAAAAAAAAAAAAAAAAATTCAACCTTATGCAAACTCTCTCCTTAAGCAAACTAATAATTTTCTAGTTACGCCCCCGAAAAAATTATACTAAAGAGTTCCTCTTAGCACATTTTATGGTCTAAAATTTTTTGAGTACTGGCTGCCGCTGTTATTTTATTTATAAGTATGCTGCTGTCGTTGCTGTTTCTACATTCATTACCTTTTTTAATTTGACGGTTTTTGTTAGCGCCGTATCTTTATACCCTACGATTGTTTGAAGTACCAAATATTATAAGTTTGTTATAATGTTTGTAACAATTAAAAATACTAAAATCTGGACATATTATTATTCCGGTCGCGCTTTTCAACCAGTTTGGTTTATTTAATATTTGTAATAATTCCGCTCTGATTTATTTTCTCAAATTTTCAGGGTATTTCAAAATTTTGTTAATTTCTCAACAACTTTATACAAATTGTCATCTGATGTAGGGTATCCCATGTAGGGACATCTCATAATATTTTTACTTGTTTTATTATGGTTTTTGATTTATTTTTGTTTTCTTTCATTTCAGTCTTTAATCATTTGCTTAAGTATGAGGTTTTTTTTTCGTAAAGATTCTTAACTATCCATGACCATATTTTTATACAATTTGGACGAAATGAAAAAAACAAAAATGTCTGTTTGTATTTTAAATTCCTTTATTTTGTTTTTTTGTTTTGTCTTCCTAACATACAGATGTTTTGTTTAAATACGAATAAGATGAGGATTGTTAAGAAAATAAAAAAATAAAATATATTAAAGGTGGTAACTTGTTATAAATTCGTGTGTTTTTTTTTCAAGTTGGACCTCAGCATGTGTGTTTTTTATTTCTATATTCATACATACCTTAAGATTTTTGCCGGTAATCTTGTTATTTGTAGAGTTGTTATCAAAAGTCATCATCTGTCTGTCTGTTTGTATGTTGTATATATTCTGGTAGTATTTATGGTTATAATTTAATGGCTGTGTGTGTAATTTTTCTTTTATGGCCGGGATCGTTTTGATTATTGGTGGGTTATTAAAAGATTATTAATTAATTAATTGCTTCCCTTTTTTATGCTGCTTGTTGTACTAAAATTAATAAGCACATGATCTAACAATCTTGTTAACAAGCAAGACGCAGAAAAGGATTGGTTAGAAAGATTTGAATTTTTCAATAACTTAATACCTACACTCAAAGATGTTGCAGATTTTTATAGGTTAGGCTTGCGCATGTTTAGCTTACTCTGAAGAATGATGCGATTTTTCAAATAAACATTTTTCAGAAGTCAAATATGAACACTAAGGTGCCCTGACACTATCCAAATAGTTTTCAACTATAACTCTATGCGAAAGGCATTAATATCGAAAATTCTAAAACTTATCTGAAAAATAAAGTTGTCTCAACACCTTATTTAAATGTCTCACGTAAATTTTTTAGGTTTTACTTTTGTTATGTCCAATATTAAGTGATATAACGTATCTTTTTCCCTTGATTGATAAATGTGACACTTTTCTCAGTGAGAGTTCAAAAACGTCTAAGTTCCAATTAATACACTTTTTGGAACATAGGTTAGAAAAGAGGAATCGAAAGTGAAGATGCTCTTGGGCATTTAAAAATATCATAAGTCTGCTTGTTGTGCGCTCTCATGTAGGTTCGAATTTTACTGAGGATCGGAAAACTCTTTTACCCAAAAAATTCGCTATTTTTCCAGGATTTCGTAAGACATCCTTTGGCGTACTTAAGTATCAAGCAAATCTCAAACCATCTTACAGTTAACCTCAATATCCCAGAGGTTTAGTAATCAGATTGGGGCTCTAACCCCTAAAACTCGTCCACCTTGATATTGTCTCTCCAGACAACATGTCTACAATTTCATTCATCAGCTCTACGAGAGATACCAAGTCATCTGTTTACATAGAATCCTCAACCGATTCTGAACCATTCCTCGCATATTCATTAGCCAACTTTTCCCCATAACCCCAATATGCCTCGAGATCTATATCAGTCTGATGGCGCGGTCGAGAGATTTGGCTAAGGGATTCAATTCAGTCTCATGTACTGCTAATGGGCTGTAAAAATGTATTCTGTTTCATTATAATATTTCATTATTATGTATACTTACCCTAAGTAGTCACCCATCTCCATCATCAAACCGTCCGTGAAAATCTAGGGTTTCATCGGTTCGAATAACAGACTTTTCGGCTTTAACCTAACCTTAAAAGTCCTCCACAAGACTACAATATTCATACAAGCCAATCGAATGAAATTTACAAACAACCTGTCTTATTTTTCGGCTCTTAAAATTCCGAGGTGGAGACAGAATAATCTTAGATTTTTTTGCCATCACATATCCAAATTTCATCAAAATCGGGAGTGTTTTAGGTTGGGTTATTGTTTTTTTGTCAGAGAGAAATATTTATGACTTTTGACAACAAATTCTCACAATTTGATTGTCAGCAAGAATCTGTTTTCTTGGTTCAGAATTAACTACCAGGTGGACAGTCTCGTAACCTTAAATTTTATAAATTGTTTTAAGAAATTTTCCTCTGATTAGTAGCAGAACTATATCAGCGTATATAATCTCAGCTATATTTGTCGATACATTATTCCCTATATTTGAATTGATTGGTTCAATTGAAACTAGTTCTAGAATAGAATAGGTCGAGAAGAGATTTTAAAAAATTCCTCATCCATAGACTTGAAATATTTCAAGAATTTCTTCATCAGGTCTACCATATTTAGGCTTGAGGACGGAATTTTTGTCATATAGCTTTGTACTAACCGGTTTATGTTTACATATTACATGACAATATTGTCGTTTGTTGGTTTCTTTCATTTTTATATCGTGCTAATCAAGTAACCAGTGTATCCTATTAAATGTATAATTTTTCATTTAGTTTAAGTAAAAAAAAAACTTTTAATGAAAATTAGTAGAACCTACAGCAAACCAACAATCAAGTGTTATGCGAATCTACCATTATCGTCAACAACTACAGGGGATGGTCACATCAGGAAGACTCAATACTACACTAACCAAGCATGCGTTAAACGCAACATCACTAACGGCTCAACATGGCATAAAGTTTAACGTCGTCTTGTCGTGTGTTCTAGGATGACGGTAAAACGTCGCTTAGAATGACGCTTGAACTAATTGTTAAGGAAAAATGTTAAGAATAAAAGATTGAAGTAGTATAACTTCTTGTACTTTTACGTCGCTTATAGCTCTCGGTTGTTCTTCTTCATCATTATCATCGGTTAATTCACTACAGGTAGTTGCAACAAGTGATTAATTTGAGTTATGAGTTTGTACAATACGAATGGTACTACTATGTATACGAGTACTTATGGTTACAGATACATACATATTGTAAACATTTTATATAATTTTTCATAGTCTTGTTGTTTGTTACCCAGGAACAAATTTAGAATCAGTTTTCAAATTTTTGACTATCATTCATTGTAGAGAGTAGGTTCCGAAAGGTATAACTTTCAGCGGCGTAAGACGTATATATAAGTAAGACTTACAGAGAAACTCAATTGCAATCTCATTTCCAAATGCTTTGAACACCAATATACGTTCTCTTTGCATAGAGTTTTTATTTTGACGCATAAAGAGAAGGAAAACAATTATTAAATTATTATTTAGCTGTTTTTTACTCCAAGTTTCAAGTAGAGAACCATTTCGAGTTATTCATTGAATCTTAATTCGCCCAAGTAAGTTGTTGCTGGGTTATGAAGGATTTTTTTCTATTTATTTATGTTCTTCTTTTGTGATTTAGTAAGTAGGATGGACTGACTGGCTGACTGGCTGGCTGGATAGCTTGCTGACTAGCTTGGTCATGTTACTGTTTGGTGGCTGTTTTAACAACACATCATAGGGCTTTGTTAACTTAACTTAGATTCACAGCAGGGTTATTAGTGAGACTGAATTGGCGACCTAAATCAAAATATAATTTGAAAGCCATAATTAAAAGTAAGCAAGCTAAATAACTATACTTCACAGACTTGTATTGCAATCAAACCAAAAAGATGAAAAATAAAATATTAAAAATATACTTGTTATTTATCCTGCAGAAGCTGGTCCTAAAGATTTCCTTAAGGTTTTTTTAGTTGTTTATGCTGTATCTTAAGCGGTTTGTTTTTAATAGCATTATATTATGATTTAAGGCGACCTACGTTGTCTGTCTTTTAATTTTATAAACCATCGTTTGTCAGTTATGACAGACACTTGTCTTACAAAAACCAAAAACAAAAAAAAAAAAAAATCGTCAGCGCTTGCCCAGTAACTCATATGCTGTGTATGGATACTCAAAGCTCAAAGAGAAAAATTACAGTTTTGACTTATTCTGATTAATTTTTATAATATTTACTTAACAAACGCACAATATAACAAGAAAAAGAAGAGTACAACAAAATTGTGTATCCTGTCTTGCAAGAAATTCAATGGCGCTCATCATATACAGTTATACACTCGAAGAAAATTCGAAATACATTTTGTCGCAGGACAATTTTCTATTCTACAGGAACGATTGTAGAGCACGTTTTTTTCACCCTGAAACCTATTTTTGTTCTATCTCCGATGGTACTTTTTTTCATCCTGAAACCTATTTTTATTCTATCTCCGATGGTTCTTTGTCTGCTCGCGAAACTAGCCCCCACGACTTTCGCTTTTAACATTGGATACCAACATCCTCTCTCGCGAGAGAGAGCGAGAGAAAACGAGACAGCGAGAGAGAGCGAGAGAGAACAATATAGATCGAGAGAGAAAGAGAGAGAGCGAGAGAGAGAAGGAGTGAGAGAGAGAAGGAGCGAGAGAGAGAAGGAGCGAGAGAGAGAACGAGAGATAGAAGGTGCGAGAGAGAGAACGAGAGATAGAAGTAGCGAGAGAGAGCACGAGAAAAAGAACGAGAGAAAGAACGAGATAGAGCGAATGAGAGCGAAAGAGAACGAGAGGGAGCGAGATACAATGAGAGAGGGAACGAGGGAGAGCGACATAAACGAGAGATCGCGGGAGAAGGAGAGCGAGAGAGAGAGAGAGCGCGAGAGAAGGAGAGCGAGAGAGAGAGAGAGAGAGAGCGAGAGAAAGAGATGTACTTGAGTCTCAGCATTTTCAATTTTCGTAGAGACATACTTCGTAGGCAAAATATTTTTTAACTCAAAGATCACAATTCTGCCTGTCGAAAAAATTATTTTATTTTATATTTATATTTGTACTGAGTTTTTCTTTGGGTGTTCATTCCTTCTTTATACATTGATGATGTTGCTGTTATTACAATAACTGCTGCTCAGGTTGCATATTAACATGCTGTTTAAAAAGGTTGTCATTGATGACCAAAGGTATGACGTGTTTTAACAAGAAGAAAAAAAAACATTCATGTTACGTTGATCGTTTGTTTGTTTTATGCCGTGGGTTTGTCAAAGTAGGTGGAGTCGTTCCAGTTTATTGTTGTTGTTGCTGGTGTTTTTGCTGTTGTTCCTATATGTAATATTTTGCTCATAAAAATGTTTTGCATTTATTAATCATCTTTTGTTTTAATACACACATCAGCAATGGTGCCTGCCATCCATCCAGCCATTCATTTATTCATTCATTTAGCCATCCATCTACTCATTCGTCAACCTTAGCCATACATCCATCCGTCCGTCCAGCCATCCGTCCTATCACCCATACCATACTTGTTTATACATTTAGTGCTAACCAGGTATTAATTTAGTCAAATGGTTTCTCAAGAATTTTCTTATTATGTTAAAAAAAGCATTTTAATTTTTTAATTTGGTATTCATTAAGCTTAACATATCTACTTTTTACTAAACGAAGGTTAATTGATAAGATATATGGAAAAATATCCTTCAATAAGGAATGTACAATTATGCCTCTAGTCATCCTATGAGAGTTTTATCTCATAATTCTTAATTCCAGATACCAAAGACAAATATCAAAATATTGGCTTCTATTTAAATATTATAATAAGTATTGCGGACAAATTTTGTGAAAAACATTAAAGTTTAAAGACTACATTCATTTCTGCGATATTTGACCAACTGACCATAATATTGCTTTATCAAATAACTTATGAATTTATCCTCGTATCATACACACACTTAACAATCACATACATTTATATACGCAATTATAGTTTTGAAACGTATTTCATTTTTAATAAAACGTCTTTTAAAATGAAGGGTTATTTTGAAATGAAAATAATCATAAAAATACAGTTGAAAATGAGGAGTTGATCATGTCATAAATGTAACATACAAAAGGAGTTAACTAAGGTGAACTGACTTGTGAAAATATGATTTCAGAAAAGCAATAAAATTTAAATTAATAAAAAGAATTTAAATAAAAAAATAATAAAATTGCATTTTTTTTAAAGAACGAAGTTTAGAATTTTTAAATAGAATTGAATAAAAAAATATGTTTAACAAAAATATCAGACTTACAAAGTCATTCCCTCATTCACCTTAAAAATTTGCTTTAATCCCAGTGTGATTTTTCGGACAGTAACTTTCAGGATAGACTTGCAAGCTCGAATAAAATTTCGAATGTTTGAGGTAAAGAAGTGGTTCGATCCTGAGTAAAATTCCAACCTACATAAAAGCGCACAACAAACAGACTTTCGGGCTTAAATGTGTTTTAGATTTTTGTACATGAGCAGGTTGTGTCTTTACTTTTTCAACCTAACTTTTAGAAGAGCAGTTCATCTAGATCCAATAATGATTTAAAAACTGTATTAACTGTTTGGAATCGAATTTTCAATTTTGGCTGTATCAAAAATAAAGCAGAAATACGGATTTTATACTTGATTTAAAAATTTTTTATTTTTTCAATTTGCCCGAAAGAATCACTCTTAACTTAATCTGGCCTAAGCAATTTTGTTTTTTTTTTATCGTGCATCCAGGACATTCCAAATGATTTGTTACCATATACATAGTAACTATAGGTGGTCTAGAGAAACCATAAAATAATTTATTATTTTTTAATCAATATTTTGCAAAATAAAATCACACTTCTTTACACTTTCATGTGTTGTAAATTCGTATAACACAAATGAAATTAGATTTATGTACTCGAATTAACGTAGTTTGTCAAGAATAATTTTGCCAAAACATGACAAGTCGAAGTTGATTATAAAGAACCATTTCAGCTTGTGATTTTGAAAGTACATAACCAAACTCCTTCAAACTGATTACAACTAACAATAAAAATACACTTCCCTGTTTATAAATGTAATATAAAATAACATGCAATAACAAGATTTAATTCAGAAATGGTCAACCTTTGAAACAAATTGTACAGTTGCTACAGGCAAATTATCATAAATCTGTCTAAAAATTGAAACATTTGTCAACATCTAGAAATGTGTTGTTTAGCTATCAAAATGTTTGTGTTTCGAATGAAGGATTCGTTTTTAATTAAAGTCCCAAGAGTTTTCTGTTAAGGCTAATTTAAATTATTTGTCAGTAGAAGATTTTTACCGTAAAATTATCTCTATTAAGTGCCTTGTGTTGGCCATAACTGTAATATCAAAAATAAAAGGCCTTAACCAACAACAAGCTCTTGTCTTTTTGTTGTTGTTGTTGCTGCAAATGATGGCAGTCAGTCATAGACATTTTGTTGTTGATCGATCTATAAGCCATTATCTTCTCAACGAACTGACGAAAAACTGCGAAAGGCCGACATAGTAATTTGTAAACGAATTATAGACCTCAAAGTAACAACATACAACAGGCAGCCAGGCAGTGAGGCAGGCAGGCAGGCAGGCAGGCAGACAGCTATAACAACATTAAACATTCAGCAGTGTTTCGTTATTGTAAGGAATATTTATATAAACAAGTCTTCCTTAAAGTTGCAGTTGTTGTTGTTGCTTTAAGTAAACAATAATTTAAACGCGAGCATATAATTTAACTCAAAGAGGGTCTTAGCCGTCATCAGCCATTACCCAAAAAAAAAGGAGGAAAAAAATGGAAAAAAAATAAAACGACTGATATAAAAACGAAAGGGAAAAGAGTTTAAGGTAAAGGAGAGGGTGATAGTACAAGATCATGTTAAACAATTCGTGCGATCATAAAAAAGAGAGAACGAGACAGAGAAAGGGTAGTAGATAGAGATAGAAAGACAACGGATATGATAAAGTATTTCAGCTTGTTATTTGTTTAACTAAGTTTTATCATGTTCTTGTTATGATTATAGCTCTAACAGAAAACGAAGGGTAACTGCATGCAAATGGTCGGAAGGACGGACAAGTTAAAATGGCAAACAAATAAGTACTGAACGTACAACAAGGATGCCATATGATGTATAATAAACATTTCCAGACAAGCAAATTCAACATTAAGTTTTAACAAATGTTTTCCTAAAAAGCAATTATCCGTATGATTTTTCTTTTTATTTTCTGGTCACAAATTTCTTTTGTTATGGTCTATGGGTGCGTATGATTAATATTTTCAAATTACTCATAAGTTAATAATTAATATTCATACTTATTTCTATGATAAAAATAATTGAGGTTAGTTTAAGTTTGGCAAATTTGCGTTGGGTTGGGTTGAAAATATTTAAAAATATGTAATGAAGGTACGGTATGTGGCAAAAAAAATCACCCAGTAACGGAACAGTCAGATACATAGAAAGTATAAACGGAGCTCAAAAGTTCAATACATTTTTAGTATTTTTAAGAATTTATTTAAAGGACTTATGTGTATAAAACTTATTTTTAAGTAGCATTCATTGGGTAATTTTTTGGTATTTTAATATTTTTAAAATATTTTCTGAACATTTTGGCAAATCTATAGAATACCAAACTTTTTCTTTTGATCCAAACATTAATGGGATGTACATTTCATTTAGTTGTTGACATATTTTCGAACAAAGAATATTTATTTGGCCCTATTGCATTTACTTAATTCCCAACTTAACTCAAATTTAATCGAGATATATTTTTTAGGAGAGTTTTGCTTGAATTTTAACTGACAACACTTATCTTATTTTTATTAGAATTTTTACATCTGGCAACTCCTTTTTATATAATTAATATTACAAAAAAAAGAAACACTACTACATCATCTATCTACTTGATGAAATGAAAAACATCCATCTATATGTCCAATCAAACAACCATCCAACCAACCAACCAACCAGCCAAACAAATACCAAGTATTCAAACTGGGCTTTTTTTTTTTGATATTCAAAAGTACTGCCAGGGGTAAAATTTGCACAATAATATAACGAGTTGTTTTTCAAACATAGTTTAGTTACACTTACATCATAAACGTTTAAGCGTTAATCGTAAAATGTAACAAACTACGCCATTTTCAACAGCCTCTTAAAAGATTCCAATAATTTTAAAAATTTTCCGCATTAGCTATTTGAATTTTGACAATTCTTTTAAATTTAGATATATTTTAAGAAGTTAAAATTGGGGATTCTTTCAATTGTTGGTGCGTTTAAAAGATCCATTTTTGAAATATTGGTACTTTTAGCAGATTTAGTACTTTTAGTAGATTTGGTACTTTTAGTAGATTTTTATTTTAAAATTCCAATACCTTTAGTAAAGCTATGTCAATTTATAACTGTGGATTTATAAGGAAGAATATTGCTATATTTTATAAAATTGATAGCTTTTGTAGAAATTTTAAAAAATCTTGGTACTTTTTATAAAACCGGAACTAAGTAAAATTTTGTTACCATTAGTAAAACCCATATTATTTGGAACTTTGGTACCTTTTTATGGTACCAAGATTATATAAGAGATTTCGGTACTTTTTTAAGGTTTCGGTACCCTTTTTAAGGCTTTTTATTTCCTTTTATAAAACCCAGATAGTTTTCAATTTTATTACATATAAAAGATTTTGGTACAAAATTTTGGAATGATTTCAAACCGGTGTTAGAATCCACAGTAGAATGGGTTCTAACGGAAAGCAGTTACTGTGCCACCATTTCTTGGCAACATTAAATGTTGCTGGATTTACTAAATAGTATTCACTATGTGCTCCATTATCAATGAAAAAATTTACTGTAGTTTCGGGACTGACAGTAACAATTTTATATGTTTAAATAAACAGTTTTAAATTCAAGATTGAATATTTTGAAATGGTGTCTACACAAAACATTAAATTAGCAGAAATAGAAGTAATAGAGTTTACATTAATGGCAAAAATGAAAACTGTAAGGAAAATAAAGTAACAAATTAAAAATGTTTCAAAAAATTTATGCAGTTGTCAGTTTTGGTAACAAGCTCTTCATTTGCAATAGCGATAACAAAAACAAAAACACCAACAAATACTACTAAATATCCACCTTTAGGCAATGAATGTATGACTTACAGGCATGCAATAACAACAACAACAACAGTTACAGTAATTGCAACAACAACAATAACAAAAACTATAACAACAAACATAAAGTTATTATGAGAGTTGTCAAACTGACAACATACCACAGCATTAGCACTACACTGCACAACGCATCAACAACCCAACCACAATAGCAAATACTCGTACTGATCTGAAAATACCAAACAGGAATCCATTTTAAATATAAAATAAAATGAAGAAGAAGAAGAATAAGAAAACATGGGAAACGTTTTAGTATTTTGGCATTATTCATTTATACTCTGCCATATACATACATAGTATTGCCATTCATGCCATCATGGTGATGATACGATAATAATGAGAATTCTGTGATGGTGACGGTTTGAGGGCAAACTCATAAATTTCAAAGAGTTTTATTTTGATCATAGCTGGAGCTCAAGATGAGTATTTTCTTTTAAAATTTATTTTAAAAGCTTTTCATATTGTTTTTATATAGCGCATGCGTCAATGTTTTATTAATAGAATTTATTGATTTAAATTGCCTAACATGCAATGAGTTTTGACAAAGAACACATACATTATGTTTTAAAATAACGGAAAATTACATTAACATATACTATTTATGTTAATAGTTTCGTTGAAATAATGATTTTTCACTGTGAAAGCAGTCATATGACAGTTTAAAGAATATAAAATTCTATAAAGTTTAATTTTTAGACTCATACGCATTTTATATTTTAAAAATATATTTAATTGTTCCATATATATTTTCATAATGGAGTTGTTCAAAATGGTGTTATCAGTGCGTATGATGAATATTTTATTACATATTCGTATATTACTCATACGTTCCGGGTAATCCTTTGATAATACATACACTAAAACATGTAACATAACAGATTTTACTTCTGATTTTCGGCCTTAAATTTAAATTGACAATTTTTCCACTAAAAGTAATTAAGCGGCAGTTTAAAGACAAGTGTGAAAGAGAGATAACCAAAAAACATGCATGAAAAATAAAAAATTTGCCTTCTCTACCCCGTTCGCCAACAAACAAAAATTGCACGCAATAATTGCATGCAACAAAGTCACCGTTTTAATTGGCTCATAGTCAATATATATTACTAAATTAGTGCTATAACGGTGTTTACAAATAGTCTAAATTTCTTATACAGGGTGTCCGCCGCCATTTTGGTAAACATTAGTTTTGACAGTTCATATTTGGTAGTCGTGAAGTAGACACGTGGCAAATTAATTATGGAAAAATATTCGATAAACCAACGTGCCAATAGGATGTTACAGCTCGCCCATGACAACCCCGATTTTCATGAAAAAAATCATAATGAGTGACGAGGCACATTTTCATTTGAATGGATATGTGAATAAACAGAACAGTCGGTTCTAGGCAATGGAAAACCCTCAAATTATTCATCAGTCACATTTGCATCCATTAAAAGTGACAGTCTGGTGTGCAATTTGGTCAGGAGGAATCATTGGACCTTACTTCTTTGAAAATGAAAACAGCGTAACGGTAACTGTGAATGGGGAGCGATATCGTGATATGATTGAAAACTGCATGATTTGGGCTTGATTAACATGTGGTATCAACAAGACGGTGCCACATCGTATACAGACAGGATTACAATGAAATTAATTCGAGACCTCTTTACACAACAAGTTATTGCAAGAAATGGTGATGTTGATTGGCCTCCACGGTCACCTGATTTTACTGCTCCCGACTTCTTTTTGTAAGGATATCTGAAAAGCAAGGTTTATGCAAACAAACCAGAAACGCTTGAGAAACTCAAATAAAATATTCGTGATGAAATTATGAAATACCGCGTGAAATGTGTGAGAATGTAATGAAAAATGTGCTCGCATTTGTGAGGCTAACAGAGACGGACATTTATCTGATATTGTATTCCATACATAATTGCCGACATTAAATAAAACATTTATCAATATAAGATCCATTCTCTTTCATTTAATTTTTAAACAAACAAAGTAGTATACCTTCCCGGCGGACACCCTATATTTAAGACATTTTTTCATACAAACATTTTTGACTTCAGTTTTAACACATAAACATGAGATTGGAACGCCCTCCTGTATCACATATTCGTATGGGTCAGAGGGAAGCCATTGTGTTAGTTTTCTTGTTACTGCAGATTATGAACAACACTGGTCCCAAATGTAGAAAATTTCAAAATTATCATTGTTCATTAATTATGTAATTGATTCAATGAAAAAATTATAAATATTGCAAATAATGACTATTAGTTTTAATATTAATAATTTTGTTAAATAAAATTGTTTACAGAATTAATTGAATATAGCTTTATTATTCAACAAAATTTTAAATTAAAAGATTTCCAGAAATATTTTGTTTTGTGTGCAACAAGAACAAATAATTCCTTCATTATTAAAACTTCAGATAAATATAATTGAATTATGTGTTGCAATAAAATCAATTTATATGTCATAATTTAATTTATTATTTTAGAATTGCTAATAACCCTAAACAATCCTTATTATCGTATGAGAATAAAATAACAAGTGAATCATCATGTTTCGTAAGACAAATTAAAACTTCACTTAATGTCAGTTCTTTGCTTTTCTCAGTTCTGTATCGAATTATGACAACTTAATTTTAAACATAACCCATACATATTTTAAAGTTAAACCTAAAAAATAATACAAATTTTAAATTGATCATGATGTTGTTTGCTGTTCCTGCTGCTGCTGTTGTTGTTGATAATGTAAGTTATGCATTTGGTACTTACTTAAAGTTTATGCAGCAATTTGTATGTGAATTTTTGATGGCATATAACAGCAACAACAACAAAAATACATATTTTAGAGCCATAGATGCATAACTTCATACAGTACAAAAGAGAGAAAAAAAAAAAAAACAATTTATACGTGGTTATGAACTAACATATACTACAGATTGTTTTTATACAATATGATTTACAAATATTGCCTTATAAGATATTGAAAATACCTTTTTGTTGTTGTTGTTGTTAAACTGATATTGATGCTGTTGTTGCTGCTGCTGCTGTTGGCGCTGATGACGATAATATTTTTTAGTGGATATATTTGGTATTGTTGTCGTCGTCGTTGAACAAATATTGCTGATGGTGTTGTTTGGTTGGCAAGGTCGCTTAAGTATGCTTTCAATGGCTTAAGCTCAACAAAAATTCGCATTCATAATGCATCATTGATGACAAAATTCGTTTCGATTTGTTTTTAATACCCCAGGCACACATCACATTTATGATGACAACAATGGAACGAGTGAGCACTTTGTGCGAGAATGATGTTGATGGTAATGGTGATGATGATGATGATGTGTATAAAGTGCATGGAAGTAGAGGATGAAGAAAATGATAATATTGATGATGATGATGATGACAATGATGGAATACAATATTTAAATCCCCCTCTCCTTTATTTAAAAGTTAATGCGAACGTTGTCACTCAATATGAATACATATTTTATTAAAAAAAAAAAACAGGGATTTCACATGTACTTTCTGTAGTGGCAAACTGCAAATATATGATGTTGTAATCGTTCAACTAAATTGTGTCATCAATATTTGCTTTAATACTCTCATATTCAGTATTATAGTAAATCAGTATGACTCTCATGAACAGGTGTTTAATTATTGTATCTTTATTAAAACATACAGATTATGCAATTTTATTTTTATTTTATATTTAATCTTAGTAACTTTGTATACTCTACACTGAATTATCAAAAAAAAAAAAAACTTATTTGTAATTGTTGCTGCATATTCAATTAAAAATTTGTTTTACTAACAATAATAGTAATTGTTTTTACAAATTCTTAAAAATCTTATTAAATTTTTTGTTAATAATAAAAAATTTTAATAGAAATGGCACCACCAAAAATTATAAAATATTATTATTATTATATATATTTTTGATTTGTGTTTTGGCAAAATAGGCTCTATGCAAATTCTTTGTATTTATTTTTGAAAAAACTTGGAAAATTTTACCAAGTTTTTAGCTGAAAAATTTTAAAATTTGTTAAAATTTCCCAATGTTTTGCGAAATTTATACAAAAAATTTGGCTAAAGCCTTATTTATCAATCTCTTAGGCTTACGCTATTTTGGCTGGATAAATTAATACATGTTAGTTTGTTACAAAAATTCAGAATTTATCCATGTATTTTTCCTAAAATATTTCTTGTTTTCATAATTGAATATATGACTATATATGATCTCATATATTTCTATATATGTCTTTGGATCCGAAAATTGAGGGTTTATGTTCATATATAACCATATTTGGGCATATTTGGGCATATTTGAATCATATATCAGCATACACGAATCATATATCAGCATATACCCTGAAATTTGGGATCCGAAGATATATATAGGGTCCGCCATCTAACGTTTTTTTTTTCAACTAGTGCTTATTTCGTGAATGGTAACACTTAGCTCATGTCTGATTTGACAGATAATTAGTTTTATCCTTCCGCTGAACGAATATGGTTGTGTATACGCTTGAACAACGCTGGGAAATATTGTGACATTACTTTGAAAATCATGGTAATGTTGCAGAATGTCATCTTTTCAATGTCATCTTTTCAGATGAAGCTCATTTTGATCTTGGCGGGTATGTAAACAAGCAAAATTGTCGCATTTGGGGCACAGAACACCCAAAACGAGTCACTGTTTGGTGCGGATTTTGGTCCAGAGGCATAATTTGGCCATTTTTCTTCGAAAATGAGCAAGGAGTGGCCGTTACAGTCAATGGCGATCGTTATCGGGCCATGTTGAACGAATTTTTGTTCACAAAAATTGAAGAGGAGGATATTGGCAACATTTGGTTTCAACAGAACGGCGCTACGTGCCACACAGCCGAAGCTACACTCGATGTTTTTTTTGCGCCCTGTTTTTGAAGATCGCATTAACAGCTGCAGAGGTGATGTCGTTTTGCCAGCTCGGAGCTGCGATTTGACACCGTTGGACTATTATTTGTAGTGTGCCGTCAAAGATAAGTGTTACGCCGACAAGCCAGAGACAATTAAAGGACAATATTCGTGAAGCCATTGGTAAAATACAGCTGCACACAATCGATAATGTGCTTAAAAATTGGACCGATCGTGTAGGCTACTGCATGGCCAGCCGAGGCAGCCTTTTGAATGAAATTATTTTTCATTATTAACCAAAAGGATTCTACTTTCAAATAAAAAAAAATAAATTTTTTATAGCATTTTCAAAAAAAAAAAGTTATTTGGCGGACCCTATACAAGTATTTGAAATCAAGTATGCCCATGTAGGATCATGTATGTTCATATATATATAGATTTTTATATGGGCTGGAATGTTTTGTGTAATAATCGGTAATTGAAGGAATTGTGGCCGATTACCAAATATTGGTCGATTGTTTGTTTTTGGCCAAAACCCTTGTTTGTTTCATTTATCCGAATTTTTTAGTCTAAACCAATGCTTTTTTAAACAATTTTAATTAATTTTTTATGAATTATCTAGATTTCATTACCATTAGTAATGCCTTTTTTAATGCATTGTTTTTCATTTGCATTAGTCGCAACTAATCGCAATAAAAATTAAATGCTAATGAAAAATTCAAACAGGTGATTTAAAAAAATTTTATTTTTATTTTATTTTCAAATTTACTGTCAAAAACGGAAAAAGCAACAGATTTTTCGTTTATTTTAATACTCAATAAAATGTTTTTAAAACAATATTTTGACTGAATATTTTAGTTTGAAATTTAAAGTCCAGCTTCCTGTTTAGTTTGTTTTTTTGAATGACTAGTGAAAACGGTCAAAATATGTTTTTTAGGAACTACAATATTTTAGCTGTTTTTTTTTTACTTAAAGACAACTTTACGTATAAACTTGTTTCCCAAACTGCCCTTAATTACTGTTAAAATACTGTTATTGTTAGTGTGGAATACACAATGTAGGGCGATTGTATATTCCGCCTTAGCCGCCTTTATTATCATCATGTTGTTTTTTCCAATCACTTTGCCATAAAATTAATGTTTTTTTTTATTAAATATTTAAATATTTATTGTAATTCATTGAAAATTACTAGTGTTATTTTGTTGTTGTATTTAAACCTTTATATATTCAGCTATACATATATAAATAGTATATAATTACATGCAATAGTAAATATATTTATATGATCAAGCCAATCCATTAATTTATTGCAAAAATGATGCTGATGGTGATGATGTCGATGATTTTTGTTGCACATTTTAAAAACACATTGAAATTTATTTTAATTATCTCTGTATAATTAACAAATTAAGCTGCATTCATAAATACTTACTATGGCACGACACTGCAAGAATTATCTTTATAATTATAGAAAACATTTTTATTGAAAAATTATAAAATTTTTTAATAAATAGAATGAAATTTTGTACAAATTAAATAAATTTTTTCTTTAATATCACAACATGTTTCCTTCATATTTTAAAGAAAGAATTTCATTAGTTTACAAAATATATAGGGAAATGAAGTTTAATAAAACATTTTCTCTGTATATACAATGTTGCATTTTTTTAAACAAATTTGTTGTAACCACCCGATGAAAAAGGTTTATATATAGTTATACATAACTTGATATAATTATGTAAATATATTTATATATATATGAGACTATATGAAACGATATATTTATATCTCATACTTGTTTTTAGAAAAAATTATAATATAACGGAATATATCATCATAAAACATTATATATATATATATATATATATATCTACTCTATTTCATCATATATATTATATATAACTGTATATATAATCATATATAGTATATATAGTACTTTGTAAAAAGTTTTATAAATATATATTATACACTGATAAGCTAGCGTGCTACTTTATCAGTGCGGGGGTCGAGCTGAAGGCCTTCGTTGCTAGTGCTCAGTTAGGGTATTAAAAATATTATTTGTAATTATATGTTTAATAAAATAAATAAATAAATATTTATAATTTTATTTTATATAACATCACATACAATTCTATATAAAAATACATATGTTTTAAAACCGTATTCCAAAATTCTAAAATTTTTTTTTATAAATATATCAAATTCAGGCAAGTAAAGGGTTTTTCAATAAGAGCGCCACAAAAGTTTTTTTTTAAATAAACAAAAACGGTTTGGGATATCAATGAAATTCTTTATTCCTGTAAAAGTACGTTCGATGCCATTATGTATGGAACTCGATTTCTTTTGCATGGCCACCACGGGCACGCTTGCAGAAGTCCAGATGCTGAACCCAATTTTCGACGGTTTTCAAGCATAAATCGGCCGATACTGCTGCAATTTCACGTTCGATATTCATACGAAGTTCATCAATCGTCGCTGGCTTGTTGGCATAGACCATAGACTTGACGTAGCCCGACAGGAAATAGTCTAACGGCGTCAAATCGCACGACCGAGGCGTCCAATCGACTGGACCATTTCGTGAGATAACACGTTCTCCAAACTTGGTTTCCAATAAATTGATTGTGACATTCGCTGTGTGTCCTCCAAGTCCATATCATCCAATCGGGGCCAAAAATATTCGGTTATCATTGAACGGTAGCGATTCCCATTCACAGTAACGTGCCGGTCTTGATCATCACGGAAGAAGCACGGCCCAATGACGCCGCCGGCCCATAAACCGCACCAAACCGTAATTTTTTCGGGATGCAATGATGACTCATGGAGTACGTGTGGATTGCTGTCTGACTAATAACGCATATTTTGTTTATTGACGAAGCCATTCAGCCAGAAATAAGCCTCATCGCTGAAGATGATTTTTCGATGAAAATCCAAATCATTTTCAAGTTGTTGCTCAGCCCAATTCACGAACATACGACGCTTTTGATGGTCAAGCGGCTTCAGTTCTTGCGTCAGTTTGTATTTGTAAGGATGTAGGCCAAGATCTTTTCGCAAAATTCGCCACGAAGTCGTCACAGAGATGCCCAACGCTTGAGAACGACATTTGGGCTTTCTTCAACTGAAGCCTCAGCGGCAGCAATATTTTCGACACTACGGGCACTTATTTGTCGCACGTTCAATTGTTGATCTGCTAGGACGATTATGACGACCATAAATTGGACGTAGCGCTCTTAACGTTGAGGCCACTGACTCCGAATTTCGGTGGTTAATTTTAATAATTTCGACTCGTTGTTGGCTCGTATATCTTTCCATCATGAAATGGCAAACCTTACTGAAGAGAAATGTCAAAAGATCGGCAAGAAATATGGCGTCGTTTGCTGTCCCTGTCGCTCTACTTTTGTAGCGTCCCTGTTGAAAAACCCTTTATATCATTGGAAAGGATTTTTTAAATACCTTTCTAACGATCTGGTATTTTAGTGGATACATCATTTAATGAATTGGTACATATAAAATGATATGATATGATATGATATATAAACTGATAAGGCGGCAACCAATAAAAAAAAAAAAAAGAAAAACGTGCATTGCTGGGCTCAACAATAAAATTATTTCAAAAATTAAAAAAAAATCCCAAATTTAAAAAAATTTCTAAGTCTTACACTTGAGATGTCTCTATTTCTTTAGATCTATTTTAAGTAATATCAGATCATATATAATTTTATCATATTATATAAATTAAATCAGATGAGATCTAATGAAATCGAATGTATGATATGGAATTGTATATATGACTATATATGATTATATATGACTATATATGATTATATATGACTATATATGATTATATATGACTATATAGAATTATATATGCTTATAGCGGAACTTTTTTCATTGGGCATTGCAAATCAAAAATATAAAAATATGTTTATTTGACCTCATTATGTTTATTATATTTTTTTTTTGCGAATAAGCGAAAAACAAAGAATCCTTTTTTAACCTCAATGTAATCTCATATTGTTTGGTGTTAATTGTGTGTTAAAAAGTTGTGACCGCCCTTTTTAAAAGGGGTTTACATTCTTAATATTTATGTTTGCAAATGAAATTACATTAAAAAAAATGGAAATTAATTTTAAATAATGGCCTGATTATTTTTAAAGCTTAATTCGTAAAAATGAATAACATGAAAAAATAAACAGCTGTTTATTTAATAATGAAACATCAATTTTGAAAATCTGTGATTTAAACTCATCAGAATGCATTTAATTTACATAAAATATTGTAGCTGGCTAAAGGATTAACTTACAACACATGCATTACTAGTTTCATTATGTTAATTAAGAGATGTAGGCCATAAAATAATTGACCTTCTATGCTCAAATTTGAACTGAGTTAAAATTACAGCACAAGTTACCAAGTGAATAGAAGGAGGGAGGAAGGGTATACATACGTATGAGTGATATGAATAACATAAAAAAAAAAATAAATAAATCATACGTATTAATGCTAAGACATCTATTAAATAAAAACATTTATTGGCTCAATTTTCGGTAAAAGAAAGTGCCACTTTATTAAACATCTAAGGAAATTCACATCAAAAGAGTTTGTCTGTAAACTTTTCTTTAATAAAAAAAACAAAAACAAAGAAGAAAAAACCAAAAAAAACAATTTCCTTGTTTTAAACTCTTCAACTTATTGAAAAACCCCCACCTTTAATCTTGAACTCCTCACTGTTTGAATGTGTCCTGTTACAACAATTTTGATTTTACTATGTAAATTTTATTGAACTTTTGGAACAAACAGCAACATAAAAAGAAGTACACTTTTGAAGTTCATTTCCTTAAGTTTAATTATAAAATTCCAAGTCATCTCAGCACTAATATGCAATGAAACGTAAATAGTAGTAGACATTTAAACAATGGACTGACTTTTTTTCTTTTACTGTACATAGTAGACGAAACAAAGAAATATGTTGCAAGTACGAGTAGCAGCAAAAAGATATGAAAAAAAAGACTACAAACTAAAACTGAACTGAACTGCCATTCAAATGACCTTTTTTTCTGAATTTGTAGCATGCAATGAAATGAAAATTAAAAAAAAATCCCCAACTGGACAGATAGTGAAACAAAACTAAACCACTATTAAAGGGTACGTGTGTGATGATGTTAACCCAACATACCAAATGACTTGAGAAAAATATTATTATAAGCTTACAAACACAAGCCTTAAGCTTGAAAAAGACTTGAGAATATATTGAAAAAAGGCTATCGTAACAATTGTAGAAAAATCAAAATGGAACCGTCGTGAAAATATTATGTGTGCATGATTACTATAAGCTTATTCTTGCAATTGTAGAATAAGCTTACAAAAATAATATATTAATAATAGTTGAAAAAGAGAAATCATAATTATTTTCTTTAATTTAATTTATTTTTATTTTAATTTTAAAAATAAATAAGAATAACTCCTTTTAAATATAAAAAATAATAATTCATTTTAAATATAAATAATAATAATTAATTTTAACCATAAATAAAAATAATTAAATTTAATATGCAATTGCACGTTCACTATATAAAATTTACAACTAAATGTACACGCAAAACACGTTTGACAAATTTAAAGAAAAAGTAATGGCACTTGTTGTATGCATTTTAAGCGTAGAACAAAGACAACAAGACTAGAATGTATTGAAAAATATTTCTATATCAATCGTCATATTGCGTTGTTGTTGTATGTTGTTCATAAGCATACTTGAGAAAAAGTTATGTATAATAATCTTTTCTCTAGCATTGTTAAATACTGCTTGTGTATTCACATTTTATAAATATTATAATAAGCGAAATTAAGAAAAGCTTAAAACACACTATTTATATAAGCTTATTCTCAAGTTGTATTGCAGTTTGATTGCTATATGGTATATTGGGAAGGGAAAAAAAATAGTTTCATAGTATTTGTGGCATTTAAGAAATGTTTGATGGTTTTTTTTTGTTTGTTATGCTGTAGTTGTTGTTATTGTATATTCGCACCTTCTGTTTGAAAGAACAAAATAGTAATTTTCTGTGGCAATGGTTTTTATTTTGTTGTTGTTGTCTAAAACAAAAAAAAGAAATAAACGCAAATGTCAGGACTGACTTTTTTTCTTTTACTGTACATAGTAGACGAAACAAAGAAATATGTTGCAAGTACGAGTAGCAGCAAAAAGATATGAAAAAAAAGACTACAAACTAAAACTGAACTGAACTGCCATTCAAATGACCTTTTTTTCTGAATTTGTAGCATGCAATGAAATGAAAATTAAAAAAAAATCCCCAACTGGACAGATAGTGAAACAAAACTAAACCACTATTAAAGGGTACGTGTGTGATGATGTTAACCCAACATACCAAATGACTTGAGAAAAATATTATTATAAGCTTACAAACACAAGCCTTAAGCTTGAAAAAGACTTGAGAATATATTGAAAAAAGGCTATCGTAACAATTGTAGAAAAATCAAAATGGAACCGTCGTGAAAATATTATGTGTGCATGATTACTATAAGCTTATTCTTGCAATTGTAGAATAAGCTTACAAAAATAATATATTAATAATAGTTGAAAAAGAGAAATCATAATTATTTTCTTTAATTTAATTTATTTTTATTTTAATTTTAAAAATAAATAAGAATAACTCCTTTTAAATATAAAAAATAATAATTCATTTTAAATATAAATAATAATAATTAATTTTAACCATAAATAAAAATAATTAAATTTAATATGCAATTGCACGTTCACTATATAAAATTTACAACTAAATGTACACGCAAAACACGTTTGACAAATTTAAAGAAAAAGTAATGGCACTTGTTGTATGCATTTTAAGCGTAGAACAAAGACAACAAGACTAGAATGTATTGAAAAATATTTCTATATCAATCGTCATATTGCGTTGTTGTTGTATGTTGTTCATAAGCATACTTGAGAAAAAGTTATGTATAATAATCTTTTCTCTAGCATTGTTAAATACTGCTTGTGTATTCACATTTTATAAATATTATAATAAGCGAAATTAAGAAAAGCTTAAAACACACTATTTATATAAGCTTATTCTCAAGTTGTATTGCAGTTTGATTGCTATATGGTATATTGGGAAGGGAAAAAAAATAGTTTCATAGTATTTGTGGCATTTAAGAAATGTTTGATGGTTTTTTTTTGTTTGTTATGCTGTAGTTGTTGTTATTGTATATTCGCACCTTCTGTTTGAAAGAACAAAATAGTAATTTTCTGTGGCAATGGTTTTTATTTTGTTGTTGTTGTCTAAAACAAAAAAAAGAAATAAACGCAAATGTCAGTAGTTCAACATTGATGCAACCAATGAAACAATCCTACCACATGTATGTACATATATATGTACTTCAAAGCAATTTTAACCAATAAGCTTTACTTGGGCTTATGAGATTCGTTTTGCTCTATTGAAGTACAGCAGCAACAACAACAGCAACAATAAAATTTTGTTGTTTGTTGCCTGCCTGCCTACAGTGTGTGTTGATTACACGCAGGATATATAGTGTTGAAAACTTAATGATCGCTTTTCAAATGTAACGATCAGCAACAAGTCTGGCTAACTGACTGCCAGCCTGACTTGGTGGCAGCCTGCCTGCTTGCTTGCCACCAATTATTTGTATGTATTAATGTAGCAATAAATGTATGGCAAGTCAGATAAATGTGTTGAAAATAAGAAATGAACTACAACTACACAATAGCACAATTTTTAACAACATACCAAATGTTTGCTGGTTCTTACACGTACAATGACGACTAAAGCTACAAGTCTTTTAGTAAAATCTTTGTAAACTTCAGCAAGCAATAAAACAATAACAATAACAACAACATCAACAATAAAATCATGAACCAGACCTTAAACCAATGCATTATTGCACTATTACTCTAGCCACAGTATTTTTTGTATGTTCTCGTGCAACTGCAACAACACATCAACAACAATAGCACAGAAATCACATTAACAACAACTTTTGAAATTGTAAAATTACAAAACCAAATGCAACTAAAATGCAATAAACAACAACTACAACAATTGCTTAGATGCAGCAGCAAAAACAGCAGCAGCAGTAAAATATCTAGCAATTGCATAGACAAATATATGTACTTGCTTAACGGGACCAAGAATTTTGTTGTACACTCATTCAGGTATACACTTTTAGAATTGTTATATTCTCTACTGTGCAGGAGAATTTTAAAATACTGCACTGCGGAAAATGTCAAAATTTAATAAAACCTAAGGCTATGTTTCCAATGAACAACATAATTTGCTGAAAACACGCAAGTGGAATCGTAGTATAAGGTTTTCTCCATTAGAATCTGAATTTTGAGCTTTTATTTCTTAGAATCTAATGAGTTTTCTATGGAGAAAAGTGCAAAGAATTGCACTCAAAAAAGTTGTTTGCTGAAAATGACAAAAAATTACAGTTAACTACAGTTAGAAACTTGTCATAAAATTATTTATGAGTGCAGTTATTGAGTTTATAATTTAACTACACAAAGATTTCTAGAAAACATTTCATACCCAAACGATTCAATAATGAAATCCGAAAAGACACCAGCTTTCCGATAAAAAAAAGTTCTTTTGCGATTTTATATTGTCATATATAAAATTCTATACCACATCTTAAATTAATTTATCCAAAAAGTTGCATACATAATTTGATCTCATGGGATCTCGTAAATTCTCATCTGATATAATTTGATTCAAAAAATGGTTTCTTTTAATTTAATCAAGTTATATATAATATGATAAAATTAAATATAACTGGATACAAATCAAAAAAAAAAGTTTTGAAATATCTCAGGGGTTAGATTTTGAATTTTTTTAAACTGGAAAATTTTTTAAAACTGTAATATTTTTTTCAAATTTGTAGTTTTTTAATTTTGAAAATAATTTTAATACAGAGCCCGGCAATGCACGTTTTTTTTTTGTTAAGTTATAGAGCAGGAAATCATATCTTTCTATGTAGAAAACAATATTTATTGTGTTGCCGTCGCTGGGAATTGAACCGGCATCCTTTGATGTACTATAAAGAATAAGATTATTTTCAGCATAAATTCTGGTGATTTCTTATAAAATATGTAATATTGATGTTGTTGTCCAAAAAAAAAATAAAATCTCCGACTTATGGTCAGAATCATATGAACACATTTTAAGGACCGTAAGTGTAAAGTGGTTCCCATTAAGCACTTGACATCTACATGAAAAACATACGTGGTGGGGCATAGCAGAAGTTAAAAAAATCAAACTCCAGACGTATAGACCACAACAAAAGTATGAATCAACCCAACCTAATAGAAGAAGCATCAACATTTTCCTTTTTATTTTTACCAACACTTGATAACCAAGTAGAAGACCATACTCAAACACCCAAAATAATAAGACAGCAAAAAGTTTAATAAAGTTGAAAAAATTATACACTCAATACAATGCGTGGGTAACTTTACAAAAAGCATAAGTGATAAAAGAAATCTAAAGGCGGACACGGAATTAGCTTAAGTGGTTTAAGCTATGTAACGGTATAAAATGAAAATTTTAACTTTTTAAAATAAAAAAATTGTAGTTCTATAATTTTGTTCCATAACAAAACGAAACTTAAGTCACTTAAGCCAATTGTGGGTTGGGTCTTTAGGTTGATTTGTTTTTATGGAACATCTCTGAAGTTAAGGGGATACAAAAGGTTGATAGAAATCGATACTTTTTCTGTTTTTTTAAATTTGTTGAGTATTAAAACCAGAGAAACTATGAAAATGCACATATATTTTTAATTAAAATAAAAATCAAATATAAATTTAAATTAAAATTTTTTTTTATAAATGGTGGTTTAATTTTAAGGGCCGATGTTGATTTTAAATAAAACACAAATTATTTAGGAAATAGTACAAATTTTCGATGACGCTGAGGCATAATTGAGGTTCTATGCCGTTAATGTGCCGAATTATCTCATCCTTTAGCTCTTGAATTGTTGCTGGCCTATCGACGTACACCTTTTCTTTCAAATAAAGAAGTCCAACGGTGTCAATTCACATGATCTTGGCGGCCAATTGACATCGCCACCACGTGAGATAACACGGCCATTGAATTTGTCACGCAAAATAGCCATTTTTTCGTTAGCTGTGTGGCAAGTGGCACCGTCCTGTTGAAACCACATATCGTGCACATCCATATCTTCCAATTTGGGCCATAAAAAGTTCGTTATAATCTCACGAACACCATTCACAGTAACTGCCTGACCGGCCTCATTTTGGAAAAATACAGCCCGATGATGCCGCCAGCCCAAAAACCGCACCAAACAGTCACTCTTTGTGGCTGCATTGGTTTTTCGACAGTCACTATTGGATTATCATTCCCCCAAATGCGGCAATCTGCTTATTGACAAATCCACTGAGATGAAAATGTGTCTCATCACTGAAGATGATTTTCTCCGAAAATTGATCATCCACTGTTGCCATTTCTTGCCACCATTCTGACCATTGACGACGTTTGGAATGGTCAGGAGGCTTAAGTTCTTGAGTCAATTGCACCTTGTAAGCGTGTAAATGCAAGTCTTTATGTATAATGTTCATCAACGACGAGCGTGAGAGGTGCAATTGTTGGGCACGACGACGAGTTGAGGTGAATGGCTCTTCAGCCACACTATCGCGAACAGCAGCAATATATTTTCTGCAGTTCGAACATGCACTGGTGTTTTCACATCCTCTACAGACCCGGCTTGCTCAAATTTTTTTCACGATTTTTCCGATTGTACGCACATTTGGACGATTAAATTGACCGCAAAAAATCACGAAGTGCACGATATGCATTTTGATTTGAACGCCCATTTTCATAATAGGCCTGAATAACTTTAACGCGTTGCTCGATTGTGTATCTTTCCATGGTTTAAATTGAGTTAGTCTGAAAATGAGAAATGTCAAATGAAATGCAGAAAAAAAACTTGACGTTTAGGTGTGGTTCACATTCAACATCGGCCCTTAAAATTTAACCACCCTTTACAAAGCCACAAAACAATAGACTTTTAATGTAACACAATTTTTAATTATTAACACAGACTTATTACTCTGAGTGTAAAAAATAGACAGATACATATACAAGGTTTTACAATCAGACAAACATGAACACAGTCGTCTGTTAACCAGCAACAACAACACTGAACTTGAAAAGTTGGCGATTTATTTCTAAAGGAAGCAATAATTATAGTTTAAGCTTTTTTTTTAATATTGTTGCTGGTGCTGTTGTTATAGTTGTTGCTTGTGGATGATGCATTCAATACAACAAAAAAAAAAAAAAAAAAACTAGTGAAAAATCTCTGCCAAATGAAATGAGAAAAAAAAACTGCACAATTTTAGCACATACAAAAAAAAAAAGTTACGTAAATTGTTGCACCCAAACCTCGAACCCATCACCAGCACAATACAATAGCAGCAGCAACAACAACAACAAGATACTATTGCTTAAGATCGAATAGTTAGTTGTTTCTGTTGTTACATTATTTGTGTTGTCTAGGTGTGTTTTTGTTTGTAATATATTTTTCTTTATTCATTGTTGTCGCTGGTAGTTTAATCTTCAGTTTGGTTGATGTTTTTATACCCTACATTACCTTACACTACACTATGTAATCAAGGTATTATATGTTTAAGATGATCTTTGTAACTACTCAAAAGTTTAAAACCAATGCAACTACACCGTTTAGATAAAAAATTGGAATGAGATAAAAATTTTAGACTTTAGCTCAATTTAACCCAGCAGTCGATCTTGACCGACTATACAGCGTTGACTCAATTTTTTTTTCCTTTCAATTTTTATTATTTGGTTGGGGTGATGGAAGTCACTCATTCAGCTTTAGTTTAGGTTTTGTTTTTGTTTTGTATGTTATGCTAGATTGACTTTGACTTTGCCACTTGGCCGCATTCAAATGTGAAAAAAAAAATAAAAAAATAAATGAAATGAAATAACATTCATCAACTAATAAAAACTCGTGGTTTATTTTGAAAATTTATTGCATTTTATTTGCTACACTATTTTACAAACGATGATTTTTGTAACATTTTATTGCTATTTTGTTAAACTTATGTGAAGCTAAAATTTTTTATACGTTGAATGAATCATATTAAGGATCACGTATTGATTTAAACGGTTAATTGTTATGAACAAAACAAATTATATTTAAACTCCAATAAAAAAGTAGCATTAAAATTAAAAAAAAAAATCCAAAAAATGTTGCAGTTTATTTGTGAAATTACCTTCGAATTTTGGCAATTTTATTTAAAAGTTATAGTTAATTTAATAAATACATTTTCTCGTTCAGAGAACAGTTAAGAGTTAATGTTTCCATGAGGATTTTCCGTCTCTTTTTTATATCTGCTTAATATGAGATGGGACTGCTAAAAAAGTTAACATCTTCCTTATTTAGTATCCTTCATCGGTTGGTAGCTTCATTTATGGTCCGACTTTCTTTATAATTGCATCATGCCTCCATGGTTCTATATTACATTTACAAGCCAATTAATAACCACCTATCTACGGTTTTGCGTGTTCTCTGGGAGCTCATTTGCCAAATTTCATTTATTTCATATCCTCGAAATCTCGTTTATATTTAGAATTTGAAATCTGTTTATACGGTAATTGAAAAATTCTGTAAAAATTACTTAAACGTAGTTCAAAAGAACCCAGCGGAAAAAAAACTGCTTAAATCAGCAGATACACGCAGAGAAAAAACATGGTTGCAACATGATCACTGCTACTATATTAAGCTTGCTGCAATCGGGTATGATTGTAACCATCAACATGGTCACTGCGATCATTATTATAGTAAATATTTTACTATATTATGATTGACACCTTCTATTTTATAACATGATTGGCTGTAACCATACTGTGATACAAAAATTTTTACTATGAAAAAAATATGATAATTACGCAACCATAAAATGCTGGCAACAATCAATAAATAATTATACATCAAATTAAATATGACTTTGACATTCACGGTCATAATATTTTCTTGTTTTCATAAAAACCAAAATTTTATCAGTTTAAATAAAAAATAATCATATATTGTTTACTAAAACTGGATAAATGTCAGATGGGTTTCTACCTTTCATGTATTAAAAATTATCAATTGACCCATTAAGATCCAGTTAATTTTTTTTTAACTTTAGATTTTATTAAAGGGTTTTTTTTTCTTATACATATAATATTATTTAAACTAATCAATTCATTTCTTGTAAAAGTTCTTACAATATTAATAAAATATTTTTTTTATAAGTAAAAGTCTGTAGAACTCAAGCTTTTTTTTACGATAAGATTTTTCTTTAAACATTTTTAGATTCTATGGAATTTAACGTAAATTAAAATTTAACATCATAATATATTTATTTAGAATCATAATATGGTAATTTTTGTATCATAATATACCTATAGGGACCATATTATGGTAAAATTATGGTTATTTTATTATCACAACATGATAACCATATTATAGTACGACTATGGTTGGCCCAATCATAAACCCAAATATATATGATGCTCTTCGAATATGATTGTCCCAACAATGTTTTTTCTCTGCGTGTATTTTTCTATTAGTAACATTAGTAGAACAATAAAAATAAAACTGTTAAATATACGAACAATTTTTCTAAATTTAAGTAAAACTTTAGTTAATTGAAAATAAAAATAAATAAAATTAGCAAAAAAAAAAAAATAATTGAATGTTAAGTACACTAAAAAAAATCAAAAACAAATTAAAAATTTTATTGTTTTTTTGTAATTTTTTTAAATAAGAATAAAAGTCTAACCTTCAGCAGTCTACAATTTTTTTAGTAAATATTTCTGTTAATTTTAGCAGGATGCATCGGTTTTTCCATTCAACTAAATTTAACTTAAATGTACGAAAAATTTTTCATATTTACAAAAATTTTTATTCAATAAATTCTAAAACCAGTTATAAATTTAAGTAAAATTCAAAGAACTTATATTTAAATTTTAAGTTAAAAAAAATACACAATTAATATTTTTTAATGTTTGTTGATGCTCTTTGTACAGACATAAAAAAAATGTCTTGACTTCCGTATCTTTTTTTTTAATTTCTTTTATATCTCCTTAAATAAATAAAGTGTAATTGATATGCCACCAAATAAAAAATTGTTTGATTTGAAAACAATTATTTTTTTTTTTGAAACTCATCTTTTTAAAATTTTATAAAATGACGGATGTTTTACAGTCTCTACATCAATTGTTTTGTTATTTGTTTAGAATTCTCATAAAAGTAAAAACAAAAAATGTGATGCGGTATTAATCCTTTGAGACATGGATTCATCCGGTCGCTATTGTATTTATGAACGAAGTTTTTTGTTTTTATTATTTATTTTCACTGAAATTTGCATGTGTTTTATTTTCGTTTTTGTAAAGGGATCCAACATTTTGTATATGTAGGTGTATATTTCATTTGGAGGATATTTGAAAAGATTTTTATTTTTTTTTTTGGACAATAAAACTTCCTGTGCATATTTTTAAATGTAACGCCTTTAATACCAATGTTGTTTTGCAAGTTTAAAAGCATTTAATGCTAAAAATGGAAAATGTTAGAATTTTTAATTTTGAATAAAGTTGCCAGAAGTTTGAAAGATTCTACTACATTCAGTTGGGGGGGAAATTGAATTAGGACAATCAAACAAGAAAGATTCAGTTACAGCTACCGTATTTAAAGCCATCGATATTATGAGATTTTACCAGAACTTCTGTTGCTTCATCTTAATTTCCACTTTAGTATTTTACCAATTTCAAGTGAATCAGCATTTAATTGAATTCAAAGGATATTGTTAATCATTTTATGACTTCCCAATATTGTTACATAAATATGTAAGTATAAATTACAAAAAAATGATCAATGGTTGCCAACAAAATTTTTACAAAAAATGAAATTAAATTTATCGATGCCTGTAAAATTTTACCACCCATAATGACAACAGCAGCAACAACTAAAAAAGTGAACAACAAACGAGGTATAATTTTCAAGTTGATAACTTGTTAACAACCGGGTACTGACTAAAGCAACAACAACAACAACAACGACAATAACAACAACGACAACGACAATATCAATAACTATAACGACAACACCAACAGCAACAGCAATATGTATTTTAAATTCATATATTCACAACAGAGGCATCGACAGCGCATCAACAGCAACATCAACCAGTAGACGAGACTATTTAAAACAAAAACACACCAGCAACATGAACAACACAATGCAACAGCAACACACAGCTTTTAGTAATTTGCATGTCAAAATGTAACAGGCTTTATACACAACCAAACTTTTTTGTTTTTTTTGTTTTCTTTCTGAATTTTATTACGGACGTTCAGACAGTCATACAGAATAAAACTTTTAAGTTTAAAAAGAACAGAACAACAATTCATAAGTGTGGTTTGGCAGAGCTGGGAAAGAATTCTTGCAATTGGAAAAAAATTTAACATTTAAAAATGTTCATACACAGAGAAAATTTATTTGGACGATTTTTAATGTAATTCTTACTTACAAAGTGTAATGAAACTTCTTCATTAAGTTTATGAAATTTTTACTAACTGAAAAAAAAAAAAAATTAGTATCATTCATTTTTTACTATATTTTTTTAAACTAATTTTAGATACTTTTCTTTTAAAATTAAAATTTCAGTTTAATGATGTCATAAAAAATTCGTTCTTCATGCAGCTTTTTATTAAATGAATTGATAAATTTTTGAGTCATTCAATTTGAATCATTCAATATATGTAAAATTCATTCACGAGTTCTGATTGTAAACAAATTCCATACGAATGCTTTTGTAGATTGAAATTTGATACAAGTTTAATTCATTTTTTAAAAAAAAAGAGAATTCAAGAATTAATTATTTTTAAGCTTTGCGTGTTGGTTTAAATAATGTTGCACAGCATGAGCGTAAAATACACCAGTATGTTGCAGCGTATGAAAATGCGAGTAATACGAGGGCAATTTTGCCACAAAACAGCGAGTACAAAATACGCAGCAAAACAGAAAATTACTTTATGCGTTACAGGCATGATGACAGTAATTACAAAGTAATCGAAACTGACTTTTTGTTTGGTTATGTCAATTTAGTGATTTTTTATATAAAGTTTTATAGCGATTTTATTTTACATTTAGTCAAGTTAATTTATACTGAGTAAATTTTATTGGAGGAAAATTATTGAAAATTTTTCGGTAAAGTTATAAAACTTTTTTTCACAAAGTGAAGAAAAAATTTGTTAAAATTAATAAAAAAATTTTCATATTTTTTATGAAACTAGTTTTTTCTTAACGAAACTTCTTCATTAAATTAAAAAAAAAACAAAATTAGTAAAAAAAAATATATTTTTTATAAAATTTTCGTAATTGAAATTTGAAAATTTTAAATGGCGGTCAAAATAAAGCCACTTAAAAAAATAAAATAAAGGGTGGTTAAATTTTAAGAGCCGATGTTGATTTTGAATAAAACACAAATTATTTAGGAAATTATTGTAATTTCTTTTTATTATGATAATATGGTATAGTTTAATTATGTATGGAACAAAATATGATCTTGGCGGCCAATTGAAATCGCCACCACGTGAGATAACACGGCCATTGAATTTGTCGCGCAAAAGAGCCATTGTTTCGCTAGCTGTGTGGCAAGTGGCACCGTCCTGTAGAAACCACATATCGTCCAGAGTCATATCCTCAATTCCTGGCCACAATAAATTCGTTATCATCTCGCGATAGCGAACACCATTCACGGTAAATGCTTGGCCGACCTCATGACACACTATCGCGAACAACTGTAATGTTTTCCGCAGAACGAACTGGGCGAGCATGCACAGGTGTTTTCACAGACCCGGTTTGCTGAAATTTGCCCACAATTCTCCCGATTGTGAACACATTTGGTCGATTATGTTGACCAAAAAAAATCAAAAAGTGCACGAAATGCATTTTGTATCTTTCCATGGTTCAAATTGAGTTAGTCTGAAATTGAGAAGTGTCAATTGAAATGCCGAAAAAAACTTGAAATTTAGGTATGGTTCAAATTCACCATCGGCCCTTAAAATTTAACTAACCTTTATATTTTAAAGGCCTTAAATGTTGTTAATTTTAGAGTCAGCTGTTGCAAATTTTAAATTAGCAGATTCAATATGGTGGCAAAATATTTTAATTGTAGACCAATCTAGTTGAAATTTTGTATTAAAGTTGTCGCCAGATCATAACCAGCAACTAAAGTTAAGAGAAAAAAATTAAAATAGCGGAAAAATAATGTTGCTAAAAAGTCTCTTCTTTTGACGAATACAATAATGTTATGATCATTTAATTTTAAATTTCATAAATTTTCGACATGCAACATGTCACAAGAAAAAAAATTAACTTGTGAGGTAAAACAATAGAGTTTTCTTTTATTAGAATTGTTTAACTTGAGTACAGCTTATATACCTCGTGTTCATTTCACTAGTTTTTGTTTAACCAAAAGTTGACAGCACTGAATATTATGAAGCCTATTTCAAGGTTTATGCCTCATCATCAATAAACATTAACTAGAAGGAAGAAACACTTTTTATTATTATTTGTTTCTCGTTAACCAGTTTCACACAACTTAGCAGTAAATTATGCTGGCTGCTTCACTGACTGGCTGACTGACTGACTGGCTGGCTGGCTGTAAAGCTGCTGTTAAAAAAAAATCATTGTAAATTTGCACTTGCACTTTGGCAATGCCTTTAAAAATGATGATACTACGGGAGGCCTGCATATCAAGTAAATTACAAAAGAATAACAAGGTACGTAAGAATGTAAATTTAAAAATTTACGTATGCTACCATTGTAAGCTAAAAGAAACTGAGAATAGAGCTGATGATGATGCTGCTGCGACTATGGGCTGAAAGTAGATTGGTAAACTGCTTAAACTCAAGCTATTTGTTTCATAACAAGCATCAATAAAAAATTATAACTACACGTAAAGCTCATTATCGTTATGTACGTTCAAAGGCTGCGCTTTTATTTTGTTTCAAAAATAATACAACACAATATAAACCTGACTCTTATTTATGAAGTTACCTTACAGAGATACATACATACATACATATATACTCGTATAGCAGATCTTAAACAAAGGCCTAAAGCTTTTAAAGCATTACAACAGAAATGCAGGGATGCAAAAGAGCCGAAGCTTATAATGTTCTATAATAAATGTGCTATAATTGTATTTTATAAACTATATCCAACCAAGCAACCAACCAAACCATCCAACTTACTTAACCAGGGAAGGAACAAGAGTAGGCCCATGCTACACTTTAGTAAAATGATGAAACGTCCTTCAGGTTTAACCGCATTCCTTGATGAAAACATAATAAGAAGTTAAATGAAAAATCATCGGCCACATGACAAATGAGTATTATTTTATGAAAACTGGCTCAAGTTTTGACATGATATGAAGTGCAAGCAGCAAAAGATTTTTTTTCTCGAACAGAAAATTATTTGCCTAAACGATGTTTGTAGTAGATGTATGTTGGTAGTTGTTGATAATACTGCATAAACAATTTTCAATTTATTTATAAGAAAAACTACAAAACAACCGCCACCGTCTTAGGCGAAAATTTGCCAAAAATCATATTAACAAAAGCGTTACAAAGTCAAACAACGATAAATTGAAGGTGCAAACTGATGCATTATACAGCTGTTTTCAAAATAAAAATTCACAGCGTCAATAGCAGAAAGTGAAAGTTTTTTTTCCCAGTCATGATTGTTGGGTGTCAGAAGAAGGCGAGAGAGAGAGAGAGAGAGTGGTGGTATAGGTTTTGTGTTTTGTTTTTGTATAATTCATTCATCCCTCAAGGATTTTGATATATAATTTTCACAATATATTACTAAAATAATTAGCCACGAGGGAGCACGTTTTTTTCCATTTTATGCACATTAATAAAATAAAATGAAAACAATATATAAATTTTAAAATTAAATATCTACTATAGGGCACAGTGGGATGAAATGTAAATATTTTGGAAAAACAATTTCTATAGGAAACAGTGGGATAAAGTGAAAATATTTTTAATAATTATTTTAGTTTTCTTCGATCTTCTCTATTCATGCAATATTCCTTATCGAGCTAAAGATCCTTTATTTATAAAAAATTTAATTATAAATATTTATTTATCCCAATATTTCGTCACCACATTGGGTGACTAAAATGTATAAATCCCTAACTTATGTTTCTCTCATATCTGAAAGATTAGAAATTTCTAAAGGGCACAGTGGGATAAAGTGAAAATATTTTGGGAAAAAAATCTATACGGCACAGTGGGATAAAGTAATATATTTTGTAAAAATGTTCTATAGGACACAGTGGAATAAAGTAAACAAATTTTGGGAAACAATTTCTGTAGGACAAAGTGCGATAAATTGAAAAATTTTGGAAAAAATTAATATAGGATACAGTGGGATGAAGTTTAAATATTTTGTAAAAAAAATCTATAGGAAACAGTGGGATAAAGTGAAAATATTTTGGAAAAAAAATTCTATAGGGCACAGTGGAATAAAGTGAAAATATTTTGCGAAAAAATCTATACGGCACAGTGGGATAAAGTGATATATTTTGTAAAAATGTTCTATAGGACACAGTGGAATAAAGTAAACAAATTTTGGGAAACAATTTCTGTAGAACAAAGTTCGATACAGTGAAAAATTTTGGAAAAAATTAATATAGGGTACAGTGGGATGAAGTTTAAATATTTTGTAAAAAAATTTCTATAGGGCACAGTGGAATAAAGTGAAAATATTTTGGAAAATAATTTGTATAGGGCACAGTGGGATAAAGTGAAAAATTTTGGAAAAAATTCTTCGTGGCAGAGTGGGATAAAGTAAAAATATTTTGCAAAAATTTGGTTGTGTAAAGACTGATTGGAAATAAATAATATTTTGCCATAAGATCCCAGAAAAATTTTCTGTTGCAGAACAGTTACTTTTCTTTCACTGTCCATTATTGTATCGGTTCAAACATCAAAAAATAGCACCTTCTAAAGTAGAACGGGTTCCCCTATAACCAGTTCTAGAACTTTTGTAATGAAAAAGTTTTGAAAAATATCTGTCTATTTATCGTACTAATTTTTGGCAATTTTTTTTTGCACAGCTTTTTTAAACTAATTTCGAGTAGCTTTTTTCACTATTTGTACAGGTTTTTTGATTGATTTTTATAGCAAAATAAAAAGTTTTCTTTATTAGAAATCATGCAGAATCACAGGTTGACAATATAAAATCTGAAAGATTCCTGTTGGAAATTCCTCAAAACCTGAAGCTGTTACATAAGCAAATATTACTTCAACTCTAAAACGTTTTTTTTAGAAGTCAAAAAAATCCTTAGAATCTAAGGGTTTGTCCATATGAAAAAGTTCAGAAAATCTTTCAAGGCTTGTATGCAATAAATTTTTTTCAAAATTTTAAATTAATATATGTAAAAACTATAGTTGCTTAAAATGTATAAAATATTTCTAAAACTAATTTTCAAACTTATCCTTCGAATTTGGCAATTCTGAGAAATATAAATGCAATTTCAATCATTAGTAAACAATTACTAAAATTATTTCCGTAATATGTATTTTCGTTCTGTCCCACCGTTTACAAATTGTTTTAAAAACATAAGCAACATTATACAGGGTTTAAAAAATATTAAATGAGAATTTTTCGTTTTTGAGAAAAAAAAATATTATTGTTTATTATAAAATATGTTTCTTAGCAAAAATATAAAAATTATAAAGTAAGGGTCATTCCAAGAGGTTACACCCCTTCACACACTAAATTTTCCAAAAAAATAATTGCATAGGGGTTGTTGCAAAAAATTTTTCTTTTTTTGTGCATTTTCTATGCACTGCTTGTGAAAATTCTCACTAACTTCCCTAAAACCGGAAGTTGAAAACTACTACATATCAGCAACTGTTCATAGCAACGCCCGGATAATTAAGCAAAACGAATTCCCATTAACTGCATACGTTGCATTCAACAAAAAAAAGGAGCCATAAAATGATTCCGTTTTAATTTTGGTGTACGTAGCATTAACATTTTGAAATATTGTTGTCAAAATATTTTCTATTTCACACAATTTGCTTTGACTTTTTTGGGGTTTATAATCCTACGGAACCAATTGATAAAAATGTCATTAATTAATTGAAAATCAATTGGAAATATAATGGGCATTAAGGGCATACAATTTTGGAAATTGTATTTAAAAAAAAATTTGTTTTAGAACAATAAGTCGCAACTATAAGCGTAAAATTTAAAGCTTATTAAACGTGATTTATATTAATACTTATAATTTTTTTTCAACAATTTTAAGTGATTTAATAAATAGGTTAAGATTTTGTTTTTTTTTCAACAATGTTGGCAATTCTTTCGGTTCAGGTGGTATTAGATATGCGCGGAAACAGCTTAAAAAATAAGAAGTTAATCACGTCAAATCCTGAACCATCTTTTTTATAATTTTCTACTCAAAACTATTTTTATTTTTATTATTTTTTTTGGCTTAAAAGTATTTTTGTATAGAATTCGAATGTTTTTTTAAAAAAGACAAAAAAAAAAAATACAATCTGGGGATTAATATCAAAATTACCCAATCAGAAATTGCCAAAAGAAAAACATTTTACTGGTAGCACACTAAAAATGGTTTACAGGCAGAAGGTCCTATATTTTTTGTGTGGGAAAGATTTTCATATAAAACTATTTTTGGGGGTTTCCCGACGTTATCCCAACTTTAAGAAGCTTGTTCCAACAAAGGTTATGTCAATGCGGGAATATTAGCGGCAACTAACGGTTGCCCCTTTTTTACTTTTTTTATTTTTAGAATAATTTTTTTAAATTTTATTTTGGAAAATCTATTTTTAGACCACCTCTGTTTTGGTATTGTTAGCGTTATAACAACGTTGACAATTGTCGTTTCCCCTATGATTTTCCGACGCTTTTTAAACAACTGGTTCGAGCATCTTTTGATTTTATTTCGTTTCTGTTTTTCTGACTGGGTAGTTAATTCTTATCGAATTGTATAATAAAATTGCGCAGTACCTACTTTGATGTATCTCTGTTTGATACAAATGATTTGCATACAACATTTCCTATCGTCATTAATTTTATCATTATTTTTTTTTTCTTTATAAATTTTGTTTGAAATGTCACTAAGTATTAAATGAAATCTTCATCAAAGTAATCGCTTCTCCAAAAAAAAAAAAAAAAATAAGAGAAACAGAAATACAACAAAGACTACCTTGACATTAAATATGTGTACATACTGGGTCATTATAAGGTAGACCCTAAAATTCATTTAATTGGAAAATTACACTGTCAACCAAATTGACCGTCTTCGCATCATACAACTTCACTTACCCGACATTCTACATACATAAATTGTTGGCTTTATTTAAAAAAGGCCCTAACTCGATTGTTTTTTTTTTATTTCTTTTTTTTTTTATTCTTAAATCAAATCTTAAAATCTATGGATATAAAATTTGTGGGAATATCATTTATTTAAAAAAATATTTCATACAATAAAATTTCATTGCCAACAGTTTTTAGATTCTATTAAAGTTTTTTTTACTTCCTTGCTAAAACAATTAAAAATCAATTTAGGGCCTTTCTGCATTAACCCATCGATATGCAAAAGATTAAAGAATTCTGAAACCACAACTAAAAAGCAAACATTTTTGAATATTTAGCGTGTTTTTTTTGAAACTTTAAAGATTGACAAGCGTAAAACTTAATTGAAGATGAAAACTTGCAACTGTAAGATTCTCTATAAAACAAAAAAAAGGTTTCACTGTTGCCAAACTGTTTTAAATTCAATTAGGAAACCTCATGAAAAGGGATTAAAATTTTGATAAGATTAAAACACGATATCAAACTTATACCCAAAAAGAAAATGACAACTGACATGACACTGGAGCAACGAAACGAGCATCTCCCCTGAACAAACAAAAAATGTATAAGATATTTTTGGTTGACAAAGCGGATTTGTGTATGCGGAAAAGTATAAGAAAAGATATGAACAACATAAAAACAAAATTGGCCATAATATCTGGTTAGTGAACTAAAAACACACAAACATACAGTGTAAAAAACTGCGAAAAAATTTGCTTAACTAAACGTTTAACCACCCTTCAAAAAATAAACAAAAAAACCGCCAAAAAAAAAGCTTCAGCTTACATCAAAAGACTTTAAATATAATTTGACTTGTTCAAAAAATAATAAAAAAAATAAACGTTAAAAAAGACACTAAGTAAATTAAAGGAAAATATGTACATGAAATATAAAATTTAACATAAATCTATTTAATAAAGAATACCGCCCCCCCCCCCGCCCCTGTCACAATGCAGCAAAAAAAACATACAAAACATTACTTTTAATTTCTTTAGTAAATTCAATGATTGATTATTAAACTACTTATATGGTAATGTATGTTTTTGCTGGGCACATAAGTCACATATATAGGTTAGTTTGTATGTTAATAAACTATGATCCAATAGTATTCGGTTTTTGCTTTAAAATATTTTTTAATGAAGAAAAAATTAAAAATGAATTTTAAAAACCAATCAGGCTTAAGACCCGCCTATATTAAGCGAAGTCTAATTTAAGGAAAAGAGTCATGCTGTACAAATACATTGAAGTAACCATATTTAGCTCAACTCAACTTTTAAAAAGTTCCATATCTATTAATTCAGTTAATTTATAATGGAAACTTATTGCACCCAACTTAAGAAAATTAAAAACATATCAAAAAAATTATATAAAAATAAAAAATACAATTTAAAACTAAAACAAAACAAATTAAAATTCAAGAAATTTAGAATAAAAAAAATGCAATTGTGCGAATCTCATTTAATTCATTATATGACAAATATGGGTGTCGTGTAATTTGGGGCAAACTTAAGTTAAATTTTGTAGACTTTGAAATCAAGCTTAAGTCACTTAAGACAATTCTGGTTGAGCCTTTATGCACAATTGAATAAGAAAAATTGGAATTTTGGTGTTGTTACTTTAGAAGTTATGAAGATTGTAACTTTTCGAAAATTGCGAAATTTGACGAAAATAAGCCTTAACTTGAATATATTTCCTCAAATTTTTTCAAATCGAAACGATAAGGAATAAAACGGAAAATAAGCTGAATTGGAACACTAAACACAGGGCATGAACTGAAATGGAATGGGAAACAAGTTGAATTGGAACACTAAACACAGGGTACGAAATGTAATGGAACGTGGAACAAGTGGTATTAAAACACTAAACATAGGGAACGGGAAACAAGGACGATTGGCGCACTAAATCAGTGGTAGGCAGAAAGAGAGAATATGAACGTATTGGTGTTTTACACCGTAAGAAATTATTTTATCTTTCTAGATGATAAATGAATTAACCGATAAGAAAATATCCGTATTCATTGAATTAAAATAGTTCATGTTTTTGTTTTCTCTATTATAAAAAATAATGCGTAATAATAACTTTTTGATTGCATACAAGGCACGGCACTCTGCCTCATTTAATATATTTCAAGAAAATAAAGAAAAAAAAAATTCTTCCCACTCAACGTTCCACATTTTTAATGTAAAATGTAAACGAAAAACACAAAATAAATACCTGCAATAAAAAAATACCTATAATAAAAAAAAAAATTTTTTTTGAGTGTACTTTATTTCTTTAACAAAGTGGCATATTCTTGCTCTGTTAAAAGTTAGCGTACTACTGAATGAAATAATTGTATTGTTTGTGCTCTTAGCTGTGAGATTTGTTGACATTCGTGTAGTGTACGTGTAAATTGCCGATTGTGTTCGGCCCCTGAGTGCTATGAGTGCCGATCACTGCACTAAATACAGGCAACAATATAAAATGGAACGTTTCCTAATCCATTCCAGTTCGTTCCGCATTCCATTCCATTTTGTATCTTGTGTCTAGTTTCAATAGTTACCCATTCCATGCACTCATAAAAATAACTCTGTACAAATAGCAAAAAAAAAGCTACCAAAAAATTGTTAAAAAAAGGGCAGGGACCCTGCTGAACTTAGCAGATTTTCATACTAAATATTAGTAAGAAAAGATCAGCAAACATAAAACTGGTTAATATTCAAAGATATAACTATCTTAAGTTTAATTTTAGTTCATTAAAATGGCACTGAAAAAAAAAAAAATAAAAAATATATGCTATAAAATTTTGATGTATGGGGACAGTGAGCTTCAAGAGCAATAGACAAGATGTTTCATTGGCTTCGCATTCTCAAAAGTATATAAGCCTTATATTGGAATTTCGGAGATAACATATATAATTAAGTATTGTCACAGATAAAATGTTTTAAAAACAAATATTGCCAACGGTTTGTAAATAAAACACGTTTGACGGATGTTTATTTTTGAAATATAAATTAATGAAATATATTTTAATAATCTCGTTTCTTTTTATTTAAAAAAAAAGTTCTTCTCATAAAATTCACGTGTTAGTCAGGACGCTTGTTATACCAATCCATTTTAATGATGATCTATTACAAAAGTCAAATAATACAACAGAGTTGCATTTCCAGTCAGTCTCTAGTTTACACTTGACAGTATGATTTGGAAATCAAAATGATCATAGTGTGAGTCTAAATCATAAATATTAAAATATAGATCATAAATATAATTTATACTGATCATATTTTTTTATATATATTTAATTTATTTATTATTAAAATTTAAAAATTCATTATATCTAGGTAGCATTTTAGCTTGTCTGCAGGTAAAAAATATAAGTTGTGTTTAATTAATAATTATGTTCACTAAGATAGTTTTTGATCTTTTAAAATAATAATATAATCATTAGGAACTTACTATGATCATTGCGAATTTCAATCATAACATGATGATATTTTCTGTGCATGTGGATAAAATATCATACTTATAGTTAATTAAAAAGAAAATCTGCCAACTTAACGAACATATTGTTTGTTATTAAAACAAATAAACAAACGTAAGCGTGCACTTTATAAATATATTAATACATATAGGTACAAGACCCCCCCCCCCCAAAAAAAAAAAAAAAAATCATGAATGAATGAGCAAACGAACGAACGACTGACTGTCTTATTGAAAAATTATAAAAAAAATAATAATCTAATCTGTGACTGTCAACGTAATTTGACAAAATTTCAATTAAGATATAAAAATGTAACGCTTGTCTGAATTTCAAGCCCCCAAACAAAACATAATGTGGCGCGATGACAATGATGTGTATGTTGGGCTGACGATGATGATGATGATGACGATGGCAACAACAACAACAACAACATCATCATCTACATCAGCAACATTTACAATTACGATACAATGAAACCTTCTTACATATCTTACCAAAAAGGCCTTATATTTATTTTTGAGTCATGAGAATATCTTGCAGGCAAGCTAAGCTGCCTGCCTGCCTGGCCGGGCTTGGCACTCAAGTACAATAAGAGAAGAAGTAACAACAAACACAACCAACATCAATTTTTAAATCTTAGTATAAAAATTCAATAATATCTTTTGTATTTTGTGGCTGATGTTCGATTAATACGCATTTCTGTTTTTGGAAAAAACATTGAAAAGCGATTCGATTACATGTCTGTTTGTAAAATTGTGTGGATGTTGGAGTTTTTTAAATATTTTTTTATTATTTAGAAAATCTTACAATTTGGGTGTGTTTTTATTTCCAAAACTGATACACTTGAAATAATAAAATTGTAATACTAAAAACATTTAGCCTAACGAAAAATTAGTAAATCTGGAAGTTTTTCAACAGAATTGTATTAAATTCAAAGGAAATTTTTTGTGGATTTGGAAATTTTTACTTGAATATTTGTTATTTTTAATAAATTTTATTTTACAAGTATTTTAAGTCACATTTAGAAGTATCATTCTAAGTGTAGTCTTTGGTGTTGATGTGAGAAAATATTTTTTACAATATGTGATTTGTTAACCCTAAAATGGGAAAGTTTATTTCAGACTTTTTGAACCATTGATTTTGATTGAGAATTGGTCAAAAAGTCGGAATGTTATAAATAACATCCAGTCTAAGGGTTAAAGTTTTCTATTTGTTTCCTTTTTTGTTTCATTTTAATTTCACATTAAGCTTTTTATTTTTTTTTGGTATGGATAATCTTTAAAAAAATATTTTTTTTTCCTGTAACTTATATGAATTTATTATTTTGTTGTTGTTTTTAAATTCATAAGAATTTTTTTTTACATGGACATATTTTAATTTTTATTGTAATGACCAACAATTGAATTTTATGGTTCAGTTTTTTTCGACCTGCAAATAATTACACCTGTACCTCAGTTTACACAAATTGCTTAATTTTTTTAGAGGTTTACAGAAACTTTGTTAATTCTTCAATTAAAGCTTATAAAAATGAAAGAAAATGAGTTTTATAAATGAACTGTGTTAATGGAGGTATAGTTGTATTTACTTATTTATTTGTTGCTGTTGTTATTTTTCGTGTTTGTGTTGTTAACGCAAAAATCCTCAATATTGTCACTTATTATGTCTGCATTGGTTATGATTTTTTTGTAGAAAATGGAATAAAAGTTGCTTGTAGCAGATATGAAAAAGAATAATCTCAAGAAATTTGGATATAAAAATGAAATTCAAATTGTCAATTTGAAACTTTACAAAAATATTTCCTGTATGTAGCCACAATTTTTTTTATTTTCCCATAATCGAAATTTTAATAAAAAATGTGAAAACGATCCTCTTATGTGTTAGTACTCTGAATGAATAATTATCTTTACATGATATTAATGAATTGTTTCACAAACTCAATGAAGTTTTAATAAATTTTTTTTTATGAATTTTTATAAAAAGTTAAATACATTTAATAATGAATGGTTTTATTAAAAAAACACAAGTATAACAAATTATAGTCAGCCAAGCCTGATCATGAGATACTCAACAACATGTTACTATTTTGTTTATATTCCGGGAAGCGCACAAAATTCTTAGAAGGGAACTGATGAAATTCCTGAAAATTTGCTTTTAAGCAAATTCTCGGAAGGCGGGTTTTATGAGGACTTGGCCCAAATATTTTGCGATTTGCATTAAACTTGACATAATTTATGGTTCTATAAACCTCATTATGCTTACATCCCAAGTAAAATCGTGATAAAATTACAATTTCAAATAAATCACTGTTTAGATATGACTCGCATACAAATATTACAATGTTTGCCTGGAAACATATGAATAATAACCATAAAAATAAAAAATTCAAATATATATAAAGGGTAGTTAAATTTTAAGGGCCGATGTTGAATGTGAACCACACCTAAACGTCAAGTTTTTTTCTGCATTTCATTTGACATTTCTTGATTTCAGACTTATTCAATTTGAACCATGGAAAGATACACAATCGAGCAACGCGTTAAAGTTATTCAGGCTTATTATGAAAATGGTTGTTCAAATCAAAATGCACTTTGTGGTTTTTTTGGTCAGCATAATCGACCAAATGTGTCCACAATCGGGATAATTGTGCACATATTTCTGCAAATCGGGTAATGAGAAAACACCTGTGCATACTCGCCAAGTTTGTTCTGCGGAAAACATTGCTGTTGTTCGCGATAGTGTGGCAGAATAGCCGTCAACCTCGACTCGCCGTCGGTGTTCGCTGTCGCGAGATGATAACGAACTAATTGTGGCCAGGAATTGAGGATATGACCCTGGACGATATGTGGTTTCAACAGGACGGTGCCACTTGCCACACAGCTAACGAAACAATGGCTCTTTTGCGCGACAAATTCAATGGCCGTGTTATCTCACGTGGTGGCGATGCCAATAGGCCGCCAAGATCATGTGATATTTAAAAGAAAAGGTGTACGTCGATTTGCCAGCAACAATTCAAGAGCTAAAGGATGAGGTAATTCGGCACATTAACGGCATAGAATCTCAATTATGCCTCAGCGTCATCGAAAATTTGGATCATCGGATGGAGTTGTGCCGCCGAGGTCACGGCGGCCATTTGCCCGATATTTTGTTCCATACATAATTGAACCATACCATATTATTATAATAAAAAGAAATGACAATAATTTCTTAAATAATTTGTGTTTTATTCAAAAAAAAATTAAAATTTAACCACCCTTTATATATGGTAGTTTCTAAGTAGTTTCACGGCAATCTGACCAGTTAGTAAAAAATAGCTATATTATTTCCAAAATATTTTTAATCTGTTCCACTGTGAGGAGTCCGAACACAACATGGGATAGGCTGATATAAAAAATCCATTATCGATTAAACTTTGCCAATAATAATTTTGGTTTTAGAACTCATTTATTTATATTACTGTTAATTTGATAATACTGCTGTGTATTTTGGCTGATACTGATCAATTTACATACATAAAGGATTTTGGGTGACTTTGTGCTTTTTTTATACACACATACATGCATATTAAATGTATTCGTTATTTAAATAATAAAAAAAAAATACATATTCAGACATTATTTTATTTAATACGATTACATGGCGTTTACATATTCTCTCACTATATATATAAAATAAAGTCTGGGGGTTTTAAGCCTTAAAGTTTTTATACATACGTACACTGTAGTTATTCCCTAAAGAAGTGTTTTTGTTTTTTTAATTCTACAAAAAGATAACAAAAAGAGATCATACAAAAATATATTTGTATAAAAGAAAGAAAAGCAAGGTTTGCGTGTTATGACTATGGGCTTTTGTATGCCACATAAAAAAGAAGAGATTTAACGCGTTGCTGCATACTATTGCTGTAGCTATAGAAATTTCAGCAGCAGTTGTATTTTACATATTATGCATAAACCCTTTTGCATTGCCATATGCCAAGTTCACAAATTATAGTCTCAATAATCATGTCGTACATTACGATGTACAATAAAATGTGGCAATGAATGCAATGTATTGAATTTTAAACTGAATTGCTTTACACACACCTGTCTGCTGTGGAGCATAGAGCCGAGCTTGAGTCTGGTGTTGTTTTTATTATAATTTTTATGAATAAAATATTATTTACAAACAAAAAAAAAAAAAACTACACCTATGTATATTTGTTTGCCCGCACAGCATGTTGTCTCAATGAATTTCAATTCAACTCAATTCCACTTTCTTTTTGTTCAAAATTGTCTATAAATGTAATGTAATATTAACATGAATGAATAGTCCCAGCAAAACTTGGGCAATGGGTGCGATATATTTTTATTACTTTGTAATGATACCATGTTACCTTGTGCTTGATTTTTTCGGCATATAATAATGACTTACCGCTCATAAATTACTTATTGCATGATTTATAAAAAGAAAAAAATTAAAAGATTTTTAAAAATCTGTTTTCAGATGCATTACTTTCTGTTTTTAAGCACAGGGGTGTACAATTCATTTACACTTATAAAAATAAATCTGTACAGATAACAGAAAACTCTACTAAAAATTAGTTCAAAAGGGCCCAGTGCATAAATTGTGAAATTAACAGATTTTTTTTTACTAAATATTAGTACGAAAAGAACAACAAAAGTAAAACTGTTTAATATGCAAAATTTTAATTATAATTGAGTTAAATTTCAGTTAATTTTAAATAGCATTTTACTCTGCTAAAAATCAGCAAAATATTTTACTGAGTGTTTGTAGACAAAAAAAAAAAAACAAAGCAGTTTTATCTAAAAAAATTTTAGTTTTTTTTTTATTTTTTGAAAAATTATTTGTATAAAAATATCTTAAATTCATACACATTGGCCTCAGCGCCAATAATATATAACCGGATATAAAAATTTTAAAATCAGCAAAAATATGTAAGAATTATCACATAGATTTTTATTCGATTTTTTTTAATCTAAAAAAGAACCTTTGGAATTTTTTAAAATTTTTGTGATTTTTTTTAGTGTATTGATATCAAGATATTATTTTTTTTTTAAATTTTAGCAGTGTAAATTGTCACTTTAAATTAACTAAAATTTATCTCAAATATAACAAAAACATATTTATTTTTACTGTTCTTATTTTCTAAAATTGAAAAAAAAAATTATTTTTTTTTAGTTTTCTTCGATCTTCTTGATTTATATTTTTATTTGAAAAGTGCTTAAGATTTCTTTTTTTTTAAATTATTATAATTATTTTTTTATCCCAATGTTTCATCACTACATTGAGTAACTTCTTTAGGGTATATTTTTATATAATAAATAAATGAAATATAATAAATAAGATTTCATTTATAATTTTCATTCAATAATTAGATAAAAATTTACCCTGGTATCCAATGTGGTAAAAAAATATTGGGATAAATAAATAATTATGTTATAATAATTTTTAATAAAAAAAATATTTTAAGCTTATTTTTAACAAAATAAAAAAAAATTGATAATTTCAGCAGTTTTTTCTGAACTTATTTTTAGTAATTTTAGCAACAATTTTTACAGATTTTTTTAGTGTACATTTAGAGAATCGAAAATTGTATGTGTCGGGTATAATTTTCGGCTTGTAATCAGAGATCCAATGTTCAAATCCCAGAGTTGACTACGCTGTATTTAATGAAAAAAAAAATAATTGTCATCTTTTTCCTTACATTATTTTGTAATGAAAATGTATTTAAAAAAAAATCACTTTTCTTATTCTCGTAAACATATAAGTTATCACTTACTTTTCACCTCCAAGGTAATGGATCCATATATTATTATTCAATAAAGTAAAGTGTTGAATGGTGCAGGAGGACATACAACTTAACCCAGTTTCAACGTAAATAAATAAATAGGGTTAAGTAATTCAAGTCCTCCTTTGGCCACACCTTACTATATACATGATTTGGTAATGATTGCTTTTACTGGGTTGTTTATTGGTGTATGACTCTGTGACAATTGTTGGTGTTTTTCATGTTATTTATTTGTTAACACATCGATTCAAATAATTTAAATTTTTTTATTCATTAAAAAAGGGTTTATTGTTGTTTAATAAAACCTTCTCTTCCATTGTCCCTGTCTCCCTGTTTTTTTTTGTAAATAACAAATAATTGACATGTTTTCATATTTTATACATTTAATTTTTGCTTAATGTATGTTTGCTATATAAAGTATTAAGTTTACTATATCGTTTGCAATGTCTTGTTGTTTATATTTATAAGAGACTTATTTGATACAATGTTGACAACAAAATTCTTTAAAATATTAGTTCTTCTATACCAGAATTTGAATTTTTTTTTTTTTTTTTTTTATAAAAAAAAACGTCTATTTAACATTGTCTTTAAAATATAATTCTCTCTCCTATTTGGTAGAATTTACCCAGAAAAAAACATGTTAATAACAGGTCGCTACTGTTTGAATTATCATTTCCATTTTTCATTACTTTAAACAACAAAATAATGACCTACTGATAATAGGTGAAAAAAGTACTTATATGTACACGCAAAATAATTGATTTTTTTAAAATTTTAATATTTTAAAGCCTTTCTATGAGAAATAGCATTAAATTATGAACAAACATTTTTGAGTTCAAAAAATAGATATTTTAAAGATTTTTTATAATTTTAATACAAATTGTTTTTGTCGATTTATTTATGTAAGAAAATTTTACTTCATTAAGGTACTCTATTGTTTTATTAAGAACAACTACTTACTTTATTATTGTAGGTAATCACTTATTTCTTCACTATGAGTAACCATACTGGTAATTCATTATTCTTACTTTTTTGTAAGCGAGAGGGTAATGACTAGCCATGAATTTTGGGACATCGTGAACAAAAGTAATTAAGCGAGTAAATAGCCTGGTAACTAGTGAAACCCTTTGTGTGCTACTTACTCCCTTAATTACTTGGTAATGTCTGTTTCTGCTGGGTTAGTTAAAATCTTTGGATATTTGACGCCAAATAAAATTTTTACACCGAATTGTGGTCATAGCGAAATTGTCGGGTTTTGTGAAAAATAATTTCCATGTGTTTTTTATTTTGTATTTAAGAAAAAGTTTACACTTTTGTAATTTTACAAAAGCCAAAATATCTATCATGAATACCCTTAATATTTCTCATTTGATTGTCTTTATATTGATAGCAAGAGTGAACAGGTTGGATGTTGATTTAAAAAAAATAAAAAAAAATCAAAATCCGATATTCAGGTACATTAAAGTATTTAAATTTAGTATGTCATAATTTATATGTATGTTATGTATTATTCTTAAAGGGTATTTAAAATTCGTTTTATATTTTAAGAATACAATATTTCTTTTGTATTCTTTTAACAAAAACCAGCCTGTTTTAATGATAGCTTTCATTTAAATTAAATAAAAGCCAAACGAAACAAAAGAAAAATAAAGTAATTTTCTTTTGTCTTCTTTAAATTTTTAATGTCATCATTACTCGGGTTGTTTTTATTGTCTGTTAAATTTGTGACTCTCTTTTCATTCATTCAGCATTCATTGTGTCACCTGTAGTAAAAAGTGTGACATGTCAGGCATAAATAACAAATTTATTTGTCATCAATTGTCTATTATTTATTTGATTAACAGGTAACATCATTAATTTTTATTTTAAATTTTATTATTATGATACTATTTAATGGTGAATTATAAAAGCCAAAGTATTTTACATACTAATTATAAAAAATTGTCATTTTATACACCATGAAGACGGGTAAATGTGATCATAAACTGTAAGACAACAATAATTTATGAAAAAATAATAATAGTCACTTCGGAAGTTTTGTATCGATATAAATGTTTCTTTTAAATTTAATCAAAGGTCTATTTTTTAAAGATTTTTTTCTAATTAAAATAAATAATAATAATAAAATAATTATATATTTTCATTAGTAACTAAAGCCTTAAAAAGAATTATACAATATTCACCTTTTGCATTTAATAAAAATAAAACTTTCATTTCAAATTTAGTTTTTTTTTCTTTTGTATTTTATGTGTTACTTGTGAACTTTTTATTGTTTACATTTGTGTGTGTGTGTGCTCTTTTGTTATTTGTTTGAGGTATGTTTTGATGGTTAACACGAAAAATCAATTTTCGATCTTGTTAAATGCAAATTCCATTTCATGAAAGTTTAAGTTTTTTTTCGTAGCTTTTCAACTGTTTTTTTTTTTTGTTTTTTGTTTTTGGTGTGTGTTGTTTAACAATCATTGCAATAATCGTTACAATATCGAAACAACACATCTAAACATATTGCAGTTTATATGCTGTATATATTGATGTATGCATACAGCAGTGACAAATATAATAGCACTTTTACCTTATCTGGGGAAATACATAATATCAAAATCCGAGGGCAGATAAATAAGTCCGTGACTTTTAGAACTTCCCTTGTAGTTATATGAAATGCAACGCTGCTCGATCAAGTACCATCTTTTAATAGACTACTGTCAAATTTTGAGCAAGTTCCGACATTTACTTTGCTGTTTAAAACATACAACCTCGTGAATTTTTTTAAAAATGGAAAAATTGAATTTCGAGTGAATTTCAATCAAACCAAGGAAAAACTTGATAAATACTATGGGGACTCTGCATCATCAATTTTAATGGTAAAAAAGTGGTTCACAGACTTTCGTTGTGGCCTTACTAGTACGGAAGATGCCGAAAGTTTTGGACGCCTAGTTGAGTTCTATACACCCAAAACAATTGAAAAAATTCCTGATATGGTGTTGGCCGATCGGAGATTGAATGCGCGATAGACTGTGGAAGACATAGGCATCTCACATGGCTCAGTGGTTTCATTTTTAAACGATCACTTGGGTATGAGAAAGCTTTCCGCAAGATGGCTGCCGCGTTTGCTCACAATCAACCACCAATGGAATCGTGTGACAGCTTAGTTTCCATGGCAAAAATCCATGAAGTAGACTACGAATTGCCCCCTCATTCACCTTATTTCCGTATTTGGCCCCCAGTGACTATTTCCTATTTCTAAACCTAAAGAAATGGCTCGGTGAAAAAAGATTTAGCTCCAACTATGAAATTATTGATCAAACAAATGCCTATTTTATGGACCTCGAAAAATCGTGCTGTTAAACGCAAAGTATATGACGGGCCTTGCTCAAAATTTGACAGTAGTCTATTAAAATGTGGTACTTGATGGGAGCAGTGTTGCATTTCATATTGATCTTCCCTAGCAGTCAATTCCCATGTAAATATCAAAATATATATAAACATACATTATCATACATATATTGGTATATTATCATATATATATATATATGATTAAACATGGTCATACATAGGTCAATACATAGTTCAATATATGACAATACATAGTTAAATATATGATCCGAAATTTGAAGGTATATGGCCTTATAAACTCATGTATAAAATAAATTGCGTGAGTCATATATCAGCATTGATGATCATATATGAACATATAGGGTCATATATTGTCAAATTTCGGATACAAAGATATAAAGAAATATATGAGATTATGCGTGTTCATATATTGAATTATGTATGCTCACGTTTGTCCATCTATGATCATATACCAGCCCATGTATGATCATATATCTTCATATATATTTTGATTTTTACATGGGTTGCTACACCATTTTTATTAAGTCTACAAATGATCATTGTCAGTATCTTTTATAACAATTTTTTCTTACAACACTTTCAAATTATATATGTATGATGCAACATAAAAAAAAAAATAAAAAAATTGTAAAAGTCGGTAGAAAAACATATGAATTGTATGAAAAAAATAAGAAACAAAAGGTAATATACATTTTGAGTGTATATATTCTTATACTTTTTGCTTGCTGTGCTGCAATATATCTCTAAACATCCTGGTATTTGTTGGATGATGTTCTTCGGTTTTTGTCTTGTGCCACACAGCTTGAGGAAGTGCATACAGTAATACAATTTTGAGTTTACTAACAATAAAAATAAATTTATTTGAATTGAAAGGTGTTATAATTTTGTACTGAAGTTTAATACAAGTTTTTTTCTTCTTTTATTTTAGAATAACTACGGGTGGTTTTAAGGGTAAGTTACATTTTTTGTTTTAATTATTTACACATACATTTACACATACATAAAAAAATATATATATATTTAACAATTTCATATCACCTTTATTAATTTGTCCCAGTATATGTCTTTATATCCTTTATATATATAGTTTTAAAACTATTTTCTTAATTTTGCATTAAGGGGCAAAACACGAGAGATTTCCATTAATATCACTTTTTTATACAGTGCAATTATAAGAATTTTAAAAATAATTAATAAAGTACCAACTTTTTGTGCCATTTTACCCCTTAAACATCGGAGATGGACTCAACCCTTTAAAATATATCTCTACCTATATATCTCTACCTATGGTAAATTTAGTCCCATTTTATGTTGTTCAAAAACCCCAGTGGGACATATAATCCCAGGACATATCTTCCTTCTTCTGAAGGATAATAAAACTTTGAAAAAAATTCTAAATTTTCTAATTTACATCTAAACGAAAATTTTCAAATAGTACGGCAGTGAAAGGGTAAAGATTTGTAATTTTAGAAATACAAATTTTTAATTTGAAACAATTTTTAATTTTCGTTTCATACCGATACCAAGCTTAAGTCACTTAAGCCAATTTTGTAGTTGGGCCTTAAGTACTAAAAAAAAATAATCATTTTAAAGTTATATCTGAATCAATATTTGTTTGTTGTCTATTATTTCATAATTCTTACGAACTTGTTAACATTTTTTTATTCGTTTGTTGTACATTCAAGCTGAGTATTTTTGATGCTGATGTTAATGCAACTCTGAATGCCATCTCATACACTAACTAACTACAATACAAAACGAGTATGAAAAGAATGCATTTGATTTTTCTCGAATTAAAAAAAAATATATATAGAGAAACAGATTGAACATACTTAAACAAAGAAAACACTGAACCTTCGTTTAGCGACCACTCGTTTTAAAAAGCCTTTTTGGTTATTACAACCTTTAAAAAAAAACTTTGAAGTACTTAATACTCTCCCTGTTAGCAGTCAAAGTAATCGTTACAGCAAGGATTTGCATTCATTTTACGATTTATATTTGATGATATGGTAACTGCTTTAAGCCAGGGATTAGTATATGTATTATATACAAAGCGAAAGAAGCCTTTTTTTCTATGATTTTTTACGTTTATTTGAAGTGCGATGCTGATTTATTTCTTTCAGTTGAAAATGTTTTTGCATACAAATCATGGGTAAAGCATCAAAGTCAATACACTAAACTATGTTGGACATACTCGTCGTAGTACTCATTCGAGTCCAAAACAACAAAAAAATTCGATACATTCACATTGTACAATACAATGCAATGGAACTTTCTGGCTGTTGGTTTGTCCGTCCTATTCTTTATCAATTCAAGCTTTATTTGTATAAAGGATTCTTTTATTTTTTATTTTTGCAAACAAGCAAAAATGTACTTGTTTAAATGTAAACGAGTACAAAAATAGTAAAGCTTTGATTTTATGCTTCTTCTTATTAAGATTCATTATTTTGGATTTCCTTTGAAATTCTAGAAAAATTTAAAATCTGAAGAAAACAACTACTTGTGAGTATTTTAAACACTTGCAAATTAAATGTTAGTAAAATCTAAATATTCTCCAAAAATTGGAACATTTCAATCGAAGACAGCAGAATGGTAATTTTTTTATACCACTTTAGCTTTACACAACATTTTTTTGTATGTTAAGAGAAATCGTTAAAATGATCATCAAAAAAAAAATCATTTGTGAGTATGAGTGATATTAATGTACTACAGAAATAAATATTAATCATACGCCTTAATTTATTGAGAGAGGGAGATGCCTTACCGAAGTCGCTTCTTATTTTTCCCTCCACTTCTTTTATATTTAATACAAATATTTTTGTATGAGTGTATATATTTACTGATATTTAAAGGTAAAATATCGTATATGTATGTTGACGTATATTACAACATTTTACATAAGTAGATTTTGTTGTTGTTAATGTAAGAATTGTAAATTGTTATATGCTGTTGTCATGTTGACCAATTTTTAACAACACAAATCAAAATAGATGTAAAAAATAAAATAAAACTTTTTATACAATATTATATGTATGAATTCTATTTAAACGAATAGATATCATACTTCTTACCCCTTCTTCTCATCTCATCATCAGCAACAATATCATTTTAACTTTGTTGTCGTCAACGTTTTTGTTTTGTCATCATCATCATCATCATCATCATTATGTTGTATGCTGTTGTTGTGTTTATGAGAATGTATGTAACAATTGCTTATGTTTATTTGAAACTCTCTAATAGTTGTTAGCAATAAAATAAATTATTGCAACAATTTCTAGCACAAGTTGTTGTCACAACAAAACTTTACATGTTGTTGCAAATTGACATTTAATAATTCATGCCACACAGCTAGTATGAGTTTTCAATATGTATATACATATTTTTGTCTATCTGTCTGTCCATCTACATTTCATCTATCCATCCATCCGTCCGTCCGTCCGTCTGTCTGTCCTGGCAATTTATGGAAACTCAAGTAGAGTTTTTAGTTTTTCCACATTTTGCAAAATGCAATGCAAATCTTCAATATTCAAACTATAATAAAACTTTGTCATCAACATCATCATCATTATGGCATCAACTGTCTCAACACTTTAATGATTGTTAGAGTAAGACAGATAGACAAAAAAAAGAGAAAATGCATTGAGATATGAAAATATGTTAGTTGTCGCAACATATCAACATATTTAAGAATAATGGGACCCAAACAACATTAATAAAATAGCTTCTAATTTTATTTTTGTGTAATTTATGTAAACAATTTTTTTTATATTTACCAAGTTTTTGGTTGAGAAAAGTAAAAACTTGGCAAATTATTGCCAAGTTTCTTATAAGTCATTACATTTATTTGATTTCTGATCTTAAGTAATTCGTGTATATAATCAGGATTTCGAAAATGCAATTACTTTTCAGTTTTTTCAGGAGCCCATAGTTTTAAAAACGATAACTTTATGATAATTTTTTTTCTAGATTTGTTCTGGTATACGAAATAAAGCGTATATTTAATTAATTAAAAATTTATTCAAATTAAAAAAAAAAAAACATTTTGCACATTAAAAGTTTTAGTTCTACAACACATCCAAAATTCTGCGGTTCCACCCCAGAAGACGGACCTCCCTTCCTTTTGAGAGAAATATTTTCTTAACATAATTGAGTTTCACTGGAAGTCAGCCAATTAAGTTTTTTTTTTAGATTATTGATTTTTTTGTCTTATTTACATGTGGGAGAAAACTGCTAGAGATAGAGCAAAACACATCTCTAAATATTTCTATTGGGAACGATTTAAGCTATTTAGGGGTGCTTTTTGTTTTATCTCTAGCAATTTCCTTTCGCGTATAAATATGCCTTAATAGTTGGTTACATTCAAGTGTATATAGACCAATTGTAGTTGTGTTTATGTTTCACACTCAAAAAATTTTGTCAGTTACTCCATGAGAGTTGATTGTATAGTAATCTGTAATTGTTGTTTTTAACTCTCATTACACAAGTTTTTCACAGAAACAAATTACAAAATTCTGTTTGTTAACATCTTTCATAGATTATATTTGGTAATACAATAAAATTTTTTTTAATGGGCACCAGCAATGGAATTTAAAAATACAAAAAATTTTTTGTTATTTCAATTTTTATTTTTAAAGAATTTTTATACGAAAAATAACAATTTAAAAACATTTCAAAAAAGATGTTTGAAATCGAATTTGAATTTTAACACATATTTTTAATTATTGAAAATTTTGTGATACTTTTTTCTGTGTAGTATGCAAAATAAATACACTGTGCTTGAATTTTACACTTTTTTTTAACAAAAAAGCTATTTTGAGTACACTGATTTCAATGGTATTGCGATATTCGTGATTTAAATTTCAATACTAAACTATCATTAAACGATATTTGTATACATATCCCATTTTTGAATTTAAATCAATCCAACTGTGTTAAATACAATTTTTAGCGGAAAAATTTTTTTCGCGTTAATTTTTTTTCCAAAATAAATTTTTTCCCTCTTTTCAGCGTATTAATGTAAAAATGTCTCTTAAAGTTAATTTTTTGCAACACTTCTTTTTATAATCGAAGAGAAAAAATAGTTCTTTTTTGATATATTTTTTGTATTCAAATTTATTTTGAAAATAATTACTGTAAAAAGGCAATAGTTTTTACTGATTTTGTTAGGAAATGAAAAATGAATTTGTAACAGTTAAAAATAACTACATTTTTAGTTATTTTAAATGTTAACACCTAGTTGCCTATTTAAAGGAATATTCCTTTATTTTAACTGGCATTTTCAGTAGATTCAACTGGCAAAACATTTTTGAGTGAAAATATAAAATAATGTTTTAAGTTGTTGTTAATTTAAGGATTAAGTTTCTGTTGTTGTTGTTGTTGCTGCTGTCATTGTCGTAGTTGTTGACATTTTAAAATTTCTATACACATTTCCATTTTGTGTACGTTACTAAAACACATACATTATCATTTGAAAAATTTTCATCCATATAATATTTATTTATACAAAAATGTATTCATACTAAGGATGTTGTTGGTTGTTGAATATAAACAAAAAGAAAAAAGTTTTAAACTGAGTTTTACAATTATAAATCACTTAACAAACATATTTGAAGCTTTAAATTAGTATTGTTTTCATTATTAATTAAACATCTATTTGAATTATAAAAAACAAAACTTATTTTGTTATGATTTATTTATACTTTTAAATGATAAATTGCTGGACTTTTATTTGTTACGAAAAAATTAACAGTCTGAGTTTTTATACACCATAGACAATTATTTGTGTAGATATCTGTCATTTTGACTGATGTGTGGCTAAATTAACAGATATTTAAAGTGTTGGAAAAATCCATGAAGGATAAAGTACGAAACTTCTGTAATTGGTCGATCCATGATGCCATCATTGGTCAAAACAACAGCAGCAGCAGAAGAGTTGAAAACAAAAAAAAAAAAAACTTTTTAAAGGCATGATCATTAAATCAGCAGCAACTAAATCAACATGTTTGGTATACAGTTTACAATTATCACCCCTATAATGCTTAATTTACACTTTTACGTATAAAGTCTGGATTTTATATCTAATCATGTAGTACAATGCATATAAGGCATTGCATTCCAAATGTGCAACTTATAGAATGACGAGACTTGCATTAAAGAATGTGGAATTTTTTAGATTTTTGCAACACACGTAAATCTACCTACCTCGAATTATGAGAAATAATTTTCTATACTATTCATCCAACGTAATTTTGGGGTTACCTAGATACGTGTACACTAGACCGTACCACCTTATAGGCAAAAAAAAAAAAAAAGTTCACCGTACACCCTCAAATATAAAGTATTTTAACAAGAAAATTTTGAAAATGTTTTTTTTTTTTTGGCCGAACGTAGGGGTCGCCATTTTATATTTTTCTTTATATCTTTGCCATTTACCGTCGGATCTTAAAGTGTTGTATATCAATGTTTTTTGTCTCGCGAATACCGATGTTTTCCTCGAAGAAGCCATTGACCTCAAGTAACCCGTTCTAGTATTAACCCACCAGATCTCAGTTGCTACTATTTTGGTAATATTTTAAAATGAAAGTTCGCAAAAAAGCAATAAACTTTTGCTAGGAAAGTATTCCAGTAATTCCAGCGGAACTATTATTTTATTTTTTTTTTAAATTTTTTTGTTGCCGAATGTAGGGCATTTTTAATTTTTTTTGTCATATCTTCTGTATTTACAGTCGGATATTAAAGGGTTATATATCAATGTTTTTGTCGCAATGATACCAATTTGTTACATCAAAAATCATTGACCTCAAGCACCCTTTTATACTACTTAAGGGGTAACACCTACGTAAAAAGCCTATATATAAAAACTTCCTTTTTTTATTTTCTTTATTTACGGAGATGTGTTAACAAAGATTGGTTTTCACAAGATTTATGAGGGAGTACAAAAAAATATTTGTTTTACACAAAGTTTTACAAAATGATAGTATATTTACAATAGAGGTCTACGGCACGCAGCATTACTTTATCAATTTTTGGTGAATTTCTCTGAAATTTATAATGCATATGGAAAACTAAATTTTGGATAGGTCAAATACTTTTTGACTTAGAGCTGTTTCTTTACGAGTATAAAAAATAGATATTTTGACTTTAACACTTCGCTCTTTTGTCAAAAATTAATATACCCAAAAACTCATACGCTTTTCTTTAGATAATTTAGTTTTGTATATAAAGTGTATGTTTCAGAGCGATCCACCTAAAAACATCGGTCTCCCCGAGACAAAAAACATTGATATACAACACTTTAAGATCCGACGGTAAATGGCGAAGATATAAAGAAAAATATAAAATGGCGACCCCTACGTTCGGCCAAAAAAAAAAAAAAACAATTTCGAAATTTTCTTGTTAAAATTCTTTATATTTGAGGGTGTACGGTGAACTTTTTTTTGGAGGTACGGTCTAGTGTACACTACATAAAATATAACAAAAATATTTTTTAGTGTATCAATTTGATAAAAAATTGCTTAAAATTAAAATTTTTTCAGTTAGATATTAATAAATCTACAAAATAATTTCTGTTAAATAAATTGCTGTAAACCATGCCTATCGCGCCTACTTAAATTTTTTACAAGTTTTCTTTAATTTATTAGCGTCCTTGAGAAGTTGTATGTTGCTTCATCTTCACCGGTCTGTAGTTGTGCAATGCCTTAAATACTGCTTACATTTAAAGCCAGTCCTCGCTTTGGCTTTATTTTTTTTTTTGTTAAACGTTTTGGTTTAAAGTAATTTTTCATTGTATTAAGTACATAAACGCATAAAAACTCAGCTTTCCTTACAATGTTGCAAGTTTGAAGTCTTCAAAGTCTGTCTGTGTGATATTGTTTTTTATATTGCATTTACTTTTTTATATTCTGTTCAAAGGAATCTTTATTTTTTGTTGTTGTTGTTTGTAAGTATCTTTTTAACGTAATTATCTTGTCAACACTAAATACAAAATGTTTCTTTCATTGCTTCGTATCTGTCTTCATCTGTCAAAGAATTTCCTCTTTTTTTTGTGGCGAAAAGTGCAAACAATGTTAAAAAGTTGGTTAAAACATTGATATTGACTTTCTATTGAAGGTGAGGTAATTTTAAAAATACACTTGTCCCTCAATTTTTCATTTTCAAAATATAAAAATAGAGATTTCGCCCTTCTACATATGGGGCGAAATGGATTTCACGTAACATGTCGCAAATAAATATAAATGGGACAAGTTAATGATCTCTTCTAAAATCAAATTTCATTAAAATGTTTAAGATTAATTCTATGACATGTCGCAAGGGCCAATTTCTCCTTCTTATAATAACACCACATATAATTGACCAGTCCCTTTTAGATAGAGGGTTCGGTTCAATGGCAGTTCGTACAAATTTTCGATAAGGATTAAATGTGCTTGTAAAGACTTTAGCATCTCTATATATTTCGCTAGTCCACAATATTTTGCACCGACTTCTATTTAGACTTTTGAACTAATGAAGCCTTCGAAACACAAATCTGAAATCAAAAAAAGTTCCATTAAATCTCGTTTCGAGTCAGAGCCCTGAAGTGGATTAATGTAATGTTACACAGAAAGTTGCGGGTTCGATTCCCAGCGACATCAATTATGAAAATGAATATTATGTATGAGTTTTTATCTCTCCGCACTTCTTTAGTGTTGCCATACTAAATAACCAACCTTTGGTTCCCGTAATGTTTTTATTCTTTAAGGTTTCGGGGAAACGCTAAAAGTTGAATTTTTAGTGTATTCCTTTAATCAATTAAATGATATTGTAAATTTGAAAAATCAGAAAAGGTTACCTTTGGCCCTCAATTTTTTTTTAAGATTTAGGGAGGCTTAAGTTTTATTTTATTTAAAACTTGAATTTAGATCAAAAGACATTACAGATCGGATAAATATCAGAAATGTCCAACTTCTGGCCCATATAACTTTCCGCATCGATTCAGAAAGTTTAGAGATCAATTTTTTTTATTAAAGACTTGAACTAAGATGAAATTATGTTATTGTTTGGAAAATATCAGAAATGTTCAACCTTTGGCCCCCAAATTAATTTATTCTTAAGATTTTGAAGATGCAATGGTTTCATTTTTTCTATAAAACTTGAATTTGGAACAATTTGTAATTTGATATTAAAAGAAACTATCTTTGGCCCCCGTAATATTGCATTCTTAAGATTTAGCTGCGTTAAAGGTTTCCTCTTTTGAGTACAACTTGCATTTAGTTCAATTGATTAACAAAATTTTTTGTTTAGAAAATATCAGAAAAGGCCAAACTTTTAAGCACCTAGACTATTGGCATATAAAAATTAAAGAACTTGTATAATTTTTAAAAAAAATTCTCCAAAATCGTATGATAAGTTTTATGTAGAGTTTTAAGAAAGAAACGGTAAACAAATATAAATTTTCTTAATCAGGTTGGGAACAACATAATCTTAGTTTTGAACTTTGGTTCCAAAAATCTCCGACATGATGCATGCAACCTGTGTAGGAGAATAAAAAACAGTTTTAGTCTTGTCAATACGTTGACTTAAATTTAAGGAAAGATTGGGACATACTATCTGGGATATGTAATATTTGTTTTTAAAATTGAAAAAGAAAGATTATTTGAATAAAACTATCCAGCAGGGAACTTGTTATAAATTTAAAATTGTTCTCACTATTTTCGCAGGCTTTTTTGTATTACATTAGTTTTTCAAAGACATTTTGTAAAAAAAAAAAGTTTTATGTCCAACTGAGAATATACTTCATGATGTCTAACATATCTAACAATAAACACTTGTGCTTGTATTTTTCACTGATAAATTGTCAACAGAATCAACACACCATCACATATAGAGGCACCATTGTCCAATGGTTCTAGGAGTTTCGTAATAAAAATTATAGATAAATACGTACACATAAGATGCAATAACAAGGATTGCAAAAGGGGGGGGGGGGGGGGGGGGAGAGTACAATAGAGGTGGGTTGAAACTGGGAAAACATGAAAATCATCACAAGTTGAAGAATACAAAATATATAAAGTTTTGTTAACAATTTACGAACATGAAAACGTATTCGTCAAAAGCAAATCATGCACAAGAATCGCACAATATTATCGCGATTGAGCGGAATTATTCTACGTTTTAACTTGAAGATAGATGACGTTGAATAAAAAAAAAACAACCTACAACATGCTTTACTCCATACCTACTGACAAACAACACACAGTTTCAACATTTCCAACAACAATTGCCATGTAGACAATTGTAAGAAAGTTTTCGAGTTGCGTTTGTTGCATAGTTTATTTGCTGAATGAATTTGAATTCTTTTGCTGATATTTTATTTACCAAGAACTTTGATTTTGGATTTTTTGCATTTTGCTGTACGGGTTTGAATGCGAGAAGCAATACAACACGTATAGTTTATAGTGGCTTGTCAAGATATATATGGAGTTACAACAACGTCATCCATCCATAATCATGAGTCAACATCATCGCACAGCGCACACTTGAATTCTGTCAGTAGGAATATATTTGTTGTTATATTGTTGTATGTATGTAGTAGACCCACAGCCAAGTTGAAAAGTCAATATACAATACACAATGCTGCTAAGCAGGAGTACAGTGTAAGAAATTTTAAAGAAAAATTTGGAGTCCTTTAACAAAAATACAATTTTGATCAAACTTGGTTATGTTGAAAGAACAAAATCTAAAACGACGTATTATTTAGTCGTATCCTGTAAAATTTGTATGTTTTAATTGCTTTTATCGCCACTGGTGGGCGCCATAATATAAACAATCCGTTAAAACTTTCAAGCAGTATTGATGGTTGGTATAAAATGGGTTAAGACTTCATCATAAGGATAATTATGAATTGAAAGACCTCCATCCATTTTTCCAAGTGTATACTTTTTGTTTTAGCAAACTATTTGCTGCTGCTTACTATTGCTGATCTACAACCAACCAACCACTCATATGCTTAACAAGAATTCAAACTTTTTAAATTGGCCACGAGCATTAATCGTTCTCATCTTGTTTTCGAATACGACAAGTTAATAACAGGGCACATTCAAAAAGCACCTGGATTTTAAAAGACTTAAAGTACAAAGAACCAGCTAAAATGCAAAAAAAAAAAAAATTAAATCAAAAAACACGCGAAAAAAATCAAAACAAACTAAAAATAGTTCATACCAATAGCTAATATCCAAAGGGTCTGTAGGCAAAAAGGCCTAAATCTATATAAAACAAAAAATATAAATAACATTGGGCGTATACCAAACAAAAGCAGTGAAGTTATGGTTTAGGCTGGGAAACATAGAATACTAGAGGGAATTTTAAAATAACGCCACTGATTGTTAACAGCAATCCCTTCTCATCATCATCCTCATCATCATAGAACTGACGTCCTTGCATCAGTCAAAGCACATTGTTAGCAGCTTCTCAAAAGTTACTGCATTAACAGTGAAATATAGTTTCATACCTGGCCAACATTTAGAACAGTAACATCGTCACCATCGCCATCATTCTTCACATCCTCAACATCATATCATTGCCATAAACCCTACAACCTTTAAACTTGCAACATTTTTGTTAAACACAGACTAAATATATTTTTAAGCATTTGCTGCAGTTTACATTTTTTCTAGTAGAGTACTACAACCCTTTTATTAATAATGTTGTGGTAGTAGAAATATTTTTGAATGCCTGTATCATCAAGAGAGGAACATCATCCATCCGCAACGTTGTCAGTTTTGGAAGAAGAAAAAAAAAAAAAAAAGCAAAAAGCATGCGATTTCAAAAGAGTTGCATGATTTGACTTTTCGGTTAATTTGTTATCATCAACAAGTCATCTCGTCCCATTACCATCATCATGGTTAACGTGTATTCTTTTTGTTAGTTCTTTTTTTTAAAGCATTTTGCTTTTAGTTTTGAGTATTTATACTCTACACCACATCCACCTTAATGGGTTAATGAATTTGCAATGATGTGAATATACTTGTGTAGGTAAAATTTTGGAAAAATGTCGACAAGGATATTAATTTTCTTACTTGTTTTAAAAAGGATTTTAAAAATTAAAGAAAAATATTGAAAGTGATCATATTAGGAATAACTTCTGGGGTAGACCTTTATTAAAATGCAATCTAGTCTCAAATTCTTTAGATTATAAGTTAACGATTGATTTTTTTTTGAAATGGTTAAAAATTCCTTTTTTACTTCCAAATCCAAATTTTATGGCAATTAATGTTTAATCTTAAGAAGATTATCTTTGCCAAAAAAAAAAAACAAAATTTGTTAAACCTTATCCCGATATCGGAATAGCTTATCATTTAGTCGGCTTTGACAAACCATAATTTTCTTACTTGTTTTAAAATGATTTTATTCTGTTAGCAGTTTCGTGATTTCATTCTGAGAAGCTTTTTTTTTTTTTTTTGTTTTTCTCCCCCTTTATCATATTGTCGAAGTGCTGTTTTTCAACTTCATCAATAATTTTTTGGAATATTTTATATATTTTGTTTTTTTTGTCTTGTTTAGTTTTTCATTTAGTTTTGGCTCTCATGTCCGTTCTATAGAAATAATGAAATGAAAAAGAGCATCATAGTTAAATCTGAATATTAAATATGGGCTTGAATGATTTTAATAGAGATATTTTCAAGTAAAGACACGACACGACAAATAAAAATAAAAATAAACTCTGAAATCAGGTATGATGATTTTTAACAAGGTTTATAAAGTTGTTTTAGGGAAATCGACACAATATGTAAAAATTAGGGGCATTCATGTTTGTTTAAGAAAAAATATTCTAATCTAAAAAAAAAGTTAAAGTAATTATAGTAAATATGGTAAAATTCCAAAACTTGTTTAACAACTTGTGAAAAATAATTTTGTTATTCACAGTTTATTCTTGCCTAAGGAATGAACGGCAGTTTACAATCAATGAGAATTTCTTGTTCTCCTCTAGAAGCGCTTTTTACATTTTAAAGAAATAACAAAAGCAATAACTATATTTGATTGTCATTCAGTTCTTAAAATAAATAGTCTTGTGCCCTGTTTCTATATCTAATGTGAGAAGTTCTCGCTTTTAAAATGCAACTCTGTCACATCAGGAGGAATTACATACACTCACATTATAAGACTCACCCTATTCTAAAAATGTAAGCGTTGCATTTTTTCATTAAACAATTCTCGCTTGAGAAACCGACACCGGACACTGAACTATAGACTTCATAGTTCATTTCACTCAAAACTCGATGTATTGAACTAGTTCGATTGCCAACTTCACTTATTTGTTTGTCAATTTTATTTTTTATTTTAATCAAAAACTTGATCATTTAAAACAGAATTCTAAATCAAATGAATAAACCTATTAAATTGAAACTACACAGACTATCCTTTTGTGGTCTTTGGCACATGCGCTCCAACGATCCATAAAGATTAAATATACACGCAAAAAAAAAATTCTTTTGTCGTAAACGATTTTGTTGCCAAACGGGAAATCGTTTGCTACCGTCGTTTACGACAAACGAACTTTTCATTTGTCGCAAATGAAAAAACCCGTTAACATCAAACGATTATTTCGTTTACAATAAACGATTATTTTATTTAGTTCAATTGATTACTTCGTTTACAATAAAAGAAAAGTTCGTTTACAAGAAACGATTATTTCGTTTACAATAAACGTTTATTCAATTAGTTCAATTGATTATTTCGTTTACAATAAACGATTATTTCGTTTACAATAAAAGAAGATTTCGTTTACAAGAAACGATTATTTCGTTTACAATAAACGTTTATTTCATTTAGTTCAATTGATTATTTCGTTTACGATAAACGATTATTTCTTTTACAGTAAAAGAAGATTTCGTTTAATATATACGAAGTATTCGTTTATTTACAACGAAATATTCGTTTATCGTAAACGAAATAATCAATTGAACTAAATGAAATAAACGTTAATTGTAAACGAAATAATCGTTTCTTGTAAACGAAATAAACGTTTATTATAAAAGATTTTTACTTTTACAAAAAGCGTCTATCAGGGATTGAAACGGATTAAAAATGTTTTATGATTTCAAACATGCAATTCGTTTTATTTTAAGTACATATTTTTAATTGTATTAAAAAATAAATGCTTATTTTAATTCGTACATATGAAATGAAACTTAAGAAATCTAAAGGAACTGTGAATTCATTTTTTGATACATGTAAAAATTACAAACGAATGATATTGAAATGAATAATTTTTTTTTGAAGAATATAAATTTGTTATACATATTTGTAATTATATTGAGAATATAAGGAACATTGTCTTATATATTATGAATCATTGTTTCATATTAATTTTTTTAATTTTATATATGTTTTTTACATACATATTTTACAAAAAGATATATATTTGCAAATGTATTTTAGTTGAGTATTCAACAATTTCGTTTTACTCGGATCACATTCCACTCTAATTCGGATTCCTGAACGGGGGTATTGTGTTTTCCGTACTCAGCTCTTCAATACGCGTCGGTAGAGAAAAGTGTTTCAGTACACCCTAACACATATTTACCTACTGGTATCCGTCTGGTTGTTCTAGTATTGGAAACTCCTTAATAAAATCGGCTGTGGATATTTGACTTTTAAGTTTTTCTTGACGAGTAGTAAATGTTTTTTTCCACGCATCTGCGCATTTATCGATACATATTTCGGTCCGCAATAATTGAAATGCTTCCTCTGCGTCATTTTCATATATCTAACGAATAATAAAAATTTTGTTTAACATGTGCTTTTCTACGTTGTTTAAAAAAAAATATATTTTTACCATGGTCAAGGTTCAGTAGTAACTTTCGATTTTGACTTTTCATGTCTTTTAATCAGTACAGCTGTTGCAAGGTATGTTCTGTAATTTGCATAGGCGGCATTTAATTTACCACGAGCGTGTCTCCCCTCGCAAAACTTTTGAAAATAAGTTGTTGCCAGCTCCCCGACAAACACTTGAGCAATCAATTCGCTAAGGTTAATAAAGTCACTGGTTGTCAATCTGTAAATAAAACATATTTTTTTCAATTGTACCATAAATATTTTGAGGTAAAAAACAGTTGCAGCATCAACATATCCTATCCGGAAAAGTGTCATAAACTCATCAGTTAAAATAATATTTTTCCAAAAATGTAGATCTAACAAGTTTAAGACTGCATACGAATATAACAAATTATGCTGTTCGGTTGATTTAATATTTTTGGAATTTTCCTAAAGAAATTTGTCGTTGAAGGAAAGAACTTACCTTCGATTTGGATTTGAAAGCAAATGTTGTATAATAGTTTTGCTTTTCTTAATTCGTTCAGTATTGGTTAAAAGACGCTTTGGAAAATTTTTCACTATGACAGGGTGATTTTTTTCTAAAAACGATTTCAGTTCCTGTAAAAAAAAATTATAATAATATGTGATAAAATATCAAATTATTACTTACTTCTTTAGTATTAAACATTTGAGTGTCCTCAAAAGAATGGGGTAATTCAATTACATTTACATGGCCCCCTTGCAATGTCGATGTTTGCGCTAATTGTTCCGATTGGGAACTTACTTCAGAAACTGGAATACCATTAAAAAATAAAATAATTAGCGAGTACAACACATATCACTCAGGATATTCTCTTTCGATTTCATTATAAATCCAATTGTTTATGAAACAAAAAGATTTAATTTGACATTTGTTTTCAAACATATGTGTTTAATTTGTTTTCGTCAAAAATATGTGCGAATTAAAAGAACTTCTACACACATACGTCTTTACATGTTCTTGGAACTGTTTTTGTAATAAGTGATACAGCTAGAATACACGAACAAAATTAACAACATTTTATTGTAAATTTTCATAAATCCCTAAAAATACCTCCAACAAAAAAAAGGAAAAAAAAATTATTTCACATTAGATGAGGGCACTTTTGAAAAAAATATAATTTTATGCTCAAAAAACTGCATATAATTCCGCCTTACCCGATTTCAACGTTTAACAAGTTCTGCAATAAAAAATAGAACGTAAACAATACACAGCAACAAGTGTTCGTGTATTCCGACCCAGCTGTACCAATTATTAAAAAAAAAAACATTCCACGAACACGGACAGACGTATATGTGTAGACTCTTTTAACACGCACATATTTTTGACGAAAGCAAAATAAACAAATTAAACACTGACTCCCTTCCATCGCCGCAAACATTACTTACCTTTTAAGTGTAATATAAAATTGCAGTCGGTTGTATATTGCAATATGTATTCAATTATATCGCCTTCTTGTATTTCAAATTCATTTGTGGCGAAATATTTAAATGCATGTAGACCAATGCTTTCTTTCAATTCACTTTTTAAACACATTAAATTTAACTCCGGTAGTTTAATGACATAGTTTTTGTTATAAAACTTAATTTTTAAAAAAATTGCCATTTTTGTCCGCAACCTCCGCCGTCGCACAATTAAATTTAATGATCTACACTCACCGGTCTCCGATTTAATACTAACACAACGCATTTTTCGTTGGGGTGGGTTAGTTTCTCATAAGTATTCAGTGTTGTCAATGTTGCTAGTAGTGACCAATATTTTGCGATCTTCTCATATTGAAAAAGTAACAAAGCTCCAGTCAAAAAAATAAAAATACGAGGGCGTAGATGGTGTTTTAAGAAAGAAAGAAGAAATATTCATATATAATTGGCTATAAACCCGTCAAATGTGAATTGATCAGAGCAATTCAGGTATCATCGGAAAGCTTATCTAAATTCCTTTCATTTCATCTTTATAATTTTTAGGAATTATTAACGTATTAGGGTTAATGTCTTATATACTTGTATCAAATAAAATCTTTCTTTGTTATATTTTTATGTATATAAATCCATACATATAGACCATTCATAGTTTATGTTTTGGCCCTTTTTCTGAAAAAAAAACATAAAATTTGATACAGCTTTTTAATAAGTTAATAAATCAAAAAAATTATAATAGATGAATTGAAAAGAATTTGGATAAGATTTCCGATGACACATCTCTTGTTTCGATCGGTTTAGATTTGACTGAGCTATAGCCAATTCTATATCAAAACTTTGGGGTCCATAACTCCGAAAATATGGGTTGCGGACATATATTTTTTTGGATCAGCGTCACAAGTTCTATGAATGCTCAGGATGTGAATTAAATCATTGTGACATGTGCCAATATATACACAGAACAGTTATCCCGAAAGAAATATAATGTAAGAGTGTGGAGGCGCATCAAAAAAAAAAACATGTGTCGAGGCAAATTTCCCATAAATATTTTACCATATTCTTAATTTTTTTCTCTAAGAAAAACAATTTTGGTCGACATATATTCGCAACAAAATGTGTGTTTGTGACAAAATACATTTATGGGGGTTCACGCTTTTTTAAACTCTTTTAAGTTGGCATCACTTTTTGGTTATGAGTAAGCATGCATAATTTAGAAAAAAAAAAACAGATCAAATGACAATTAGAAAATTCTTAGTTAGCAACAGGCGAGTCGTAAACAAAGCACCACCCAACAAACCATTTTGATATAGCTGATGCAATATTGCCGTCACCGCGATAAGTGGACAATACATGGTCAATATTATTGTGCAACATTTAATGCAGAGCTGTCGTATTGATGAGTGTTCATATTGAGGGTTGTATAAATTTCAAGACAAAATCAAAATGCATTTGATTTTGTACTTAATAAAAAATATTTTGTGGTACGAGTATGTAGTACGCGTTGCGCAATTTTTAAGTTAGGTTCAATAAAATATTGATTTTTGTTTGGCAAAAGGCTATTATTGACTTTTTTTTTTATTGTACAAGATGTATAGTATATGGACCGCATAACTAAACATAAATGGAATGAAAATAAATTATTTTATATTAGCAGCACAAACTATAAAATACAGACGTTATATAATAAGAATAGAATAAGTAATCGAGGTCGGACTGTATATTATATTTTCTAAACTAAATAACTTTGTACAGAAAGTATAATTTAATTGACAACTAATTTACCTTCGCAATATTGTTTTCTGGGTTATACAATCGAAACAACAACAACACTGTAACAGAACCAGCTTTTCATACATACCAACCAGAGAATGCGCTGCTCACGCAATCTCTCAAAAGTGAAAACAAATCACGCTCTGCGCTTCCTCTACCTTCTCTTGTCGCTCTTGTCTATATTCTCATTAAGGATTTCATTTCGCATAAAAGAAATCTACCTATTCCCGCAAACGAAATACAATGTAAAAGCTTATGACTTTGCGGTAACAGAAACTTCGCTTATGGCAAGAGGCACATCGTTTGACATAAACGTTTTTTTGGTCATTAAACGGATATTCGATTACCGTAAAAGAACATGGTTTGCGGCAAACGACCCATAAACGATTTATTTTTTTGCGTGTATGAAATGCCATGTGGCTTTTCTCTATCATTTTTTTTTTCATATACTGCGGTTGACTCATTAAATTTTGATTGTTCTTTCTAAAAATTAATTCACTCAACCCTCAAGACCGCTAAAAAGCGGTCGTCTGTAATTAAATAGTTTTTGGCTAAATAATAATTTTTTATTAAAAGAATCATATTATATTGATAGAAAACTTAATTAGTTGATTTTTATGCAATGCACAATTTTTCAAGCGAGAAGTATATGAGTTCAAAATTTATAAACTTATAAAAATAAATTTTTTAAAAGAGAAATAAATATTTAAGAATTAGTCAAAACTGTACGCATACATTATTAAAAATAATGGAGCTAGTTCAGAGTCTCTGCTTTTAAAGCGATATATTATTTTTGCTCTAGGACTCACAGGGTACAGTCAGGACACGTTTTAAAAATATGTCTCTAACTCCAAAACTAGCCGACAGATTTTCTTGAAATGAATCAGATTATATATATTCGGAAGTAAAACTAATTTCGTCAAAATTTATTAATGCTTATTATCAATTTCGCTAAATTTCGCAATATTCAAATAGCGAAAATTTCCATAACTTCTAAAATAACAATATTTTATCTGCGAATTTCGGTGTGTGATTTTATTTTACTGATAGTGTTATTTATAGCAAAGGCAGAAATAATTTGACTATTGAATTTTTTGAAATGTCTTCAATATCTTTATTTAGCTATATCGCCTAAATAAAGCAATAAATCAAAATTTTAATATTTTTGTCAGTGGTTGGTACACATGAGAAATGTTAACGTAATATAAAAATAGGCTTAAAATAAATAAATACGTGTCTCGGCGTTTTGCTGTAGCAATTTTTAATGGTTATTTTATAACTTTACATGAAAATTGAAGCGCCATCTAGCGGAGAAAAAAAATATTTTTTTTAATAAAATAATCTAAATTTAATTCCGTTTTCAAAACTGGCTCAAGCATTAAAATCGGTTCACCCATTCCGTTTTCATAGAACTTTTTATAATAGTATTACATTACAAGTGAACCTTCACGGTCCTTCGAAGCTTAAAATCGATTTTCTCAAAATTCTGACGTGCTACAGCAAAACCCCGAGACACGTATTTCTTTATTTAAGCTTATTTTCATATGCTGTTAACATTTCTCATGTGTACTCAAAAAAATTTGATTTTGTCGTACTGTGTTATCACTATCAGGGGTAAGAGCGTAAGAGAATCAACTTGGATTTATCAAACAAATCCAAAGTTTCCAAATTTTGCTGGTGCACATTGTTTTTCGTGATGAAACGATCCTTTGCACAAAACGTAGGTATGCTTGAATATCAAACTTCACATTTTTAAGATTACCTACGTCACTGATGTTCGAAAAAAATATCAAAAAATTCCAATTTTCAAAGTACCATGGTTTTTCATATAGTGGCAACTCTGTTTACAAATCATGTAAAGAGTACTTGAAGAATATTTTTAGAATTTTTGAAAATAAAGGCAGCCTTGCATACATATAAGTATATTTATTTAATATTAACTTGCAGTTGAAGCGAATTAATCTAGAATAAGTGGACTTCGCCCTTCTTTCAGGATATATTGTGTTTGCTCATGAGTGCGAATGAGTCGAACGATGAAATTCTGCTGTGTATTTCAAAATCACGGACTTCGCTTTAAGTTTTTTTCTAACTATTTTTATTTAACGGTCTGTGTGGACTGTTCTTTATAGGCGTATTTAGCGGCTTATCTATCGATATCTGTCATCTAGATATTTGAGAGTGTTTTCGTCTTTATATCAAACCTGAATATAAACATTTGCCGAATCCTGATAAGTATTTTGCCGATCAAAATAGATTTAATTTGCCAATCTCTGTCTTGACATCAATTAGCTTGAAGACTTCGCCGAATATAACAGTCTTTCTACTAATTACAATATAATTTTATGAATTACACTTAAAACCCCCTATTAAAAATCTAGGAAACATTTTTGCTGTCTTTTAATATAATTAAAAATTATTAAGATACACTTATGTTGTTGATAAATTCTAACATGAGTGTTAATTTGCTAATGACTCTTCTTTTTATTTGTATAAAAGAAGCGGCAATATACAAATTTTGTCCCCCTGTTTTTTGGTGTATGGAACTTTTATTTGTCGCCTTTAGGGCATCATAAATTTTGCGACAAATTCCATGAACAATAAAGTAAAAACAAGAAAAAAAAGAATAATATAAATTTTTTACACTGTGATTTTAAACAATGGCATCATTAGTTTGTATTTTATGCACTAACTTTACTTAACAAACAATTTGAAAACGCAAAAAATATGTTAAACAACCTTTAAAAACAGCTAACTGAAAAAGTAGTAAAAGAAGAAACAAACCCCACCAAGTGCAACAGAGTCTACTACTTGCTGACTGTTTGTTGCATACACAATGGATGCAACACTATGCACGTTGAATATGAAAAAAAAAAAACAACTACTGTCTAGAAGATTTTTCCACGTATGCGTGAGTTAAAAATCTGATATGCTCGCATAATTGCGCACATTTGCTTAAGTAAAGAGCATAGATCGACGGACGGACAAACAAACCGGCCGGGTCGGTAGGCAGTAAGTAAAAAAAATGGTCATTTAAACAGTTTTGGTAACGCTAGAATTGTTTTTTTTTTTGTTTATAAATACCTATAAACTATCCCTCGTTTTACAGGATTTTTGATTTAAAATTTTAATTTCCTCCCTTTTTGTATTCTTTGATTAAAAAACTTAAGACTTTTGCTAGGTTTTTTTTTCTTTTTTTTTTTTGTAGAAAATTCATAATTTAGTATAATTTAATTTTTTAGCTGTCAAATGAGGGTTTTGTGTACTTATATTTTAGTTTTCTTTATGGTAGAAGGTGTTTTCTTTATTTTTTTCGAAATAAATAACTTTGCTTGTTATGTCTTCTAATAAACCAGGTATGCAATAAAAGGGTCTTTAGTAGAAAATGTAAAATTTTTCATAGGAAGCCACTACTGATGATGATCTTTAATGAAGAATATGGAAAACAAGGCAAAACAAAAGCAAGAGTGCAAATAAAATGTATATTACAATACTGATCATAATGATATTGAATATACAAAGTATTCAAAATTCGATTTTTGAGGCTGGCAAATGTGAAGAAATATTTCAAAGGAATCATAAAAGTTAAACAATAAATAATTTACGATTTTTTTTAATTCGTTTTTTATATATATATTTTTTTTTGATATTTTACTTAGAGCCATGCATTTTATTTAACTGAGAAAATTCCATTAAATGCAATAAAATTAAAAAATACACTAGTTTACTAAAAGAGAGAATTTTTTTTCTACCAAAATGAAAATATTTGAATAATAACTAATTTTTCATTGAGCTTAAGGTTCTTTTTTAAAAAAAATTATTTATTTTTCCATATTTCGCATCTTTTTAAAAAATGTTTTAAAACTTTTGTTTATATTTTGTCATAATTATTATTACCTGAAGATGGATGCTACACACTGGAGTAGCGAAATATTGAAAAATAAATAATATTTAAAAAAAAAAGAACCTTAAGCTCAATGAAAAATTAGTTATTAATAAGAAAAGAAAAAGGTTACATAAAAGATTATAAATATTTGAATAATCTTAAAAAATAAGTTATTTTTAAAGAAAAGTTATTTTTCAAAAACCATATAAATGAAATACTAGTAATACACTCAGAATATTATGTAGTTAACTGTTTGTGGTTTAATAAAAAAGTTTTCCGTTCCCTTTAAAAATAAAGGAAGATACATTTATTTTTCAAAGAAATATATATTCTAACTTTTTTATACATTTATTCCAAATAATTTACTATCATTTACCGTTTTTTTTTCAGTTTCATTTATTTTTTTCATTTGTTTGAAATTTAATAAAAATTTACCCACAAAACGGAAACTTGTGGTTTATTTGTGTCCGTAACCGTTATTACAAATTTAAATTTTGTTTGCTGTCTGTTTAAAAAAAAAAAAAAAATATTCAAAAAATTTCAATTTGTTTTTATATTTAAATTGGTATATATACAAAATTTTTCAATACAATTTACAAGAACTTCATAAACACACATACATACACAAACACATTCACACAAAAAGTGTCTATAGCTTCATATGCATACATACATTTTGTATTGTACAAGTATATTAAAAAAAACCCCAAAAAATACAAAAACGGAAATAATATCAAATAAATGAAAAAAAAACATTTATTTTTTAAGGATTGGAAGGTTAAATTTTGACATTTATTTTAACTGATTATATCATTTGTTTCTTACGGATGTGTCAGTTGATTAATCAACATTTAAAAATAAATAACAAATGGCATTTAATTGAAATGAAAATTAAGTATACCGGTTTTTAAATGAAATATCATTTCTTTTAAATGATATATTCAGTTATTTTAACTTACAAACTTTTTTAAGTGTACCAATAACTTACGCCGGAGCGTAAATATATTTTTGACAAATTTTTTAATATTTTTTCTGTTAAAAAAAGAATAATATTTAGAACTTTGATAAATTTTCACTTTAAATCCTTTTTACTAAAAAATTGTTTGTTGTACAAAAAAAATTTTGATGCAGCGAATTATGTTTTAATGCTCTAGTAAAAAAAAAATTATTTAGCTTAGTAAATTGTTTTTCCCGTGAAAAAAATGTATTCGAACTTTAATGGTCTTAAATAATAATTTAAATTAAAACTCAATTGTTTTTTTATAAGAAATCCATGCACAAGATTTCAGTTTTTTACTAGAAAAATACTAGTCTGGTATATTGTACTAAATTTTCGAGTGAAATTCATTATGGTGAAATATAAAGTTTTTTCACGTGAACAACTTACTATGCTTATGGTGAAAACTATTTGACCCATATCCATCCAAAGGACTCGGTGAAATTTTTAGTTCGACCGCGTGAACACACTTAAACATGTTCGAACCCGGTTGTAGATCCATATTTTACAGACAATACTTGTGGAAGTGTAATCCCGCTCAGAAAACCCCCTCCACGAAAATTCGAAAAAAATGTCCAGCTCGGTATTAGGTTAATATCTAAAGCCCGCTTTTTGGTCGCCTTAGGTATTAGAGGGTTAAGTTGTCAGTTAAAAGTTTCTTAATTCATTGCGAGCTATAGATATTGTCGTATTTCTATAGAATTATATCTTACTCTTCCGACTGATCTTTAGTAGAATTTTAGTATTATTATTTGATTAGTTAATTGCCAAACTGATTTTTATTAAAATTTTTCTTAAATACTTTCATTTCCTTTTTATAAAATGTTGATAATAATATATTTTTGTAAACTCTGACAAAAAGATGAACATTGTAAAATTTTGTTTCCTTTACATTTCATGAAAGGCTTAAAAATTTTAACAATTCATTCATAGTTATTACAACATTCTACTTTAAATATATGTACGTACATACATACATACATCTAAAATATAAACAATAAAATATGTTTGTATATCTTCCAATGAGTATAAAATAAAACAGATGCTGCTTGCAATATAAGCATAACATTGAATTTACTACTAAAACAGCTTAACGCATCAGTTATAGAGATACAGTATCAGTGCAAGCTTTGACAGCAGTAAGCAGGCATCTTAAATGTGGCTTTGCAATGCCTTTTCACTACGCTTGTCTATTACTTTACCATGATGCTGTTGCTGCTGCTGCAACCAACCATTCAAGCCATTCATCCCTCCTTCTACTTGGATTGCGATTTGTATGGATTGGATGCATGTCTGTCTGTCTGACACAAGAGTAGCATGTTAAATCTTTTATCTTTGTGGTTTAACTATTGAAGCTTTGAGGAGTTATGGACATGATTATTTCACCATGGAAAAAAAGAACCTTGCTCCATTACAAATATTTATACCTACTCGTACTTATGTTAGCTACTCTGGCCTACTCTACTCACTAAAGTTGTTGCGATAGGCAATCTGTCAAAAGAAAATATTTGCAATGCGTAAAATTTAAACTTAAAAGGTCACATGATCTTTATAACACCATGAAAAAGAATCTTTGGTGGGATATAAATTCCTTATCTTATTTCTACTCTTCGTTTATATCTTGGTGTATTTGTATTTAAGGGAAAGTTAAACAAGATGTCTTAGCTAAAGATTTATTAATATTTTGTTAAATTTTTAACCCTTTAATGGGTCATACAAATTAAGGACGTAAACAATGACTCAATCAAATGAGTCTATTGTTCTTATAAATAATATTAAGGTGTTCCTTAAATATTTTTGGTAACTCCCCAAATTAACCATTGGTAAATTGTGTTTTAAATTAAGGCCTGGTAACTTATCAAAATATAACTAAAGTTTAATGCTCAGCAGTAGTTAGAAATGTCAAATTTGTAAGGTACTAACAATGGTTAGTGTTTAACTCTGGTTATTATTTAGATTATTTAGCGGCCCTAAATGCCCTCGTGAATTGATATTGGGTCGCAATTTTATAACCTCTGTCATGTATCGGAAATTCATCGGCGGGTCCTGCCTAAACATACCTCTTCCTTGTAATTGTTGTTTAAAAATCGGCTTTCGTAATTTTGTATTGAGGATTGTTTTGGATTTCAAAAAATTTGTAATTATTTTACTTTAAGTCGCTCAAAAAAAAGTTTTAAGACGATCTAACACTACCATATGAACAATATTTTAATTTAATAGCACTCAAAATAAAATTTTGAAATATTCTATTCTCTCGCATATTTTTCGAAATTAAACTATTTGATTCTAAAAATTATCCTGTAACGCTTAGGATTTTTTCCTACCTATTGGATTTTAAGAAAATAATTTCTAAAGAAAGATCACAACATTTTGTTAAAGAAATCTCACAGATTGTTATGAAAAAGTTAATTAAAAATCATTTTTATTATAAATCAAAGAAATTCTATTAAAACATATATTTTTTTTTGATTCAAAGTGCGGAGGCGGTGAGATAATTAAAAAAAGTTTTTGAATTAAAGTGTATGTTTTGTTGAAATGCAATAAAAAAATATTATTTTTTTTTTAAATAAAATGTAATAGCTTTTTTAAAAAACAAATAGTTATAAAAAATTGCTTTGTTTATTAAAATAGTTAGTAAAACTGAAAGGGGTAAAATTTACCACCAGGTCACAGGCTATGTCCAAAAATTTCACCTGTCTATGTAAAGGTTAAAAATTTCAAAGATGTATAAAATTTTATTAAGAGATCGGCAATGAACGTTTTTAAAATATTTTATTATATTTTTATAAAAAACTTGCTTAGAATACCCAAAATATGTAAAGCCGCATTTTCGTGTATAAAGTGAGATATAAATTCAAGACTGTATTAACCTTCGAATAGCTGGATAATACCACTTAAGAAAAGAGGTAGTTATTTGGTCAGGTTAGGAATATCAGATTTTTAACAAATTTTTCCCGGCATATTGAGTTCTTCTAATATCTTCGATATTCATCTTTAAAAAAAAATCTCTTAACCATTAAAGATTAAGCTTCCTTAAGGGGTTAAACAATTTAAGCCCACACTTAATACTCAATGCCTTTGTAACATGATTTACAGTGTGGGATCTTTCAAATCTAAATAAGAAACATCCTTATTTTTGCATATAAATTGAGTTTGTTTGTACTGTATATAAAATGTTAATAAGAAAAATCTTTTTACAAATTAAAAATTCATTTAATTGAATGTCATTTGTTAGCGCAATGTTGATCTTACTAACAATTTATCTTTTGCTGAAGAAAAAAAAAAAAAAAAAAAAGAAACTTCTTAAAGACACTCGTAAGATTTGTGCATCATGTGGCACATGTGTGCATATGGTTGTTTTTGTCGGTCTTAGCTTAACATATGAATACGATGATCACACCCTTTAAGGGAAATATGAAACCATCATCAAAAGGTTTTTTATTTGTTGCTTTTCCACTCGTTGCAAATGTTAACATTTGCATAAACTTGTACCAAAGTAGTTGGGCTGTTTGTTAGCGCTCGCTCGCTAGTTCATTTATTCATTCATTTGTTCATTTAAGATATTGAAACAAATTGCTGTAGTTATTACAGTGACTGTGACTTAGACTTCCAAAAAGCTTTGGCTTTGGGTATTGTTTTTTTTTTAGCTTAATACCCCACACATACGCTAGAGTATGTTATTCACATTTACCACTTATGTAGATATGTATGCTTGAAGCCTGGGTTATGGGAGTACTAAATGTAAATCTTTATTCGCCATAAATTGTTTTTTTGCGATATAAATCTCTAAGATCGAATGTAATATGGCGTTGTTTTTTTGTTCTCTGTTGTACGTTTATTCGTTCTTCCAACATGGTTTTAAATGAAGTCATTAGGAAACTTTACAAATCTATTAATCTTCTAAACATATTTTTACTTAAGATGAAGATACAAGTATTTTGTTTGTGTTGCATAAATATGTAAGAGAAGCAAGCACAAGTGTTTTAGATTCTTCTCAGTTGGTCATCATACATATGTATATGAATCAGCCAGTGAGGCCGGAGTGTTGTAGTGACTCATTTGGTTGACATAATCTAAACTTGAAGATATTGAAACTTCTTAGAGATTGAAATCTTAACACTTTTGGCGGATTATATTATGATATACCTTTACAAAATTTATTTGGTCATAAATTTATTTTACAACTTTATAATACTGTTTCTCTCTCTCTTAAGAAATTCCATTTACCAAAATTTAGATTTTCCATATTTGGTTGATTCAACGATTTGCTCTTCCGTGATACTGCAATTCAGCCAGAAAAATTCTACTTCTTTTTTTCAGTCTTACACTTACAACTATGTTCAATATTTAATATCTTTGCAATATATATATTTTTTTTATTTTCTTTCGGAACATAGTGTGCTATCGATCCTGTCACCGTTACTTGTTGTTTAAAATTGTCCCAAAAGTAACCGATTTTTTTTATTCTAAACTGAAGCTGGTTCTCCTAGAACTGGTATTCAATTAGTTATAATTTACTTTTTAGTTCCATTAAACGAGTTTTGGATCTATTTCTATGGAATTGGTTCTAGCGGTAGCAGTTCTGCTATAGCTGGGTTGGAAATATTCCGCTTCGTATATGTATCTCTGTAGGTGTATGTCATATAATCTTGAGTATGACACGGTTCCGACAATGTCGTGCATTGTGTCGATACTCCATAAGCAACCTAAACTAATTATTAAAATTTCTTTAAAAAGCCCTCAAGTTGGGATATATATTCCTCAGACAATCCTGACATTTGAAGAATCTGTTCTCCAGATATCTAAATCGCCTCTTCTGTAAAACCGGGAATTATCAAAGTAAATTCTGTACCGTATTCTTGTCTTCACATCATCTACACTATCCGCACTTACATACGAAGGTAACAGACTACGGATTATTGGTTTACTAAAAATCAAACAATTTTTTGTGCTTTAAAGGTTAGGAAATGGTCGTAGAAGTGTCCATGGTCCAAAATCGTTGTTAAGTTTCATCCAAAAATGAAGTAATTAATCCATTTTGATGTCTCTATGATATCACTGTTAAAGACCCATATTAATTTGAATCAACACCGATGGATTTAGCCAAATCATCCGATACAGTCCCTCACGCGCTAAAATTCTTTAACATAGAATTGTATGACTTTCACAAAGATAATATTGGTACAATTCATTCATTCATATCCTGTTCCATTATAATCCACGTGGATTTTTTTTAGTATAGTCTGGAAAAGTTAGCCCCCCATCTGGAAGTCACATGTAAATTTCCAATTTCTTTTACTATGCCCTCAAACATGTTTCCATTTTCATCTTTATGCTGCCTCATTTTATCGTCAGTTATTAGTTGTCAACTTATGAACATCAATATGAAATTTCAATTTTAAAAATTGTATATCAAGCATTAATTTATACAATTTAGATTAGATCATAATGTTATAAAAAAATAATAATAATTTCATTTAAATTAGAGATGGTGTTACCAATCAAATAACACAGCAGCTATTAAAATCAAATTTATCGATAACATGGCCCGTGGCAATAATATATCTCACTCGAACAACTATAATAATAATTAAAATGAAAGATAATTTAAGAATTATAGCGGAAGATAAAGTATGTAAATTATCAAATGGTTACACATGCAACACAAACTATTGAACAACATTAAAACTAATTTCATATCATTTCCTTAACCCAAAGGCAGCAATTTCAAACTACTCAATATGTATTACTATTGAACTACCACGAACAGAGGAACTCTATGTTAGATTAGGATTAGTATAATAATTCATTTTCAACAAAAACAAAACAACAAAAAAAAACAAAAATATGTCAAATATAATTTGTACAAACACATACAAACTTAACACCACCAACAAACAACATCAAACAGAGCATTAGCAGCAGTTGCTCGTTGAATCATTCAATGAATTGGTCTACAATTTGGAATAGAATAGAGAGAAGAACACACAAAAGACACTTTAAACACGAAACTTACATGTGTTGGCATCTGTGTTAAGAACCAAAATATAACAACAACAACAACAACAACAAGGAGAAGACTTTATCATCATCTTCATCAGATGTTGGATCATTTAACATTCGCTAGTTTGGTTGCTTCGGTTGCTTTGGTTAGTTGGTTTAGTTTGGAATTAAGGTTTTCTTTTCAAATAGAGTGTAATGGGAAACCCATTAAAAATCGAAAGCAAGTAGCTAAACACTATCGCTATAAAACCATCTCAGATACTTACCGATGTAGTTGCTCTTCCACAACTATAACAGCAGCAGCCGCAACAGCAACAATAACAACAATTTTATGTAACATGAGTTTAAGCAAAGCTTTAACAACATTTTTTATTTTTAGTTTTATTTCTAAATACTTGTATAATATGATAGCAGAACTGTAACTCGTATGTACTTTCGTATGGATAAAGTGTAAGCTTCTTACACAAGTATTGTATTCTCGTTGTATGAAACTGAAGCGCCTGTAGCCATAACGACGTGTGCACAAGAAGGTGGCATGTGCTGTCAGCCAAAGGCTAAAGAGAAGTACTCACTAACAGAGTAAACTAGAGCACAACAGGATGCACCAAACACCAGCAACACTACCAGCCAGCCAGCCAGCCAGCCAACCAAGTCAACTTTACTGGATGACTATGCTGACTACAACTACAACAACAACAACTACTACTACTACCACTACTCTATTAAAATTTGTTACACTTATATTAAATGGAATCTAATGCTTTCAAATACAACAACAACAAAAAAAAAGAAGAGTAGTTTGTTTTGCGTGTGAACATGAGGAGCTGGTGGGAGCTGGTACAGGGGGTCAAACTTAAATGAAATATCAATGAATGCATAGAATAAAAACTGTTCAATACAAGTCTGTTGTATTTTAGTGGTAACCAATTCACATTGCACTACACCACGCTCTACACTTGTTACACGCGTAACGACATAACAATAACAAGATTGTGTGTCAATTGCAGGTGGAATCGCTTAAGTGGTCTGTCAATTTGAGACCTCCCCAAAAGGTGAATTGCTTTTTGGATCTCTTGCTAAAATCCATACTAATTCTATTTACTCTGCTTATTACTAATCTATACAATAACAACAGCTTCCATAGGCACCACAGCTACAACATGTAGTATATTGTTGCAGATATCTTGGTAATAATCCATTGAGTGCAAATAATGCAACGAGCATCGGTTGAAATTTACCGCAATAACTGCAGGAAATATATTAAGAATCAATGTAGTTTTAATCTTAGAGCATACTAAAGAGTAGAGCAGTTTATATTACTTGTTACTTATAAATTAAAAAAAAAAAATTGGAAATTTGTTAAACATGTTTATGGGTTGATGCGCTGCAGTTAACTAACTAAATTTCTTATTATTTAAATTAACCATTTAAAGGATTAGAGTTCCATTTATATCTTAATACCTGGGAAATTAGAAAGGCGACGTTATATTTGGAGAGATACGGATACGGAAAATTTTTCCCATAGCAGGGGGTTGTCATTTTTTTATGACGTATCTGCCTATCACCATGTGATAGGTCAGCACAGCCATCAGTCTTGAAACAAATCTCCTACTTCTACTGATGAGAGATTAAGAACGTTCCAGGTCGTAGTCGGGCCGCGTAAACTTCGCGGTCCTATTAGTGTCTAGTCAGCGCCATCGTCCTTTTAAAGATAGTGCTTAAAGATCGTACCCTTAATGGTTCCCACCGGTTATACGACATGACCGCTCATTACCGTAAAAGTTCCTATGACCGGGAATCCACACCAAAGTATTCAGAGCCTGGCAAATTAGCTTAGACAGTTCTTCTTTACACTGACCGACAAGGATAGTAGAAGTAATAGCCGAATTCAGAAACATAATCGCCACCTGGCTATTGAAGAAGATACCCACGATTTCCTGAATCCCTGTACGTGTGCTTTGTAAACACTTGCTTTTAAATTGCCGTTCACCATAAATAAATGAGAATCCACATCCACAACACCAAGAATTTTGCTGCAGGTATAAAAAACAATCCGGTGAGGGTGAGTTCGCAATCCTGAAGTCGTGGTCCGGAAGATGCGGCAGTCTTAAGCTCGAAAGCTTATTGGTGAAAAGCAGCAGTTATTTATTAATCGGATTCACTACCAGATAACAACCAGTTGCCCAGTTGCTAAGAATATCCAGAGCACAGATCACTCCATCTTGGATATTAGTCGAAAGACATTATCTTTATTCCAAAGATCTCTCCACTATTCTATCAATCTCGTGAAGCGTAGACTCCCTTGTGTGTGCTAGTACTCGGTTTTGCTCCATATCTCTTAGTATTCCAGATATGGTCCATTTAAAAATAATAATATTGATTGATTGACATTTTTTTATAAAATAATAAAAAAGTTATAAAACATGTTTCATAATATTTTCTGAAATTTTCTGAATACCCACTTAATGCACTGCATCAATAGGGTATCCCCTAAGTCTTAATAAAACGTAAGGAAATTATGAAAAATCTTCAAAAATCTTTATGAAGCAACTTCACCCTCTTTTCCATCGTCTATTCTTCTTTCTGCATAATATATTAGGCCGATGGAATATTTTTTGATTTCGTTTCAATATCAAAATTTCATCACAGTAAAAATTATTACTCGAAAGAGTTTTATAGGAATTGTGTTGAAGTTATTTGGGCAAACCCACAGAATTATCATTTCGAACGAGAGTGGTCTAATAAAATAGAATTTGTAGATTTAGTTGAGCAGAGCCTTAAAGGGTTAAATGATTCCATATTTCTTTCTTACTTAAGTCGATTGCATTTATAGCAATTTTCAATTTACAATTAAAGAAGATTTATCTTTTTTTTATTTACAAGCGTGAGATATTTTTAACTTTTATAAAACTACTGACCAAACTAAGAAAATTATTTTAAATTGTTTTCGTGTTCTAACAACTTTTTTTTCTTTAAATGTTAAACTTGACCATATTTTCTCAAAGTTTTTTTTTTGTGTTGGTGGTCGTTTGAAAAAGTTCTGATTAAAATTTTTTAAAAGAATTTTGTATTAATAGTTAACTTTAAAATAAAAATTTGGGTTAATAACATTGCATGCTAATAATTGCTGTAGCAATGCGGCAGCTCAGGGTATGGAAAATTTAAATGAATAAATTTTGTATAAATATTTTGAACGCCTCGCATTTAACATAAATATTTCAAATTTAAATTGTAATTTTGGTAATTGAAGTTTTTAATTGATTTAAAAATTTTAGGTGCGTGTAGTTAATTATTTTGTTTAGAAATTCTTTTGATAGAATAACAAAATTTTTTCTATCGATAAACATCTTGCTTGCCTTTTTTTTACTGGGATTATTATAATTTAAAAATTATAATTGTTGTGTTTAATTTTTTGAAATTTAATTGAGGATCTAAGTGTGAGGTAATGTTATGCATGAACAGGAAAAAGACAAGATGGTTTTTTTTGTATAATTATGAATTATTTGAATGGTTGAATAATTCTGTTGAAAATTTTTACTACATAATAAGTTTTCATGTCAAAAATAATGTTTGGAAAATATTCTAAATACAGAAAGTTATATTTTGGTTTAGATGATTTCACAAAAATATGGGAAATCTTGTTGAATTTTGTCGTGGGTTTTAGAAATAAGGAGTCAAGAGAGAAGACTATAATGTAAAACTTGTATTCTAATGGAATTAAAAGTGCATTTAAAGGAGATAAAATTACTTCGGTATAAAGTTTTAACTAATTTTTAAAAGCTACAACTTTTAGATAAAGTCCTTTAATTTTCTGTCCTCTCATCAAATTTAATCGCAGTTGGGACTTTTTTTCCAAGGAAACCTTTGTTTAAGAAATCAGAAACCTTCCTTACTTAATTCAAAATTTCAAATAAATAAACTATTTGCATAAGAATCAACTATTTGTATAATAATATGTACTAATCTTAAAAATTAGTTTATTTCACTTATCAAAATTCATGATCATTAATTTCATTCTAATATTACAATGCAGTTCCAGTGTATAAACACACAGCATGACTCAAAATGAACATGCAAAAAATACGAATTATATTTTCTCTTACACTATGACAAAAACCAACGATTCCAAAACCAACGCCAACTCAGCAAAAACTTAATTTAATAACAAAAAAGTACGGGCCAAGTTATTCAAGCAAACAAATGTAGGCTTTTGTTTTAGAAACAAACATTACCAAATTCAGGGGAGTAAATAGGAAAACAGTTCCACTAGGAGGGATACGAATTGTGAGTCTCTTTCCAAAGACACATGCCGAGCAAAAATTAAAATACTGTAATCTTTATTAGGCGATCGTGTGTAAACGATTATGCGTTTTTGTTTAAACTTTGAATGGAGTTGCAAACATGCGTTTATATGTTTATTACTCTCATTATATTTATGTATGAATGAAATAGAATTTTGTCAGTGTTTGTTAGTTATGGGAAGAAGTAATTTCTTACGATTTAATTGAGTAACTCCTATTCAAAGAATTTTTAGTTTCTATGATGTCTGAAATTAAACGTAAATATGTTTAACAAAGAAAACAAGAACCTTTTTTATTTTGCGAATACATTTAAAACAGATTAGGTCTCATCATATCTGTTTAGATCTAATGCCATATCTGGAGAGATCTTATCAGATTTATTGTCAGATTTGTTGATATTTAAAAGTATCTGGAAATTCGGGTGATTTTTATGGCCAGATATCAGCAGATTTGAGGGTCAATTCTCGTTCTGTGATAATGTGAAGTGAAAAAAAACTTTTCATTTTCGTTTTCATAAGCACTTTTCACTCGAACTTTTCACAAATACATAAATTGCGATTCTCGTATGTATTATGAAAAAAATGTTTCATTCGCACTGTACCCATGAAAATTTTGTAACTGTGTTAACCAAAATTTAAAGCAAATGTCAAAACAGAAAAAAACGTAAACAAAAGTGAATAAAGTTCGTAAAGTTTATTTTAAATAATTATATTAAAATATCTGGATTAATTGTATTATTGGATATTACTCAAAGAATTTCGGATGAACAAAGGTAAGACAATAATGTTACAAGCATTTCATTGCAGTAAATAATTTAATAATTTATAGGAATTTTTTGGGAGTGCTGAGACGCATACTTCGTGCTGACCACAATCCATTCGAGATGACAACCGACAAGCACCTTATGGATTTATATCGGCTTAATTTAAGTGAACTATATTTGATGCACGTATGAAGTCTAATATTACTTAAAGAAAAAAAAAAAAAAACATTTCATAAAGAATATAAATAAACTATAAATAAATATGCCATACTTTTGCCATTTTTAACTGTCCTTTTGGGTCCCACTAAAACTGTTAAGGCTCTGCAGTTACAAATCTGTAAATATGGGATTAATAAATGTGTGATTATGGTTATTAAGCTACTTACTTATCGTTTACAATGTCCACATGCTTTTCTTAATAATTAATTAAATACTTCTTCTCCATGTTTATTTCACTTATAAATAGTCTGTGTAAACAATTTTTTCATATGAAAATATTTTGACAGTTGTTTGCACTGTTACACAAAACAAGAATCGCCAGTGCTGTGCAATCGTGAAAAAATCTTGTTTCGTTCCACTTTTTTTCATATGAAAACGTTTTGATATTTCTTTACATTTTTTCACAGAACGCGAATCAAAAGTACTATGAAAACGTGAAAAAACTTTTCATTTCATCGTTTCACAGAACGAGAATTGACCCTCTGGTCATATATGTTCATATCTTGTGCTTAATCTGTTCATATATAAAAATATCTGCTTAATTTTGTAATCACTTTGTCCAAATTTGGCATCAGATTGTGTACCAGATCAGATTTTACTCAAACGCACCAAAATAAAAAAGTTTATACATTTTTTTTTTAAAGAATTTCTCAAAAATGTTTAGGGGGATCTTTAGTTCCCCAACAGCGATTGAGGATTTCTATATTGGTGTATTATGGCAAAAAAAATGATTGCATTTTTTCGAAAATTAGCTGAATATAAGAAACACATTTAAAAACATTTGATGGAGTATTTGATCAAACTACGAAATTACATTTTCCTTAACCCAACATTATGATTATACATTTAAAATTCGAAATTCTTTATTTTTAGGCGGCATTTTTTTAAGTTTAAAAATGAATATTTTACAATTTATGTATATTTCCTGTAATTGAGTGAGAATTATAAAATTAATTATTTTTTGTTAGGAAAAAACAAGAGGTTTATTTTTTTCTGCATATTTTGCAAAGTCATGTTTGATCATTCTGCTTTAGAGTGGGCAGGAAATTAAATTATTTGCATCCATCTATAGTACCATTGCGTAAAAGTTGTGGTAAAAGTTAAGGTTGTGAGCGCCCCGGTAGGCTAGTTGGTAGCATGCTAGCTTATCAGTGCGGGGGTCGTGGGTTCGATTCCCACTAGAGGCTGTGGTTTGTTTTCGCTACAACGAGTCCTAACCCTAACCGAGCTAATGCTCGGTTAGGGATTTAGGATATAATATATAATGATTTACCTAGAAGTTTGTCAAAAATGTTTCAAATCAGAGTAAAATAAAATTTTGAAAATCTGTTTATGTTTTTCGTCGCTGACAAGCGGTCAAAATTTTTCAATTTTTAGAAAAAAAATTATTATATCGTGAGATATTTCGTTTTTAGTTAATTTTGGTACGCTGAACACAAATGTGACAAAATTTTTGAAATCGGTTTTCAAAATATGTGAACTTATTTTTTTTTTTTAATGAAAACGATGTTTTTGATGTTTGTTTTAGATATGTATTAAAAAAAAAAGGAAAAATATTTACTCCTTGAGCTTGCAGAATTAAAATTAACTTTAATCATGACAGATGTAAATTTTGGGATATTTTTCTCTTAAAATTTCTAGTTTAACGATCGAAAGCACTATTTTCATCAATAAAAGATAGTTGAAGAATTTTCAACCGATTTTAAAAATTTTGTATTATTTTTGTTCAGCGTACCAAAATTTCTTTTAAAGGATAAATCATACCATAAAAATTAATTTTGATCATGTTTCAGAGACGAAAGATATTAACAGATTTTAACACAATTTGGAATATTTTTCAACAACTTTTCCCCAATATTGTACCATTGAGAATTGAGATATTTTCAATTTCGGTCCACTCTATTCTACATACACTGAAGTTATGAAAATTAATGTTAGTTTATGTTTGGTATATTATTATTCTATTCTATGACGTTTTGTTTTAAGTAGATATCAGCATAATTTATGAGGTTTAATATAAATTTTTTTGGTATTAAGAATGGCAAACCATTGTTTTTATGGAAACCAATCTAAATTAGTTTTGAAATGAAATCTCTGGTTAAACCCTCTTTTATTGTTTTTGTTTTATAAGTTTTAAATAAGTACGGGAAAATATTATAAAATTTCTGTTTTGCTTGATTTTTTTTTTGTGGTTGAGTTTTTAAATGCTGATCTCATCTAGGAATTTTTGTGTTGTTGTTTATGTTAAGAAGAAGAGGAAGAAAAAAAATCAAGCCAAGGCACCCCTTTAAACCATAATTGCCACTATAAAAGGGCTACAATTCGATTTTATTTTTTGCGAAGTTTCACTGTTGCCTCATCATTTGATCTGAGAATATACATCATTTTCATCATATTTCTTAAGAGGAGTTTTGCAAAACTGAAAATAAAAAAATACAAAAAATTGCAGCAACAACAAAACTTTAACATCGACAATAATCATCATCTTTTTCGTAAATTGCAAACTAGCCACAACAACACTCTTCTAGTGGAGTAGAACAATCAACAACCACTAGATTTGTGCAACACTAACTAAGATGATGATGATGCTGCTGCTGCTTGCCTAGTACATCTTCAACGTGAGGTCGTGAGCTCAATATTTTTTTTTCTTTTTGTTGGTCGTCTTTGATTTGAGGTTTTTTCATTACTTTACATCATTTCATCTACTATTGTAGTTACTATATGATGGTGTTCATGTTCCAACACTACCAGAGTGTTGCTGATTCTTTTTTTTTTTGCTCTTTCTCAACTTATTTTTAGACAAGATTTTAGATTATTAAATATGAAAAAAAAAACAACAAAACATAACAACTTTAACAAATTTAATATATTATTAAAACATAATAATTTTCATGGAATTTATTACAAAACTCTCTATAAAGAAAAAAAAAACACAAACACACAAATACTGTTATTTAAAATTTATTGTATAATTATGATTATAGTAGATGATGACTGGGTTTGTCTCTAAATAAACATGTTTACACACACAACAAGTTTCATTTTATTGTGTCAATTATGTTAACAAAAATTAAATTGATATTACGGTCTCAAAAGCTGTCACAATAAAAGTTATTGTAAATTTGTTAACCAGATGACTGTGAAAGCCAAAAAGACTTGACTTTTGCTTCAAAGCAGGGGATAAATAATTGAAAAATTAAATTAAACTACATGTTAAGTCCTGTTTTACAATTTATTTTCATTCTCAAGCAATTGCCGAGAAGGAAGCGACAAAAAAGTTGTGTAATCAATCACCAAAAAAACCACAGACAAAAACACATTGCAATTTGCATGTCACACACAACAACATTGAAACACCGCAATTTTTTTTCTTTTAATTTTGGTTTTGCAATAATGACTTTTGAGGAAAGTATTCCAAACTACATTTTTCGATTTGTTAGAAAAAAACCTGTCTAATTTTCTTGTTCGTCTCGGGGATGATTAAGGGTGCCATTATTCGGTACTCTTTTGCTTGAGAGATTGTTGAAATCTTTCGAAAATCTTTATAAAAACTGGATAAAAGTTACGTATTCATCAAATGAGGATACATAATGTCCTATTAGCACAGGGTGGCCAAGTTCTATAAAATTCGTTAAAATCAAAGATCCCTAGGAAAAGGATTTTTGTCTCAATCGGTACCAAACAAATTGCTCGGTTGTTGCAGATGGAAGGTCAACACGAATTCAGTTTCAATCATCTTTCGTTTGTCACAATTCAATTTCAGTTGGGACAGTTGCACATACCGAAAGATTTAATTGGCACCAAATTTGATTGGCACAGCAAAAAATAAAAACAAAAACGGCCCAATTTTTCAACCTCAATTTCACCACTTTTTGAATCATACTTGAACCAATTTTTGAACCCCAATTTTATTCCTTGAATTCCCGAGGTGGCTTAAAAGCAGAGACATGTCTATCTTGGATTCTTTTTCTATCACATATCCAAGTTTCAAAATCGGAGTATCCCTGTTGGAATAGTTTCCCTGTTAGGTATTTTTTTTTTAAAATGAGTACCTTTAAATTTCCAAAATTGTTAAATAATTTATTTCAAATTAATTTACAGCAATTGTCCATTATTTTTCAGCAATTTCTTCAAATTTTTTTTTGAATTTCTAAAATAAAATTCCTTAAACAATTTTTGTGTTTAAAATGCAATATAACAGTTGTTGTTTCAGATGAATTTAACTAAACTGAATTAGTATGAATAATAAAAATTCGATTACTTTAGTGTTGACATACTTCTGCAATTAAATTTTGTATAACATGTGTCGCACTGTACTTTAAGTTATATAAGTTTAAGTATAAAAACTTTAATTGGGGCACTAATGTTTTTTTTTAGAAAAAATAAAAGATAAGGAAATTCTTGGTACTAATCCAAGATCGTGGTAGGATATCTTATATCTTAAGAGTTTCAATGGTTCCACGAGCTATGACTTTATTACAACTTTATCACTTACAAAGTTCTTGTTTCTGTTAAAATTGCATTCCCGAATTGTATTAATTAAGGTTCTTATTTGTGGTTCTCAAAAAGCTTAATCGTTCTACGATTTTAGTACAATTTTAGTACTAACACTGTGTTCCTAAATATACTTATAGGCGGTACGCTTAGTGTAAAAATATGAACTAAAAATCTTGCTTACCCCAAACTAAAATGTGTTTTTTTTTTGTTTTCTTGAATTTAGATAAATTTTCCTTAAAATAAATAATATTTTTGAATTTAATTAGGAAACTTAAAAATGAAAAAAAGTATATTTTAAATTTTATGGCAAAAAGTAATCGAGAATAAATTTATTGAAAATAACAAATTAATAATATTTTAAACTTGTTTAGCAAAAAAGTTTGTCGTTTGGATTTAGATTATTTTTAACTAAAATTGCTATAAATTATGAACTTAAAAAAAGTTTATTCTGTTTTAATACTATTAAACCATTAAAATTTAAAAGAAATTTATTTTAAGAATATTTAACTAAATTGAATTAAAATGTGTACTAAATTTAACTAAAAATTTTACTAAATTATAGTAAAATTTTACTTAATTTAAGTAAATTGTTAAAATTGTTTAAAGGAATGTTTTTTATATAACGTTTCATGTTAAAAGTTCTTTCTATACAAATCATTTCCAAAAATTTTTGAATTTAGTAAAATTACTTAAAATTAAATAAACTTTTAGGTACTACTTTTAGTAAATTATAGGTACTATATTTTACCATGATATTAGTACTTAAAATACTGAAATCGTCATAATTTCAAAAAATAAAATTAAAAAAATATAATGAACTTAAGCTTTTTTTTTAATTCAAATTTTTAATTTCAGCAAATTGTGAATTTTTGTTTCACATCAATATCTATCAGTTAAGCTAATTATGTTTCTGAGTTTAAGATTTTGCAAGTTATAAAAAAAATTAGAAGATGCCTCTAAAAATTAATTCTCTGTATATCAAGATCCCAGCAAAACTCATTATCAAATAAGTGGTTATATAATGAAATTAAATTGGTTTACTACTTGGAATTCGGCTACTACGTAGTTATTTTTGTTAGATGAGATCTTTTATATAAACAGTCTAGCTTACGCGCGATTTATAATTTAATTAAAAAAAATAATTTGTTATTGGCAACTACTTATTTCTTAATTACTAATAAGTATATTTGTAAGCCTTTTTATTTACATACTTTTAACAGCTTATTTTTTAACTGCTTCTCAGCACACGAATAACTACTTATTTTGCGAACTACTTATTTTTTATATTTTGGTAAGGCAGCGGGTAAGCAGGTTTGAACATTTTAGCATTTTCTCCTGCAACGAATATGTACAACTATGTTGCTTACAAAAACGATCCCGTCTAATAAAAATAATGAGCTTTGACACCGAATTATATGTAGTTTATCCAAATTCTAATGCTTATTATTTAGATATTAGTAATGAGTACACATTACTTATATTTAGCTGGGCTTGTTAAAAATATTGTAAAAAAAATTATTGTATGAAAAAAAAGATCTGAAAATTGTAATTCAGTTTAAAAAAAACCTTATTTTACACTCACTCTAACAACCCGATACAAATGAAAGGTCACTTTTGGAAAAAAAAACTAAAAAAAAAACAATCTCATATTTTAATCATGTTTCCTTTATCCTTTGTACATTACAAAATACAAAATGAATGTAGAGCAAATGTGAAAGTGTTTGTAAGTAAAGTTGTGTGTATGTATGTATGTGTGTATACTTGTTCTATATACACCTGTACAGCAATTTGTTTGTATGTGTACTTTTAGTGTCAAAACATTATCATAGTTAAGTTGAGCTCAGATATTCATCTATCTTTTAATCGGAACAAACCAAGCATTTCAACCATTCATCTAGTAGTAGTTGTCATACAACAAACCATTCTGTCTGTATGTCAGTCATTTATTTTTAGTCCAAACATTCACATTTACAGTTCGTTAAAATATATTTTTACCAATACACACATACACCACTATACATCTACCTTCATATACTTTTGTTTATCCTTTATTCCCTTTAATGTTGCCAAGTGCCAAGGTGATGTCGTCTTTGACATATAGAGTGACAGTTAAAGGCATCAGAAACAACAACAACAACAACTACGGTTAAATTAACAACAACCAAATAGCAGGATATAGTTTACAAAAGTATACACCGAGGAAAAATGTAATTTTTTTTATCTCCTTCAAACCCAATTTATATATACAGCTAGCTTTACTTAAACTTTTAACTACATTTTTTTCCTAAGTGCAGACATTTGTTCATTGAGATTGCTTTCTTTTGTATATTAAATGCATTTTGTTGAATAGTATATAATAAGTTCAACTTCACCTGTATACACAACTCTTTTAAAGCTAAAGGACACAAAAAAAAACTATTATTTTCCTATGAATCTTTAGAAAAAATGTTAATGAATAACAAGGAAAAAAAGTAAAAAATAAAATATTCCATTTTCAAATTCTGCAACAAAACAAGTCTGTTCCAGAAGTTTAAACATAGCAACAGGAAAATCCATTAAAAATCTTGGCCACCAAAGTGAAATAACTCTAACTACTTTGACTGCATTACTTTGTGACTGAATGTCATCTAAATGAATGACCGACTAGAGCCACACAGACAGACCCACTGAGACAAAAATGACAAGTGAGCTGATAAAAACGTACCGCTACATTACTAAATAGTCCAACTAATAGAAAGCCAAACAGGACTAAAGAACTTTACGCATTTTAAAAAGAATAAAAATGAATACAAAAAAAAAAAAGACTAATAAAATTAAAATAAATGGTATGAACTAATGGTTTTTAATTGAAAAAATAATATAGAACAGCAAAAGTGTAGAAAAAGAGATTTTTCTAAAAAAAAATAAAATTTAAGTGTTAAAACCAAGGATGGATAGCTTTATGTTTATAATACCGATTAAATGTTCTTTAAAATTTAAATATTTAATTGTTTCCCATAATTAATAATAAAAATATCAATAAACTTCACCACGAAACCACACACACGGTACAGTGCAGCTTTGTTTAATATGTTCTAATCATAACAATCGACAGTACACACAAAAATTGTTGAATCTGATTGATTTTTTATTAAATTATGAATTAATTTATGAAATATTTTTTCATTAATTTTAAAGAAATCATATTTATATTTTTATTTGCTTTTTTTTTTGCTTGTTTTGATTAAACAGTTTTTAGCTTTAAACTAGCTTTTTCTTAGGATTTTTGAGCTTTTAATTTTTTTTTCACATTTTTTTTTCTAATAAAAAAAAAATATTTTTTTTCTGCTAGTTCTAGGGTCGAATTGCGGCATTCGTGATCCAATGAATTCGTTCGAAAAGTGTTTTAAAAAAAAAGTGTTTTGCCCAAACTTTTTACTATTGCTTATTTTTTGCTTTTTTGCTTTAAATCATGGTTGGCATTCAATACTTTTTCATTATAAAGGTAGTTCGTTGCCACAGCTATATTAAGCCCGATATTAAAATTTTAAAATTGCGATTCGATTGAAGACATGTCCCTTTTTCTATAACCGAGTTTATTGCGCTATTTAACCGGTTTAATTTTAAAATATCTTAAACTACCGTTAAAATAACGCTAAACTACCGAAACACTGATTTATAAAGGTATTTTACAGATATAACAAAATTTAGCAGGTAATATTATGAAAAAAGCCCCATGCCACTATTGGAATCGCAGTTTTAAAATTTTCGTATCGGTACTAATTAGACCGTGGTAGACAACTACCGTTATAATCAAAAGGTATTGCTTGCCAACCTTGCTTTAAATACATTGAATTTTGCTTTTTTTTTTTTGTCTTCTCTGCTGATGACAAGCAGTTTTTTTTCTGGGTTTACGATCTACGTTTTTGATTTTTTCCAAAATTTCTGTAATATCTGTTCCGGAATAAGTATGACAAAAATAAGATCTAAGGTTTCATACGAGATATGATCCCACATTAGAAAGTTAATTTAACGTTCGGGTGTAAAGGATTTTCTACTTTTGGATACTTACGTGGTCAAATAGAATAATTGTTAAAATAGAATAATTGCTTTAAAAGTTAGAGTATTTTAAACACGAGGTATTTTCCTTAGTTTTGCTAGAGGTATCCAATTTTAAGCCATGATACACCGTGAACTACACTGAATTTTGATAAACCAAAAACCATAAAATATCCAGGAGCAAATTGTAAGTAAAATTCAAAGACACTCAATCGAAAAACTACTAAAATCGTTAGGAAAAGTTTTGGAATTGTTTTATATTTATGCAGATTTGTTTTTTTGAAGTTTTTTCCAATTTTTAATTTGGTTGACAACCCTGTTTCTGTTTATTTCTTTCACTTGTACATATTTAATTTTCTTTTTATTTTCTTTTATCTATTTATAAGGTACACAATTTTTGTTTAACTTTGTTTTTAATATTATTTTTTGAATGTTATTTTAAAATTTAATGTCTTTTTAACACTGGAGTGTCCAGTTTAATCAAAATGTCATTAAAATAAAACAGCATTTAGTTTATAAATTTTAAAGTCACAAGTTTGAGGATGGTGATGATAAAAAAAAAAAATCATTGGTTATATTCTTTTTTTTTATACCCTCCACCATATATGGTGAGGGTATATATCAGTTTGTCATTTCGTTTGTAATATGCCGAAATATAGGTTTAAGACCCCATAAAGTATATATATTCGTGACCTTATGAAATTTTAAGTCGATTAAGCGATGTCCGTCTGTCTGTCCGTCTGTCTGTCTGTCTGTCTGTTGAAATCACGATCACGACGCGAAGACGCAAGCGGGGATGCCTATTTTTACCCAGATTATTGAACATCCTCCCGAGCAGTTTGGTATTTAAAATGAGCAAAATCGGTCAAGCGGTTCAAAAGTTATGAGTGAAAATGTGAAGGTACCTCTAAATTTTCCATACAAATTTGTACAATTTTTCTGTATCTATTTTTTTTCTTCTGTTAAGTAAGTAAAAATGTTATTAAGTCTTCTTATTGTTCGATTACATTTATTGTCTTACATACTATGATAACTAAGTTAACGTAAAAATGAACAATGTTAAAATCGCTAACAGAGCAGACCTCTGTAAATAACATTGCTAAAACTAAATAACAAAAGTTCGTTACATAAATTGACAAAACATATTCATATTACAGTTCATGCAAAATTTAGTATATACGTATATCATCTTCATCCCCTTTGGTGGAGGGTATTCAAAGATTCGGCACAGCCGAATTTAGCCCTTTTTTACTTGTTTTTAATAAAAAACATTTTTTATTGATATTTGTGTTCTAAACGTTGAGACTTTTGAAATGATGGAAAATTTAAAACATGACGTTCATGTTTAATCCTTTGAGATAAAAATCAGAAGTGAGGGAATATTTTTTTTAATTTTTTTCTTTTGGAAAAAGAAAACATTCAAAATATTTTTGCTTTAGAAGCAATTAAAATAAAATTTAAATTCATATTATACACTTTGTAATTGAATCAATTGTATATTTTAATATTTAAAAATTACTCTCAAACAATTTTTTGCTTAAAATTTTTATTATTTGTAATTCTTTAAAAATAATTATTTATAAATTAAATGGTTTCTTTTAATTTTTTTTTTGTATTAACAATAATGTTCTATGAAAGGTTTTTAATGATTTACAAACAGAATTTTGTAAATTTTTTCTGTATACTATATGGAATCATAAAGAAAATAACAAACAGAATATTTTCTCATAAATTACTACAAAAATGTGTTGTACTACTAAGCGTATGAGTATTAAATTATTAAACTTTAGAATTTATCAAAGTAGTGCCTCGGATAAAAATTGACAAAGTAAAAAATTAAAAAAAAAACTAATAAGTAAGATTTTCGTATTCAGCTGATCAAATTAAGGGTGGGTGCGGATTGGCTTAGTAAAATCTAAACTAAACTCAGGTTTCCAAATTTTTATGAAATTTTAGAATTTTTTCAAAGGTATTTCAAAACCTTTCGCCAGTTTGTATTTAGTTTAAAATTTATTTAGCCACCACGCACATGGCCTAAATATGCCAAAAAATATTCACATTTAGGTTTTATTTTAATAAAATTTCATATAAGCGACCGTCAAGTTAAATATTTCCTCTTGTTTTATCACCAGTCTCTTAGAATGGAATAATATTTTATATTCACCTCAAAAAATTTTTTCCCCCAAAAAAATTGTTTTTCACCACAAAAATTTTTTTCACCAAAAAACTTGTTTTTACATCCAAAGAAAGTCTTCCACCTCAAAAAATTTTTTTCACCTCTATTATTTTAATTCTCAAGTTGTTTACATTATTTGTATCAATAGGAGGGTATTCAAAGATTCGTCACAGCCCAATTTAGGCATTTTTTTAACCCGGTCTCAATGGGTTAAATATCAGCGTCACATTGATGTTTTAATATCTGTAACTGTAAAAATCCTGGCATTTTTTTTTGCTTGCAAATAAGAAAAAAAAAAACAAAACAAATTATGACCAACTTAATTGTATTTTAACTCAAGTTTTATTGACACTGGCTTTAGGATTCGTGTGGAGTTTTTTTTTTGTTTTGTGTGTGTTGCTGTTGTTTCCTTTCTTCAAAATTGTATAAATAATATAACAATATTGGAACCGACAAAACAGTTTGCATGTTATTGTCCAGTTCTGCTATATAAATATATATTTTTATTTTCTTTTGATTTAAGAATAGTTTAGTATTTGTAATACTTACCAACCCGGATGGCTGTTGGTTGGTTGGCTGGCTGAATGACTGAGTGACGGACTGAATATGTTGCAGTTGTTTTGTAAATGCGTCTGTAACAATTTATTTATTTATGAATGTTTCGTTTTAAGAGAGAACACCAAAAAAAACACACACAATATTCATTCAACTGAATTGCAATTTTATTACATTTTGCCGAAATGAAAAAAATGAAGAAGAAGAAGAAGACGACGGTTTAAAAACTGTATTGAGCTGTCATTAAATTGTTTGTGATTTGTATGAAACTCTCGTTTAGCGTGAAAACTTTTACAATAAAACCCCAATCCACGAATTATTACATACAGCAAAGTCTCCAGTCAGCCAGCCAGCCAGCTAAAAGAATCTACAATCCACAACACGATTAAAAGCTCTTCGTGTTTTCGTTTCTTTTTTTTATTATTTTTTTTTGGGGGGCAAAAGAAGCTTAAGCAGCAGGAAAACGAAGACATGTTTCATGTTCCGTTGTTTTGTTGTCCGTTGTACTTAAATTGTTGTCCAGCAGAAATCCATTTATTTGTAACAGCACCAACAGTAAAAGCAACAACAACTACAACGACAACAATCAATAATGTCAGAATTCCTTTTTAAAGAGAAATTATTAAGTGGCAGATATGGGTTATATGGATATTGTTGTGGTTGTTGTTGCTGCTGCTGCTGTTGTTTGTTTGTTTGTTTGTTTTGTTTATATCTCTTGTTCGAGATAAAAATTTAATGATGACAAATATGAACATTTTTATGAGATTATTAAAAGGTATTTAATAAAAAAAAAATTTACTCCCTGTCCAGTTTATGATTGTATCACTTAAAAGGTCATATTCATAAAAAATATAACATTAAATATTTATTTATTCATCATAAATGTATTACAAGTGCTAATATGAGGCAACATGCTGATTTTTACTGGTTCTTAAGTACTTTATAAAGTTGAAAGTAAATTGATTTACTTAAATAATGTTCACTATTTAAAGATTTCTACATCAGGTTTTTTTTTTGTATTTTTTTTGAGAAAGAAATCACTAAAAAATCTTCCATAGGTTAACAACTACTACCAACAGCAACAACAATTTCTGATCCCAATTAACAAGTCGTTGGCAAACTTTCATAACCCTATAATTTAGTTAAAGTTGCAGCAACAATTATTGCAACTTTGTTATTATCATATTAAAAATAAACACACAATATAATTTTTCCCTTTAAAATCAATAATAATTTTGTGCAAAATTTCATTCAGTACCTCGTACATATTCACGTATTCAATCATCTTTTGTGTATAATCATAATTCCCTTGAACTCTTACCACCACTTACTGCACAATTATCGAATTGAATTTTCATTTGTAACAATGACAATTATATGGGTTAAAATCATTCACAAATCGAAATTGCTGGTTAACATTTTTTAACTTTTTTTCTGTTTTTTGTTTGGTTTGATTTCGTTTGGTTTGTTTAGCTGTTGCTGTCAGTTCTCTCGACTCGTGTTTGAGTTGTTGTTGTTGTTATTGGTGATTCAGAAAATGAAATTTTGATTGGTTTTGATTTGTTGTAGGTACGCTGTTGTTGTTGTTGTTGTTGGCAGGCATTTTGGGGATTTTGGCGAAAGTCTACAGTTTGCAGTGCTGTTGTGATAACTATTGTTGGTTGGTTTGTATTGCATTTCTTTTACAACATAAAAAGAGTTAACTTTTGTTTCAATAAAAAGCGAAAAAAAAGCACTACGCCAAAATTGCATGTCACTACGCACTAAATAAATATGTTTTTTTTTACTGATTAACCTGTAAAAATTCAGTGTTTTTCTTGTATTGTTTTTTTTTTTGTTGTGGTTGATTGCACGTTGAATGCTGCTCCAGTTTAAACCAAATGTTAAAAGGACGTTTGAAAATAAAATTATTTTAATGAGATGTTACACTGCAAGAAACTTTTTTATTTCTTAAAGAAATTTCATAACATTTTACAAAATGTTTCCCACATAAAACGATTCCCATACGTTATATTATTTGACACACGAATTTTTCGTACGATACAGCTTTACAAATTTGTCAAATTTAAATTTGAATGTAATTTTACCTTTCAACATCTGAAAAACTCCCTATGACAGTTTAATTATATATGACTATTACTGTCTAGTAATGGGAGGTTTTACTGTTAAATTTTTTATTTAGCTCTTTAAGGATAAAATCCCTAACAAAACTTAATAGAACACACTTGAAGTTGTTTTAAAAATTTTATATATTACGTATGATTGATATGAAATTATTTAAATGAAATATTAATCATACGCCACGAAGTGCTTTGAAATATTGTCCAAAAATCATACAATATGATTAATAAATTATTCAAACAATAGTTGTATTAATTCAATAAAAACTTCATTGTACGAAAATGGATCAGGATCCCAAAATTTTTTGGGACTTCAAATATTTTTCTTTCGATTTTGTTACTATTTTATTAAAAAAAAAAATAAATATTTATTTTACTTTGTTAACCATACTTGAGGTTTTTCAAAGGCATTGAGATCTGGGTCACCCAGTGGCTGTTATATAAAAATATATTACTCGGAATGTCTTCCCGTATTTTTATTATCGCAGTATATTAAGTGGCAGATATTTTTGTCTGTTTTGCCCTATCTCGCTTATTTTTTCAGATACAGAACATTTAAAAAATTAAAATTTTACAAAATGGCGAATATCTAGAAAACAAAGCGGACCAAATTTTTACAAGCATAATTTTTTTTATTTGAAAGACAATTTTAATGTTTTTTTTTATTTTGTTTTAATTCTCAAATCAATCTTCTTTTTTTTTTAATTCGCGAATTGAAATAATATTTATATTTGAAATAATTTGATTCAATTGAATCAAAAAAGATTGAAATGAAATTGATTAATCAAATATGATTTTAAATCTGATGTAATGAAATAATTTTTAAAATATTGAATCAATTCACTGATTTACAAAAAAAAAAAAAATTTTTTTTCCGCGAATTAATTCAATAAAGATTTATATTTTTCAAGGACTGCGTGTGACTGATATGTAATTGTCAAAAGAACATATTAATCAATATTTCAACAAAGATATTATTAAAAATTTGTGAAATCCATTTGTAACAGATTTGACAGATTTTTTACTGGCGTAATATTTTTATTATTTTAAGTGTACAATCGGTGTCTGTAAAATATTTTGAGTTTACTAATAAAAGTAATAATTTTACTCTATCATATTTTTAATTTTCGTTGCATGTCTTTTGTTGTCTTAACTATTGTAATTCTCATTAAGTTTAGGTTTTGCAAAAGAAATATAATTATTTTGCAACTAATTTATAGTTATAATGTGATCTAAAAATGATGTGTTGACGATATCGATAAACATGCGTTTAAACAAGCAATCGGTTATTGTGCGTAGTTTTGTTTTTTCCTCTTTGTGAACTGTAGCAATTGTGGTGTAAGGAACACTTTGTTCATGCATACCATTTATTTTTCATTATCTCTTTTTTTTGTTGCTACTTTTGCCTTCTTTTTTAGTACCTCATTTTGTGTATATAAATTGTTTTGTGCATCGTTAACGACAACAATATAAGATCGAGTCAAAATAACCGTCAGTCAGTCATTCATTCCATCCATATCATAAGCCAACCAAGGCTACACAACAAATAGTTTGAAAATTGTTGGGCATTATTAGCATGGATCGAATTTGGACTTTTTAGAAATCAGAAAATATTATCAAAATATGTGAAATTTTCGAACAAAGCTAAAGTAAAAATTTTTCATAACAAAAATTTTTCTTCGCTCTCTTCTTAATAAGATAAAAAAGGAATTTTGCGATCGGACAAAATTGGCGGTCGCAACAGCAAATTGTTCGGGACAAAATTCAATTTTTACAACTTTGAGTGATTTTAAACTTTAAATTCGCTGTAGAGGCTGCAAATTTTGTTCGATTGATATTTACATTTTTTGTTCGTTAATAAGAGAGAATGAAGAAATATTTCTCGGGAAAAAATTAGATTTTTTCCAACATATCAGATTTTTATATCAATAGCACTTTAGCTTAAAGTCAATCCTGATTTTGCTGAAATATTTAAAAAAACATATGTTACATCTATTCACATCGTGGATAATGGATCTAAACGAAATTCCTCCAAAGTCCCAATTCGAGCCACCCTATTGTACATATGATATTTTCTGTATGCAACACATTATGATGCTTGTTGTTTGCAGTGGCGATGAGGTTGAGAATGATGAGGACGTTGACGATGATGTTGATGAGGTTGAATGTTGGTGGAACATGAAGCTGCAAAATGTTTTACGAACTGATTACAAAGTGGTGCAAAAGCTTTTGCAATACTTTTAAACAACACACTACGTACAGTGTTCTTCTTACATATGTACCTGTTGCAAACTTTTTATTTTATGAAAGCATTTTTGATACCACAGACACGCAATGCCATTTTCAATGATATTAGAGGGTCGTTAAAAAGTTACGTGTTCCCTTAAAAAGCAAAATGAGGAAATAAAAAAAAAACTTTAATAAAATATAAAGAAGTGCTCTTTTGAAATCCAAATATGTTTTTTTTTTTAAAGGTAAAACTTTTTCAATATATATATATATTTTTTTTTTTGGTTGTTCAGTTTTTTTTTTAATAAACTTTTTGCATTTTTAAGTTTAATTTATTGTTTTTTTATGCATTACATTTTTATTTTCTGCTGTTTGCTGAAATAAAATAAAATAAATTTTCTTCATATATTGATGACCCAATTTGTAAACATATTTTTTATTTTCTTGTACACCACTAACTCGATTAACACTATAGATTTTTATAAAATTAAAAAATTCTATTAATTGAATTTGAAGTTTATTTTATAAAAAATTTAGTAAAAAAAAAACTAATTTACTGACAATGAATTTTATTTAAAGCGATGTTCACTTGATTAACACAGATGAAAATTAATATTTAAGAAAATAATCGTACTTTTAGAAAAGGTTAGCACTTTCGACATGTCATTTATTCGTGTAGTAAATGGAAGTAGTTATTTTTACAGTAATTAAAGTTGTTTTCTATACAAAATTTGAACAACTTTTATGGCATTTTTTTAAAAAAATAAAAAATTAAAATTACTGAGTATTTTGTATTTTTAAATTAATGGATTCGCAAGATTAAAAATTTCCATTTATATTTTTATTAACTAACATCAGAAGCCCATGTGTGAAGAATTCCAAGTCAATTCGGTTACTTTAAAAAAATGTCTCCGCCATGTTGGATTCTACCTATGGAAATTAATGCACATAAAAAGTAAATATTTTTAAATAATTTATAAATAATTTTAAGCTGCACCAATGTCGGAGAGGATTTTTTTGAATTTGCCAACAAATATTTTTAAAAGTGTCCAAATTCACTTAAAACTCTTCGCATATGCACTCACCAAAAAAAGTCTGTAATGGCAACTGAAAATTTTGCTGTTATTACGGGAAATTCTGCTAATTTGAGCCCAGCGATATTTTTTGCTAATCTTAGCAACACTGGTCTGCTGACATGTAGTCTAAGGAAATTAGTAGAAAAATTAGTAGCTGCTACTAAATTTTAGTAAACATTTTGCAAAATGGAATTTAAAATCTGTTTGCTAAAATTAGCAAACAAAATTACTAAATATTATAAATATTAGTACAAAATTTAATTTTTTTTCGAGCATGAAAATTTTTTTTAATTTATATATTTTTTTCAAAAAATATTTTAGACAAAATTAAAAAAAAAAAAATCAAACGCTTAAAAATCTTAAAAATTGTTAATAAGTAAACGAATTTATTATTTTGTTTTAATTTGGTAATTTCTTTTTTGAAAAATATTTTAGTAAATTTTTTTACTTTTAAGATCAAATTTTAATTGTTTTTAGGGCTTTTTAGTGCTATTTTAAATGGATGTCGGTATATTCATTTCCCTCAATATCCACTTTTTTAAAATTAGTCAAAATTTTTTTTGCTAATTTTAGCAAATCGGTTTGCAAAAATTGGTAAAATGATTTCTGAAATTAGCAACAAAAATTTGTAAATATTCTGTAAAAATTCTTTAATTCGTAAAATGTAAATAGCAAAAATATTTGCTAAATAATAATTTTTTTACTAAAAATCAGTACAAAAATAGTGAAGTGGGATTGAAACCCGTTTACAAATTTGTCTACTAACTTTTTCTTCTGAGTGTGGGCTTTTAAGTTTGTTTTATAAGAATGTGAAGTTAGTTAAAAATTACTGTAACTTAAGTTAATTTTAATAGAATCTGCAGTAACATTTTAAATTGCAATTGAAGTAATATAAGCTTTCATACTTCCACTCAAAATATAAAACATAGTCAAATCAACTATTATACCATAATTAATTTTAATAATATTTTATTTTCTACAAAGATTTTTAAATTAATTATGAATATTATAAAGGTAAATGTGATTTTAATAAATGTGATTTTAATAACTCTTTTTCTTACATAAAATAATTTGTTAATATTTTTAAAATAAGTAGAAACATATTTAAATTAAAAAGAAAGCAATCTTAGTTTCATCTAAAAGTTGTTGCAATTTAATTTAATGTTGTTTCTGCCTAAATTTAAAATATTTTCTCTGTGTAGTTTAACTCGAGGGATAACTGTACGAATATTATTTTTTCTTAGTTTTTTTTTTGTTTTTGTCGTTGATTTTGTTTACTTGAAAGAGCAAAAAAAAAATTCATTGAGATATTGATAAAAATCTTAAATTTATTTTTTTTATTATCATCAAAGCGTTAAAAATCTTTTAAAGAAATTTTTGTAATAAAATACCGTTTGCTCATGTTTTTTTTTGTTATTGAGTTTGAAAAACAACCTTATCATCACGTTAAATAAGAGTTTCTTAATTTAAAATATATATCATCGTAACATGCAACCGACCAACCAGCAAACCATCATCGAAAGTCAAAACATGATTTTAAAATATATGACTCTTTAGTTTTAAGTATAGGAGAGACCTATAAAAATTCAATTACTATTCAGGTCAGTTAAAAAAGAAAATAAATTTATTCCATTAAATTTAATTTAAAAGTTTAGTTTTTCATAAAATAAAGTGTACCTAATGAAGTTCAATTAAATTTAAATGATTTTTTACTTTTAAAAATATTTTGATTAATTTTATTAATTTCAATATTTTACATACTAAAATCTGTTGGGTATGTTGCTTAATTAAAAAGTAAATATAACATTAAATTATGTATTTTTTGGGCGATGTTCAATTTTCGATTTAATAGAAATAATTAAAAATTTAGGACTTGAATTATTTTTTTTTTTAATAAAAATTAACAGAATTTATTTTAATAAAACATTTTTGTAGGGTTTGATAATTTTTAACTAAAATTTCATTAATTTCAACAAATTTTAGTTTGGGCCAAAAATGAACAACATTTCTGGCGTATTATTTAGACTGGGGTTATTTTATTTAAAATCCTTTTATTAACGAAGAATTCAAGGAATATTTCGAGAAAATCTATGGATAAACAGAAAAGTTATGACAAATTACATGAATACAAATATTTTAAAATATATTTTTATTAAATATTACTCATACGTCACCGGGCAACATCATTTCTTAGAATAGATAAAAATACAATTTAGGGGCAGCGTAATTAAGAGCAGTTTAAATTAACATCCCTTTGAAAAATGTTTGTGAAACCAACAGCAAACTACAAACCGGTGAACAAAAAAAAAAAAAAAAAAAAGAGAGGCTTTAAAAAAAGTTGTGATGACATCAACATTTAACAATAAACAAGAAAATGTCAAGACTGACATTGTTTTAAATCAAAGGTATTGTAGTAGAAGTTGGTAGAAGACATACGAGGCCACTAGCTTGATGTACGACATTGTTGTCAAACAAATGAATGAATGTCTACTAAAGTGGTTGTCATCCGTAGTAGTAGTTGGTCGGTTGGTTGGTCGGTACTTGATCGAACTGTTGTTTAATGTTGGGGATTTGTTTTTGTTGTTGTTGTTTATTTAACAACTTGCATGGTGGACGACGACAACAACGGATATGCAAATCGATTGCAATTTACGAAATTATGCAAACAAAATCACAAAAGCATACCAGAAAAGATGAGGATCGGATCATTTTTTTTTTATAATGTATGCTGTTGATGTATGTGTTTTTTTTTTGTGTCGCTCTTGTTGCTTTATATGAAAGATTTAAAATAATGATGTTTTGTAAGCAACACAGCACAATCACACAATGCTTTCAAATCAAACAAATAAATCCTAAAAATTCTACATTTTTTTTCTTGTTTGATATTTCAAAACAAACCAAAGAAAAACATTCGTTAATTCAAAAATATTGTACTGCAACTAAAACCCCCCAAAAAAAAAAACGCCAAAATGATTGTTATCGCTCCTTGGCACAATTTAACTGACAAGACAGCAACAGCAGCAAAACAATCATAGTTTTGTTTTTAAGTTTACACTCGAAAAATTTAAAATAATGGAAATAGTTAAAAAAAAAAATGTGAGACCGTTTTAAACACGCCAGAAGGTGGTGCTGTATCGTTGCAAGGTGGGGTTTTTTAGCATAAATACTTTATAATACGAACACAGATTAATCTTAACTTTTAATAATAAAGGAGAAATTTTAATCCTTTAAAAAAAATATATAAAACATTTTTTTTAGATTTTTTTGTAACTTTATTGCATCAATTTATTTCATACAATATTGAGCCTCAGCGCCACTAGGGCTTTATTGAGGCAAGTTGGCAAATAATAAACTTATTTTTTTAATAAGAATTCAAAAAAGGATAAAAAATATAAAATAAAAAAATTAATTCTACATAATTATTTGTTTTTTAAAAAAAGTTGCTACATTTTTAATATAAATTCATATTTTTTATTTATTTTAACAATACGGACACTTTATTTCGCAAATCTTTTTATAATTACATCAATAATTTAAAAAAAAATTTAAGAGAGGGTAAATTTTACCACCACCTCCACAGTTAAATACTATTCCCATCTTTGGGTCAAATAAGAACCAAGCTAAAAAATAATATGTAATTTTCTCTCAAAAATTAATTATTACTTTCGAGGGTTATATAGACACCTGGCGGCAGGGATTTGTAAGATTTTTTTTATTTTTTTTTTAAGCTGGGATACAAGTTGAACCCAGTTTCAAGTTTAATGCAAATAACATTATAAACAGATATCATTATTATTCAGATATCATTAATTAATCAAACAAAAAATTGGATAATGGCGCTTTTTTCTAATTGATGCTGCCATGGAGGTGGTGGTAAATTTTACCCTCTTTTTACATTTTTATAAATAATTGATATAATTACAAAAATGTTTGGGAAAAATTTCTAGTATTGTAGGAATGAAATGATATAAAAATTATTTTATTATTTTTTTAATTAAAATTGTTGTAGATTAAAAAAAAATAATTGTGCAAAATTTTTTTTATTAAAATAAAGGGTGGTTAAATTTTAAGGGCCGATGTTGATTTTGAATAAAACACAAATTATTTAGGAAATTATTGTAATTTCTTTTTATTATGATAATATGGTATTATAGTTCAATTATATATGGAATAAAATATCGGCCAAATGGCCCCCGCGACCTCGGAGGCACACCTCCATCCGATAGTCCAAATTTTCGATGACGCTGAGGCATAATTGAGGTTCTATGCCGTTAATGTGCCGAATTATCTCATCCTTTAGCTCTTGAATTGTTGCTGGCTTATCGACGTACACCTTTTCTTTCAAATAACCCCAAAGAAAGAAGTCCAACGGTGTCAAATCACATGATCTTGGCGGCCAATTGACATCGCCACCACGTGAGATAACACGGCCATTGAATTTGTCGCCCAAAAGAGCCATTGTTTCGTTAGCTGTGTGGCAAGTGGCACCGTCCTGTTGAAACCACATATCGTCCAGGGTCATATCCTCAATTCCTGGCCACAATAAGTTCGTTATCATCTCGCGGTAGCGAACACCATTCACGGTAAATGCTTGGCCGATCTCATGACACACTATCGCGAACAACAGCAATGTTTTCCGCTGAACGAACTGGGCGAGCATGCACATGTGTTTTCACAGACCCGGTTTGCTGAAATTTGCCCACCATTCTCCCGATTGTGGACACATTTGGTCGATTATGCTGACAAAAAAAAAAATCACGAAGTGCACGAAATGCATTTTGATTTGCACGCCCATTTTCATAATAAGCTTGAATAACTTTAACGCATTGCTTCATTGTGAATCTTTCCATGGTTCAAATTGAGTTAGTCTGAAATTGAAAAATGTCAAATGAAATGCAGAAAAAACTTGACGTTTAGGTATAGTCCACATTCAACATCGGCCCTTAAAATTTAACCACACTTTAGTAAGTAAAATGGAAAGGGGTAAAATTTACCACCACGTCATAGACTATGTTCAAAAATTTAACCTGCTGAGTTAAAGGTTAATATAAAATTATATATCAGAATCTTACGTTACTTACTAAAACTTAGATTAAAAAAAAAATTTGAATCCTCTCTGAAGCCCCTCAAAGTTTGAACTAAAAATGCCTACATTTCTGCTAGCGGCTCTGTATGAGTTAGATATTGCCAAAACTTGTGAATGGTCCATCGATATTCTACAGAGCTTGGTTAAAAATAATTTAACAATTATACAGATTTTGCTTTCACTAACTTTTTATTATGAGTGTAGTTGTAGTTAACTGTTAGAGTTTTTTTTTGTTACTGTAGATCATTTTAAGAACGGAAACCTTTTACATTAAATATAGGAAAAAATATTTCATTTTGAAATCCATAACAGTAGTTTTTTTTTTACTTTAATTTTTATAGAAATAAAAAGCGTTTATTTCTGCTGTATGTTGTTTGTTCTGCTCAACAACAATTGCTGTAACATGCAAGTGTTAAAGTGTTCGTTTTAACAAATATTTCACCCGCTGTTTTTGGTGATGTTGTTTATACTATTTTTGTTTTTGTTGTTGTTAATATTTATGCTGTTGTTTTTGTTGTGTTGCTGATAAAGGCTGACGATTATTTGTTTTTGTTTCTATAAATATGTTGCAACATATTATAAAATTTTAAGAAAACAGTGGCTGGCTGGCTGGCTGGCTGGCTGGCTCACTGACTAACATAGCAGAATGGTTGGTCGGTTGGTTGGTTTGTGCGAATAGCCTGACTATTGATGGTGGGTAATATCGTAGTTTTGGTGTTTCTTTGCTTGTTGTTGGTGGTAACATTGCTTGTCTCTATGTTGCAAAAGATCAACAGACATTTTATTCGTTTATTTATTTTTTTTTTCTTTATATTTTTATAGATTTCAATTTTTAGTATTGTGGGTACAATTGCAATCACTTCTCACTTACTCACTCGCTGCTATGGTTATTTTAATAACAATTGTTTATAGTCGGTGCTGCTGTTGTTGTTGTTGTTGTTGTTGTTGTTGCTTTATATATATTGTAGATCGTTTTATGAATAAGCCCAAGGCCAGCCACTTCATGTCGACGCAACTAAAACAAAAAAATAAAAAGATTTATGTACGATTTGTTTACATCGCTCAACAAAATGTTAAGATTTTTTATGGTTTTTTTATTGTTGGTTTGTTTAAATTTCCTAAAAAACAATAGTAAATCTGGCCATAAACAACTTTAAAGTATTTTTTTAAAGAACAATTAAAATCAAAATATCTATTTCGTCATTGTCTTTTATCTTTAAACTTTCCAACCAAAAGGTTTATATTATTTTTGTTTTAGAATGTTCTGACTCAAACAAATGTTTGCCAATCAAATTAACAAATCATTAGTTTGAATTCTTGCTAGCATATTTTTTTTGTTCAAGTTTTGATTTATGTATGAAATTCTATTTTGCTGTTATTTTTTTTAGATTTTTGCATTAATTTTGAAATTGTTCCTTTGCAATGTTGACTCTTTGGCATTAGTTAGTTTATTGGGGGGTTTTTTTTTGTTGCCTGTTAAGAGCTCTATATGTGTTAGTTACTGTGTTAAAGGTGTATATGATGTAGTAGATGTGATATCAGTGAACAGTTGATATGTTACAACATAACTTGGTTACTTTACAAACAATTTTTTATGCTGTACATACACCTAAGACAACATGACATAAGAGCTTATGACGACATAAAAAAATAATAATTGATTATTACCAAATTCCCAATTTGCCATTCGAATTTTTACTGTCATATGCATAGAAATTCTGTTGATTTTTATAACACACTTATAAATCAAATTAACATGTAAAACAACAACAAATTTTCCTTATAAGACTGTTATGAGAACCAACTAAATGTCTGTGCATATAGGGGTTAATATTTAAAAATTATATTTTATCAGAATTTTTATATTGGTTAGCAAGCTGAAAAAAAAGCAAGTTTGTCTAAAGTAAAAGAATCAAATTTAATTAGAAAGTGTAATTGAATCAAATCAGATACAATTATATGAAATGAGATATAAATATATAAATATATATATTTATATATATTTGGTCTCATGTATACAATTATCCAATTTCGTAGAAATATATGTATATTATTTGATCCATGTAAAAGCTTATAAACAATATTCAATAATTCGAATTACAATTTAAAATTGTATATATTGCATACATTATTATATTAAATTATATCATCTCATATACTGCCATATTTTCTTTATAAAAATTTTATACAAACACCTTAATGACAATATCAAAACGGTAATTTTTGGCATAAGCTGTTATGCTTAACTCCCACTGGTATCCAACAATAATAGCAAAAGCTTCCCGAGTTTAAGACAGTGATTTTGTTCAAAATGTTTTAAATTGTTGTATATTTTGTTTTCATCATAAGAGTGTTTAATCAATTTTAAATAAATTCTATATAAATTTTTATTTATTTAACTCTGTTTATAATTTAATTTAGAGAAATAATTTTTGTTTGACTTACGGCAGTTTTCAAAATTGATTTTTATTTTATTTAATAACAACTGAAAATATAAAATCTGTGTTTTTAAATCACTGTCCTAAATTCGGAGAGATTTTGCGGCGCGGTGAGTCGATGACTGGCTCGGTTGCTATTATTTTACCCATCCTCTACTTTGTGATTTCCTGAGTTTAAAAGTTTTTTTTTGCATGTAACATATTCCTCCATTTTTAATCAACTAATTTGAGTGTAGTTTTGGATGTTCTTTTTTTTGCTCGCTAACTTGATAGCTGGCTGGGTCATGATTTTGCACATCCTCTACTTTGTAGTGTCATTGGTACAATCTTCTATTATATTTAACAGAAATTTTTATAAAATATATATATATTTTTTTTTTTGCTAAATCTAAACCCTCCAACCGTCAATAATTATCTTTAGACGTGCTTTACAGAATTGTCTTTAAAACGTTGTAAAAAAAAAACCTGAAGGTATTAAGCCAAACTTGGACCAGAGTTTTTTTTCTCGAAACGAGCACTATTCGCTTAATGATTAAAATTACAACGGTTTTGTGAAAGAAATTGCTTAAAATCGCTTAGGTTTGTAATATCATTTAAGCTCAATATATTTAAGCTGAGATAGAACCTTCCCATGGTTACTAAGTCAAAAGATACAACAATTTTGTACAATTTTTGATAGGGTTTATTCCTAAAGAAATATTAATGTCATCCAATTATCTTTCAGGGCCAATTACAATTGGCTTAAGCCACTAAATCGGTATACAACGAAAATTCAAAATAATTAAACATTAAAAATTTGTATTTCTAAAATTTCGTTTCATACCAAAACATAACTTAAGTCACTTAAGCCAATTGCAAGTGATTCTGATTTGATTGGTATTGGAATAAGGTGGGTTCGGAACTGTGGTAGGACTAAATTAATTGGGACGGTGATGTATCTCGTTTAGAGGTGATGCTACGTGTAAAAGCCTATAGAGGGTTGCCGGTTCGATTCCCGAAAAAAGTGTTTCATATCCTGTGTAAAATAGATTTGATATAATTATATATGACCATATATCATCATATATTTATATATAAACATATATGAAATAATATATTAATATATCTGATGTTACATATTAACATATCTAAATCTGATATAATTGGATAAACTCAAATTTTAGAGGTACACCTGTAAAAAAGATTATGTCTGGTTAAATTAGTTTATATATAATTGGATATTATTGAATCAAATTAGATATGGCGCCAGATCTGATCATATATAGTAAGATATAACATATGTTATACACTTCATGATCATATCTGATTAGATATAGTGTCAGATCTGTTCTAATTTTTGTGGCAGATCTGGCCATATATGTTGCAAAATCTGTTTATATCTGATACCAGATCTGATCTTTGTTACACGGTAAATTATATTTGGTAATATTTGGTAATTAATAAACATGTTTGCAAGGAATAGAGACCATTTAACAATAAAAAACTTTAATCAATTGACACATAAACTTAACACTAACGAGTTCTTGGATGTGATGAAACATCGACAATCTGGTGATTCTCTTTGGAAATTTAAACAAAATTTTTCAAAAATAATTGAACTTTCTTTTGAAATTGCAGTTAGTGCTTAAATTAACTACAAACAGTTTACGTCACAAAATTATTAGTGTATTATTAATGTGTTACTCCCGAATAATATAACCTATATAATTTAATCTCTGACATCGGCGGGATTAAATATTAAACTTTTACAAGTTTTGTTGTACACTTAATACACATTTTAAATTTTAAAAGTTTTAGATGGCATTAAAAGTGTTTTTTTTCTGCAAATTGGTTGCATATTTTAAACACTATAATGGAAAATACACGATTTGAGTTTTGTTTCTTTTTTTTTTTTTATTTTTGTTGTTCAATTTAAGGCAACATTGTTTAACAACATTTACAAATCTGTATTTTTAACAGGCATTCAAATTTAAATTAACTATAACATTGTAAACTCTAATAACAAATGCAATGCAATGTTCTATGGCAAAACTCATGTGGTTTGAAATGAAGCTGAAAATTAAACTGCAACACAGCAAGCTTTACAGTCTGATTGTTATGAAGTTGTACAAAGATAATTATGATTACAATTGCAATGATGATGGTGATGATGATGATGACGGCTTTAAACTACAAGTAGTATATGATCAGATCATGGTTGTGGTTTGACATTTTGTTAAGCAATTTAATCATCATCTCGTAATAAAAAAACAAAAAAATAACAAAATTTAAATACAAATTGTAAATGGATTTAAACAAATGGCTGTTCTTTGTTCTTTCATTGATTGTAATGCTGTCTGTCTGTTTGTATGTTATGTTGTTAACTAAGTGTTAGGGAAGAGCTACAGATTAGTTATGGAAAATAAGATTTTCATAAAATAATTCAATTAATTTTTGAATAAAAAAAAAACAAAACAAGATTTTGTGGTTTTAATATTTTTAAAAATAAAAATTATAAGTTAATTTCTTGAAAAAAACACGTGGTAACGCCTTTAACCAAATTCATGAAAAAAAAAAAACAACTAACAACCAATTTTATATTTATTAGGTAGAAGATAGAAAACATATAAAAAAACAACAAACTAACTACCGGCGACCCTAACGACCCATAATTATATGTTACAGAGCAGAGAGCGGAGGCATATGAAACAAGAACAAATAATCACCAAAAGGCTTTGAAATTAGTTATGTACACAAACAAATACACTGACACTGTGTAGAGTTAGACAGACGATTTATAGGAATTTTTGTTTGATTTTTGTTTTATTATCAGTTTTTGTTAAATTTTTAATTTTTCTATTAATGTTTAGAATTTGTTGTTGTTGTTGTTTCATATGTTTGTTTGTATTTAACAAAAGGAAAAAACAAATCATTAGCTATGCTATAAATTGACTTCAACTTACTTAATATAAAATAACATACACTCGAAAAAAACTTTAGGTTTTTATTTATTAAAAGTAAAGTGCGATAAAAAAATAAATAGTTAAAATAATTGTTTATTGTAAACAGTTAAAACTTCACAACTACTCTCATCAAATTTAAATTTTCTTTGAAATCATGAACGCTCTCACGTTGGGCGCCATTTAAATCACCGTTACAATGAAACATAATATTAAAACTGAAACCGGGTTCTTGGCTTCTCTAATTCTGAGTCCAATCTTTTATTCGATTTTCAATTCTGATTGCCTATGGAATGATTAAATTCTCAATTGAATTCTTAAATGAATTCTTAGTTGAACTCAATCGATTTAATTTTAAATGACTTTATTCGTTTTTCAGCATTCGATTTGTTAAACACTAAATTTAATCCTTGGGAATTCAGTCACTATGTGAAATGGCTAAAAAAATATTGTTTGCTAATTTTTTGTTTTATATTAATTTGTTTAAGTATTTCAACTAACAACTTTCTGTGAGTGTATTACTCAAGCAAGTGTTTGTTTTAGGAAAAATTAATTTAGAGGCTTCTGGGTTGATTCGAGTTTAGGTATTTTTTTTTTTTATTCCTAAATACATTTACCATAAGTTTCTAGAGCAATCACTTTCTAATTATGGCATCGCTAATGTTACGTATGTATAACAATAATAAATTTGAAAGGTTTACGTTAATGTTGTTGCTGTTGTTATAATTTAATAGAAAGCTAAACAAAATTTAACATAATTCTTAGAAAAACAACAACAACAACAAAATAAAACTCAAATTATGTAGTTTATGTTGTATTTTATAACATGTTTTTCTTTTAAACTCCCCAAAAAAAAAACAACAAAAAAAAAACGCGTAGAATTTTTTCAGCTGATGCGTTAAATATGCTGGCAGCATTTCCGTAGATTGTTTTTTTTTTTTTTATAGCTCCTATCTATAAAACAACAAAACCAACAGCTAGTTAAAATAAGAAAAGGATACGCTTAAATGCGTTACCACAAACACATGTGCATGTGGCACAAACAAACGTACATATGTAACATGTTGAAAATATATGCAGCCCGTACGTAGTATATCGTGGACGTCAAACTTGTTCTAGAGTACAAGTAGTACGTTTTTGTGTAATTTAAGCGTATAATTTGGCTGTCATTGGCTAATTAGCTCTGGATTGTATGTTGTTGTTGTTGTTGTGTATTTGGCTTGATAACTTGGTCTATCTAAGGCTGGTAAAAAGGATCAACATAATGTTTGCTGGTTTTCTTTCTTGCGCTTGTAGAGTCAGTCATTAAATTGTAATTAAAAATAACATTTGTTTGTTGATTTTTATACAGTTTTTTGTTTGTTTTATTAACCTATTTTTTTTTTGTAGCATGCAGCACCCTTTATATTTATTTTTTTTTTCCTCTTCTTCTTCTAAATATGCGTTGAGCGTTTAAACTCGTATATGTTTCATAATTTATTTTTTTTACTATTACGCAGAATGTGGAAAAATGTTAATTTTAACAAAAAAAAAAAAAATCTTTTTTGCATATTTTGTTACGCCTCTTTTTTTTTGAGAGTTTTATTGTATGATTTTCAGTAGTTTTTTTCCCCCTTTTGCTTTTGGATTAAAGTTTTTGTTGTATTTATTATACTAATGGGAAAATAATAAACCTGTAACAAACGGAAATGAGTAGGCGTGTTTTTCTTTTCTTTTCTTAAGGTTTAGAATTGCGTTTAACTTAAAATACCCTTTTTTAATTCAATTTATCATCTATTGTTTTCTTTGTTTGTTTGTTAGAAAAGTTGTTAAAGCAAAAAAATGCAAAATAGTTTTAGATTTTATGCTACAACTTATGAAACAAAAAAATGCACGCAACTCACATTTTATGTTACGCATTAAATACCTTTACATTTGCTTAACCCATTAAGTGGCACAAATATACTCATGGGCTGTAAATTTTTCCAGCTTATTTTATTTTTATAATTTTTTGTTTTAAAAAAACTTACAGATTCTTCTATTTTAGAATATTTTTTCTATATCAAAAATTAATATCAAAAAATTAGCTGAAAAAAGTATTCGTAATTTAGACTTTTTATACCCTACACCACTATGTGACCAAGGTATAATGAATTTGTGCTGATAACTAGCAAAAATATCAGACTTAAACTCAGCTTATTCCACCCACCAATCGCCTCAGAATTACTTTAAGATGTGTTTCCAATTAGTCAAATAGTCAATTTAAAGATGTAAGCCCATTCGACTGTCCGTCTGTCTGTTTATGTGTAAATATAAATGCTGTAATCCATTATTATTATATTTAGTTGGTCCAAGGACTAATCCCATTGAATTTGGCTAAAATCGTTCCATATTAAGATATTCCTCTGGTAGAAAGGTTCTTTCAGAATTGGGCTTAATGGTATTTGGTCACACTAATACATGGATTTCTGATATTAAATTGGTTTGTGAATGTTATCTGAAAATAATTCATGCCTCCAAATTTAAAGGAAATCGGATCTTATTTCAACCTGGACCCCATATAAATCCACTTCTCCGATATTTGCTTAAATTAGTTTTTGCTTTCTGATTTATCTCTATATATTTTCCGTCCTGTTCATAAAAATACAAAAAGGAGCCTTCCCGGAAAGATCCAAACTGAATTGGGTTTAAGTGATATTTAGACACACACAACAATAGATATCTGGTTGAAATTTGAGTTGTGAATAAAAACTATGCTTGTGAATTTAAAGAAATTTGGATCATATTCTTTATTTAAGGCAAGCAAAACCCAGGAAATTTTTCCTACTAATTAATGTGATGTTTTCTTTGGAAAGGCGATAGATGAGAGATGAAAGGTGAAAGGTGAACGGCTTCGAATATGGCAACACTATAATGGCGCGAAATGTTAAATCTTAGCACAGTTAGTGCCCGCCATCTGACAGGGAGTTGGCGAAATTCTTGAAGCTTTTAGTCCATAGCACTGTTATGCTGTTTTTACTTCGGTGGGGTTAAGTGCTATGGAAACACCGAAGTATCACGTTGTGATATGTATGAGGTATAGAAAACTCATACATATTATTTTTCTAAATTTATGTTTCCGTCGCTGGGGATCGAACCCGCAACATTCTGTGCAACAGTCGAATGCGCTGATCATTCCATCACAATGCCCTGTTTGGTCCTAGTCCCCATATAAATCACCTTCCAGATATTTGCCTAATTGCATATTTAAGATCATTTCTTGTAGACTTTACCCTATTTTTGGTGTCCTGGACATAAAACCAGAATTAGGTCCTTCCCGGAATTTGAAGCAATTCCCGTAATATGAAATTAGTAGGATATAATTTTTAACTTTAATTTTTGTGCTAATTGTATATAAATTTTTACAAAACTTGCAATTATTTGCCAAGTTCTTAGCAAAAAAAATTAAACTTGGTAAAATCTACCAAGTTTTTACATATTTTTTTTTAAGGTGGGTTAAGCTATTTTCTAATTTTTGACAAAAATGTTAAAAAAACAAAACCTTTCGAAACATAAATGAAAATTAATGCATGAGCGCCCCGGTAGGCTAGTTGCTAGCGTGCTAGCTTATCAGTGCGGGGACGTGGATTCGATTCCCACCAGAGGCTCTGGTCTGTTTTCGCTACAACTAGCCAAAAGCCTTTGTTGCTAGTGCTCGGTTATGGTATTAAGATATAATTTGTAATTGAATTTGTAATTTGAATTTTAATTTAATTATTACACAGTACAACAAAATCAAATTTTTTTGAGAACACATGAGAAATGTTAACAGAATATGAAAATAGGCTTAAAATAAAGAAATACGTGTCTCGGCGTTTTGCTGTAGCACGTCAGAATTTTGAGAAAATCGATTTTAAAGCTTTGAAGGACCGTGGAGGTTCACTTGTAATGTTATACTATTATAAAAAGTTCTATAAAAACAGAATGGGTGAACTGATTTTAATGCTTGAGCCAGTTTTAAAAAGGTAATTAAATTTGGATTTTTTTATTAAAAAATATTTTTTTCTCCACTAGATAGCGCTTTAATTGCATTACATTCTGACGTGCTACAGCAAAACGCGGAGACACGTATTTCTTTAATTTAAGCCTACTTTTAAATTCTGTTAACATTTTTCATGTGTACCAAGCACTGTCGTACTGTGTTATGAGTGTGGCATAATTTTAATTTTTAATTATTTAAACTTTTCACGTAACTATAAAATTTAAAGCAATATTTAATTTTATTATTTTTAATAATTTTCAAACAAGTTTCTTAAAAGTTATAAAGCTTTTCATTTCAGAGAAAAAATTTTTATTAACTAAATGGAAATTTTATTCATTTTTGTTTACTTAACTTACGAAGTTTCTGATTATTTTTTGCTAATCGCTTTTAATTTTTCAAACTAAAACTGAACTAAAAATTTTATGGTTTCATTAATGTGTTAAATTTCAGTTTAATCTTCTTCATCTGCAGTTGCAACCTTTATTTTGGCTATTGTCTCTGTATTTTATTAAAAAAATTATAAGTTTAAGTTCTTGTTATCAATTGGTGTAAATGGGTTAATTTCTTTATGTTTAATTTAATTTAATCGTATCGTTAAAATGAAAATTATTTTCTGTTTTTTTTTTTTGGTTTTTGCTGTTGTTAAAAATAAAATAAATTCAAAGCATATTTACGTCTGACACCTGCCATTTCTTTTCGTTGAGAACTTTAATTATTTTATTATTTAATTGTTTGTGCCATGCAAGACAGATTCCTGAGCACCAGCTTCAGCAGCACATAACACATAGCAGTCTTTTTTTTTCATCCTCTTTGTTTTTTTTTTTTTTGTTTGTGGGAAAATTAATTAACCAAACCACAGACATAATTTACATACATATAGACTTTCTTTTAGGCCTGGATTTAAATAATCGTTTTTTAAAGTTCGTTTTTTAAAGTTCGTTTTTTAAAGTTGTTTTTTTTTTTTTTTTTGTTTTTAGGGCTTTTTTGTTTCTTTGTATTTTTTTAACTTCTCTTGAGGACAAAAATTTCAACACGTATTGTTTATTGGTATGTAATTGGAGATCAATAGGGTGGCCAGATTAAATAAGATTTGAAATTCTTATAATAGAAAATATGAGAGACAAACTCGTAGTAATGTTTTCAGAAAAATGGATAATAATCTTAAGATTATTCCTAACATCTTTGTGAGATGTTCTTACACTTCAAAAGCTTTTCTTGTTTGGACTATTTGAAAATTTCAGTGAAAGACGATTTTATAAAATTAACAATATCTCCAAAACTAGGCGAGAAATTTAACGCTTCGTTTCAGGTTGGAACCAGAGTGATGATGATGATAATTAAATTTACTTCATAAATGTTTTAATTAATATTAAAAGTCAATTTCTATAAATTTCTTTAAGTTTAAGAAACCTGTTCTCTTTGGTTTTATTTAGTTTAAGTTGACTCCAATCTGCCCTACAAGAAATTGATGACTGAAACTAACACATAAACAAAATAAAATATCTGTCATTTCACTCTTGCATATATGCAAGAGTGAAACAACTAATATAAATTGCATTTTTTGTTGTTAAAAAAAATAAAGTTTCGGTCAAGTTTTTCATATTTTCTTTAAGAACTTGATAGAAACTTTGTTCTACGCATTGACGGGTATTTCCGTCAACACTACCAGTCAAATGACCGGTCATATAACCGGTCGTATTCTTGTAGGGTGGTCACTTTTATTCAGAAAAAAATTTGTTATAACAGATTTTTTTTTTTGTGTTAAGCAAAAGAACAAAAAGAAGATAAAAAAATGACAAAATATAAAATATTTTATAAGGTTTCCAACATGTTGCTGTTGTTAACGTGTTTTTTTTTCTACTTTGTGGATCTTTGAGATTTATCAAAACTTATGGTTCGACTGAGCTTTATTTGGTTTGATTTTTTTTATATGTTTTTTTAATTCTTTATATATGACTATAATATTTTGAAATTTGATATTTTGATGATGGTTTTAGTATTTTGCATTTTAAGCGATATATTTTTTTAATAATACAAAAAAAGTTGGTGTTTTTTTTTTAACTAAATGAAAAATACCTTGATATGGATGAATGAAGTATCAATTACACAGAAGAGTATAAACCAAAATCAAAACAACAGCAAAAATAACAACAAAATAAAGCGTTGAGATTAAGGCGTGATGGTTTTTTAAATGGAATTTAAAACCGCTAATTGATTTTTTTCCACACTATAATCTTTTTAAATCAAGAAAATTTACAAAAAAAAAATTGATTACATATTTCTCAAAAGATTTAATACGCAATAATTTGTCAGCATTTTATGGAACACCTGATCAAAAAACCGATATTATAAACATTTGTTTAATTTTTATAACATGTGCATTAGGCTGGCAGTTTTTTTTTTTTTTTTGATGTTGTTCGATTTTTATCCAGTTCTTCGATTTAACTCAAATTTTTGTCATGTTCGTTTTGGGTCAAATGTTACAGTGATAATTGAAAAAATGCAAGACAAAAGTTTTTCTTCATAAAAAAACTGCCGCTCTAATGTGCATAGATGCGTAAGTTAATTCAATGATCTATCAGTGATTATTAAATGTTTAACTGATTGGAAAAAATATTTAAGCAGCGATTTGTGAGATTATTTAATTAAAAAAAAAGCAGCTGTTAATATTTTAAAATTAACCCAACACAGTTTATAAAAAAGTTATTTTTAAATTTATCAGTGTAAAAATATTTTTGCACTGATAAATTTAAAAATTTACTTTCAAAGAAGCCTAAAATATTGAAAGGAGCCACGGCATGTGCTAATTAATTGTTGAACTCCAATTTGGCATCAAAAATTCGGCGGATAATTTTGAAAAATTTCGCAGAATCTGACCGTAGGTTATCAAAATTCAAAATATCACATCCAATTTGGCGAATGATTTTGATCAAATATTTTAATTTATAGATTGGAGGACACTAAATTCGTGTCTGATATTAGATTTTCAAAATCGTGGATATTGTTTTTTTTTTACGAGTGATAAATAAATTATAATGAATTATTTCCCGGAATATTTTGAGGGTAAATAAATAAGTATCTGAAATCCGTTTCATTAAATTTAAGAAATGGTAAAATTTTTTTAATTGTATGTCGGATATATTGAAAATTATATATTACTGGACATTTTTAGTAGTCTCTGAATACGAATCTGGCATTCGAATTTTAAGCCTGAAATAGAGGAATGTGGCGAATGATGGTCAATTTCTAATTATTATATTGGAATATTCGGGGGTCGCTGTTTAAGAATCTAATGCCAAAATTTTAATATTTAAAAGCTCAGTTTTTTATTACAGATTAATTACTGTATAATAACGTCTGTTATATTAATACTTTCATTTGAATTTTTAAAATTTTTTTGTGAGATTCGTATTAAGCATCTCTAAATTCTTTTGGATAAATAATTATTTTTACTAAATATCCTCCGCCATATTAAAATCTACTTCGTATACAGTGACTCTAAAAAATTTACAGGTTCCAGATGGACTATGTCATCTCTTAAAAAAAAAAATCATCCTCCATATTGAATCCGCGATTTTTAATTATATAAAACTATGTCAGATTCATATTAAGCGAGCCTCATGATGTTCCAATAAATCATTTAAAAAGAAATCGATCACTTTTTAAATTTTGTTTCAAATTATGAATTTAAAATCCTGAATTCAAATTTTCAGTAAGTTAATTAAAATAACTATCGGTATTAGAATATAATGATCTATTTTTGGAAGCATTTTTCTGAAAGAATTTAAAAGGAATAATGGGAAAAATTTTAGAGCCGGTATTGTAGTCGAGAAAAATTAATTGCATTTGTAGACTTTGACATATTTTTCTCAAGAATTTTTAATTTCAGATTCTGAGGCACTTCTCTTTAAAAAATGTGTGGGTTTTAGAAACTCCCACTTATTCTCTGAAACTACGGGCCTAGTGAGAATTTCTAAAACCCACACATTTTTTAAATGAGTAGTGTCTCAGAATCTGAAATTAAAAATTCTTGAGAAAAATATGTCAAAGTAATAATTAATTTTTCTTGAATACGAGTATTTTAACTTAACAGAATATTGAGAAACTTTTAAAATGTTGTATAATATTTAAATGTCTCAGAATTTAGAATTTTCTGAATTTGATTTTTAAAAAATATTGCTGGGTATAATCACTTACTTTAAATGCTTAAGTAAATGTTTTTTAAGCATTTATGGTTAATAAATATACTGGTTATAATTTATGATGTTAAAAAAATAAAAACTTGGGGTCTTAAAAATCTTTTTTTTATATATTTATTTTGAAAAAAAAAATGTATTATTGCTAAGGCTAAAACAGCAAATATTTGTCATGTTCATAGTGTCATTAATTTTGTTTTAACGCCATTATGGCAAAACTTTGTTTTTATTTTAATATTCTTTAACTTTACAAATATTGGCACCGAGTGTTCGAATAGTATTGCTAGTATTCAAACCTTTTTTTTAATATTTGTTTAAAATGAAAAACACTACAAAGTAGCACGAGTTTAGAATTATACAGTGGGGAATAAGAAGAAAAAAAAAACAAAAAAGATAATGAAAATTATTAAGACGTAGTTGACATATTTTTATTTTTTCCTTGTTTTACAAAAGCTGAATTTAATATAAAATTTATTTTCTTGAGAAAAATTTCAATAAAGTTAACTTCTTCCAGGAATTTGTGATGGTTCCGGGTTTGATCTTCAATATCTAAGCGGGTAACATACATAAAAACTGTCTAATACATATAATTCAGTTGAAAACCCGCTGATATATTTGCAATTATTTTGCTAAATTCCATCACTGTACTTTGTTCATTTGTATACGATGACTGGATGTTACGAGCTATTGGGCTCTATGATGTGTCTCATAAAATGAAATATACAGCAAAAAAAAGAAAAAAAAATCTGTTACTTTTAGTGTTAAAACCTAAATAGATTTGAAATATTTTGTATTTTTTTTTTGTTCATGTGGCTTGTTCTTTATTACAAAAACATGCCAAAAGAATTATTTTGCAAATTTGAGAACAACATAATGCCAATAATATATTTTTTATGTTTTCTGTGTATATTTTTAAAAATATTCTTTGTTGATGATTTTTCAGACAAATTTTTTTTTCGTATTGTGCAGACACAATCCTGTTAAAGACCAGCACTTTTAGGGATTTTTTTTCTTTTGTGTTACACTTTAGAAAAATGTTTGAATATAAAATTAACCAAAAACTTATTATGATACTGCTACAATTTTTTTTTCTAAGCTTTGCCCAAAAAGTTTATAAAAAGGACTACTTTTGGACTATTTATCATGACTACGTCAACATCTATAAGGAATTAAATGAAAACGAATTCACGGCTCATTAATACATATTTTTTTGTTGGTGTAGAACAAAATGTTTATTTGCTTAAAAACTAATGTACAATTCTAACATTTGCTTAAAAACATTTTTTTCTACTCTACTTTTTTATTTTTAGAATTTTAATTAATTTTAATGAATTTACGTCTGGTTTAAAAAAAAAAAAAACAAAAAAACATTATTTATTAAAAGACTTGCTTTGTTAAATTAGTTTGCACAAATTACCCCCAAACTAATGGTTAAAAACAGTAAAAAAATATACCTAGTACTTTCATAAATTCTCATACTAGAGATTTAAGCAGATAGAATTAAAACGAGAGAAAACCAGTAAGAGCGGCTAAATTCGGCTATGCCGAATCTTATATACCCATCACCATGGTTGGGAAAAATCTGAAGTTTATATATGGACATATATTGAATGGAGAGATTTATATACGGACGCCTTTAAGAGGAAATTAACCATTTAGTTTGGTGTTAAAACTTGGACTCGGGAAGATTTATGGTTCCAGAAAATAGGTATTTAAAAAAAAATTTATGTTTTGGGCATAACTTTTTTGTATCTGAACCGATATTACCGAGTTTTTCAGCAAATATGTTATACTAAAGATTTTCGATCTTTTGCTATATAAGAAGTATCCATAGGTCATATTACAGCTCTAGAATAGTGTTTGTTGTTCGTCTATAAAAGGTGAAGAGGTGAAAGAAAAGAATTTCAACAAATCGTTAAAAGAAATCACTAGAACTGCATGTGTTTTATTTCTACAAAAACGTTTGATTTAGCTGGCAAATTTGCATTTGGGATTTTATTTCGCTTTTTTATTAAAAATATTTTTAATTTCTTTAGCTTAATTTTAAAAATTTGAAGGAAAATAGTTTATATTTTTTTTTTTATAAATTATTATAAGTTATGACCTAAAATAGTTGCACTCAAAGGGAAATTATGTATAAAGTTATAAACAAAAAAAATCTTAAGAAAATAAAAAAATGTACAAAAAAAAAGTGAATTGACCGGGATTCAAACCTACGACCCTTCCACCTGTGGTGAAGGGTATAAAAACATTTGTATTTTGTTTGTATCACAAGGTTTTTATAAAAATTTTGATGTTTTTAGCCTATTTATGGATTATTTAATTATTAATATAAAACTTTATATAAATTAATTATTAAATGTTAAAAAAAAAAATCAAAAATAAACAAAAAAAAAAGTCTTAAAGAAAAAAATAAAAAAAAATGTACAAAAAAAAAGTGAATTGACCGGGATTCCAACCCGCGGCCTTAGAGAAAAAAAAGTATTTGTGACATAGCGTCTAGACAACTGAGCTATTGAAGCTCAAACAAAATCATCGTCAATAGAGGTACATATATAAAAGTCTTCGATCATTAGAGATTTATTTAGTTTTTATTTAAATGACAAATCTTTGTATGTGTGTTGTTTGTGTATAAAAGGTGGAGATGAAAGAAAAGTATTTTAACACATGGATGCGTTTGTTATGCGTAAAATTCTACATACATATTTAACAAAGGGATTTTACGGAAAAAATTAAAGGTAGTTCTGGTTTTTGCTAATATCTCGGCCATTTATTAACCGATCTGTCTGATTTTTAATAGCAAACAGAAATTGATCACATGTAACAGAAATAAAAAACAATCAAGTCCTCATCATGTCTGGGTTCTTCGGAAAACCCATTTCAACACAGACGGACATCGTTAAATCAATTTCGCTCTTCATAAGGACCCAGAATATATATACTTTATAGGGTATAAGATCAATATTGTAGAAATTACAAACGGAATGACAAACTTATATATACCCTTTCACCTGTGGTGAAGGGTATAAATATAAAACAGTTTTCTTTTGTTTTTATATTTGAAGCGGAGCCGCGAATAACGTTTCGAGCGACAATTTTTACAAAACCTGTTTTTTCCAGATTACCGTTAGAATAACTCTCTTTTATGACTTAAAAATGAAATTAGGCAAAATTATGCAGGATTTCGTTATCAAAATGTAATCTAAAGAAGTCAGTCAGTTGGATACACAAGTTCTAAAACGTTTTTTTTTTCGATTTCTCAACAATTTCAATTTAGTCGCTTACAAGGTTATTCGCGGCTCTGCTTCATTTATAGATATATTTTGTTTGTTATATTTTACTCTTTACAACAAAATTTCCACCACCTTTTATATGTGAAAGTAAAGCTAATTAACTATTTTTACCTAGGCTGATGATGCGTGTTTTTTTGATCTGGCAAAGGTCTCATCAGAACTTGAAGTTTTGGAAGAGCTAGAATTTCCTAAATAGACAGAGCTAAAACAAAAAACCTATTATAAATATATTCTTAACTTCTTAGTCAAACACTGTTAATTTGTGTTCCCAACATGCACTACGACGTTACCGAAACTAGCAATCCAAAACTTTTCTATTTATATAACAAAGAATTTTGTTATACTCTGGCTAGTGTAATATTTCTACAGTTTCCTTTTATTTTTATATAAGCTCTTATGTACATCGAAATTTTTCGAAACGAACTTTTCACCTCTTAATATTTACAAAAATAAAGCAAATTTATGAATTTATTTTAGCTGGGCTGATACATATATTTCGATCTGGCAAAAGATCTCATCAGGTCATCTACCAGGACTTGCTAAATTACTAAGTACAACAATTTCAAATTCGACTTTAACTTTTTTTCAAACATAAAGCAAACAGAAATTTTTAAATATAATTTATTAAATTAAAAGAATAACCCGCATTACTTTTATGTACAATACTATTATGGAAATGTTTTCACCTAATTAACAAATATTATTTCCACAAAAATAAACACATTTCAATTTATTGTTTATTACCTGTAACATTTTTTTTATATATATATGATTCACATTATACTTTTACTTTTTTTCTTTATTGTAACACCTCAGCATTGAAGGTAAACATATGTAAATCTCTATATTTAGATTTGATCATATTCATACATTATTCCGCACAAGTATAATTAAATGTCGAAACAATGTTTATTATTTCCTAGCTGCTGCTGGCTGCTTCGGCGGACTTATGAGCAAGAGATTAATGCTGTTAAAAAAAAACGTATGATTGATGATGTATGAATTTAAATTGAAATAATCGAAATTAAAATATTAGTAAAACGACTGCAAGCTGGTACAGGGGTATGTTTAGTGAATTTTTACATGTGTTTAAGTATGAAATTACAGGTAGATTTTAAATAAATAACTTGGAAGTTTCAACGAGATGTTACAAAAGGTGTGTAATTAGAAAGTAACTTGGAATTTAAATAGCAAATTACAAAAATTTAACACGCACATTTTTTATACATAAAAATATTTGATTGTAAATATTTTACAGTTTAACAAATTTCTGATTATGTTGCTGTTCAATTTCTTATAATCATAGACCACGTGTAGGGTTTATAACATGAGGCCTCAAAATATGATACCTTGGTCATAAAAAAACTTTCATACCTTTTGCCATTTTTATACCCTATGGTGACTCCTTAAATAAAGCTTTAAATGAGTAGAGGGCCTTTATATCGACTCACAATTTTTCCAAAAATTTAATTAATTTTTTGATTTTTTTAATGAAAATTGAAAAGGCTCATATCTTCTTAAATAACACTTTAAATGAGAAAAGGGCTTTTATTTCGACTCAGATATAATTTTTCCAACAAAATTAAATTTATTATGCCCTCCACCAAATAAAATGTCGAAATATAGGCCTAAGACCCCATAAAGAATTTATGTGTTCGTGATCCGACTTTGAGATGCTCGTATGTTAAAATGGCGATCACGGCACGAAGACGCAAGCGAGGATTCTCATTTTTACCTAGATTAATGGACATCCTCCCGAGGAGTTGGAGGTTTAAAATGAGCAAAATCAGTCGAGCGGTCAAAAAGTTAAATTAAAATGTTAAGTTAAAATGAGAAGGTACCTTTAAATATCCCATACAAATTACTAGCGACTGGAAAATAAAATATTTTTTCTTTTTTCTTCACCAGTCGTTTAGAATTAAAAAATATTTTATATTCAAATCAAAAAATTTGTTTTCACCTTAAAAAAATTATTTTCACCTCAAAAAATTATTTTCACCTCAAAATTTTTTCCACCACTTAATTTTCTTTCACATCCAAAGAAGTTTTTCACCTCAAAAAATTTGTTTCACTTCCATAACTTCACTTCTAAAGTTTTTTACATTATTTGTATCAAAAACAGTAGAGGACATTTTTTTTAGGACATTGGTGGTAGGTATTTAAAGATTCGGCATAGCCAAATTTAAGCCTTTTTTACTTGTTCTTTTCATGATACGATTTTTTATAACCTTACATTTTTGTCATCAGCTTTTTTATAACTTTTTCTCCATGACCAATATATGTAGCCAAAAGTGTAATATTTGAAAACCTACCTAAATTATTTGCAATTTAACCGAAAATCCTTTTTAATAAATTGAAATTATGTACATATAAATCAATGTTCAATGAATTGATTAATTTATATGCAATTCTCTTGCTTTTATTAAAATACATTATAAAACAAAGAATGTATGTAGATTGTATAGATTTAAATAAAAAATATAAAATTATGTAAAATGAACAATTTAAATAAAAGTAACTTTATGTTGCAGTCTACATTTATTCATATGAATACATGTGGAAAAATTAAGATTTATTTATACTTTTAGGAAAATTTGTCAATAATTTATTATTTATTTTTTTGTGTTATTTTAAGGGCTATTTACATTAAACCTAATAATCTAAAATTTGAGTTTAATTATAGTTATAAATGTTGCATATAAATTTAAATATTATCGTTTTAATTTTTTTTAATAATTACTAGCTGACCCGGCAAACGTTGTTCTGCCTAGGAATAAATTGTTAATAAGGCATTTTTTAACAATTGGAACGAAGTAGAAATCATAGAAAAATCCCGGGTAAAAAAACCTCAAAAAGGCTCAATATTAAAAACTTATAATCATGTTTAATGATAATCAGTATCAAACACAAAATATATTTATGTTTAATGATAATCAGGGTCAAGTACAAAGTATATCTAATTATAGTTGTAACCAAGGTCAAAATGTTTTTTTCCTTTCGAAATTTGTGTAAATTCGCATCAACTGCGAACGGCTGGACCGATTTGGATATTTTTTTTACTAAAATGTTCGTATTAGCCAGAGCAAGGTTTTTATTGAAAGGAAAACTTTGAAAGTTTCCGGAAAACCGAATAATTTGGGAAAAACTACTTAAAAGTTCTTAAATTTTAGGAAATTAAGTTTTTTGAAAATTATCTAACTTTCCGGCGAGCTTCTTTCAAATTTTCTTTCCGTAAAAACCAAGTTAGGGCCATAACAAACATTTAAAAAAAAAATTAGCCAAATCGGTCCATCCGTTCCCGAGTTATGCGCTTACCAACGAACATCATTTCATTTTTATTTATATAGATTATTATATTTATATTTTGTTACTACTTTTACTACAGCTGGAAATTTTTAATGTCAAAAGTAAACAAAACATTCCACATGTAGTAAAAGTAGTAAGAATTTCGATTAGTACACTGTAAAATTATCATAATGTCAATTTGTTAATGTTCTGGTTTAGTTCATACAAAAAAAAATAACATATTTTCATTTAGAACTCCTATTATAAAGGCAAATTTTATTAAGTATATTTTTTTAATATTAAGGTGGTGGTTATTTAAATAAAATTTTTTATTTTTAAAATTAACTCTAAAGTTTTTTTTTTAGCAAAATGTTTTTTAAGAAAAATTTCCTAAAACAATAATGTGCAATACAAGTTTTTCATTGGATGTTATAAAATATTCCGCAATTGTAATATAAAAACCACCTTTATATATAAATTTACATGTACTTGTGTGTGTGTGTATGTGTAAGTTATTTTGTTATTGTTTTGATTAACTTTTTGATTGTTTAATGCATGCATGTGTGTAAACAAACAGAAGCGTTAAAATAAAAAGTATATGTATATGTGTATGAGTTTGTTTGTTTGTGTATGTGTATATGATTATATAACATATATATATATATATTATTTTTTTGTAGGTTTTCTATAATATTGCAACAAAATCATGCCAAGTTTTTTTTAGCATTGCACAAGTGTGAGCAAATTGAAGCATGAGAATTTGCAACAGCTGTTGCTCGAGGCCAAAAATTATGTTCGAATATTCCAAAAAGTTTTCTCATGCAAAAATTGCAATATTTATATTATTCTTTTGAAATAACAACAAAAATTTTTGTTAAATTACATAAGAAAATACAAACTACTATTTAATATTTATGAACAAAAAAAAAAAACATTTCATTTTTAAAAAATAAAGAAAACAATAACATGTTTTTATATGTAAAAAAGGATAAATATTAACAAAAATTTAAATTTTAAAAAAATAAAAAGTATAATTTGTATTGGCATAGATATTCACATATAAAAAAGATGCAATGATTTTAATTATTTTATTGTATTGATTAAGCGGAACTTGTGGTACATTTTTTAGTTCTGGGGAAAGTCTGTACAAAAAAGTAAATTTTTGTTGATTAGTGTAATTGGACGATAATTGATACATAAATTTATATTTTGTACCTGTATTACGTTCATCTGTCGGAAATTTTATAAAAAATTCGTTATATGTTTAAAGGTCCTCTTGAGAATATCAAAATTTTAGTGAAATCTTTGGATGACCCAAGCAGAGGGTCAATTCTCGTTCTGTGAAACGGTGAAATGAAAAGTTTTTTCACGTTTTCATAGTACTTTTGATTCGCGTTCTGTGAAAAAATGTAAAGAAATATCAAAACGTTTTCATATGAAAAAAAAAAGTGGAACGAAACAAGATTTTTTCACGATTGCACAGCACTGGTGATTCTTGTTTTGTGTAACAGTGCAAACAACTGTCAAAATATTTTCATATGAAAAATTTGTTTACACAGACTATTTATAAGTGAAATAAACATGGAGAAGTTGTAAGAGTAAAGCATGCCTGCGAAAGTCAAAAGGAGTATTAAATTAATTATTTAGAAAAGCATGTGGACATTGCAAACGATAAGTTGTTTAATTACCATAAGCACACTTTTATTAACCCCATATTTACAGATTTGTAACTGCAGATGGTGCCAAATTTAGAGACGAAAAGTGTAACGAATTAGCCGCAGCCTTAACAGTTTTAGTGGGAATCAAAAGTACTATGAAAAGTGAAAAATCTTTTCATTTCACCGTTTCACAAAAAGAGAATTGACCCTCAGATTTGTAACTGCAGATGGTGTCAAATTTAAAGACGAAAAGTGTAACAAATTAGCCGCGAGCCCTAACAGTCAAAAGGACTGTGACAAATGGAAAAAGAATTGGAGCGACTTAAGGTTTATTTATTTATAGTTTATTTATATTCTTTTTGAAATGTTCTTTTTTTCTTTAAGTAATATAGTTCACTTAAGCAAGCCACTATAAATCCATGAAGTGCTCGTCGGTTGTCTTATCGAATAGGTTTTGGCCATCACGAAGTATGCGTCTCAGCACTCTCAAAAAATTCCTATAAATTATTAAATTATTTACTGCAATGAAATGCTTGTAACATCATTGTCTTACCTTTGTTCATCCCGAATTCTTTGAGTAATATCCAATAATACAATTAATCCAGACATTTTTTTATAATTATTTAAAATACATTTTACGAACTTAATTCAATTTTGTTTACGTTTTTCTCTGTTTTGACATTTGCTTTAAATTTTGGATAACACAGTTACAAAAGTTTCATGGGTACAGTGCGAATGAAACATTTTTTTCATAATACATACGAGAATCGCAATTTATGTGTTTGTGAAAAGTTCGAGTGAAAAATGTTTATGAAAACGAAAGTGAAAAGTTTTTTTTTCACTTCACATTATCACAGAACGAGAATTGACCCTCAGGTCTTTCTTGCAAGATTATGTGGTATTATTTATTTATTTATTTATTTATTTAATTATTTATTTATTTATTTATTTATTTATTTATTTATTTATTTATTTATTTATTTATTTATTTATTTATTTATTTTATTAAACATATAATTCCCTAACCGAGCTCGTTGTAGCGAAAACAGACCAGAGCCTCTGGTGGGAATCGAACCCACGACCCCCGCACTGATAAGCTAGCACGCTACCAACTAGCCTACCGGGGCGCTTATATTTTGTATTAAATTATTTGTATTTTTTTATTTAATATTTAAATATATTTTTAATATTATTTCTTTATATTTTTTTTCAGATCGTTACCTATAAAATCACAATAATTTTGGTAAGTTTGATTATTTACTTTTTATAAAGAAAAAATTTATAAATTATAAAATTATTGTGCCCACTGTGAATAAAATCGTACCACTTTTATGATTGATATTCATAAAAATCTTTCTGCACACACAAAACAAAATATTTCTTATAATCTTGCAATTAAAAATTTTGTTGAATAATAAAGCCATATTTAAGTAATGCTGTAATTGTTTCAATTACAAAAATAATCAATATTAAAACTTGCACACGTAATAGTCATTATCAGAGAAGACAAATTTGGTTGTTTCGCTGTTTTTGCTTATTTTACTCATATATGCTTTTTTCTGTTTTCTTTTGATTTTTCAGTTTTTAGCTTTAAAGTGGCTTTTTCTTAAGATTTTTCAGCTTATATTGCTTTTTTGCATTTGTTGGCTTCATTGCTTTTTTTTAATAAGAAAAAATATATTTCTCTGCTTGTTTTGTTGTTGTTGTTTTTTATACCCTCCACCATATAGTATAGTGAGGGTATATATCAGTTTGTTATTCCGTTTGTAACATCTCGAATTATAGGTCTAAGATCCCATAAAGTATATATATTCATGATCCTTATGCAATTTTAAGTCGATTTAGCGATGTCCGTCTGTCTGTCCGTCGGTCTGTCTGTCTGTTGAAATGGCGATCACGATGGGAATACGCAAGCGGGGGTGCCTATTTTTACCTGGATTGTTAGACATCCTCCCGAGCAGTTTGGTATTGAAAATGAGCAAAATCGGTCCAGCGGTTAAAAAGTTATAAGTGAAAATGTGAAGATACCTCTTAATTTTCCATGCATGTATTTTAGTTCAATTTCATAGAAGCGACAGGTACAAAGTATATTTTCTCATATTTTTTCATCAGTCGCTATTAATAATGTTTTGTATTCACTTCAGAAAATTTTTATCACCACTAAATTTTTTTATATCAAAAAATTTTGTTTACCTCTATAATTTTACTTCAAAAGTTTTTTACATTATTTGTATCAAAAACAGAAGAGAACATTTTTTTAGGATATTGGTGGAGGATGTTCAAACATTCGGCACAGCCGAATTTAGGCCTTTTTATACTTGTTTTTTAATAGTTTTTTCCTCAACTTTTTACTTTTGCTGGTTTCAAAAAATATTTTTTCTGCTGGTTTTGTTCTCGTTTTGTTTAAAAAAGTGTTTTCCCCCAAAGTTTTGCTTTTACTAGATTTTGCTATTTTTTAATATTTCTTTGCTTCTTTGTCTTCTCTGGTCATTATTGATAATTTTTTTTTTGTATCATTCAATTAACCATGAAATTTAATTTATATTCATTGTAAATAATTATTGAACAACTTTGGATACACTTTTCGATCCAAACAAAATTTTTGAGCCAAACTTTTGTTTATTGGTGTTGGATATCTCATGCAAGGTTGTCACTGATATATCCTAGGATATGTTACCGTACAGTGTTTTCTGTTGGTAATGTTTAATTATCTGTTCCATTTCCTGGGGACATCTGTGACATTACCTGAGGAAGCAATTTAACTCTCTAGGTCCGTTCCTTTAACTTTATTGTATCATAGAGAAGTTTGTGACTTCTTTCCTTGTTCCTTAGTAGTAAATATTTCAAAATGTTTTTTTACTCATAACTAGTTTATTGTTAAAATTCTTGGCATCTTTATTATGACAAATAGTTGTGGAATTAATGAATGGTTTTTATATGGTAGAGTTGATTGGTAACAAACAAAGAAAAAACTCTACCTAATGTAGAAAAATTATCGACTCTATCTGTCATATCATGCAACATAACAATTATATAGTTAGGTATGTTTGTGTTTGTTGGTACATCGAATATAACTTTATAAATTCATGCAATCATTTTTATTATTTTTGTTTTTGTTTGATTTTTTGATTGGTAATCTATGTGAGTCATAAATTTTAACATTACTCCACTGTGGCTGCATACCAACTCTTAGGACTCTAAACAACAACAATAGAATAATATTTAGCATGCTGGTCTATGATAGTGCACAAAGTTGTTTGATTCTAAAATGAATATATGTTGCTGGTAATGGTTACAACAACATAGGGGAGCATGGGGTTAAGTAAGTGGAAATCAAACTATTTTGAAAAAAAAAATCCATCGTAAAAGTAAATAAATTGTATTCTGTTAAGACAGAAAATTAAATAGATCTCTCAAAATATTTTGGCTACATTTTGTAACCAGCACAGTTTCCCAATTTAACTCACTTTTCCCTATATATAGGAACATACAATTTAGATTTTGTGTGGTAAAATATGTACAATGTTTGTTTTTTGGTTTTACGTGCTGCCATGTCTGAGAAATTAATTCAATAAACATTTCATTGATACGTAATTTATCAAAATATTGTACACACACACACACACAGCATTGGATAAAAAAAACAAAAAATTCAAGCAAGAAAGTAAATATAGACAATAAACAGAAACAATAGCAGCAACAGCAACAACGACAACAATATCGACATCAAAATTACCAGCAACAGCAACAACAACAAGAAAAATTATACATTATATATTAACGGATTTATATTTTTGGCAGACAAGTTGTCAACATTTCAAAGTCAGTTCATGTGGGTTACTTACTTTATACTCGTTCATGAGTAACAAAAAAAAAAAAAAAAAAGAAAAAGAAACACATACCGCTTAAACTTATGACTTTGTAAGATTTTATATTCTTAAATGGATTTATTGATTTTGTTTAGGAGATTAAAACATTTTCAGACGAACTTAATTAATGGCAAAGAGAATTTAAAATTATATAATTAAGTAATCGTTTACTTTATCTTTTTGTAAATCATCTCCCAACACTTGGTGTTTTCAAAACAAATTCATAAATCTGATTATAAATTATGACCATCATTTGAAACCCATTCCCATAGACCCGCTTTAATGAATTTTATTAGCGTTTATGATTATCGCTTTGTCAGTTGGTATGTCAATCCAAATCAATAGTTGATATCCATACATCCGTCTGGGTATTAAGTGTCAAACCCATCAAAGTAAAGTGTTCCGTGTATTAATGTACCTTCTATTTTGTGGCGCTCATATGTATGAGTACTTCAGATAGTTAACATGGTCAATGTTATAACTGATTTGATACAAAAAAATAAGAAAAATAAAACATTCCCATACCAAGATTGGTTTTTGATTTAATACAAATCAGAGTAACAAGATGATTTTTTTTTTTCAATTTTGGTTTCTGTTGAAAATATGTAGTGAGTAGTAAGAGAGAAATAGAACAATATATTTATGTAATGAAGGTATTGCAAACGTCATAGTCGAATATTAATTGAGTTACACAAATAAATTATTTGTATAATTGTAGTTATAATAAATATGTTGGCTTTCAGCCCTATAGGGATGGAATTTCAACAGAGAAAATTTTTTTTAACAAGAAATTTTAAAAACTCTAAAACAGATCTTTTAAACCATAATTCCTTATTTTAATTTTTTTAACCTGATTTAAATTTCAAATTTTCTTTTATGAATTAAATTACTTGCTAATTTATTCAGTAAATATATAGTTTAGAGAATAAATTTGCCTATTTTGATTCTTTTAATAGAACCAAATGAATTGATTTAAAACAAATCATTCCAATCAAACGTGGATGATTTAATTTAAAATTTTACCATGAGAAAGGTTCTGTAGATTTAAGTGAACTTATTCTTTATTCATCTGTTTGCGGCCGATTGAGAAAATTTGTCCGTGTTTTAATTCGCAACATACACTTCTCCAGTAGATCTCATCTGTTTACGGCCGATTGAGAAAATTCGTATCACCCTTTTGTGGAATTAACTCCCAGCAGATATCTTTCCTGATACTTACAATTTAAAGAAATTCAAGTCAAATGTCCACCACCACTACTTCCTATTTTATAACCTTGTCATAGCCCATATTCCTGATATCAACACTGTATTAATAGGGGGCATCCTCTGAACAAATTCAAAATTTTGCTAAACAAAAAAGTCATATACAATTAATCCTATAACTGATTCAAACAATTTATCAATTATACACCTCGAGGTATATAAAAACAAGAAATTAAAAAACTTAAAAAAAATTTTATTCAACGAAATTTTTAATTGAAGCAATTAAAGAGTTTTTTTTTTTTGTGCATACTTTTGCTAGGGTAACAAGGGGTAGAATAGACAACTGTCTGCCTCAAAAGTGCTTTGGGAATTTTGGTAGCTTCTTCTGAGGGATCCAGTGCATAGAGTACTTTGTAGTACAATTTTCTGCGTTAATGAAATAAAATTATTTTAACTTTTTGGGGATGTTTAAAATCGATTTGATTTCCCACATTACCCCAATCTCCCCTACAAACTACATTTTAAAGGGTAACAAAATTATAGGGATAAAAAGAGGTAAAATTATTTTTTAAGGCGATCTTCATTTTTTAATGATGAATTTAAAACTTTATTCACCACTGGACGTCTAATGAAAAATATAGCAAAACTTTTCATTCACTAGACGATACTAATGGAATTGTAAAAATAAACACTGATTTTTGTGGAAATTTTAGAGGTCTTTGCAGATTCGATTTTACTCATTTTCAATGGCAAACTGCACTGGAGAGCAGTGTTCATAAAAATTTGCTAACGCACTTTCATTTCGGAAACATTGATGAATTTATCTAATAGGAATAACTGCTCTATCGTCTTGGTATTTTATAAGCATCACGAATATATTAACTGTCTTAAATCTGTATTTTTATATGTTAGAAACAGAACAATTTATGCCCTATAAAAATTCTAATTACATATAAAGAATTTTTTGTGATCACAAGTTCTTAAATAAACTGTAGGGACAAATTTTGGAATTTTGTATATATGACACAGACAAAAATAATGTCGAGTTTCAATTAAAATATTTGTAAATACAATTAAACATTTAATTGAATTTGCACAAGCAAAAAATTTGTTATATTAATTATTTTTTTTTTTTGTTAATCATATCAATTTTTTATTCATATCAATTAAATTTTTAATCAAAAATCTTCAACATTTTCAATTAAAGTGATAATTATATCAATTATAACTTTAATTAAAGTTCAGTTAAAATTTTAATAAAACCTTTAATTGAAATTCCAGCATTAAATCAATTAAAATAACACCCATAATGAGCAACAAGGCCGTAGATGCCGAAAAAATGCCATCGATAATTTCCTTTAGAAACAAACAAAATTATATAAATTTTCATAAGTTACCAATAGAATAACAAACTTAAAATGCTTCTCTTATGATAATGTAGATAAAAATAAAAATTCCAACAACTAAAGAGGATTAAGTTGTGTATTTTTTTTTTTTATATAAATATTTAAAGATTTTTATTTACAACCACAAAAAAACACGTGCATATGTTAAGCTTATTCCTTTACTACTGCCACATCTTTGCCGATATCAATTCCTTCACTCAATACAAAATCATTGATCTTTTTTTTTTCTGTTCTGCTCTGTTCAGTTTTATTTTTTTATTTTGAGAAAAACCATTTGCTTTATGCTTGAAATGCCTGGCTATATGTCGGGCCATTACTATTGCATTAAAATGTCAGTCTGTCAAACTCAGAAGCACAAATCATTTTTTGATACGCATACTCTGAAGTTATTTTTCTGTGAATATAAATTTTCTTATAGTTGATACTGGTTCTATTTTACAACTCTACGCAATATACAGGCAGGACTATATAAATATTCTTCTTCATTTTACTATGAAAGTCATTTTTAATCAATTTAGTTAGAAAGCTTAAGTATAAATTGATTAATTTATCAACATAGTATGAATGTGGATAGAGAGAGAGAGAAAAAAAAACACATCTTGGAAGAAAAAAAAAAAAAACTGATTCAATATGTGGTATGTCATGGAAACATCCTGTTTTCAGTTAAACATAACTTAAGTCTACCCTCCAACTAAAGTCTGTATGATGATAAAACTACGTCAGGGTATGAGTTTACACTTAATGTCATAATAAATGTCCAATTTTGTTGTTGTTGTTATTGTTGTTGTTTGAACTTGTTTTGAATAGAAATCATTATATAATATAGTTTGATTATAGATGGAAAGAGGAACATATAAAATATGTGTAAATGTGCTGTGAACATAAACATTTCAAAAAACACGCAATGTTGCATTTTAAGATTAAAAATTAAATACAAAAATTAATATCGTAGTCATTAAAAATTATGAAATAAGTTTTTCATTTATTATATTTAATGTTTAAGAAATTAAATTGAAATTTTAAACAAAATGTTATTCGTTATTCACTCTTCAGCGCTCCTAGGCGGAAATACGTCTTATTCTTGACAAAATTGAAGATTTAAATTGGGTATTTTTATAAATTTTTATTTTGACCATTTTAACAAAATACTACAATACGATTTTGATTAATTTAGAAAAGAAAAATTAATGAATTTCGCTATATTTTTCAATATCATATCCGTCATGATCCGATCGATCAGATTTTTATTAAAAAAGTATACAGGTTGGTTGAAAAGTTCCTGCGCTCACCAAGAGATGGCACTGCTAGCCCCAAACTTTTTTTCTCAAGTTGGTATAACTGTCCTGAGAACACATGCAAGTCATTCTGTCAATTCTTTCTTTGTTTACAAGCCATTTGAAGTTGACGTGTCATTGATTTTTTTTAATATGGAAAAAATTGAATATCGTGCAGTCATTAGATTCTTTGTTTTGAAGGGTTTAAAAGCAAAGGAAATTTATGAACAATTGTTAGAAGTGTATAAGGAGTCCTCACCTTCAAAACGCACCGTTGAATTTTGGGCTGGTGAATTAAAACGTGGTCGTACCAGCCTTGAAGACGATCCACGCGAAGGACGACCAAAAACTGCCACCACAGCAGAAATCATTGAGCAGGTACATAATATGGTTAGTGAAGATTCAAGTTTGACTAAGCGTGATATTGCTAATGCCATAGGCATCTCAGACGAACGAGTACTCCATATTTTACATGAAGAATTACGTATGAAAAAACTGTTTGGAAGTTAGTGCCGTACACATTAACAATTCAACAAAAACTGGATCGAACACAAATTTCTCAGCGTAATTTGGAGCGTTTTAAGCCGAATAAAACCGACTTCTAGCGTCGTTTTATAACTATGGATGAGACTTGGATCTACCACCATGATCCTAAATTGAAACAATAACGTTTACAGTGGACTGAAGCTGGTTGTTCAGCTCCAAAGCAGGTGAAGTCACAACGATCAGCAAAGAAGGTTATGGCATCAGTTTTTTGGGATGCAAAAGAAATTTTGTTGATTGATTATCTTCAGAAAGGTAAAACAATCAACTCTGAATATTATTGCAGCCTTTTGGATCAGCTGGATGAAAAAATTCGTGAGAAAAGACCTGGTTTAAAGAAGAAAAAAATCATTTTTCATCAAGACAATGCACCTGCTCACAAAAGTGTTTTGACGATGGCTAAATTCAAAGAATTAAAGTACGAATTGCTTGAACATTCACCGTATTCACCAGATTTGGCTCCCAGTGACTACTATCTCTTCAGAAATCTCAAACAATTCCTTCCTTTTCAACCAATCTGTATTATCAATGTGAAAATGGAAATATATATGAACATACACGAGCATGCATGATCATATAGCCATAGTTCAGTATATGATCATATATTCCCATATATCCTCAGATTCAAAATTTGGGGGTATATAGCCATATATTATTTTTGTATGTTTATGACCATATAGAGTCATATACCCTCAAATTTCAGATCCGAAGATATATTCATATATTGAAATACGCATGGACATACATGTTTGATTTTTTTTAATTTCAAAAAAAATTAAATATTCAAAAACTGTGAAAGCCCGAGATTGTAACCCGTTTTTTTGAACCCTTAAACAGGAGATTGGACCGTTAAAAAATACATGTTCACTAATTTTTCTCCCTATCACATATTTTAGCGAAATCCGCGGGTGACGCTGTGAATTCCTTTCTCGTAAGTTAGCATTATATCAGTTCAAATATATCGCTTTTAAAAAAACTATTATTCAAAAAATTAAACAGTGAAATAATTTCAGATAGTTGAACCAGACCAGACTCCTTCTATGCTTCTCTGAAGCATCCAACACGTATTCTATAAATAGGTTTTCTTATGGATTTTTCACTTCGGTGTCAGTTCGCAAATAAATCAAGAAAACTGTGAGAAACAAATGCTCTCTAAAATATAGTATACTCTGTGGTTGGAAATTTTTAAAACGAAATTTAAATTATATTTAACCATAACATCCTTATCATTCTTGAATTCTTTACTTTACTCATTTGCTTTTCTTTTCAATTTAATCAATGCAAATTTGTACCGCTGTTGTATTAAATATCACTCATACGCTGTGTTGAACGCAAAAATGCAAGATAAAGAACGTAAATTCAGTTATGCCATTAAAGCCACCATTAAGCCATACTGTATGTACAACATACAAAAAAAAGATCTTGTAAGTTGAATTAAATATTCAGTAATAATTTCTGGTTGTAAATTTTAACAACACATTGCAATGCGAATAATTGCAACAATTTATATACAACAACAGCAACACTATCAGCAATTAAACAACATTTAAACCATAAGTATCAGTGGTGAACAATGTACAAATGTACTACGAGAGTGGTGCTATAGAGTTAAATAGGTGGTGGTATAAAACAATGGAAAACATGAAAAACAATTTGAAACATTTTAATGAAAAGACACTTGTTTTATCAATATGCGTAACAAGATGTTTTTGTTTTGCATCAGTGTATAAGTGTGTTGGTGTGTGTGTGTGTGTGTGTTGGTGTGTGCATGTGGGTTGTAAAGGCCATCATTTATTTACGCACAATCAAGTGACAACAATACAATGTCAACGACAATAGCATCAGTTGCATCAACATCAACACATGCAAAACATTGAAATTTCATCAACCAAGAGCATGTTAAAACCAAATGAGAGAAACAAACTGAGATAATAGAAAACGTAACAATAACCGCAATGTAATACCATTTGTTTCATTTACATCATTCATTTATTCATTCATTCATTTATTCACATACACACAGATACATCTTTAGATTTCAGCTCCTTTACTTCCCTGAAGTGCAATTTTGTCTGGTAAAGCAAATAATCAAATTAATAATGCTCCAATTATTTGTAAATTTTAAACAGTGCTTATAATAAAACAGTCTGTCCGTCTGTCTGTCCATCTCACAAACATATATATACTCACACACACACACATAGAGATATCTATTGAAATTTGCATAACTACTTGACACAAGTACACACTCACTCACATATACACTGGTAACTTTGAAAAGCTATAATTGTTTAGGTATTGTTCATGGATATTAAATTTTGCCAAGCTGTAACTATGAAATGGTATGGTAATGAGATTTTCTTAGTGGTTGTCAGTAGAAGCAATAGTTGAAGCAGCAACAGTAACAAGAAGCAGCAACAGTATATAGTAGATAGTAGGATATAAGTTGTAGCAATGACACTACAAACATACAGGATGGACAAAAGATGCGGATAATCCCCGAACGTTGAACCATTTGAAACCAACATTTCGCCATTACCTCAAAAGGATCGACTGCTGTAACCAGTCTAGAAGCGGCCATTAAAATGCGCAAAAACTAAAAGAAGCCATTGAACGTCTTATGAACCTTCGAGTTACTTAAAAGAAAAATTGCAATTTTAACTACCTGGGATTTTGAAATTAACAAAAATATTTTTAATTTAACTTAAGTAGAAACAAAATGTTGTAACTATTACCTTTTTCTGTATTTTCTCTACAACAGTTTTTTTTTGAGGATTTCAGCCTTTGCAATTAACAAAAATTTAAGATTTAACATAAATTTAGTTTTTGTTGTTTTTATTTTAATTATTAAAGAGATTCTGCTGATTTTGCCAGTTTTTCCTGCAGATCCCTATTTAGTTAATGTTTTATTGGAGATGTGAAATTTAAACAAGTTACTACTATGTGAAAGTAAATCTCATTACAATTTCTCGGTGTGTCAAATATGTAATACGTTAAATCAAATTTAGTTTTCACACCTAGGTGGCTTCTAGTATAAACAATTAGTAGTTTTACATCTCTGTTCTTTATTTCTCTTTTGATTATCATTCTCTTTGTTATAGAGATGAGCATAATGGTTCATTATGGTAACTCCGTCAATTATAGTTCATTAGCTATCGGTTAACTAGTGAGTTCAAATTGATGTTTTTTGTGTAACATTGTGCAATTTTTATATTCATTTTAAAAAAGAGGAAACTTGTTGTAACATCTCTTGTGTAAAAGTATTGTACAACTATTGCACTTTGTATGGCAAATCGACAATAATATTGGTAATAATATTTACATCAACATTGCAAGGTGTTTAGGTACCATTAGAAATATTTCTGAATTTTTATTTAAAAATTTACTTCTTTTCCTTATTACAAAATAAAATCTTTAATCTTTATTGCTAATAATTACAATTTGAAGAACACATAACTTTTTTTTAATAAAATTTTAAAACTTGAACAATTTTAGTCACTTGACAATTTTACAGTGCTATCGTTATATTTCCACTTAATAAATCAAAAGAAGAAGATTAATTAATTTTTAAAGGCAAATGTGCAAAATTGTTTGCTTATTTTATCGTTCTTTTACTTTAATACATAAATTTACCAGAAAGTAATTTTTCGGGACACCCTAATGCACATATTTGCTTAAAATTTTGTTTGTGCATCTGTCAACAATTAATTTAATTGAAAGAAATGAACTCAATAAACTAGTTGAACTAAAAGTAAACGTGGTGGTGATCTAGTTCATAACGGTTAATTAGTTGTCTCGTTTATTTGAACTAGTTCGTTCATTAACTCAGCTGTATTTTCTTAACATTTTTGGTTTTTATTCGTACAATTAAAAAGTGTTAAAATGTTTTGTTAAAATTGTGTTTAAAAAAATGCATAGTTTAAAGACAAAATCATGCATGTTCATTCAAAGTGCGTGGTGTGTTTATTACTGTTTTTGCAAAAACTTAAATAACTTTTGTGTATTTATTAAACAAACAATAAAAATAATCTCCTCTTCAGCATCCCTTAAATATATTGCAGAATAGCTGCTGCCTCCAGACAATTGTACAATAGCTGACAAACGGTAATATAATTTTATGCATTTTTTGAAGTCTTTTTTTTTAATAAAATTCCTTATTCTTTTATCACCTTACAATAATATAAGAAAAATATATTTTTTAAGGTTGCGACTCGTTATTACTAAAGGTACCTATACAACAGGTAGCATTCTCGGACCAACTTTTTGGTATTGTGTAAAAATTACCTGTGTATGTCATAATGTAAAATATTTACAAGCGATTGGTTCCTAATGCGAAAACAAGAAAAGTGAAAACTATGGCCATACAGTGCAATAAAAGAAAACAATTGTGTCTTTTGTTCAAAAGAATTGTATATGTACTACTAATTACATTACTTAGGATGAAACGACTATAATGATGCAATTATAGCTCTGTTTATGCGGGAAGCTATCAACTTCGCTTCTATCATTCCCATGCAAAAGTTGTCATAAATAACACTAAACATTGGCTTATATCAAATTTATAGAGAAATAACAAGCTAACTTTGATACCTTAATGCAGCTAATTTGACAGGGTGTATATTTTTAAGTTCTCTAATATCCTTTGGAACGCAAACAAAGTGTGGTCTTGCAATTTTATTGCAAATGTGTATTAGTTGTATTTATGCGGTAAGCTATCTACATTGGTTTATGTTATTCCTATACAAAGTTGACATAAGTAACGTTGAGCTTTAATATTAAACGTTGACTCGGCCTTTTGTCATACTCAGTCCAATAAGTTGTAGAATCCTTTTAAACAAAACATGGCACAAATGCAGAATGTATCCAACACATCAAATATTTTTCACTTTTCTTGTTTGCGAAATAAGAATCAAACGGTTTTTTGATATTTTCTAATCTATTGTACAACCTTCCAATATGACATACAAATTGCTGTTTTTTTTATGACAATACCAAAAACACAAGAAAACTGATTGGTGTATGGATACCTTTAGTATTTCAAAGTTGGCTATAATTTAAGCAATATTTAAAAAAGTTGAATTTTTTTTGTAAGATTTTTGCAAAAAAAAAACTATAAAATTGAAGATAACGTTATATTTTTCAACATTGAATAGGTAATCATGCCCTTTTTAGAAAGTTCTTTCCTTGATTCAACGTACTAAGTGTCTAAAATGTTGTACTTTGAGACACCCACATGGTAAAAAGAACAATTTTTTATTGTTATAATAGAATCAAACAAATTGACTCAATTTTAACAAATGATTGCAATCAAAAATTACTTTATTTTTACTTCTCGAATCATAAAAGAAATATTCAATCCAGTGAAAACTGAAATAAATATAAATTAGACTAAATCATCTAATTGTATTCAATATGTTTTAAAGTGATTATAAAATATTAATTGCTTCATAAAATTAATATTTTTTAAGTAAATTGATTCAAAAAAGAATTATCATTTTCATTTTCGAAAAATAACAATTTTAAAATATGCATTTTGAAAGATTTTCCTAATTTCTTTTTAATATATCAAAATCATACAAAACGAATTTTAAACAAAAAAATGTTATTAAGTTTGTATGTCAGATTGAATTTTCAGAAAATTTTAGAGTAAAGGTTATGTATATTTCAAAAGTCCTTGGTGCAGTGTTTGTTATCTCTGCAGTGGCTATGCAATTATTTGTAGTGCCTAAGAATTTCGTTATAGTAGCTAAGAATTTAGTTGTAGTGACTAGGAAGCTAGGATATTGGCTCGATGGATGGCATATTGTTCATCCTGTATGTTTGTAGTGTCCTTGGTTGTAGTAGTTGTCGTCTAAAAATGATAATAAATGTATAAAATATTGGTTGAAAACAATTGCTCATTAGCAACAATATTAAGTAAAATATATTTATACACACTAACATTGACTTTATACACTACTTCTTCTTCTTCTCCTTCCACTTTTTGGAATACATACATAAGGTTGCCAAATTGACAAAAAAATGTATAAATTAAATTCACTGATTTTTTAAGGTACATTTGTTTGGAAAAGCTAGTAAATGTACAAAGTTTTTATACCAAATTTAGTATAGTATAGGGATTTTGTAACTTTTTGACGACAAAATTCGGTAGTTACATTGTCAAGATTCGATAATTAAAATTCGTTTAAAGTTATTCTCTAACTTATATGTATGAAAATGTATTTTTAGTTTGACTCGAGATCATAGGAAAAGTTTTTTTCAAATGAAAAATTTTTTTCCCTTATTTTTTAATTTTAGTAAACATGGAGAATACACAGAAAAAGTTATTAGACACCAGCCGAATGGAATGCATTTTCTGGTCAGCTATTCTCTAACTATTTCCTATCCATACTTGTAGTTGGGTAGAAATTTATTTGAAGTTTAAGTTTACGATTTTTGTTGTTACTTTATAAAATTTCAAAGCAAATAAATTTCAAATTAAAAACTGTTGTTTGTATCTCTTGTCAATAATTTCAAAAAATTAGGAATAGCTTTTTCGGTAACTCAACTGACAATTATCTTTAGCTAAGAAATCGGTAAAATCATTAAAAAAATTAGAGAATTGCACTACAGGGCTAATAATGAATAATACAAAATGTTTCAAAAAATTTAACAAAAATTCAAAACAACCTAAATCGAAATGTTAGAGAGTCCCTTGTGACAGTTGCTGTAAATTCATGTAATTTTTAATTGAAATTTTCTTTTCCAAATATTTAATAAATAATAGTTGTTTTAAAGAAAACAGTATGTCTCAAGTCGGTTGATATTGAAAATGACCAAAATCTGCCGAGCGAAAAAAAGGTTATTTCAAAAATTTTTTATACAAATTGTATATTGGATTTTATGTCACTTTTACAAAATATGTAATTTAAAAATAATTCAATTAAAAAAGTAAAGAACTTTTCATTTATTTTTAAGTGCTAATAAATTAACTTTCAATATCCCCAAATTATAAATTACTTTTCATTTATTATAACTGTTACCAATCTAACCACAAATCCATAAAACAAAAAATATTTCCTTTGTTTCATAGTTTAAACTGTCAACAAATTAACTATAAAATCCGTAAAAATAAGTGATATTTCATTTATTTTGTTTTTATAACAGTACAACAAAGTCGGTTTATACCCTTTAAATGTTCTATAAAATGGAAAATCCGAGACAGTTTGATATTTTGCTTTATTTTCTATCCAAAATTAAACAAAATCTAAGAAATTCTGTTACACTTGGCAACCCTAATCTAAAACCATAAGTTTACTTATATATTTAAATTTATTCTATGCAGATATTGTACAATTCCTTTCTATTTTTTTTTTTTGGTTTTTTTTGTTGGTTGGCTTGTATTTCAGTTTGCTTTAATTTTCTATAAGAACAATGGTAATTTACAGTTTCACTAAGGACTTCTTGTATCTCTTTTAAGACCCTGATGTTGCTATTATTTTATATTGGTGTTGTTGTTGATGTTGCTTCTTGTGGTGTTTCGATGTCGATGCTCAATGAATAACAAAATTTCAATTTACTTTAACAGTAATTGAACTAATTTTCTTGTGCAAACAATTATTAATAAATTATAATGAAAAAGTTTGTAAAATTAAGGCTCAGTTGGACAAATGCACACACACACACACATTCACACACATAGTTATATAGAGACTACATAAAATTTAATTTAAGTTAAACATAATATAAGAAAACCATTATAGAACATTTTATAATTGGTTCATTGTAAATAAAATCTATTGGGTGTTTACGGACACTTGTTATGTGAAAGAATGAAGAAAGAATGAAGAACGAAGTTTAGAATTTGTCTGTTGGTCTTATGGTTGGGGAGTTTTTTATTTTGGGGTAAACATTTCTTAAGGAATCATCAAACTTAAGCATGATAGGCTAATATTATTGTTTGTCCAATATTTTGTTGTAACATAAAACAGATTTATTTTGTTATTTAACAAGTGAAAGATAATTGACTGTTGTTTCCTGAGTTTATCATTTTCTACTTCTTCTTCTTTTTTTAGAAACTATGCTTGATATAGTTTGTTCTCAGCCGTTGATAATAGTGCCTGGGTATATTTTTTAACTATGGCTTTTCCTACCATTCCATACATCATAATCATAAATTTTCGTTCAATCACTTTTTTTATTCTACCAATTTAACGCATTGAAATGAACCAAATTTAATAACATGGGTGGTCGGTCGGTTAGTTATGCTCAAAGTCATGTATTACACTGTGTAACACTAATGTAAACGCTAAAAAGCTCAACAAATTCTCAAACTATGCCACACAAAGAGGGGTTATAAATTATTTTTAAATACAGAGATATTAATATTTATATCGTTGCTTGATTTTTAATAAAAATTTTATAGTATTAACAAACAACTTAACAATTCGACAATTTAATTTGTAACTATAATTAATTTGTTTGTGAATACAACAAAATTGAAAGTATTTGTTTATTTATTTTATTTATTAATCATATAATTACAAATTATATGTTAATACCCTAACCGAGCACTAGCAACAAAGGCCTTCGGCTCGTTGTAGCGAAAACAGACCAGAGCCTCTGGTGGGAATTGAACCCACGACCCCCGCACTGATAAGCTAGCACGCTACCAACTAGCCTACCGGGGCGCTCTAATTGAAAGTTAGCCAACCTTTTGTCTTGGAAAAAATTTTTATTATCTGGTCTGAATGGCTAATTTTCACCTGGCATATTTTTTATGATGGGGTGATATTCAAAATTCAAAAATAGCGTGTTCAGATAAATGGGTTAGGAATTCGTAGTTGAAAAAAATGTACGATTTTGAGAACATTTTTAAAAAATGTAATTTAAGCTTTTAAAATATAAGTGTTGCCCGCTGTTATAGTTAGCTAAAAACATTGGTTATTGTTTTTGAGTCCACCATCATTGCTCCTTTATGTTTTATATGTCGTTTGTTTGGTTATTCCTTGTACCAAAATCTGTTTATAACTTTGTTTTATTAGCCCATTGTATGTCATGTTCGTTTGTTAACCGCAACGTAAATTCCCAATTGACCATTCAAGTGCTTAGCTTTTAGTTTATGAACTCATTTTTGCTCTAAGAGTGTGTGCTGTTGCAACAACACATTGTGCTTTGTGTGTTGCGATGCGATGCAATGCGGTTCGGTGGGGCTACCAAGTCAAAACTATCAATTTAATAGTATTGAATGTTGAAGTGCATTTATCAAAAATCGCTTATGAAATAATAGTTCAAGACAACATGCGTTTTATAGATTACCAATGTGTGTAGTAAGTAATTTATAAATTGTCCTTATAAATTCTTCTGTATGAGGAGGGGAAACGGGTATTTTGGCATTATTGCTAACCCATGCATGCAATAACAGCAAACATTTATTCCACTCGCCATCAAATGTAACATATTTATTGAATATCAGCAGTATAAGGGATTTGAAAATTTAATAGTTACACTAAAAGAAATTGTGATTAGTTTTGCAATCGCAATTTATGTTGTCGAACACGTAACTGATATGTTTCAAAATGTGCAACAAATCTTATATCTTATATCAAAATTCAAAGAGCTTAGCTGGGAATACTTTCTTGCTAAAATACTCAATATATTCAGAAAAGCTTAAAATTTCCTAAAATTTATATGTATATTATTTTCCTCAGTCAGTTTCGTGATCATGCAAATTTTCCTTTCTAAATAGATTTTTTATAAAACTCAAATATTTGTAATAATGGAGTATGCACAGACAAAGTTATTGGACACCACCCGAATGGAATGAATTTTTTGGTCAGCTACGACCTTTATCAACATTCTTCATGTACCTTGTATTAGTTTTATTCACAACTTTAAAGAAAAAACAAGTGAAATCTAAACCCACGTTAATTTATTGAGTTAAGATGAAATTTTCTTACGAACTCTAGCTATGTTTAGTAGTTTTTATATAAAAATATGCCATATCAGCAGTTAGCTGATATTAAAAGACATGAGCTTGTTTTCTGTTTCCCTTTTTTGCTAATGCTAGACACGTTAAACCAAGTTGTTTACACATGGTTTGTTTCTAACACTGATTTTATTCTAACACTGATTTTATTCTAAACTTTATTTTTTCATTCATAACTTTTTTACTGCTGTCCCGATTTTTGCTTTGAGTAAAAAATAGAAACTCCGCTTGCACCTAGATGGACATTTTGTTTAACTGATATATACCCTCATCACATATGTGTAGGGTATAAAAATAAATTCGGAACATTTTTTATATTTAAAATAATGCAAACCCTAATGGGTACCGAATTATTTTATGTTTTACAATAATGGTAAAATTATCTTATTATAAGTTAACTCATTATTATACGATTTAAAGTATTGGCTTTCATTATATTATTTTTGTGAATCATTTTTTGAAAAAATTTCTAAAATTTACATACTATTATAAATTTTTCTCCATGTACCTAAAATTTAATATAAAATCTGCTCAGAAAAATTAAAAAAAAAACTGCAAACCATCAGATGTGATTTTATACCATTTATTTTACAACGAACATTTCAAAACGAATCTTGAACTGTGAATATACGAGTACAATCTTGCGTTTAATACGAGCGACTGTATAAATAAATGATCCTATTACTATGACTAGAGATGAGGTTGAGGATGAGGCTGCAAAGATGGCTATTGCTGCTAACAACGATCATTGACGACACTTCCAATTATGTTGCTAACAAGGAAACATAAATTTCAACATTGACGACAACGACAACAACGACGATGAGCTACATGAACAACAAATAAAAAATAAAAAGTACAAAAATAAAAAATCGCAATTTCTTGGAGAGTAATGGAAACTACTAGTGATGTAGGAGGGGCGATGGAAGCATTTTATTTCTTTTTTTCCTTTTCTTTGTGTTGGCAATAAAGCCTGGTTAACAGATTTTAAGAGGTAGTGAGTGAATGAGTTTTTAAGTTAAGCTTAAAGTCCAACAACGATATAATAAAACAACAACAGTATGCGTTACCTTTTTTGCCAACAAGGAAGGTCTCCTGAAGGGAGGATGAACGTTTGTATTTAAAATTTGTATACACTGTTCATTCATATCAAGAAAAATGCAAAGTAAAAATTTCTGTTCCAAAGAACCGATTATGGAAAAAATTCTATTGATTCAGCTCCTATTCTACTATAAGTTAAATCAGTGAAAATTTTTAGTTCAAACAAATTTAGTTTCATAGAAATATTTCAGATATAGTTTCATGGAATCGACTACAGGAGATCCAGAAATAGATAACCGTATTTACAAATTTCCTAGAATTTTTAATATTATATAAAATATATAAACTGGATGACAGATATTTTATAGGGCTATCCAAAAATGCATTTTGATCATTTGCCAATGTCCGATTTTAATGACTTAAAATTTTTTTATATACTTTAAGATTTTTATATTACTTAAATCGGAGTATAACCCCAAAAATTATATAAATAGAACATTTTTGGTTTTCAAATTTTAGTATTGTCATTGTGCTTGTTGGTAAATCATCTTACTCATAATACATACCATTTTTTGGAAGAAATTAAAACAAAAGTACCAATTTTTGTCATCTTTTCCCATCTAAACAACGGTCAACTTTGTACATATTGTTATTGTTTATCAATATCCGAATTTCAACCAAATTGGCGTGTAAATAATCAGGTACTGAAAGCATCCTGGGGCAATCCTTTATTTGTCTCTAAAGTAAAGTAATAAACATTTTCTAAGAAACATAGCTGCTAAATCTCATTTTAAGGGGTAAAATGGGTTTCAAAATTGTTTGAATTTTTTTTTTTTGCTTAAGAACATTTTAATATTTCTATCTTATCTTTTATTTTATCTTCAAAATACTTTCTTTGGTATAAATTTGCTAAAAAAAAACAAAGGAGACAAGAAAAAGTGGAATCGTTTTTTAACCCCTCTTTTATCAGACAAGGCAGCTAAAAAACACACATGTGTCTCTATTTTATCAACACATATATGGGAGTTTTCTTCAGGATACAATAAATAACTCTCAAATTGAAGGCATTTCTTAGAGAACAGTCTGTAACCGCTGCAGTTAATTTTGTCTTCTTTACCACTCATCAAAAATTCAGCACAATTGCAGTTATATCCCTGAGAAGACCTTCCTTTTTAGTTTATTATTTTGATGGTTGGATACCTGGTAGTTTTTTCTACTCTTAACCAATGGGTGATGCATAGTGTAGTCAATAAAAATAAAAAATAAAAACTTCCTAGCTGAAGAAAAATAAGATTTACTGCACAATTTGCGGATGTTAAAGTTTTAAATCGCAGAGAAGGAAGAGGTTATAAAACAGTGACCAAGAAACAAAAAAACACTGCAAATACAATCAATGAAATTGACAATATTCTCTAGCGCTGATGACGACGACGACAATAATGTTTAACTGGAATGATGGTGGTTAGTGGTTTTGTATGTGTGCTGTGGTGCAGTGTGGCGATGGTCATAGTGGTGTGAAGGTGTAAAATGTATGTTTTCAGTTTAGATATATGTTCTCAACTTGACCATGCGGTTGGGCCATTTGATATCATTTTCAAATTAACAATTTTACAAATTTATTACAATTCTGGGATTATGTTTAAATTCTACACTTTTTTTTGTACAACAAAATTGGCAGTAAAAAGGTTTTGTTATAACTTGCAATTTACCATTAAAACTGGTCTAGTATTTCTTTAAGCCAACATTTTTCTAACATTTCTATTAACTTTTTTTCAAAACATTTTTGCACTTCTCCAACTAGTTTTTGTTTATTATAATTTAAATAACATTTCGGTTGGTTTCAAATGATTTGCAATTTAAAAAATGATTGTCAACAACCACTAAACCACTAAAGGTGGTACAAAGATGTTCTCTCGAAAATAAGACTTGTCTGTCCATTTCTGCACCCGTCTGTCCGTTTGTCCATTACATACGTTTGAATGTCTTTTAAGTTATTAAGTGCTCCAAATCTCGTTGATGCCAAACCTTCGTTTTGCCAAATGACAGCAAAATATGTAGAACAAGCAACAGAAGCTTTGAATGTAACATGTAGACAGACAGTTTAGTACAAGAGGCTTGCGCTCTATGATATGGTATAGAGATCGGGATTTTTTTATACTTTTTTTTTTTTTTGCAATTGCTGCAATGACATGCGCGTGCGCCCGAGTGTACATACATACATATTTCTTAAAACTAGGTGGTTGTTACAAATTTAAATATGATTTAAGATGGAGAGACCTGAGCTAAGTTTGCCTTGTTTAACGTAACTCGTTGTCAACAGCAACAACAACATTTGACTGTTTATCGCAGGAATTTATGCAACTTGAAATGCATTGAAGTTGGTTATTATAAAGATCTATGACTACAAAAAATAAAAATAATCATCATCATCATGATTTGCAGAGAATGTTGCAATAGTTTAGAATATTTCTACGATTTTTTTTTCTTTCAACTTCTTAAGACCATAAAATAAAATACATTGAGTCAAACAAACGTTGAAAACGTGTTAGCCGTAGTATTGTAGACAATTTCGTTAACATTGAATAAATTTTAAAAATTTCCCCTTTAACGCATTATTTTGTAGGATTTTTGTTGTGCTGTTTGTTCATTGTCGTAATAAATAGTTAAAGATTGAGAAAATACATACAACAATCATTAGCATCATTAGCATTGATGGCCATTGCAACAGGAGACACCACAACTCTTTATTGTTTGTTGTAGTTAGTTGTTGTCATCAGAGAGTTTGTCAATGTGACTGTTAAAGTTTATGTTTTGCCTGACAGGCTCCATTACACCACAACATATTCCAAATATCTTGAGTTTTTCTTTTTCTTTTAAATATATTTCCCTACTTCACGTATGTGTGTGTGTGTGTGTGTGTGTATGTTCCCAACTTCTTGCGTCATTTGCAAAATGAACAGGTCTGTCAAAATGTGCATAAAATTGTTTACAATGGCCTTTAAGTATAAGATTGAAATAGAGTCTCCAGCTATTATTGAGGAAGCTTGTTTTTAGTTGTTTAAATTATTCCCTTGATTTATATGGACAATGTTCTGGTACTAACAATTCTACACACTAACCCAGCAATATATTGTAGGAATGATTTTTTGCAAGAGATGTGTAAGGATTTTATATACTTTTTTCATTCACAGATTCATCCTTTTATGAGATACAAATTCGGTTTTAAGAGATCACTGGTTTCTTGTCAGATTTAAATAGAAAGCAAGTCTTTAAGCTTTTAGAAGATCTTTGCAATATTCAAACAGAAATCAATCCTGTGGGTTTATTGGATTTTCGTTTACGAGATCTTACTTAATTTTTAAAGGGCCATTTGTGCTATTTGGTTCAGAGGTTATGGTGGGTTTGTAATATTGCTTTTTAAAGCATTTATCGTCCGTTGTTATCTCTTTAACGGGATATGAATCTAAATTCGTTGCCACTTTGAAGGCCTTGAAATTCGACACTTTAATATTGAATTGTGAGAGGGATTGTATTAAATTCCTGAGCCAATTCCTTTGGTATGCGATGAGACAATACTTTGAATAATACATTTGTAACTATTTGGACAAAATAAATCTGTAAATTTTCGAAAAGAAAAGCTCATTATTAATTCAAGGACTCGATACGTTTTTTAGAAGATAATTGTGGATCTCTTAGGAGATTATTATTCAGAAAAGGGATCATGTAACTATAGGAATGTTGTCATTTAGTGAGCCAATTGTAAATTTATCACATAAAAAAAATCAGCCATAAATTAGAATAATTTTTAAGGAATCAAAACACGGACATTTTAAAAAATATTAAACCATTTTACAGATTCAATTATTTGGTGTTTTATCGATGAAATCATTGGCTTAATGAATTAGTTGAATGAAGTTTAATTAGAGATATTTCGTAAGATTTGCTGGGACATTTAACATAGTATAACTAAATCTTAAAAAAAAGCTCTTTACCTGTACTTTATTTTAAATACTTGCATAATAGTCGTATATTTTCTTATTTTATTTTTATTTACCGTTTTTTCTACTTGTAGTAGTTCATTCTTTGTGTTACTATTGTGTCCTCTAACCCATCCCCATAATCATCATCCTCGTCATTATAGTGATGTTTTACAATACATTTTTTTTTCCAATTTTAAACATTTGTCTGTTAAGTTTGTGTCGTTTAACGATTTAGAGAAAAAAAATGAAACAAATTTCAACGGAAATGCAATTCTTTAGCGACTCTGTTTTTTTTTTTTTTGTAATAAGAAAACATTTAACTGCAAATGAGATTTTAAACATTTTTCTCTATGGCCTTCAATTCATCTTCTTTCATTTTACTAGGAATAACTAACCTTTTGTTAGGTCTTTAAAAATTAATCATCTTTGTAGTTTAATCTAAGGATTCATTCTTGTCTTTTTAAAGACTTCAGCTTAGAAGAGAACACAAAACAACACATTGTTTAAAGGTGAAACATGATTAAAGTATAAAAGAAGATGTGTAATTTGTTTGAACCATTAGTTGGTTTGATTACCGGTATGGTTTCCTTGGTTGTCGACAATTGCTAGGTTGTTAACGCCCCAGCGTGCAATAGTGTGTTAAATTCATATTTTTCATAACAAACAATTAGTGGTATACTAGTTTTCATTTAAAAGTTAGTGATGTGTTGTTGTCATTGAGAATGCATTTTTTTTTTTTCTAAATAAAAAGTAATCGGGTTAAAAACAAAAATTCAAGTCGGGAATAGAGGAAATAATAATTACATTAAAAGTTCACCATATATAAGTATTTTCCCTGAAGCATAATTCATGCCTACCGCAATCAAATGTCCTTAATTACTTACTTTAAAATGGGCGGAATTTTCGTGGGAAATGTTAACTTATTTTTTGAAATGTTTTGTTATAAAATTTCCTTATAACAAAATTTGACAGCATCATTATGAAATTTGGCAAAAAGTGCATGTTCAGATGACGAGATTGATTATTTGAGATGTTGATTTGCAACAAAGAAATTGCCTTCACACATACATACATATATAGAACCATTATTTGGGTTAAATTTGTCTCATTTTCACCACCTTGAGCTGAATTTTATTTTTGTAGATTTTTATCCCGAAAGCTAAAGTAACCATTTTCTGTTGTTGTTATACATATATTTTCGTTAACGATCAAACTGATTACTTAACTTACAACCCTATAAAAAAAATATTTAGTCTTTACATACTTTGTTTTTGATATTGTTTTTTTTTCATGCAGCTGCAACGCCCAGCACTTGTTACACGTGTACAGTACAACTCTTCTTGTACACAAAAAAAAAAACAATTCATAACTTTACTGATGGTTGATTTTTCAGTTTGGTTGTTTGTTGCAACAATAACTGGCAACAAGATCAACAATATTATGAACAGTAACTAATTTATAATACGTATTTACTGCGTACAAGGTACTGCAGCATGTTGTTTGTAGCATGTTGTCGATAATTAGTGCTTGTTTAGCGCACAAAGCCATCGTAGTAGTATTGTTGTTGTATCGCATTGCTTATGGCTTTAAGTTAAATTAAGTGCAATAAGTACAACAACTACAACAATAGTGTATTACTTTTTCAGACTTTATGGTTTTCAAACTATTGGTTGGTTGGTTGTTTGGCTGTTGAATTATCATTTTTATAAAAGAGCCATAAAACTAATAACATTTATTATACAAAAAAAAAATTGAAAACAAGGAACAATTAAAAGATATTTTGAACAGAATTTCGTAGAAAATGATAATTAAATTAAGGAGATGGTTGCGTTTTTATTGTAATTTGTTTTTTGAAGGACTAAGAATGTCCCAAACTTTGATAGAACGCGGAAATTTTTAAAATTCTTGTTTTTTTTCTCACTAGTAGCTGATGGTTGAAGCAATTTATTTATTTTTGACCTGCCCTAAAGTAAACTGTTCTCTCTATTAAGTTCAAATATATTTAACTTTAGCGAAAATTTATTTGCTCATAATCGAAGTAATTTTTAAAATTTTCAGAATACCTTGGTAAACCTGTGCCCAAAGGGTGTACACTAACAATAGCATTTAAATTAACCGCAGCAAAAATCTAGTAAATTTTCCTAAAATAAAATTAACTACAAATATAGTTAAAAATAACTTAAATGTAGTTAAAAACAAAATATTCCAATATTTTCACCTCAAAAAATTTTTTTCATCACTAAAACTTTCTTCAGCATAAAAAATTTTGTTCACCTCAAAATTGTTTTTCAACCATAAAAATTTGTTTTCACATCCAAAAAAGTTTTTTACCTCAAAGATTCGACACAGCCGAATTTAAGCCTTCATCAATTATAAATCTCATTTCGACCCTTGTGTAGGCATACTTGGTTGCGGTCATGGACGGGTTAAACACCTCTATAAGTGGTTCGAATGGTCTCATTTTCTTCTTTCGTACTCACAAATAACTGATGCAAAATGTGGTTAAAATTATAAACGTAGACGAGAAATTGCCAAATTCAAGCAGCGGGCACAAACGAATATGATTGTAAAACATATAATTTCATGTCTTTGGAAGTTTTCTCTGTCGACTCAAAATTTGTATTACTGAACTGTATTTTATTTTTTTAAAACTTCCTCTCTCCTAAGCTTTTGTTATTTCTCAATGTAATACTCTGATCTCTTTTTAAATTAACTTAAATTTTTGTTTCCGGGTTTCTCGCATATAAATGGCTGCTCACAGTTTTATTTTAATACTCAAGTTGGTTGCATCCCTGTCAATCTAATTTATTTTTCATCTCTCATCTTTCATGTCTCATCATTTGTTAATTGGGAAATTGATTTAGATTTAACAGTTTGATTTATGATTTCAGTGTCAAAATCCAATTCTGTTAACATTTAACACAATTCATTGTAGATAATTCTAAACAATTTTTCTTCCTTTTTAATAATGTTAAATGTTTAGCAAACGTCGGCTTTGTGAGACTAATGTTGGAAAAAATTAAAGAGATGGATTCTTTTGTAAAAGATTTTACGTGATTTGGGATCATTAAACATTTGCTAACTAGTATCATGTTGAGCTGTCATAATTCGCTCGTACATACGATATTATAAACATAGCTACAAACATATGTTTATATGTGTGTGCATGTGAGCGAGCATAGTATGTATGTGTGTGTTTGTTATTGGCCAAGTTATTTAAAGGATCTTTTCTATCGGTAGGTATGTCTACGTTTTGTCTATAGCTTAACTTGATATCTGTCAAGGCTGTCCATCTAGGCTTAACCACAAATGACCGTTCGTCCGTCCGTCTGTCTGTTTATAAATCTAAATAAATGTCTGTCGGTCAGTCTAGAGATGTTAGAGTGTGCGTGTGTGTGTGTAAGAATATGTTTGTATATGTGTAAGTTTTTATGTTTTTCCCATCTTGAGAATCTATTTATACAATAAACATATCAAAATTTTATAAATGGAGTTATTGCTTTGTTAGTACCACAGACAATGTGACTGACTGACTGATGGATGAAAAGTTGGTTGCCATAGAATGTTGTTGGCTTGAAAACAAGTTGGGACAAACTTGTTAGGAATGTTGTAAAGAAGACGAACGAACGAACGTTCAAATCAAAGAAAAAATAATAATTCTTTAAGCAAATACTAAACGTAATACTCTAATACTCATTACAGCAACAACAGCAACTTCAACAAACTCACATTTGTAAACACTTTTACACATAAGAATACAACTTTACGTCTAATACTTTGTTTAAGAACAACATACTCGTACATACAATTTTGGCATATGATGGATTGTTGACGGTATAGTTGAATTGTGAAATAGACATAGAGAGACGGACGGACGGACAATGAGACAATGTGATAGACAGACATATGGTTTGATAAATAGTTGGATAAATGAATTGATATCTAAGCACAGCCTAAAAAATCTTTTCTTTTTTTCATTTTCTCACTCAGCCAGTCAATAAATACTGTCGTTTTTATGTTGCGTTAATGTGCAAAATTGGCAAATGGTTTTGAATACATGTCTATATGTCTAAGGCAAGAGCAATTTGAAGTTTAAGCCTAGTCAATCTTTTTCCTAATGCTTATTTATTTGTTGCAATGACTTTTATTTGTCATTGTCCAAAACGAAAAAGAAAAAAAAAATATAATTACAGAAAATATATATTTCTTCCACCACATCCTAGGATCAGGATCTTAAAATAATGTATTGTTTATTTGAATGTTGTGTGGATACTGCTGTGAGATACAACTGCTAGAGATGAAGCAAAAAAATGTCTCAAAATAGCTCTTTTGTGAATGATTTAAGCAATTTAGGGATGTTGTTTGTATCAGTTTTGACTCGCGCGATTTGCCGTCAATTAAGGTATATCAGACGTATTTAGGGTCTACTTGAGAATGCATTAAATGTTTCATTTTTAGTTTAAAAGAGAATTCTTTGTATTTAGTCGGTAATAAATTTCAATTTAATGTATTTCACAAATTCAACGGCCCTTTTCTTCCCTCGAGTTCACTTCGTACTGAAAAATACTTATCGACAAGAGTCTTTTCGGCTTCAGATTCGGCATGTGATCGTCTTCCGACGCGGGTAGATGTTTATGAGGTAGTGGTCATCTGACTCGGTTCCGATATCCTCTGATTGGAATCTCCTCGGCGGAGGAGTCGCATACACTTCCGATCACCTAGGTGGCGTTGATCAATAGCACAAACCGCGAAAACTCTAAAGTTATGTTTGTTAGCTTAGAATATACCGCAAACAGACTACAAAGGCAGAAAAATAAATAAAATATTTTAAATTAGAGAGAATTTTCGAAACTTCTTAAAATTTTTTATTCCAATGAGAAATATAAAATATCTCTTTAACCCTTTTTTACATCATTTTTTTCTGAAATAAATCACTGTAATGTAATTCATGTTCTAGATTAGGGAAAAAATATTTAAAAAAAATCTTAGTATAAAAAATAATATAAATAATCAAGAAAAAAAAACATTATGATGGAAATATCCATCACCATGTAAAGTCACATGTTTAGCTGAGTACTAAATAAATGAAATATAAAACCTTAAATAGTAGAAAAATAAAAAAATACAAGGAAATAAAATAGGGTATTAACATATAATTTGTAATTATATGATTAATAAGTAAATAAATAAATAATTTTTTCATTATTTGAAAATTTTAAATAGTAGAAAAATAAAAAAATACAAGGAAAAAAATAGGGTATTAACATATAATTTGTAATTATATGATTAATAAGTAAATAAATAAATTTTCCTAAAAATACAAAAGATTCTACACTTTTTCTAACCACAACAAACATCGAGGCGATAAGTTCAAACCTGTTAATTTATAATGATGCTTTTTTTTTGACAGCTGTGCTCCAATTTATTCAATAGTCATACAAAATGTTGCGAGCAACAACCAATTTACAAAACAGCTGTTTGTGTGCATTTTATTGTTCAATAATTGTTATGATGTAAATTTCCATCATCATGCAAAGAAGGGTCTCCTTGGAAGATATCTTCTAAATGTTTGCAGAGTTTAACGATGTTTGCATAGTTTAATGATGATCATATTTTATTAGGAGAACTAGATATCGTTGATATCTTTTGTTCGGGAGAACGTTACAAATAAAATTTTAAAAAATCCACTTACGATTTACGATGTAGTTGGGTTGAGTAGTCCGTATTTCCAGCACCGTGACCAAGTAGATCTATTGTGCACCCTCTAGTATTTTCCTCAGTTGTTCTCCAGTGTAGCCTTGAGTAGCAGTACAATGTTGTTCACCTCCAACTTTTTGTATTGTTCCTCCATTATATCAGGTCTGCCAAATGTGATAAATCGTAGGTATGCAAAGGCAGGACATTTAGCCATCACATGCTTCATGGTCTCCTCATCTTCCATACAATATCTGCCTGTCTGCATCTCGATCATGTCCTATTTTATTCAGGATGTAATTACATGGATAGTGTCCTGTGAGTGCTCCGCATAGGAGTCTTCGATTTGGTCTGTTCATCTGAAGGGTTTCTCTGCTCCTTTTTTCATGGTATGACAAGAATTTCTTTGAATGTTTCAGTGGTTTCTGTTTGTTCCAATATTCAATGGATTTCGTCTTGATCAGATCCGATATCATACTTGTGATGTCCTTTTTCGTGAAACCAAATTGAGGACACGGGCCTATAAATGGCAGTTCCGCACCTAGTCTCGCTTGTTCATCAGCTTTTTCATTGCCTTCATGCCCACTGTGACCTGGTACCCAAATAAGTGTTACCTTATTATTGGTTGCCAGTTGGTATGGCACTCTAGCTCTGATCTATGGTGATAGATGGGATTTTTCAGGGCCTTTATTCTTGAGTTGCTAAACTGAAGGCGTCGGTGTGGCAATAAAGTTGATTGGATACATGTTTATTTTATTTGTTCGTGCCAGATAGCAAAATCGTAAAAAATCCACTTAAAAGGGATACAATTACTATAACTTTGAGGTTTTCCTTTATTAAAAGTAAAAAAAAAATTAGGCCTTTTTCACTTCTTAAATCCCCAAGACAACTCATGTAAGATTGATCTCAAAATTGACGAAGATCTAAAGCTCTAGCTTGGAATACTTAGCTAATTATTGATTTTTCTGTTATTGTTATAATAAAAATTTGTTGGAATTAAAGAGTTTTGAAGAATTTGTTGGAGTTGAAGAATTTTGCAAATTGTTAGAAATGTATATTAAAGCAGGCTAAAGATCTACTACAGATTTTTATAAATCTTTCTAAAATAATTTCACTGTTTAAACACTCTGGACTTGAGTATGTTATTGTCAAATCTTGTTTTTAATTTCATCTATCCTCTTTGGGTTAGAATTTTGTAAGCTTCCAATTAACTAAGGTATGACAATGGGCGTAACAATGGTTAAATGAATTCTTAAACATGCACTTTTTTCACATTCACATTTTGAAACTTATAGACGTTCGGTTAAAGATCAGCTATGAAACTTACCGTTGTTCTGCTTTTTAGCAATTTTAATGTTTTTTCTTTTTTTTCTTCAGTTTTCGCTTAAAAAGGCGGCGGCATCTTATACACGTCAACTTGTATATCGACCTTATGTTGATTTATTACCAACGATAACACAAGTTCATCAACACAATCAGTTTTTTCATACTCGCAATAAATGAAGATCGTAATTTTTTCATATTAAAAACAAGATGAATTCTTAACCAAAAAAAAAAAAACGTTATTATTAAAAATTTTAAAAGCTAGTGGCAAGTAGTAGTTGTGGTAGTAGTAAGTTGTGGGTTGTGTCCCTTAACGGTATATTTCGCATTTCTTGGCATGTTTCTACCTGTTTAAGCCTGCTTGTTTTTGGTTATTTCTTTTTTTTATTTTTTCTGTTGATAATGTTAAGATTTTAAAGTGATTTTGCCATTTGTACGCGTGAAAAGATCTTTTTGTGTTGATAAAGATCGGGCAGGATATTTAAACGATAAATGAGCTTAAATTCATTGTAAAGTAGTATAGAGTGAGGTTGCCTGGCTGGTTGGTTAGTTGGTTTGTTAATATCTTGCCATACATAATTTCACCCAAATGTTATGGAATTTAAGTAATTCTTTAATGATGCAAAAAAGGTTATGCTTACATTTGTCCTAAGATAAGATTTTTTTTGTTATTTTTTGTTTTTGGAAATCAAGTGAAACATAACATTAATTGAAGTTAAGATTGCTATAGATAATGAGTAGAATGTTGTGATTCTTTTTTATGTTAAAAGGGGATGATCAACATAAACAATTGCCTTAAAGAAATTTGCCTAAATTTAAAATGTAAGCTTCAAGGATTTTAAGAGATAAATATCTTTTGCCGATTTGTAAGAATTTGAAACTCAAATTGTTGAATTTCGACAAAAGGGTCGAACAATGGGCGTTGTGGTATACTGTTACACAGAAGATTGCGGGTTCAATTCCCAACGACAGCGACAGCAACAGCAACATTAACTACCTTATACACATCGCGATGCCCTTCTACGGTATTCACATAGCACACAAAGCTTCAGCAAATTCACCAACTCTTCATTATATGGCGAACAACAACTGTTCTAAAATTAAACATCTCGCGTAATTATACAGGTTGGTTGAAAAGTTCCTGCGCTCACCAAGAGATGGCACTGCTAGCTCCAAACTTTTTTTTCTCAAGTTGGTATAACTGTCCTGAGAGCACATGAAAAGTTGCAAGTCATTCTGTCAATTCTTTTTTTGTTTACAAGCCATTTGAAGTTGACGTGTCATTGATTTTTTTTAATATGGAAAAAATTTAATATCGTGCAGTCATTAGATTCTTTGTTTTGAAGGGTTTAAAAGCAAAGGAAATTTATGAACAATTGTTAGAAGTGTATAAGGAGTCCTCACCTTCAAAACGTACCGTTGAATTTTGGGCTGGTGAATTTAAACGTGGTCGTACCAGCCTTAAAGACGATCCACGCGAAGGACGACCAAAAACTGCAACCACAGCAGAAATCATTGAGCAGGTACATAATATGGTTAGTGAAGATCCAAGTTTGACTAAGCGTGAAATTGCTAATGCCATAGGCATCTCAGACGAACGAGTACTCCATATTTTACATGAAGAATTACGTACGAAAGATCTGTTTGGAAAGTTAGTGCCGCACACATTAACAATTCAACAAAAACTGGATCGAAAACAATATTCTCAGCGTAATTTAGAGCGTTTTAAGCCGAATAAAACCGACTTCTTGCGTCGTTTTATAACTATGGATCTACCACCATGATCCTAAATTGAAACAAGAACGTTTACAGTGGACTGAAGCTGGTTGTTCAGCTCCATAGCAGGTGAAGTCACAACGATCAGCAAAGAAGGTTATGGCATTAGTGTTTTGGGATGCAAAAGGAATTTTGTTGATTGATTATCTTCAGGAAGGTAAAACAATCAACTCTGAATATTATTGCAGCTTTTTGGATCAGCTGGATGAAAAAATTCGTGAGAAAAGACCTGGTTTAAAGAAGAAAAAAATCATTTTTCATCAAGACAATGCAACTGCTCACAAAAGTGTTTTGACGATGGCTAAATTTAAAGAATTAAAGTACGAATTGCTTGAAAATCCACCGTATTCACCAGATTTGGCTCCCAATGACTACTATTTCTTGAGAAATCTCAAATAATTTCTTTGTGGAATGCATTTTTCGTCGAATGAAGAGGCCATAGCAGCCGTAGACGGTTATTTTGCAGAGCTTCCGGAAAACCATTATAAGGATGGAATAAAATTATTGGAAGATCATTGGAACAAGTGTATTGAGCTTCTAGGAGATTATATTGAATAAAAAATATATTTCGTAACAAAAACAGTATTCTTTCATTTCGAGCGCAGGAACTTTTCAACCAACCTGTAGTGTTGTCATATTTAAAGCCTTTCATCCTTCACCACCTTTCATCTCTTCTCTATGCCCTTTCCAAAGAAAACAACACATTAATTAGTAGAAAGAATTTCCTGAGTGTTGCCAGAAATGCAATTATTGTTCTACTGGATAATAAAAACATTTATAAAATAAAAATATAAAAGTTTGAATTCCTAAAGCTAATTAAATTTATATGCAGATAAATATCCACACTAATGTTTTCTAATAAAATTTAATTTTATATTTATTAACGTTCTTACAAATATTTTTTTTTGTCTAAATAACTAACTAATAAGTTATAAAATTTTATAGTCTCATACTCATCTTTAAGTTTTAATGCTAAGAAATTCCAACTACATACATATTTATAGTCAATATAAATAAATATTTTTCTTGTTTTTTTTTTGTGTGTTGAAAGCATGAGTAACGCCCACTTGATGTCCAATAGAGATACAAAAACAGTTAAAATGTATGTTGTAAGCGCCATAACTATTTATTTGGTGAAATAACCTAAAATTTCTTTTTTAAATTACTTATTTTAATAATATTAGTTTAGTAAATTTTGTGTGCTGAAGTTGTTCAGTTTGGGATGAGATGCAGTTGCTGTTTACCATTGCTGTTGCTGGTATTTTGGATAGTTTGTCCTCAAACATCTACATATGTGGCATATAGAAATAGTTGGAAAGAATGGTTGGTTGTATGGATGGATAATTATTAAGGAGAAAACTTTATATTATTATGAGGAATGCGTGTAAAATGTTAACAGTTTGCATGATAAGACATGCCATGTTAATACTACATGCACACAGATACTCATGCAATATTAGTGCTGCTAGAAGTTGTTTAGTTCATGGTTATAGTCCTCGTATGTAGTTGTTTCTTTTTTTATATTTATTTTTTCTATAAGAACCTCGTTATTGTTAAAGTTGATGTTATGGCGGCAATAACTGCATTATGTTTTAGCTGTTGCTGCTTAAAATTGTTCGCTTTTGGTTATTTTGTTTTTTTTTTTTTTGTATTATTTCATTGTTGTTGGTTAACAATAATTGCCTCAGCAGAAGCATCAGCAGTTCCATGGCGGTTCCGCTTATTGCACATTAAATGAGTGTCACGCCCACTTAATGGTGTGCTGATACCAGTTCACTTGTAAAAAATGTTTGTATGTATTTAGGAAAATTGCCAATGCTATTCAAAGCAATTGCTAAAAGTCAAAAACTATAGTACCAGACTAACGACGACGACTACGACAATGGCGATAGCTATTGGTGCAATACTTAGTTGCTGCTATTGTACAGTTCATTAGCAAAATATTAAAAGCACAATTTTTTCTAAATTTTGAATTTTAATCTTTCAAAAAAAATCTATTTTGAATCTTGCAAGTTTGAAATGGTAATATAATTTCAAATCTGTTAATTTTATGGTGAAAAGATGGTGTGTACCGGGGCCAGCTTTGTGATCTAAAAAAGAAACTTAATTTCATTAATTTGCATTGAAATGTGGTACTGATCATAATATTTTACTCAGGAGCTGTATATTATTCAATTGTAACATGCAAGTTTTCCTAAGTTAGGGTGACCATTTGTATTGATTTGATCAATATATGTTATATTATTGATTTTTAGAGTTACTTGTACTGATGAAAAAATTATATTTTTCTTCAATTTGAAACAAAAACAAAAAGAAAATTTAATTTGTTTTTCAATTTTCTACTGATTTAAAAAAAAAATATATATAAAAAAATGGTCACCCTATTCTAAAAACATACATGATTTCTATATAGACGGAATAAAGATGAAACTAAAAAATAATAGAGTTTAGAATTATGTACAAGTAAAAAAGTTATAAAAAATTTGAAAACGCAAATGATTGCATCACATAAAGAAACAAAGACTCAGAAGCGTAGATTTCAAAAACAGAAAAATTTAAATATTTATTTTTTTTTATGAAATTTCAATATGCGATAGAGGAGAAATATTAAATACATACTTTTTTTCGGCGTAATCTTATTTAAAGGGATCTTCGGGACTAAATTTTCAATTTTAGCATTAACAACGAAGTTTTCTAACGAATTCCACTTAACTGGCATTCTATTATGAAGCCTTAATGTATTCCGATATTGGAAAAACCCGGTTTTATACTACTTATACTGCGCTATGTGGTATAGATTACCTTACCAATCATACCACTTTTGGCGTGATTATCCCGCTTCTTAAATGTTGATTTCATCTTGAATTTTGTAACCCGGTTTTTAAATGAAAATGCCCCTTTTATATGTTTTAGGTCTTCTAAATACATTTTTATAATAAGATTAAAAATATTGCACCTTTAGATTTTTCCATTCGTATTTTAAATTGTACTAAATGTGTAGCAGTAGTATGAACTTTTTCCTGTGCTTTTAAATTGAATTTGCATTTAACCTTACGACGCCTCTGTTTTTATTTCATATTTCAAATTAAGCCTTAAGCGTCTTCTATGTTTTGAAAGTACCATGTTGTGCATGCGCCAACTTTTTTTCTATTAGTTTTCTTTCTGTGTTAAATTCGCGTGGTCCACCACTTTGTAATTGTTTGTTGAGTGAACAATTTTTATTTTGTCTTTTATCGCAGGTAATTTTTAGCATTTCGTCCTCCAAGTCAATGCATATTGTAAGTGTGTAGCGGCCGGTCTTATATGTAGCTCTCTCAGTGCTGCTGCTTTATCTTTTACATAGAGAATTTTTCATTGTCATTTCTGTATATTTTTAACCTGGTCATCTTCTTCAAACAGTTATTACTTAAATAAGTATTGGGGTTGGCTGAGGGTGTTTGCTCATTAAAAACTATTAACAGTTTTGATATTTACATTTGCATTTATTGTATAAATGCTGCTTGCTGCTGACTGTTCAACATGCATGTTTTCCAGTTGAATATGCAAATTTTTGAACTTCAACTAGCCATTATCAGTTTTTTATGAAACTTTTTCCCCCCTTCTTCATTTAATTCAATACAATTAAAAACTGACAATAATTATATTCATTAACAGAGTTTTAATTAAGAAAAAATAAAAATTCAATTCATAGAAGATCTGCCATTAAAAGAAATAGTAAAATGTTAAAGGGTTTTTTTTATATTTAAATGTTTTAACATGAATTTTTACACCTCCTTGTTTTAGGAAATTAAAAAAAAAGAATAAAATAAAATAAATAAATTTTTAAGAAAACAATAGGAGGTAGTCTTTGTTATAAATAACACGAAAATCTAATTAAATATGTTGTTATTTTAATTACATTTTATATAGATTTTATTACTTTTTGTTTATTGTAGTTAATTAAAAATGATACAACATTTAATAGACCAATAATTTAGATTATCATTAAAACTTTCAAATTGGAATAGTTTTAAACTAATTTCAAAATCAATAGATTAACTACTTTTTGTTTGATCATATTATTATAGCATTTAATTGTTTCTTAGTAAACAAATTCTTTCCATATTTCCAAAGAATACATGTAAAACTTTTGTGGCTTACAACACCTGACTATAAAATTTTTCTTTCTTATAAATGTTTAGTTGTGGTCATAAAAATGTTTAAAAATAGAAAGAAAATTTTTCTTAAAAAAAACACTTGTTTTATTTTTTAGATCCTGTGTTGTATCGAAGTATTTTTTTTTTTTAAAGCTCATTCTCTTGAGGTCACTGTGTCATTTTAAATGTTTGAAAAAAAAACAACTTTTATGATGTTGTATGGTTCAATTCATTCTTCGTTCAAGTAGACTTGTGGTTAGTTTTGTTGTAAAGTTTTATATTTTTTATTTTTTTTTTTTTTTGTTACTTTTTCGGTAACCGGTTCATAACCATTAATCACTTAAGCGACATTTGACATGATGTTGAAGATGTAGAAGAAATTACCCTTGTATCATGAATTTTGGTTTAAAGCAATTCATTGTTAGGCGTTATTCTCCACGGAATGTTGTTCCATAACGCCTTTTACATGAATTACGACTAAAATTACAAACATTTTTTGAAAAAACACAGTATTTAGTGAATTTTAAAAAGATATGTGTGGCTAAAGGTAAAAAAAAGTATATGTCAATAATACTACAACCACAGAAAAGCTTTTTCAATTTTAATGAAATTCCAGATTAACAAGGAAGGTATTCTTGATGGAGGGCCCATTAGTTGGGATAGAACAAGGATATATTATATATTTTTTTAGAAACTGTGGAATTTCTTTGGGATTTCTTTCCTTGTATCGAAAAATTTTTGTAATTTAAAAAAAAAAAATTAAGTTATTTCCGAGGTCGCCCATTAAATTTTATTTTAAATTTTGATATGTGATAGAGAAGAAAAATTGTATTAACCTTTAAGTGAGGGGGTGGTGGTAAATTTTACCCTCTCTTTACATTTTAATGTTCTAAAAAAAATATTCGTGAAATCAAGTATCTGGGACCGAATTACGGCATTCAAGATCGAATGAAATCGTTCGAAAACCGGTTTCTTTTTAATAAATAACTACAATAATACTAATAAGGAAGACTTCTAAGACCGAACTACAACATCCCTGATGGAAAAAATTTCGTTTAGATGTTTTTTGTTTTCGAACGACAAATAACGATTACTAATGCCGTAATTTACCTCCGTTTTATTAAAATAAATAAAAAAAATATATAAAATTATTTTTTTAATTAAAAATGTAGTAGATTTTTTTTTTTTAATTTAAAGAGGTTAAATTTACCACTACGTCACTAAGTCCAAAAATTTCACTTCCATAGTTAAAGGTTAAAACTCGTTTATCTCTTTTATAGTTCTCTTTTTTAATGGATTTATAAATCAAAATTACCGCATGCCTGAGGTACACTACTCACTGGGCTCAGCTTTCGATGGTTTAAAGTAGACTTTTTTTTCTGGAATTCTAAGGAATTTTTTAATTCGAAAGTGTTTTGTTTTCATGTTATTTATAAATTAATATCTTCCGCTGAATTTTAAATATTTTAAAAATTCTTATAGTGATTTAATTTCGAAACTTATTCCATCTAATTCCAAATTTGGCGGCTGCATGTTTTCCCAAATAAAATGTGTAGATTTTAGTTTCAAATAATTCAATTGTTGTATATATTTTATATCCGAAATTAACCTAAAAATACCACCATATGATGTCTATAAAAAAAATAATACAAAATCTTTCTCTTTTGTCTTGTTGTTTAGGCAATTTGCATATTATTTTAAATTTTTATTCATCTTTCGTGAAAATCATAAAATTGTTTGACGTTTTTGATGATGATTTTCATGTCTGAGCAACATTTAAAAAAATCTGTAAAGAAAAAATCCCACACAGACCCCCAAAGCAAAAAAAAAAAGAGCCATGTGCAGCATTTGAATACATACTAAAAGACATATGTATGTATGTAAATATGTTAAAAGTATTAAGTGACGAATATCAGTAGGAGAATAGGTGTCAGTTTTATGGACATTTATGTGAATTTTCACTATGAATGTTTGTTTTTAAATAAACATTTATGATGCAACATTGGAAACTAACCAAAACTGTATATTTGTATTGTCGTTGTAAGTCAATATAAAATTTAGAAATATTAAGGTAGTCGTAAAGTTTGTAACAGCGTGAAATATTTATAGATAAAACTTTCTAACTGAAAGTCTTTATTACATTCATGTTTGAAAGTAATAAGTTGCTCAGCATATTCTGAATATCGTAGTACTAAAATTAATTCAAGATTATGCTGGGAATTGAACCCAAGTATTCCGAGCTTAACATATAAAATGTCTTAGGTGTAGTTAATGATTTATCTCTAGTTTTATGTACAGCTAGTTTAGGTAGAAGTTGTTGATAAAGCTGATTTTTTAGCCTAATTTAGAGTTTTGCAAATAATTTATAATTCAACAGCTTTATTTAAGACAATGATTTAATCTAGATGAGTTAATTATTACAATTTTAATTATCCCCAGGGTATTGTTCAATCGGTGTGACTTTTCTTCCTGTTTTTATCATATTCTTGCTGTCATGCATTCTTGTCATCAAAAAAAAAAAAAAATAAATAACACCAAGTAGTAGTGATGATTTGAAAAATATTCAAATCGTGTTTAATCAAAAACACAAATTTCAATTTTTTTTTCTTTCAACATCTTTTCTCATTTGTGTGAATAAATAAAACATAATCATGTGTTTTGTTTAGTTGTTAATTGTATGCTATGGTTTGCATATTTGCCAGTATTATAACAAGTTGGCAGTAGTAGGCATTTATTAGCATTAACGATTTCACTAGAAATCCTTTTCTTTTTGTTATGTCTGATATCTATTGTGTGTATGAATGGTTGGTTAGCGTTTGTCTGTCTGTTTGTTTGTTTGTTTCTTCTGTTCGACGTGACAAATTTATATCTTAACACATTTTTCAACACGTTGCAAATAATTGCAATAATTTTGCACCTTAAATAAGCAAAGACATAACAGAAATAAAGCATAGAAATCACATAAAAACTACATGTCGCATTAAAATGAAACAAACAACAAATATAGTATAGAAGAAGAAGAAAAAAAAATAAATAAAAATGGATAGAAAACCAACAAATGAATTTACATACCAAATTGGCAACAAAACTAGCTTAATATAGAAAGACAAGACAAGACATAACCAGGGAAATGGAAAAAACAATTCAAAAAATACTTAGCTTTCCAATGATATACCCTTAACTTAGTTACATTTATTGGGTACGAGTATGAGATGATGATTGCTAAAATTGTTGTACAAATGTTTTTTATATAAATTCTACACTCGATAAAAATAAGTTAGTACAAAGGCTTATTGGGTGGGAGGGGGGTGGAGGTGGAGTCATAACCGACCTCTTTTCCAACAAGGCTTATGAAAGTATATTCTTTGTGTTCTGACATTGTTCTCTCTTTTAAAATATTGTTTTATTCATAAAAACCCTCATCTCAATGAATTTTAACACAAAACTGTAAACTGTGGATTTGGAATGTCTCTGAAAAATGTTAACATTAAAATCAAAATCTTTAACCGGACCTAAAAATCCGGTTTTTAATTTAAAGTTATAAATATATCCTAAATATCCTGATCTACAGTTCAAAACTCCCTTTAAAAATAAGTACTCCAAATATCTTGGGGTGAAATTACGGCATTCGTGATTGTAATTTTTTAATCGAAATTATTTTTTTATTCCTTAAAATAAAAAACATTTAAACGGAATGTTCTTCATAAAGGATGTTGTAGTTCGGTCCTAGATTGGAAATAAAAGTTTAAGTTAGTGTTTTCATTGTATTATTGTAGTTACTTATTAAAAAATCAACTTTCGATCGTAATTCGACTCCTGATCGAAAATTCAAAACACTATGGGACTGTATTGTATTTAAATATTTCGATAACCTAATCTGATAGAGCTGCGTCGATGGACTCAACTTATTAAAATTCTTTAAAAAACTCAACATTTTTTTTTAAAGAAACGTTTCGCAAATGGTTTTTGACATGATTCTCCCCAGTTAAAGTGCGTCTCGACACGGAAAAGCCATTTTTGAGGGCTGTTTTACTGGAACCTTTTTGCTGTTTGGAATTTACCGTGTAAAAAGGTTTAGATATGTTCATATAAGACCATATATAATTTATATCCGAAATTTGAGTATATCCAATTACATCAGAGTCCGTATATATTTTTATAAACTTAATATATATTTATATATAACATCATATATAATTATATATATAATTCTATATGAAATAATATGTAAATATATCCAAATATTGCTTTTTTAAAATTTTCAGCTGTAAACATTTCTAAAATTTTGAGTACTTTATCTGATATATTACGTTTTAGCGGCTTTGAATTTTAACAAATTTTTCACAAAACCTGTTTTGCTACTCTTTAGAACCCTATGCTAACCTCATTTGATGAATTATTTTATTTTATTAGTTTTTATATAGAATTTTGAACGGTTTCTTCCTACATGCTACGGAATTAAAAGTACCTAAAATAGTCCCAATTTCACCACAACATAGATCCACGAGGGGACCAAAAAAGTAACATTTACTTTTTTCTATCATACATCTAAATTTCAAAGCTTTCCTTGTAAGGCTTTTAAGTCGGTTACGAAAGAAGAGAGAGAATTTTCATTGAAAGCCTTAATTTTTAGAACTCGGTTCTAGAAAATAAATCAAAAAGGAAAAATTTAGTGGAAGATTAGCAATTTCTACAAACAATTTTCTTGAGTGTATGCATGTATTATTGTAAAAAGAGTAGAAAACATCAATAGATGCATATTTGGTTAGTGTTAAACATATTGTGCTAATTCTTTTGAATTTGAATCTAACTTCTCATCCATCCATTCACACACACGCACACATACATATTCACATATGTGGCAACTCTACTAGTACTAATACATTGTCGATATAGAATTCACATTTTTTATAGTTTTAAAATTCAAACTCTATATTTTTGTTTGATTTTCTTCACTCGTATATATTGTATTTTGTTTTGTCTGTTTGTCCAATTTGAATCGTTTTAGTTTGTACACAGAGAAAACAGAAACGTGTTGACAAACGAATTTATAGCCGCACACACAGACAGAAAAATCAATTTGCAGCAACAGTTGTTTGACTGTGATAACAGAATTTCGGCTGCCTTAACACATAATTTTGGTAGTCATAACTGAATAATTTGAACCATTCGACTGCTGAAAAATTTGGTTGACAGCATAAATCTTTTTTCTAGGTGTATGGCTGATTTTTCATTTTCAATTTTGCATCAAGTATTTTGTCCATTTTGCTTAGTTGTTTGCATTATTTTGTTGTTGCGATTTTCCTGGATATTGCAGCTTTAGCAATACAACAACAGTTTGTATGTTTAAATGTATCCTATGTTATGCTTTAGCCATTCACAGCGAGCCAAAGTCATTCTAGCCAAAAGAGTGTCCAATTTGCACTTTGATGCTTTCAGATTGTCATAGTGACACATTGTTTAGTTACGTTACTTTGACAGTTACAATACGTTATGTTGTTTGCTGTCAATAGTTTTTTTCAAATGTATGCTGTTACTTCTTGGCCTTCTTTTATTGATATGCAAGCTCTAGCTTTTGCCATTATGTAGTGACAATGATGATGATTTTGCTGTTGCTGCTGACTTGACTATGATCATGACGACAATGGTAGAGTGATGATTTTTAACGAGGCGAAAGCATGTTTCTTATATTATGGTTTTTTTTTTATTTCTATTAACTGTGTTATTTTGTTATTATTCATTGCTAAATTTGTGTGATGATGATGATGTGAAAATGGCAAAGAAAACAATGTTTAACAATACGTACGTATCATATCAATTTAATGCATTCACATGAATATATATTGTTAGTACATATTTGTTTATTGTAAACAGTACCTTAAAAGATTTGATTCCTAAATGTTGTAGAATAGCAACTCTCATAAAGAACTGTACGTCATTCTGATCAATAAAGAATAATACCTCATAGGCGTATGTGATGAAAATCAAAAATGAAAACGAATAGCTTTTCAATCCACAATATTAAGTTTCGTGAAAATAAAATTGACTTCAAATTGTTATATATTATTATTATTATTTATTTTTAAAATATGTATTGTAAAATATTGAGCTCTGAAATTCTGATCTGATTTCCTTTTCGATTTTTATCACATACCTGATATTTCTTAAAATGTAAAAGAGAAGATTCACATAATTGGTTATAAGTTTAGAATTTATCCATGGAATTTCTCAAAATATAGCTTATTTTCTTTGTAAAGCTTCGACATCTACTTTTAAAACATTTTAAATTTTTGTAGATTTTGCTTTTGTGTTTATTTGAGTCAAAACATAATTTTTTCCTATTAATTTTTGCCTACTAAAAGACATTCGAATTTTTTTCATAAATAATCGCCTTCTTTTTACTAAAAAAAAATAATTTTTTAAAACTTTGATCAGATTTACTCGAGAAAGTAGTGATAAAACTTAAAAGTAATGACATTTATCTATTTTTTTTTTTAAATTGATTTTTAAAATTAACTGAATAAAATTAATTAACTGTTAAGGATTCTGATAAAAACAAAATTAAAATTTGCTTAGATTTCAACAGCAGTACATTATTTAAAATGTCTGTTTACAAAGAACCAGTTGTTTTTAACATATGTAGATATCTGGTTTGTTTTGGGTTTGTTCTAAATGATAGATATAAAGATGATCTGTTAAAATGTTGTTAAAGACAAAATAACAAATAAAGCTTGTTAAAGTGTAGTTAAAACAAAGCTGTGTTAAAATATAAAAAAACCATCTGATCAAAATCAGATTAAAAAATGCTACCATTTTTGAAATACCATAAAAACAAAAGCAACACCCAAATTCGATAACCTTAAACATTTAAAACAATTCACCAAATAAATAACAAATATTTATTTTTTTGTTTGTAAAAATCGCTTAAAAACAATTAATTTGCCACTATATACAAAAACTAATTGTAAGCTAACGCAGATAAAACTTTTAAATAAAATCCCACAATATCTTATAACACCAACCGCAACCGAAATAAAAATTAAAACCATTATTTGCAAAAAAAAAAAAAATAAATAAAATTATAAACCAGTTAAAAAGAAACTTGCAATTAAAAAAATAAAAACCGAAAACATTTGCCACCTATAAAATAATATATAATAATAAGCAACAAACTTTTGGTTTAATATTTAATAATTCCTCTAAACAAAAGAAATTGTTAAATCATGGTTGGTCAGTGGTGAATGCCAGCTAAAGTTACCAACCATCGAGGTAGTAAGATAAAATATCCAGCATAATCAACTGATCCATGCTTTGTATCAGCCAATTCTACATTCTCTCACATACTGCTCCATCTAAATCCCATATAAAATCTTATCTTACGAATTAAAAAACGTGAAAACCCAAAAGAAAAACAATAATAATATAAAAATAGTAACGGCGGAAGCTTTAAAATAAATTAAAAATAATTTTATAACAAAATAACGCCAAAAATTTATAAAAAAAAATCGATTAATATTACTCGGTCAAGTTCATTTAATTGTTATTTTTTCAAAAAAGAAACGGGGGAAAAAAAGAACAAATAACACTATGCAACAAAATGAGGATCATGGTTGAAAGCGTCAATGAATAGACAAATGTATTAGATTAGTACAGTAAAATCACTAAACATCTTGGCGCTGTGTGGGTCAAAAAAAAAGAAACTAAAACTTCAAATGGCCGTATAACTTCATTGTTCCTCCACAACGCCAAACCCTTTTGAAGGGGTTTACTATATTTACCTTATACTTTTATCCGGCAAAGAAATCATCGACTTCCCAAAATAGTGTTGCACAGTGAAGTCTATATATATATTTTTTTTTGCTCGTTTGATAGTAGTGTAAATACTTTTATACAGACATCGATAACACAATTTGATTGCATGTGAAGTACTTGATATTTTTTCAATCAAACTTAATTATTGATTAATACATTTGGGATTTATGAAATAGTATGTACGAGAATGTACGTGTATAATTTTTGCAAATATTGCTTTGCAATAGTTTGACAATTCGTTGCGCTTGTCTCAAATTAATTTATTATGGAATATCTATTTTTATTTTTTTTATTTTTGAAGACCAACCTAAATAGATTATTTTATAAATAGGTAGACCTACTTTAAAGTTTAAATGAAAATTTATCTGGGTATATAGATACGACAAATGAATGATGGGCGAGTAAAACATAAGATAATTCAAATTTTAGAATCTAATTCTGTTATCAATATTTTGACGTCAGCTTCCAATATGCCGTATCTGCTTGATTTTTAGAAATATTTTGACACTTTAGATAACAGAATTTTTATCTGATCAAATGACAAAATCTAGATATTTGAACGTTTTGGTGTAATGGTAAGCTCATTGCTCTGCTGCACAGAAGATTGCAGGTTCGATCCCCTGCGGCGGCAACATCAATCTTGAAAAATATTTATAAAGTATTCTATGCAATTTCATGCCCAATCGTGGCTCTATAAATCGTGAAATTTCATGCCCAATCGTGGCTCTGTAAGTAGTGAACTTTTATGCCCAATCGTGGCTCTATAAATAGTGAAATTTTATGCCCAATCGTGGCTCTATAAATAGTGAAATTTCATGCCCAATCGTGGCTCTATAAATAGTGAAATTTCATGCCCAATCGTGGCTCTATAAATAGTGAAATTTCATGCCCAATCGTGGCTCTGTAAGTAGTGAAATTTTATGCCCAATCGTGGCTCTATAAATAGTGAAATTTCATGCCCAATCGTGGCTCTATAAATAGTGAAATTTTATGCCCAATCGTGGCTCTATAAATAGTGAAATTTCATGCCCAATCGTGGCTCTATAAATAGTGAAATTTTATGCCCAATCGTGGCTCTATAAATAGTGAAATTTCATGCCCAATCGTGGCTCCATAAATAGTGAAATTTTATGCCCAATCGTGGCTCTATAAATAGTGAAATTTCATGCCCAATCGTGGCTCTATAAATAGTGAAATTTCATGCCCAATCGTGGCTCTATAAATAGTGAAATTTCATGCCCAATCGTGTCTCTGTAAGTAGTGAAATTTTATGCCCAATCGTGGCTCTATAAATAGTGAAATTTTATGCCCAATCGTGGCTCTATAAATAGTGAAATTTTATGCCCAATCGTGGCTCTATAAATAGTGAAATTACATGCGCAATCGTGGCTCTGTAAGTAGTGAACTTTTATGCCCAATCGTGGCTCTATAAATAGTGAAATTTTATGCCCAATCGTGGCTCTATAAATAGTGAAATTTTATGCCCAATCGTGGCTCTATAAATAGTGAAATTTTATGCCCAATCGTGGCTCTATAAATAGTGAAATTACATGCGCAATCGTGGCTCTGTAAGTAGTGAAATTTTATTCCCAATCGTGGCTCTATAAATAGTGAAATTTCATACCCAATCGTGGCTCTATAAATAGTGAAATTTCATGCCCAATCGTGGCTCTATAAATAGTGAAATTTCATGCCCAATCGTGGCTCTGTAAGTAGTGAAATTTTATGCCCAATCGTGGCTCTATAAATAGTGAAATTTCATGCCCAATCGTGGCTCTATAAATAGTGAAATTTTATGCCCAATCGTGGCTCTATAAATAGTGAAATTACATGCGCAATCGTGGCTCTGTAAGTAGTGAACTTTTATGCCCAATCGTGGCTCTATAAATAGTGAAATTTTATGCCCAATCGTGGCTCTATAAATAGTCAAATTTCATGCCCAATCGTGGCTCTGTAAGTAGTGAAATTTCATGCCCAATCGTGGCTCTATAAATAGTGAAATTTTATGCCCAATCGTGGCTCTATAAATAGTGAAATTTCATGCCCAATCGTGGCTCTATAAATAGTGAAATTTTATGCCCAATCGTGGCTCTATAAATAGTGAAATTTCATGCCCAATCGTGGCTATACAAATAGTGAAATTTCATGCCCAATCGTGGCTCAATAAATAGTGAAATTTCATACCCAATCGTGGCTCTGTAAGTAGTGAAATTTTATGCCCAATCGTGGCTCTATAAATAGTGAAATTTCATGCCCAATCGTGGCTCTATAAATAGTGAAATTTTATGCCCAATCGTGGCTCTATAAATAGTGAAATTTCATGCCCAATCGTGGCTCTATAAATAGTGAAATTTTATGCCCAATCGTGGCTCTATAAATAGTGAAATTACATGCGCAATCGTGGCTCTGTAAGTAGTGAACTTTTATGCCCAATCGTGGCTCTATAAATAGTGAAATTTTATGCCCAATCGTAGCTCCATAATAAGTCAAATTTCATGCCCAATCGTGGCTCTGTAAAGTAGTGAAATTTCATGCCCAATCGTGGCTCTATAAATAGTGAAATTTCATGCCCAATCGTGGCTCTATATATAGTAACATTTCATGTCCAATCGTTGCTCTATGAATAGTGAAATTTCATGCCCAATCATGGCTCTATAAATAGTGAAATTTCATGCCCAATCGCGGCTCTGTAAGTAGCGAAATTTCATGCCCAATCGTGGCTCTATAAATAGTGAAATTTTATACCCAATCGTGGCTCTATAAATAGTGAAATTTCATGCCCAATCGTGGCTCTATAAATAGTGAAATTTCATGCCCAATCGTGGCTCTATATATAGTAAAATTTCATGTCCAATCGTGGCTCTATAAATAGTGAAATTTCATGCCCAATCGTGGCTCTATAAGTAGTAAAATTTCATGCTCAATCGTGGTTCTATAAATAGTGAAATTTCATGCCCAATCGTGGCTCTGTAAGTAGTGAAATTTTATGCCCAATCGTGATTCTATATATAGTGAAATTTTATGCCCAATCGTGATTCTATATATAGTGAAATTTCAAGCCCAATCGTGGCTCTATAAATAGTGAAATTTCATGCCCAATCGTGGCTCTATAAATAGTGTGATTTCATGCCCAATCGTGGCTCTATAAATAGTGAAATTTCATGCCCAATCGTGGCTCTATAAATAGTGTGATTTCATGCCCAATCGTGGCTCGATAAATAGTGAAATTTCATGCCCAATCGTGGCTCTGTAAGTAGTGAAATTTTATGCCCAATCGTGATTCTATAAATAGTGAAATTTCAAGCCCAATCGTGGCTCTATAAATAGTGAAATTTCATGCCCAATCGTGGCTCTATAAATAGTGTGATTTCATGCCCAATCGTGGCTCTATAAATAGTGAAATTTCATGCCCGATCGTGGCTCTATAAATAGTGAAATTTCATACCCAATCGTTTGACTAATTATGGAGCTACGATTGGGCATAAAATTTCACTATTTATAGAGCCACGATTGGGCATAAAAGTTCACTACTTACAGAGCCACGATTGCGCATGTAATTTCACTATTTATAGAGCCACGATTGGGCATAAAATTTCACTATTTATAGAGCCACGATTGGGCATGAAATTTCACTATTTATAGAGCCACGATTGGGCATAAAATTTCACTACTTACAGAGCCACGATTGGGCATGAAATTTCACTATTTATAGAGCCACGATTGGGCATGAAATTTCACTATTTATTGAGCCACGATTGGGCATGAAATTTCACTATTTATAGAGCCACGATTGGGCATGAAATCACACTATTTATAGAGCCACGATTGGGCATGAAATTTCACTATTTATAGAGCCACGATTGGGCATGAAATCACACTATTTATAGAGCCACGATTGGGCATGAAATTTCACTATTTATAGAGCCACGATTGGGCTTGAAATTTCACTATTTATAGAGCCACGATTGGGCATGAAATTTCACTATTTATAGAGCCACGATTGGGCATGAAATTTCACTATTTATAGAGCCACGATTGGGCATGAAATCACACTATTTATAGAGCCACGATTGGGCATGAAATTTCACTATTTATAGAGCCACGATTGGGCTTGAAATTTCACTATTTATAGAATCACGATTGGGCATAAAATTTCACTACTTACAGAGCCACGATTGGGCATGAAATTTCACTATTTATAGAACCACGATTGAGCATGAAATTTTACTACTTATAGAGCCACGATTGGGCATGAAATTTCACTATTTATAGAGCCACGATTGGGCATGAAATTTTACTACTTATAGAGCCACGATTGGGCATGAAATTTCACTATTTATAGAGCTACGATTGGGCATGAAATTTCACTATTTATAGAGCCACGATTGGGCTTGAAATTTTCCTACTTTTAGAGCCACGATTGGGCATGAAATTTCACTATTTATAGAGCCACGATTGGGCATGAAATTTCACTATTTATAGAGCCACGATTGGGCATGAAATTTCACTATTTATAGAGCCACGATTGGGCATGAAATTTCACTATTTATAGAGCCACGATTGGGCATGAAATCACACTATTTATAGAGCCACGATTGGGCATGAAATTTCACTATTTATAGAGCCACGATTGGGCATGAAATTTCACTATTTATAGAGCCACGATTGGGCATGAAATCACACTATTTATAGAGCCACGATTGGGCATGAAATTTCACTATTTATAGAGCCACGATTGGGCTTGAAATTTCACTATTTATAGAATCACGATTGGGCATAAAATTTCACTACTTACAGAGCCACGATTGGGCATGAAATTTCACTATTTATAGAGCCACGATTGGGCATGAAATCACACTATTTATAGAGCCACGATTGGGCATGAAATTTCACTATTTATAGAGCCACGATTGCGCATGAAATTTCACTATTTATAGAGCCACGATTGGGCATGAAATCACACTATTTATAGAGCCACGATTGGGCATGAAATTTCACTATTTATAGAGCCACGATTGGGCTTGAAATTTCACTATTTATAGAATCACGATTGGGCATAAAATTTCACTACTTACAGAGCCACGATTGGGCATGAAATTTCACTATTTATAGAACCACGATTGAGCATGAAATTTTACTACTTATAGAGCCACGATTGGGCATGAAATTTCACTATTTATAGAGCCACGATTGGGCATGAAATTTTCCTACTTATAGAGCCACGATTGGGCATGAAATTTCACTATTTATAGAGCTACGATTGGGCATGAAATTTCACTATTTATAGAGCCACGATTGGGCATGAAATTTTCCTACTCTTAGAGCCACGATTGGGCATGAAATTTCACTATTTATAGAGCCACGATTGGGCATGAAATTTCACTATTTATTGAGCCACGATTGGGCATGAAATTTCACTATTTATAGAGCCACGATTGGGCATGAAATCACACTATTTATAGAGCCACGATTGGGCATGAAATTTCACTATTTATAGAGCCACGATTGGGCATGAAATCACACTATTTATAGAGCCACGATTGGGCATGAAATTTCACTATTTATAGAGCCACGATTGGGCTTGAAATTTCACTATTTATAGAGCCACGATTGGGCATGAAATTTCACTATTTATAGAGCCACGATTGGGCATGAAATTTCACTATTTATAGAGCCACGATTGGGCATGAAATCACACTATTTATAGAGCCACGATTGGGCATGAAATTTCACTATTTATAGAGCCACGATTGGGCTTGAAATTTCACTATTTATAGAATCACGATTGGGCATAAAATTTCACTACTTACAGAGCCACGATTGGGCATGAAATTTCACTATTTATAGAACCACGATTGAGCATGAAATTTTACTACTTATAGAGCCACGATTGGGCATGAAATTTCACTATTTATAGAGCCACGATTGGGCATGAAATTTTACTACTTATAGAGCCACGATTGGGCATGAAATTTCACTATTTATAGAGCTACGATTGGGCATGAAATTTCACTATTTATAGAGCCACGATTGGGCATGAAATTTTCCTACTTTTAGAGCCACGATTGGGCATGAAATTTCACTATTTATAGAGCCACGATTGGGCATGAAATTTCACTATTTATAGAGCCACGATTGGGCATGAAATTTCACTATTTATAGAGCCACGATTGGGCATGAAATCACACTATTTATAGAGCCACGATTGGGCATGAAATTTCACTATTTATAGAGCCACGATTGGGCTTGAAATTTCACTATTTATAGAATCACGATTGGGCATAAAATTTCACTACTTACAGAGCCACGATTGGGCATGAAATTTCACTATTTATAGAGCCACGATTGGGCATGAAATCACACTATTTATAGAGCCACGATTGGGCATGAAATTTCACTATTTATAGAGCCACGATTGGGCATGAAATCACACTATTTATAGAGCCACGATTGGGCATGAAATTTCACTATTTATAGAGCCACGATTGGGCTTGAAATTTCACTATATATAGAATCACGATTGGGCATAAAATTTCACTATATATAGAATCACGATTGGGCATAAAATTTCACTACTTACAGAGCCACGATTGGGCATGAAATTTCACTATTTATAGAACCACGATTGAGCATGAAATTTTACTACTTATAGAGCCACGATTGGGCATGAAATTTCACTATTTATAGAGCCACGATTGGGCATGAAATTTTCCTACTTATAGAGCCACGATTGGGCATGAAATTTCACTATTTATAGAGCTACGATTGGGCATGAAATTTCACTATTTATAGAGCCACGATTGGGCATGAAATTTTCCTACTTTTAGAGCCACGATTGGGCATGAAATTTCGCTATTTATAGAGCCACGATTGGGCATGAAATTTCACTATTTATTGAGCCACTATTGGGCATGAAATTTCACTATTTATAGAGCCACGTTTGGGCATGAAATCACACTATTTATATAGCCACGATTGGGCATGAAATTTCACTATTTATAGAGCCACGATTGGGCATGAAATTTCACTATTTATAGAGCCACGATTGGGCATGAAATTTCACTATTTATAGAGCCACGATTGGGCATGAAATTTTCCTACTTATAGAGCCACGATTGGGCATGAAATTTCACTATTTATAGAGCCACGATTGGGCATGAAATTTCACTATTTATAGAGCCACGATTGGGCTTGAAATTTCACTATTTATAGAATCACGATTGGGCATAAAATTTCACTACTTACAGAGCCACGATTGGGCATGAAATTTCACTATTTATAGAACCACGATTGAGCATGAAATTTTACTACTTATAGAGCCACGATTGGGCATGAAGTTTCACTATTTATAGAGCCACGATTGGGCATGAAATTTTCCTAGTTATAGAGCCACGATTGGGCATGAAATTTCACTATTTATAGAGCTACGATTGGGCATGAAATTTCACTATTTATAGAGCCACGATTGGGCATGAAATTTTCCTACTTATAGAGCCACGATTGGGCATGAAATTTCACTATTTATAGAGCCACGATTGGGCATGAAATTTCACTATTTATAGAGCCACGATTGGGCATGAAATTTCACTATTTATAGAGCCACGATTGGGCATGAAATTTTCCTACTTATAGAGCCACGATTGGGCATGAAATTTCACTATTTATAGAGCCACGATTGGGCATGAAATTTCACTATTTATAGAGCCACGATTGGGCATGAAATTTCACTATTTATAGAGCCACGATTGGGCATGAAATTTCACTATTTATAGAACCACGATGGGGCATGAAATTTTACTATTTATAGAGCCACGTTTGGGCATGAAATCACACTATTTATAGAGACACGATTGGACATGAAATTTCACTATTTATAGAGCCACGATTGGGCATGAAATTTCGCTATTTATAGTACCACGATTGGGCATGAAATTTCGCTATTTATAGTACCGCGATTGGGCATGCAATTTCACTATTTATAGAACCACGATGGGGCATGAAATTTCGCTATTTATAGTACCACGATTGGGCATGAAATTTCGCTATTTATAGTACCGCGATTGGGCATGCAATTTCACTATTTATAGAACCACGATGGGGCATGAAATTTCACTATTTATAGAGCCACGATTGGGCATGAAATTTCGCTATTTATAGTACCACGATTGGGCATGAAATTTCGCTATTTATAGTACCACGATTGGGCATGAAATTTCGCTATTTATAGTACCGCGATTGGGCATGCAATTTCACTATTTATAGAACCACGATGGGGCATGAAATTTCACTATTTATAGAGCCACGATTGGGCATGAAATTTCGCTATTTATAGTACCACGATTGGGCATGAAATTTCGCTATTTATAGTACCACGATTGGGCATGCAATTTCACTATTTATAGAACCACGATGGGGCATGAAATTTCACTATTTATAGAGCCACGATTGGGCATGAAATTTCGCTATTTATAGTACCACGATTGGGCATGAAATTTCACTATTTATAGAGCCACGATTGGGCATGAAATTTCACTATTTATAGAGCCACGATTGGGCATGAAATTTCGCTATTTATAGTACCACGATTGGGCATGAAATTTCGCTATTTATAGTACCGCGATTGGGCATGCAATTTCACTATTTATAGAACCACGATGGGGCATGAAATTTCACTATTTATAGAGCCACGATTGGGCATGAAATTTCGCTATTTATAGTACCACGATTGGGCATGAAATTTCGCTATTTATAGTACCACGATTGGGCATGCAATTTCACTATTTATAGAACCACGATGGGGCATGAAATTTCACTATTTATAGAGCCACGATTGGGCATGAAATTTCGCTATTTATAGTACCACGATTGGGCATGAAATTTCGCTATTTATAGTACCACGATTAGGCATGCAATTTCACTATTTATAGAACCACGATGGGGCATGAAATTTCACTATTTATAGAGCCAATATTGGGCATGAAATTTCGCTATATATAGTACCACGATTGGGCATGCAATTTCACTATTTATAGAACCACGATGGGGCATGAAATTTCACTATTTATAGAGCCACGATTGGGCATGAAATTTCACTATTTATAGAGCTACGATTGGGCATGAAATTTCACTATTTATAGAGCCACGATAGGGCATGAAATTTCACTATTTATTGAGCCACGATTGGGCATGAAATTTCACTATTTATAGAGCCACGATTAGGCATGAAATTTCACTATTTATAGAGCCACGATTAGGCAGCATGAAATTTCACTATTTATAGAGCCACGATTGGGCATGAAATTTCACTATTTATAGAGCCACGATTGGGCATGAAATTTCACTATTTATAGAACCACGATGGGCATGAAATTTCACTTTTTATAGAGCCACGATTGGGCATGAAATTTCACTATTTATAGAGCCACGATTGGGCATGAAATTTCACTACTTATAGAGCCACGATTGGGCATGAAATTTCACTATTTATAGAGCCACGATTAGGCAGCATGAAATTTCACTATTTATAGAGCCACGATAGGGCATGAAATTTCACTATTTATAGAGCCACGATTGGGCATGAAATTTCACTATTTATAGAGCCACGATTAGGCATGAAATTTCACTATTTATAGAGCCACGATTGGGCATGAAATTTCACTATTTATAGAACCACGATGAGGCATGAAATTTCACTTTTTATAGAGCCACGATTGGGCATGAAATTTCACTATTTATAGAGCCACGATTGGGCATGAAATTTCACTATTTATAGAGCCACGATTGGGCATGAAATTTCACTATTTATAGAACCACGATTGGGCATGAAATTTCACTATTTATAGAACCACGATGGGGCATGAAATTTCACTTTTTATAGAGCCATGATTGGGCATGAAATTTCACTATTTATAGAGCCACGATTGGGTATAAAATTTCACTATTTATAGAGCCACGATTGGGCATGAAATTTCACTATTTATAGAGCCACGATTGGGCATGAAATTTTCCTACTTATAGAGCCACGATTGGGCATGAAATTTCACTATTTATAGAGCCACGATTGGGCATGAAATTTCACTATTTATTGAGCCACGATTGGGTATGAAATCACACTATTTATAGAGCCACGATTGGGCATGAAATTTCACTATTTATAGAGCCACGATTGGGCATGAAATTTCACTATTTATAGAGCCACGATTGGGCATGAAATCACACTATTTATAGAGCCACGATTGGGCATGAAATTTCACTATTTATAGAGCCACGATTGGGCTTGAAATTTCACTATTTATAGAATCACGATTGGGCATAAAATTTCACTACTTACAGAGCCACGATTGGGCATGAAATTTCACTATTTATAGAACCACGATTGAGCATGAAATTTGACTACTTATAGAGCCACGATTGGGCATGAAATTTTACTATTTATAGAGCCACGATTGGGCATGAAATTTTCCTACTTATAGAGCCACGATTGGGCATGTAATTTCACTATTTATAGAGCTACGATTGGGCATGAAATTTCACTATTTATAGAGCCACGATTGGGCATGAAATTTTCCTACTTATAGAGCCACGATTGGGCATGAAATTTCACTATTTATAGAGCCACGATTGGCATGAAATTTCACTATTTATTGAGCCACGATTGGGCATGAAATTTCACTATTTATAGAGCCACGTTTGGGCATGAAATCACACTATTTATAGAGCCACGATTGGGCATGAAATTTCACTATTTATAGAGCCACGATTGGGCTTGAAATTTCACTATTTATAGAATCACGATTGGGCATAAAATTTCACTACTTACAGAGCCACGATTGGGCATGAAATTTCACTATTTATAGAACCACGATTGAGCATGAAATTTTACTACTTATAGAGCCACGATTGGGCATGAAATTTCACTATTTATAGAGCCACGATTGGGCATGAAATTTTCCTACTTATAGAGCCACGATTGGGCATGAAATTTCACTATTTATAGAGCTACGATTGGGCATGAAATTTCACTATTTATAGAGCCACGATTGGGCATGAAATTTTCCTACTTATAGAGCCACGATTGGGCATGAAATTTCGCTATTTATAGAGCCACGATTGGGCATGAAATTTCACTATTTATAGAGCCACGATTGGGCTTGAAATTTCACTATTTATAGAATCACGATTGGGCATAAAATTTCACTACTTACAGAGCCACGATTGGGCATGAAATTTCACTATTTATAGAACCACGATTGAGCATGAAATTTTACTACTTATAGAGCCACGATTGAGCATGAAATTTCACTTTTTCTGGAGCCACGATTGGGCATGAAATTTTCCTACTTATAGAGCCACGATTGGGCATGAAATTTCACTATTTATAGAGCTACGATTGGGCATGAAATTTCACTATTTATAGAGCCACGATTGGGCATGAAATTTTCCTACTTATAGAGCCACGATTGGGCATGAAATTTCGCTATTTATAGAGCCACGATTGGGCATGAAATTTCACTATTTATAGAGCCACGATTGGGCTTGAAATTTCACTATTTATAGAATCACGATTGGGCATAAAATTTCACTACTTACAGAGCCACGATTGGGCATGAAATTTCACTATTTATAGAACCACGATTGAGCATGAAATTTTACTACTTATAGAGCCACGATTGGGCATGAAATTTCACTATTTATAGAGCCACGATTGGGCAAGAAATTTTCCTACTTATAGAGCCACGATTGGGCATGAAATTTCACTATTTATAGAGCTACGATTGGGCATGAAATTTCACTATTTATAGAGCCACGATTGGGCATGAAATTTTCCTACTTATAGAGCCACGATTGGGCATGAAATTTCACTATTTATAGAGCCACGATTGGGCATGAAATTTCACTATTTATTGAGCCACGATTGGGCATGAAATTTCACTATTTATAGAGCCACGATTGGGCATGAAATTTCACTATTTATAGTACCACGATTGGGCATAAAATTTCACTACTTACAGAGCCACGATTGGGCATGAAATTTCACTATTTATAGAACCACGATTGAGCATGAAATTTTACTACTTATAGAGCCACGATTGGGCATGAAATTTCACTATTTATAGAGCCACGATTGGGCATGAAATTTTCCTACTTATAGAGCCACGATTGGGCATGAAATTTCACTATTTATAGAGCTACGATTGGGCATGAAATTTCACTATTTATAGAGCCACGATTGGGCATGAAATTTTCCTACTTATAGAGCCACGATTGGGCATGAAATTTCACTATTTATAGAGCCACGATTGGGCATGAAATTTCACTATTTATAGAGCCACGATTGGGCATGACATTTTCCTACTTATAGAGCCACGATTGGGCATGAAATTTCACTATTTATAGAGCCACGATTGGGCATGAAATCACACTATTTATAGAGCCACGATTGGGCATGAAATTTCACTATTTATAGAGCCACGATTGGGCTTGAAATTTCACTATTTATAGAATCACGATTGGGCATAAAATTTCACTACTTACAGAGCCACGATTGGGCATGAAATTTCACTATTTATAGAGCCACGATTGGGCATGAAATCACACTATTTATAGAGCCACGATTGGGCATGAAATTTCACTATTTATAGAGCCACGATTGGGCATGAAATTTCACTATTTATAGAGCCACGATTGGGCATGAAATCACACTATTTATAGAGCCACGATTGGGCATGAAATTTCACTATTTATAGAGCCACGATTGGGCTTGAAATTTCACTATTTATAGAATCACGATTGGGCATAAAATTTCACTACTTACAGAGCCACGAATTGGGCATGAAATTTCACTATTTATAGAACCACGATTGAGCATGAAATTTTACTACTTATAGAGCCACGATTGGGCATGAAATTTCACTATTTATAGAGCCACGATTGGGCATGAAATTTTCCTACTTATAGAGCCACGATTGGGCATGAAATTTCACTATTTATAGAGCTACGATTGGGCATGAAATTTCACTATTTATAGAACCACGATTGAGCATGAAATTTTACTACTTATAGAGCCACGATTGGGCATGAAATTTCACTATTTATAGAGCCACGATTGGGCATGAAATTTTCCTACTTATAGAGCCACGATTGGGCATGAAATTTCACTATTTATAGAGCTACGATTGGGCATGAAATTTCAATATTTATAGAGCCACGATTGGGCATGAAATTTTCCTACTTATAGAGCAACGATTGGGCATGAAATTTCACTATTTATAGAGCTACGATTGGGCATGAAATTTCACTATTTATAGAGCCACGATTGGGCATGAAATTTTGCTACTTTTAGAGCCACGATTGGGCATGAAATTTCACTATTTATAGAGCCACGATTGGGCATGAAATTTCACTATTTATTGAGCAACGATTGGGCATGAAATTTCACTATTTATAGAGCCACGATTGGGCATGAAATCACACTATTTATAGAGCCACGATTGGGCATGAAATTTCACTATTTATAGAGCCACGATTGGGCATGAAATCACACTATTAATAGAGCCACGATTGGGCATGAAATTTCACTATTTATAGAGCCACGATTGGGCTTGAAATTTCACTATTTATAGAGCCACGATTGGGCATGAAATTTCACTATTTATAGAGCCACGATTGGGCATGAAATTTCACTATTTATAGAGCCACGATTGGGCATGAAATCACACTATTTATAGAGCCACGATTGGGCATGAAATTTCACTATTTATAGAGCCACGATTGGGCTTGAAATTTCACTATTTATAGAATCACGATTGGGCATAAAATTTCACTACTTACAGAGCCACGATTGGGCATGAAATTTCACTATTTATAGAACCACGATTGAGCATGAAATTTTACTACTTATAGAGCCACGATTGGGCATGAAATTTCACTATTTATAGAGCCACGATTGGGCATGAAATTTTCCTACTTATAGAGCCACGATTGGGCATGAAATTTCACTATTTATAGAGCTACGATTGGGCATGAAATTTCACTATTTATAGAGCCACGATTGGGCATGAAATTTTCCTACTTTTAGAGCCACGATTGGGCATGAAATTTCACTATTTATAGAGCCACGATTGGGCATGAAATTTCACTATTTATAGAGCCACGATTGGGCATGAAATTTCACTATTTATAGAGCCACGATTGGGCATGAAATCACACTATTTATAGAGCCACGATTGGGCATGAAATTTCACTATTTATAGAGCCACGATTGGGCTTGAAATTTCACTATTTATAGAATCACGATTGGGCATAAAATTTCACTACTTACAGAGCCACGATTGGGCATGAAATTTCACTATTTATAGAGCCACGATTGGGCATGAAATCACACTATTTATAGAGCCACGATTGGGCATGAAATTTCACTATTTATAGAGCCACGATTGGGCTTGAAATTTCACTATTTATAGAATCACGATTGGGCATAAAATTTCACTACTTACAGAGCCACGATTGGGCATGAAATTTCACTATTTATAGAACCACGATTGAGCATGAAATTTTACTACTTATAGAGCCACGATTGGGCATGAAATTTCACTATTTATAGAGCCACGATTGGGCATGAAATTTTCCTACTTATAGAGCCACGATTGGGCATGAAATTTCACTATTTATAGAGCTACGATTGGGCATGAAATTTCACTATTTATAGAGCCACGATTGGGCATGAAATTTTCCTACTTATAGAGCCACGATTGGGCATGAAATTTCGCTATTTATAGAGCCACGATTGGGCATGAAATTTCACTATTTATAGAGCCACGATTGGGCTTGAAATTTCACTATTTATAGAATCACGATTGGGCATAAAATTTCACTACTTACAGAGCCACGATTGGGCATGAAATTTCACTATTTATAGAACCACGATTGAGCATGAAATTTTACTACTTATAGAGCCACGATTGGGCATGAAATTTCACTTTTTCTGGAGCCACGATTGGGCATGAAATTTTCCTACTTATAGAGCCACGATTGGGCATGAAATTTCACTATTTATAGAGCTACGATTGGGCATGAAATTTCACTATTTATAGAGCCACGATTGGGCATGAAATTTTCCTACTTATAGAGCCACGATTGGGCATGAAATTTCGCTATTTATAGAGCCACGATTGGGCATGAAATTTCACTATTTATAGAGCCACGATTGGGCTTGAAATTTCACTATTTATAGAATCACGATTGGGCATAAAATTTCACTACTTACAGAGCCACGATTGGGCATGAAATTTCACTATTTATAGAACCACGATTGAGCATGAAATTTTACTACTTATAGAGCCACGATTGGGCATGAAATTTCACTATTTATAGAGCCACGATTGGGCAAGAAATTTTCCTACTTATAGAGCCACGATTGGGCATGAAATTTCACTATTTATAGAGCTACGATTGGGCATGAAATTTCACTATTTATAGAGCCACGATTGGGCATGAAATTTTCCTACTTATAGAGCCACGATTGGGCATGAAATTTCACTATTTATAGAGCCACGATTGGGCATGAAATTTCACTACTTATTGAGCCACGATTGGGCATGAAATTTCACTATTTATAGAGCCACGATTGGGCATGAAATTTCACTATTTATAGTACCACGATTGGGCATAAAATTTCACTACTTACAGAGCCACGATTGGGCATGAAATTTCACTATTTATAGAACCACGATTGAGCATGAAATTTTACTACTTATAGAGCCACGATTGGGCATGAAATTTCACTATTTATAGAGCCACGATTGGGCATGAAATTTTCCTACTTATAGAGCCACGATTGGGCATGAAATTTCACTATTTATAGAGCTACGATTGGGCATGAAATTTCACTATTTATAGAGCCACGATTGGGCATGAAATTTTCCTACTTATAGAGCCACGATTGGGCATGAAATTTCACTATTTATAGAGCCACGATTGGGCATGAAATTTCACTATTTATAGAGCCACGATTGGGCATGAAATCACACTATTTATAGAGCCACGATTGGGCATGAAATTTCACTATTTATAGAGCCACGATTGGGCTTGAAATTTCACTATTTATAGAATCACGATTGGGCATAAAATTTCACTACTTACAGAGCCACGAATTGGGCATGAAATTTCACTATTTATAGAACCACGATTGAGCATGAAATTTTACTACTTATAGAGCCACGATTGGGCATGAAATTTCACTATTTATAGAGCCACGATTGGGCATGAAATTTTCCTACTTATAGAGCCACGATTGGGCATGAAATTTCACTATTTATAGAGCTACGATTGGGCATGAAATTTCACTATTTATAGAACCACGATTGAGCATGAAATTTTACTACTTATAGAGCCACGATTGGGCATGAAATTTCACTATTTATAGAGCCACGATTGGGCATGAAATTTTCCTACTTATAGAGCCACGATTGGGCATGAAATTTCACTATTTATAGAGCTACGATTGGGCATGAAATTTCAATATTTATAGAGCCACGATTGGGCATGAAATTTTCCTACTTATAGAGCCACGATTGGGCATGAAATTTCACTATTTATAGAGCTACGATTGGGCATGAAATTTCACTATTTATAGAGCCACGATTGGGCATGAAATTTTCCTACTTTTAGAGCCACGATTGGGCATGAAATTTCACTATTTATAGAGCCACGATTGGGCATGAAATTTCACTATTTATTGAGCAACGATTGGGCATGAAATTTCACTATTTATAGAGCCACGATTGGGCATGAAATCACACTATTTATAGAGCCACGATTGGGCATGAAATTTCACTATTTATAGAGCCACGATTGGGCATGAAATCACACTATTAATAGAGCCACGATTGGGCATGAAATTTCACTATTTATAGAGCCACGATTGGGCTTGAAATTTCACTATTTATAGAGCCACGATTGGGCATGAAATTTCACTATTTATAGAGCCACGATTGGGCATGAAATTTCACTATTTATAGAGCCACGATTGGGCATGAAATCACACTATTTATAGAGCCACGATTGGGCATGAAATTTCACTACTTATAGAGCCACGATTGGGCATGAAATTTCACTATTTATAGAGCCACGATTGGGCATGAAATTTTCCTACTTATAGAGCCACGATTGGGCATGAAATTTCACTATTTATAGAGCTACGATTGGGCATGAAATTTCACTATTTATAGAGCCACGATTGGGCATGAAATTTTCCTACTTTTAGAGCCACGATTGGGCATGAAATTTCACTATTTATAGAGCCACGATTGGGCATGAAATTTCACTATTTATAGAGCCACGATTGGGCATGAAATTTCACTATTTATAGAGCCACGATTGGGCATGAAATCACACTATTTATAGAGCCACGATTGGGCATGAAATTTCACTATTTATAGAGCCACGATTGGGCATGAAATTTCACTATTTATAGAGCCACGATTGGGCATGAAATTTCACTATTTATAGAGCCACGATTGGGCATGAAATCACACTATTTATAGAGCCACGATTGGGCATGAAATTTCACTATTTATAGAGCCACGATTGGGCTTGAAATTTCACTATTTATAGAATCACGATTGGGCATAAAATTTCACTACTTACAGAGCCACGATTGGGCATGAAATTTCACTATTTATAGAGCCACGATTGGGCATGAAATCACACTATTTATAGAGCCACGATTGGGCATGAAATTTCACTATTTATAGAGCCACGATTGGGCATGAAATCACACTATTTATAGAGCCACGATTGGGCATGAAATTTCACTATTTATAGAGCCACGATTGGGCTTGAAATTTCACTATATATAGAATCACGATTGGGCATAAAATTTCACTATATATAGAATCACGATTGGGCATAAAATTTCACTACTTAGAGAGCCACGATTGGGCATGAAATTTCACTATTTATAGAACCACGATTGAGCATGAAATTTTACTACTTATAGAGCCACGATTGGGCATGAAATTTCACTATTTATAGAGCCACGATTGGGCATGAAATTTTCCTACTTATAGAGCCACGATTGGGCATGAAATTTCACTATTTATAGAGCTACGATTGGGCATGAAATTTCACTATTTATAGAGCCACGATTGGGCATGAAATTTTCCTACTTTTAGAGCCACGATTGGGCATGAAATTTCGCTATTTATAGAGCCACGATTGGGCATGAAATTTCACTATTTATTGAGCCACGATTGGGCATGAAATTTCACTATTTATAGAGCCACGTTTGGGCATGAAATCACACTATTTATAGAGCCACGATTGGGCATGAAATTTCACTATTTATAGAGCCACGATTGGGCATGAAATTTCACTATTCATAGAGCCACGATTGGGCTTGAAATTTCACTATTTATAGAATCACGATTGGGCATAAAATTTCACTACTTACAGAGCCACGATTGGGCATGAAATTTCACTATTTATAGAACCACGATTGAGCATGAAATTTTACTACTTATAGAGCCACGATTGGGCATGAAATTTCACTATTTATAGAGCCACGATTGGGCATGAAATTTTCCTAGTTATAGAGCCACGATTGGGCATGAAATTTCACTATTTATAGAGCTACGATTGGGCATGAAATTTCACTATTTATAGAGCCACGATTGGGCATGAAATTTTCCTACTTATAGAGCCACGATTGGGCATGAAATTTCACTATTTATAGAGCCACGATTGGGCATGAAATTTCACTATTTATAGAGCCACGATTGGGCATGAAATTTTCCTACTTATAGAGCCACGATTGGGCATGAAATTTCACTATTTATAGAGCCACGATTGGGCATGAAATTTCACTATTTATAGAGCTTCGATTGGGCATGAAATTTCACTTTTTATGGGACCACGATTGGATATGAAATTTTCCTAATTTTAGAGCCACGATTAGGTATGAAATTTTACTATTTATAAATAAAATTTCTCTATTTATAGAGCCACGATTGGGCATGAAATTTCACTATTTATAGAACCACGATTGGGCATGAAATTTCGCTATTTATAGTACCACGATTGGGCATGAAATTTCGCTATTTATAGTACCACGATTGGGCATGCAATTTCACTATTTATAGAACCACGATGGGGCATGAAATTTCACTATTTATAGAGCCACGATTGGGCATGAAATTTCGCTATTTATAGTACCACGATTGGGCATGAAATTTCGCTATTTATAGTACCACGATTGGGCATGCAATTTCACTATTTATAGAACCACGATGGGGCATGAAATTTCACTATTTATAGAGCCACGATTGGGCATGAAATTTCGCTATTTATAGTACCACGATTGGGCATGAAATTTCGCTATTTATAGTACCACGATTGGGCATGCAATTTCACTATTTATAGAACCACGATGGGGCATGAAATTTCACTATTTATAGAGCCACGATTGGGCATGAAATTTCGCTATATATAGTACCACGATTGGGCATGCAATTTCACTATTTATAGAACCACGATGGGGCATGAAATTTCACTATTTATAGAGCCACGATTGGGCATGAAATTTCACTATTTATAGAGCTACGATTGGGCATGAAATTTCACTATTTATAGAGCCACGATAGGGCATGAAATTTCACTATTTATTGAGCCACGATTGGGCATGAAATTTCACTATTTATAGAGCCACGATTAGGCATGAAATTTCACTATTTATAGAGCCACGATTAGGCAGCATGAAATTTCACTATTTATAGAGCCACGATTGGGCATGAAATTTCACTATTTATAGAGCCACGATTGGGCATGAAATTTCACTATTTATAGAACCACGATGGGGCATGAAATTTCACTATTTATAGAGCCACGATTGGGCATGAAATTTCACTATTTATAGAGCCACGATTGGGCATGAAATTTCACTATTTATAGAACCACGATTGGGCATGAAATTTCACTATTTATAGAACCACGATGGGGCATGAAATTTCACTTTTTATAGAGCCACGATTGGGCATGAAATTTCACTATTTATAGAGCCACGATTGGGTATGAAATTTCACTATTTATAGAGCCACGATTGGGCATGAAATTTCACTATTTATAGAGCCACGATTGGGCATGAAATTTTCCTACTTATAGAGCCACGATTGGGCATGAAATTTCACTATTTATAGAGCCACGATTGGGCATGAAATTTCACTATTTATTGAGCCACGATTGGGTATGAAATCACACTATTTATAGAGCCACGATTGGGCATGAAATTTCACTATTTATAGTACCACGATTGGGCATAAAATTTCACTACTTACAGAGCCACGATTGGGCATGAAATTTCACTATTTATAGAACCACGATTGAGCATGAAATTTTACTACTTATAGAGCCACGATTGGGCATGAAATTTCACTATTTATAGTGCCACGATTGGGCATGAAATTTTCCTACTTATAGAGCCACGATTGGGCATGAAATTTCACTATTTATAGAGCCACGATTGGGCATGAAATTTCACTATTTATAGAGCCACGATTGGGCATGAAATTTTCCTACTTATAGAGCCACGATTGGGCATGAAATTTCACTATTTATAGAGCCACGATTGGGCATGAAATCACACTATTTATAGAGCCACGATTGGGCATGAAATTTCACTATTTATAGAGCCACGATTGGGCTTGAAATTTCACTATTTATAGAATCACGATTGGGCATAAAATTTCACTACTTACAGAGCCACGATTGGGCATGAAATTTCACTATTTATAGAGCCACGATTGGGCATGAAATCACACTATTTATAGAGCCACGATTGGGCATGAAATTTCACTATTTATAGAGCCACGATTGGGCATGAAATTTCACTATTTATAGAGCCACGATTGGGCATGAAATCACACTATTTATAGAGCCACGATTGGGCATGAAATTTCACTATTTATAGAGCCACGATTGGGCTTGAAATTTCACTATTTATAGAATCACGATTGGGCATAAAATTTCACTACTTACAGAGCCACGAATTGGGCATGAAATTTCACTATTTATAGAACCACGATTGAGCATGAAATTTTACTACTTATAGAGCCACGATTGGGCATGAAATTTCACTATTTATAGAGCCACGATTGGGCATGAAATTTTCCTACTTATAGAGCCACGATTGGGCATGAAATTTCACTATTTATAGAGCTACGATTGGGCATGAAATTTCACTATTTATAGAACCACGATTGAGCATGAAATTTTACTACTTATAGAGCCACGATTGGGCATGAAATTTCACTATTTATAGAGCCACGATTGGGCATGAAATTTTCCTACTTATAGAGCCACGATTGGGCATGAAATTTCACTATTTATAGAGCTACGATTGGGCATGAAATTTCAATATTTATAGAGCCACGATTGGGCATGAAATTTTCCTACTTATAGAGCCACGATTGGGCATGAAATTTCACTATTTATAGAGCTACGATTGGGCATGAAATTTCACTATTTATAGAGCCACGATTGGGCATGAAATTTTCCTACTTTTAGAGCCACGATTGGGCATGAAATTTCACTATTTATAGAGCCACGATTGGGCATGAAATTTCACTATTTATTGAGCAACGATTGGGCATGAAATTTCACTATTTATAGAGCCACGATTGGGCATGAAATCACACTATTTATAGAGCCACGATTGGGCATGAAATTTCACTATTTATAGAGCCACGATTGGGCATGAAATCACACTATTAATAGAGCCACGATTGGGCATGAAATTTCACTATTTATAGAGCCACGATTGGGCTTGAAATTTCACTATTTATAGAGCCACGATTGGGCATGAAATTTCACTATTTATAGAGCCACGATTGGGCATGAAATTTCACTATTTATAGAGCCACGATTGGGCATGAAATCACACTATTTATAGAGCCACGATTGGGCATGAAATTTCACTATTTATAGAGCCACGATTGGGCTTGAAATTTCACTATTTATAGAATCACGATTGGGCATAAAATTTCACTACTTACAGAGCCACGATTGGGCATGAAATTTCACTATTTATAGAACCACGATTGAGCATGAAATTTTACTACTTATAGAGCCACGATTGGGCATGAAATTTCACTATTTATAGAGCCACGATTGGGCATGAAATTTTCCTACTTATAGAGCCACGATTGGGCATGAAATTTCACTATTTATAGAGCTACGATTGGGCATGAAATTTCACTATTTATAGAGCCACGATTGGGCATGAAATTTTCCTACTTTTAGAGCCACGATTGGGCATGAAATTTCACTATTTATAGAGCCACGATTGGGCATGAAATTTCACTATTTATAGAGCCACGATTGGGCATGAAATTTCACTATTTATAGAGCCACGATTGGGCATGAAATCACACTATTTATAGAGCCACGATTGGGCATGAAATTTCACTATTTATAGAGCCACGATTGGGCTTGAAATTTCACTATTTATAGAATCACGATTGGGCATAAAATTTCACTATATATAGAATCACGATTGGGCATAAAATTTCACTACTTACAGAGCCACGATTGGGCATGAAATTTCACTATTTATAGAACCACGATTGAGCATGAAATTTTACTACTTATAGAGCCACGATTGGGCATGAAATTTCACTATTTATAGAGCCACGATTGGGAATGAAATTTTCCTACTTATAGAGCCACGATTGGGCATGAAATTTCACTATTTATAGAGCTACGATTGGGCATGAAATTTCACTATTTATAGAGCCACGATTGGGCATGAAATTTTCCTACTTTTAGAGCCACGATTGGGCATGAAATTTCGCTATTTATAGAGCCACGATTGGGCATGAAATTTCACTATTTATTGAGCCACGATTGGGCATGAAATTTCACTATTTATAGAGCCACGTTTGGGCATGAAATCACACTATTTATAGAGCCACGATTGGGCATGAAATTTCACTATTTATAGAGCCACGATTGGGCATGAAATTTCACTATTTATAGAGCCACGATTGGGCTTGAAATTTCACTATTTATAGAATCACGATTGGGCATAAAATTTCACTACTTACAGAGCCACGATTGGGCATGAAATTTCACTATTTATAGAACCACGATTGAGCATGAAATTTTACTACTTATAGAGCCACGATTGGGCATGAAATTTCACTATTTATAGAGCCACGATTGGGCATGAAATTTTCCTAGTTATAGAGCCACGATTGGGCATGAAATTTCACTATTTATAGAGCTACGATTGGGCATGAAATTTCACTATTTATAGAGCCACGATTGGGCATGAAATTTTCCTACTTATAGAGCCACGATTGGGCATGAAATTTCACTATTTATAGAGCCACGATTGGGCATGAAATTTCACTATTTATAGAGCCACGATTGGGCATGAAATTTTCCTACTTATAGAGCCACGATTGGGCATGAAATTTCACTATTTATAGAGCCACGATTGGGCATGAAATTTCACTATTTATAGAGCTTCGATTGGGCATGAAATTTCACTTTTTATGGGACCACGATTGGATATGAAATTTTCCTAATTTTAGAGCCACGATTAGGTATGAAATTTTACTATTTATAAATAAAATTTCTCTATTTATAGAGCCACGATTGGGCATGAAATTTCACTATTTATAGAGCCACGATTGGGCATGAAATTTCGCTATTTATAGTACCACGATTACTATTTATAGAGCCACGATTGGGAATGAAATTTTCCTACTTATAGAGCCACGATTGGGCATGAAATTTCACTATTTATAGAGCTACGATTGGGCATGAAATTTCACTATTTATAGAGCCACGATTGGGCATGAAATTTTCCTACTTTTAGAGCCACGATTGGGCATGAAATTTCGCTATTTATAGAGCCACGATTGGGCATGAAATTTCACTATTTATTGAGCCACGATTGGGCATGAAATTTCACTATTTATAGAGCCACGTTTGGGCATGAAATCACACTATTTATAGAGCCACGATTGGGCATGAAATTTCACTATTTATAGAGCCACGATTGGGCATGAAATTTCACTATTTATAGAGCCACGATTGGGCTTGAAATTTCACTATTTATAGAATCACGATTGGGCATAAAATTTCACTACTTACAGAGCCACGATTGGGCATGAAATTTCACTATTTATAGAACCACGATTGAGCATGAAATTTTACTACTTATAGAGCCACGATTGGGCATGAAATTTCACTATTTATAGAGCCACGATTGGGCATGAAATTTTCCTAGTTATAGAGCCACGATTGGGCATGAAATTTCACTATTTATAGAGCTACGATTGGGCATGAAATTTCACTATTTATAGAGCCACGATTGGGCATGAAATTTTCCTACTTATAGAGCCACGATTGGGCATGAAATTTCACTATTTATAGAGCCACGATTGGGCATGAAATTTCACTATTTATAGAGCCACGATTGGGCATGAAATTTTCCTACTTATAGAGCCACGATTGGGCATGAAATTTCACTATTTATAGAGCCACGATTGGGCATGAAATTTCACTATTTATAGAGCTTCGATTGGGCATGAAATTTCACTTTTTATGGGACCACGATTGGATATGAAATTTTCCTAATTTTAGAGCCACGATTAGGTATGAAATTTTACTATTTATAAATAAAATTTCTCTATTTATAGAGCCACGATTGGGCATGAAATTTCACTATTTATAGAGCCACGATTGGGCATGAAATTTCGCTATTTATAGTACCACGATTGGGCATGAAATTTCGCTATTTATAGTACCACGATTGGGCATGCAATTTCACTATTTATAGAACCACGATGGGGCATGAAATTTCACTATTTATAGAGCCACGATTGGGCATGAAATTTCGCTATTTATAGTACCACGATTGGGCATGAAATTTCGCTATTTATAGTACCACGATTGGGCATGCAATTTCACTATTTATAGAACCACGATGGGGCATGAAATTTCACTATTTATAGAGCCACGATTGGGCATGAAATTTCGCTATTTATAGTACCACGATTGGGCATGAAATTTCGCTATTTATAGTACCACGATTGGGCATGCAATTTCACTATTTATAGAACCACGATGGGGCATGAAATTTCACTATTTATAGAGCCACGATTGGGCATGAAATTTCGCTATATATAGTACCACGATTGGGCATGCAATTTCACTATTTATAGAACCACGATGGGGCATGAAATTTCACTATTTATAGAGCCACGATTGGGCATGAAATTTCACTATTTATAGAGCTACGATTGGGCATGAAATTTCACTATTTATAGAGCCACGATAGGGCATGAAATTTCACTATTTATTGAGCCACGATTGGGCATGAAATTTCACTATTTATAGAGCCACGATTAGGCATGAAATTTCACTATTTATAGAGCCACGATTAGGCAGCATGAAATTTCACTATTTATAGAGCCACGATTGGGCATGAAATTTCACTATTTATAGAGCCACGATTGGGCATGAAATTTCACTATTTATAGAGCCACGATTGGGCATGAAATTTCACTATTTATAGAACCACGATGGGGCATGAAATTTCACTATTTATAGAGCCACGATTGGGCATGAAATTTCACTATTTATAGAGCCACGATTGGGCATGAAATTTCACTATTTATAGAACCACGATTGGGCATGAAATTTCACTATTTATAGAACCACGATGGGGCATGAAATTTCACTTTTTATAGAGCCACGATTGGGCATGAAATTTCACTATTTATAGAGCCACGATTGGGTATGAAATTTCACTATTAATAGAGCCACGATTGGGCATGAAATTTCACTATTTATAGAGCCACGATTGGGCATGAAATTTTCCTACTTATAGAGCCACGATTGGGCATGAAATTTCACTATTTATAGAGCCACGATTGGGCATGAAATTTCACTATTTATTGAGCCACGATTGGGTATGAAATCACACTATTTATAGAGCCACGATTGGGCATGAAATTTCACTATTTATAGAGCCACGATTGGGCATGAAATTTCACTATTTATAGAGCCACGATTGGGCATGAAATCACACTATTTATAGAGCCACGATTGGGCATGAAATTTCACTATTTATAGATCCACGATTGGGCTTGAAATTTCACTATTTATAGAATCACGATTGGGCATAAAATTTCACTACTTACAGAGCCACGATTGGGCATGAAATTTCACTATTTATAGAACCACGATTGAGCATGAAATTTGACTACTTATAGAGCCACGATTGGGCATGAAATTTCACTATTTATAGAGCCACGATTGGGCATGAAATTTTCCTACTTATAGAGCCACGATTGGGCATGTAATTTCACTATTTATAGAGCTACGATTGGGCATGAAATTTCACTATTTATAGAGCCACGATTGGGCATGAAATTTTCCTACTTATAGAGCCACGATTGGGCATGAAATTTCACTATTTATAGAGCCACGATTGGGCATGAAATTTCACTATTTATTGAGCCACGATTGGGCATGAAATTTCACTATTTATAGAGCCACGTTTGGGCATGAAATCACACTATTTATAGAGCCACGATTGGGCATGAAATTTCACTATTTATAGAGCCACGATTGGGCTTGAAATTTCACTATTTATAGAATCACGATTGGGCATAAAATTTCACTACTTACAGAGCCACGATTGGGCATGAAATTTCACTATTTATAGAGCCACGATTGGGCATGAAATTTCACTATTTATAGAGCCACGATTGGGCATGAAATTTTCCTACTTATAGAGCCACGATTGGGCATGAAATTTCACTATTTATTGAGCCACTATTGGGCATGAAATTTCACTATTTATAGAGCCACGTTTGGGCATGAAATCACACTATTTATAGAGCCACAATTGGGCATGAAATTTCACTATTTATAGAGCCACGATTGGGCATGAAATTTCACTATTTATAGAGCCACGATTGGGCATGAAATTTCACTATTTATAGAGCCACGATTGGGCATGAAATTTCACTATTTATAGAGCCACGATTGGGCTTGAAATTTCACTATTTATAGAATCACGATTGGGCATAAAATTTCACTACTTACAGAGCCACGATTGGGCATGAAATTTCACTATTTATAGAACCACGATTGAGCATGAAATTTTACTACTTATAGAGCCACGATTGGGCATGAAATTTCACTATTTATAGAGCCACGATTGGGCATGAAATTTTCCTAGTTATAGAGCCACGATTGGGCATGAAATTTCACTATTTATAGAGCTACGATTGGGCATGAAATTTCACTATTTATAGAGCCACGATTGGGCATGAAATTTTCCTACTTATAGAGCCACGATTGGGCATGAAATTTCACTATTTATAGAGCCACGATTGGGCATGAAATTTCACTATTTATAGAGCCACGATTGGGCATGAAATTTCACTATTTATAGAGCCACGATTGGGCATGAAATTTTCCTACTTATAGAGCCACGATTGGGCATGAAATTTCACTATTTATAGAGCCACGATTGGGCATGAAATTTCACTATTTATAGAGCCACGATTGGGCATGAAATTTCACTATTTATAGAGCCACGATTGGGCATGAAATTTCACTATTTATAGAACCACGATGGGGCATGAAATTTTACTATTTATAGAGCCACGTTTGGACATGAAATCACACTATTTATAGAGACACGATTGGACATGAAATTTCACTATTTATAGAGCCACGATTGGGCATGAAATTTCGCTATTTATAGTACCACGATTGGGCATGAAATTTCGCTATTTATAGTACCGCGATTGGGCATGCAATTTCACTATTTATAGAACCACGATGGGGCATGAAATTTCGCTATTTATAGTACCACGATTGGGCATGAAATTTCGCTATTTATAGTACCGCGATTGGGCATGCAATTTCACTATTTATAGAACCACGATGGGGCATGAAATTTCACTATTTATAGAGCCACGATTGGGCATGAAATTTCGCTATTTATAGTACCACGATTGGGCATGAAATTTCGCTATTTATAGTACCACGATTGGGCATGAAATTTCGCTATTTATAGTACCGCGATTGGGCATGCAATTTCACTATTTATAGAACCACGATGGGGCATGAAATTTCACTATTTATAGAGCCACGATTGGGCATGAAATTTCGCTATTTATAGTACCACGATTGGGCATGAAATTTCGCTATTTATAGTACCACGATTGGGCATGCAATTTCACTATTTATAGAACCACGATGGGGCATGAAATTTCACTATTTATAGAGCCACGATTGGGCATGAAATTTCGCTATTTATAGTACCACGATTGGGCATGAAATTTCGCTATTTATAGTACCACGATTGGGCATGAAATTTCACTATTTATAGAGCCACGATTGGGCATGAAATTTCACTATTTATAGAGCCACGATTGGGCATGAAATTTCGCTATTTATAGTACCACGATTGGGCATGAAATTTCGCTATTTATAGTACCGCGATTGGGCATGCAATTTCACTATTTATAGAACCACGATGGGGCATGAAATTTCACTATTTATAGAGCCACGATTGGGCATGAAATTTCGCTATTTATAGTACCACGATTGGGCATGAAATTTCGCTATTTATAGTACCACGATTGGGCATGCAATTTCACTATTTATAGAACCACGATGGGGCATGAAATTTCACTATTTATAGAGCCACGATTGGGCATGAAATTTCGCTATTTATAGTACCACGATTGGGCATGAAATTTCGCTATTTATAGTACCACGATTGGGCATGCAATTTCACTATTTATAGAACCACGATGGGGCATGAAATTTCACTATTTATAGAGCCACGATTGGGCATGAAATTTCGCTATATATAGTACCACGATTGGGCATGCAATTTCACTATTTATAGAACCACGATGGGGCATGAAATTTCACTATTTATAGAGCCACGATTGGGCATGAAATTTCACTATTTATAGAGCTACGATTGGGCATGAAATTTCACTATTTATAGAGCCACGATAGGGCATGAAATTTCACTATTTATTGAGCCACGATTGGGCATGAAATTTCACTATTTATAGAGCCACGATTAGGCATGAAATTTCACTATTTATAGAGCCACGATTAGGCAGCATGAAATTTCACTATTTATAGAGCCACGATTGGGTATGAAATTTCACTATTTATAGAGCCACGATTGGGCATGAAATTTCACTATTTATAGAACCACGATGGGGCATGAAATTTCACTTTTTATAGAGCCACGATTGGGCATGAAATTTCACTATTTATAGAGCCACGATTGGGCATGAAATTTCACTACTTATAGAGCCACGATTGGGCATGAAATTTCACTATTTATAGAGCCACGATTAGGCAGCATGAAATTTCACTATTTATAGAGCCACGATAGGGCATGAAATTTCACTATTTATAGAGCCACGATTGGGCATGAAATTTCACTATTTATAGAGCCACGATTAGGCATGAAATTTCACTATTTATAGAGCCACGATTGGGCATGAAATTTCACTATTTATAGAACCACGATGAGGCATGAAATTTCACTTTTTATAGAGCCACGATTGGGCATGAAATTTCACTATTTATAGAGCCACGATTGGGCATGAAATTTCACTATTTATAGAGCCACGATTGGGCATGAAATTTCACTATTTATAGAACCACGATTGGGCATGAAATTTCACTATTTATAGAACCACGATGGGGCATGAAATTTCACTTTTTATAGAGCCACGATTGGGCATGAAATTTCACTATTTATAGAGCCACGATTGGGTATAAAATTTCACTATTTATAGAGCCACGATTGGGCATGAAATTTCACTATTTATAGAGCCACGATTGGGCATGAAATTTTCCTACTTATAGAGCCACGATTGGGCATGAAATTTCACTATTTATAGAACCACGATTGAGCATGAAATTTTACTACTTATAGAGCCACGATTGGGCATGAAATTTCACTTTTTCTGGAGCCACGATTGGGCATGAAATTTTCCTACTTATAGAGCCACGATTGGGCATGAAATTTCACTATTTATAGAGCTACGATTGGGCATGAAATTTCACTATTTATAGAGCCACGATTGGGCATGAAATTTTCCTACTTATAGAGCCACGATTGGGCATGAAATTTCGCTATTTATAGAGCCACGATTGGGCATGAAATTTCACTATTTATAGAGCCACGATTGGGCTTGAAATTTCACTATTTATAGAATCACGATTGGGCATAAAATTTCACTACTTACAGAGCCACGATTGGGCATGAAATTTCACTATTTATAGAACCACGATTGAGCATGAAATTTTACTACTTATAGAGCCACGATTGGGCATGAAATTTCACTATTTATAGAGCCACGATTGGGCAAGAAATTTTCCTACTTATAGAGCCACGATTGGGCATGAAATTTCACTATTTATAGAGCTACGATTGGGCATGAAATTTCACTATTTATAGAGCCACGATTGGGCATGAAATTTTCCTACTTATAGAGCCACGATTGGGCATGAAATTTCACTATTTATAGAGCCACGATTGGGCATGAAATTTCACTATTTATTGAGCCACGATTGGGCATGAAATTTCACTATTTATAGAGCCACGATTGGGCATGAAATTTCACTATTTATAGAATCACGATTGGGCATAAAATTTCACTACTTACAGAGCCACGATTGGGCATGAAATTTCACTATTTATAGAACCACGATTGAGCATGAAATTTTACTACTTATAGAGCCACGATTGGGCATGAAATTTCACTATTTATAGAGCCACGATTGGGCATGAAATTTTCCTACTTATAGAGCCACGATTGGGCATGAAATTTCACTATTTATAGAGCTACGATTGGGCATGAAATTTCACTATTTATAGAGCCACGATTGGGCATGAAATTTTCCTACTTATAGAGCCACGATTGGGCATGAAATTTCACTATTTATAGAGCCACGATTGGGCATGAAATTTCACTATTTATAGAGCCACGATTGGGCATGAAATTTTCCTACTTATAGAGCCACGATTGGGCATGAAATTTCACTATTTATAGAGCCACGATTGGGCATGAAATCACACTATTTATAGAGCCACGATTGGGCATGAAATTTCACTATTTATAGAGCCACGATTGGGCTTGAAATTTCACTATTTATAGAATCACGATTGGGCATAAAATTTCACTACTTACAGAGCCACGATTGGGCATGAAATTTCACTATTTATAGAGCCACGATTGGGCATGAAATCACACTATTTATAGAGCCACGATTGGGCATGAAATTTCACTATTTATAGAGCCACGATTGGGCATGAAATTTTCCTACTTATAGAGCCACGATTGCGCATGAAATTTCACTATTTATAGAGCTACGATTGGGCATGAAATTTCACTATTTATAGAGCCACGATTGGGCATGAAATTTTCCTACTTATAGAGCCACGATTGGGCATGAAATTTCACTACTTACAGAGCCACGAATTGGGCATGAAATTTCACTATTTATAGAACCACGATTGAGCATGAAATTTTACTACTTATAGAGCCACGATTGGGCATGAAATTTCACTATTTATAGAGCCACGATTGGGCATGAAATTTTCCTACTTATAGAGCCACGATTGGGCATGAAATTTCACTATTTATAGAGCTACGATTGGGCATGAAATTTCACTATTTATAGAACCACGATTGAGCATGAAATTTTACTACTTATAGAGCCACGATTGGGCATGAAATTTCACTATTTATAGAGCCACGATTGGGCATGAAATTTTCCTACTTATAGAGCCACGATTGGGCATGAAATTTCAATATTTATAGAGCCACGATTGGGCATGAAATTTTCCTACTTATAGAGCCACGATTGGGCATGAAATTTCACTATTTATAGAGCTACGATTGGGCATGAAATTTCACTATTTATAGAGCCACGATTGGGCATGAAATTTTCCTACTTTTAGAGCCACGATTGGGCATGAAATTTCACTATTTATAGAGCCACGATTGGGCATGAAATTTCACTATTTATTGAGCAACGATTGGGCATGAAATTTCACTATTTATAGAGCCACGATTGGGCATGAAATCACACTATTTATAGAGCCACGATTGGGCATGAAATTTCACTATTTATAGAGCCACGATTGGGCATGAAATCACACTATTAATAGAGCCACGATTGGGCATGAAATTTCACTATTTATAGAGCCACAATTGGGCTTGAAATTTCACTATTTATAGAGCCACGATTGGGCATGAAATTTCACTATTTATAGAGCCACGATTGGGCATGAAATTTCACTATTTATAGAGCCACGATTGGGCATGAAATCACACTATTTATAGAGCCACGATTGGGCATGAAATTTCACTATTTATAGAGCCACGATTGGGCTTGAAATTTCACTATTTATAGAATCACGATTGGGCATAAAATTTCACTACTTACAGAGCCACGATTGGGCATGAAATTTCACTATTTATAGAACCACGATTGAGCATGAAATTTTACTACTTATAGAGCCACGATTGGGCATGAAATTTCACTATTTATAGAGCCACGATTGGGCATGAAATTTTCCTACTTATAGAGCCACGATTGGGCATGAAATTTCACTATTTATAGAGCTACGATTGGGCATGAAATTTCACTATTTATAGAGCCACGATTGGGCATGAAATTTTCCTACTTTTAGAGCCACGATTGGGCATGAAATTTCACTATTTATAGAGCCACGATTGGGCATGAAATTTCACTATTTATAGAGCCACGATTGGGCATGAAATTTCACTATTTATAGAGCCACGATTGGGCATGAAATCACACTATTTATAGAGCCACGATTGGGCATGAAATTTCACTATTTATAGAGCCACGATTGGGCTTGAAATTTCACTATTTATAGAATCACGATTGGGCATAAAATTTCACTACTTACAGAGCCACGATTGGGCATGAAATTTCACTATTTATAGAGCCACGATTGGGCATGAAATCACACTATTTATAGAGCCACGATTGGGCATGAAATTTCACTATTTATAGAGCCACGATTGGGCATGAAATCACACTATTTATAGAGCCACGATTGGGCATGAAATTTCACTATTTATAGAGCCACGATTGGGCTTGAAATTTCACTATATATAGAATCACGATTGGGCATAAAATTTCACTATATATAGAATCACGATTGGGCATAAAATTTCACTACTTACAGAGCCACGATTGGGCATAAAATTTCACTATTTATAGAACCACGATTGAGCATGAAATTTTACTACTTATAGAGCCACGATTGGGCATGAAATTTCACTATTTATAGAGCCACGATTGGGCATGAAATTTTCCTACTTATAGAGCCACGATTGGGCATGAAATTTCACTATTTATAGAGCTACGATTGGGCATGAAATTTCACTATTTATAGAGCCACGATTGGGCATGAAATTTTCCTACTTTTAGAGCCACGATTGGGCATGAAATTTCGCTATTTATAGAGCCACGATTGTGCATGAAATTTCACTATTTATTGAGCCACGATTGGGCATGAAATTTCACTATTTATAGAGCCACGTTTGGGCATGAAATCACACTATAGAGCCACGATTGGGCATGAAATTTCACTATTTATAGAGCCACGATTGGGCATGAAATTTCACTATTTATAGAGCCACGATTGGGCTTGAAATTTCACTATTTATAGAATCACGATTGGGCATAAAATTTCACTACTTACAGAGCCACGATTGGGCATGAAATTTCACTATTTATTGAGCCACGATTGGGCATGAAATTTCACTATTTATAGAGCCACGATTGGGCATGAAATTTCACTATTTATAGAGCCACGATTGGGCATGAAATTTCACTATTTATAGAGCCACGATTGGGCATGAAATTTTCCTACTTATAGAGCCACGATTGGGCATGAAATTTCACTATTTATAGAGCCACGATTGGGCATGAAATTTCACTATTTATAGAGCTTCGATTGGGCATGAAATTTCACTTTTTATGGGACCACGATTGGATATGAAATTTTCCTAATTTTAGAGCCACGATTAGGTATGAAATTTTACTATTTATAAATAAAATTTCTCTATTTATAGAGCCACGATTGGGCATGAAATTTCACTATTTATAGAGCCACGATTGGGCATGAAATTTCGCTATTTATAGTACCACGATTGGGCATGAAATTTCGCTATTTATAGTACCACGATTGGGCATGCAATTTCACTATTTATAGAACCACGATGGGGCATGAAATTTCACTATTTATAGAGCCACGATTGGGCATGAAATTTCGCTATTTATAGTACCACGATTGGGCATGAAATTTCGCTATTTATAGTACCACGATTGGGCATGCAATTTCACTATTTATAGAACCACGATGGGGCATGAAATTTCACTATTTATAGAGCCACGATTGGGTATGAAATTTCGCTATTTATAATACCACGATTGGGCATGAAATTTCGCTATTTATAGTACCACGATTGGGCATGCAATTTCACTATTTATAGAACCACGATGGGGCATGAAATTTCACTATTTATAGAGCCACGATTGGGCATGAAATTTCGCTATATATAGTACCACGATTGGGCATGCAATTTCACTATTTATAGAACCACGATGGGGCATGAAATTTCACTATTTATAGAGCCACGATTGGGCATGAAATTTCACTATTTATAGAGCTACGATTGGGCATGAAATTTCACTATTTATAGAGCCACGATAGGGCATGAAATTTCACTATTTATTGAGCCACGATTGGGCATGAAATTTCACTATTTATAGAGCCACGATTAGGCATGAAATTTCACTATTTATAGAGCCACGATTAGGCAGCATGAAATTTCACTATTTATAGAGCCACGATTGGGCATGAAATTTCACTATTTATAGAGCCACGATTGGGCATGAAATTTCACTATTTATAGAACCACGATGGGGCATGAAATTTCACTATTTATAGAGCCACGATTGGGCATGAAATTTCACTATTTATAGAGCCACGATTGGGCATGAAATTTCACTATTTATAGAACCACGATTGGGCATGAAATTTCACTATTTATAGAACCACGATGGGGCATGAAATTTCACTTTTTATAGAGCCACGATTGGGCATGAAATTTCACTATTTATAGAGCCACGATTGGGTATGAAATTTCACTATTTATAGAGCCACGATTGGGCATGAAATTTCACTATTTATAGAGCCACGATTGGGCATGAAATTTTCCTACTTATAGAGCCACGATTGGGCATGAAATTTCACTATTTATAGAGCCACGATTGGGCATGAAATTTCACTATTTATTGAGCCACGATTGGGTATGAAATCACACTATTTATAGAGCCACGATTGGGCATGAAATTTCACTATTTATAGAGCCACGATTGGGCATGAAATTTCACTATTTATAGAGCCACGATTGGGCATGAAATCACACTATTTATAGAGCCACGATTGGGCATGAAATTTCACTATTTATAGATCCACGATTGGGCTTGAAATTTCACTATTTATAGAATCACGATTGGGCATAAAATTTCACTACTTACAGAGCCACGATTGGGCATGAAATTTCACTATTTATAGAACCACGATTGAGCATGAAATTTGACTACTTATAGAGCCACGATTGGGCATGAAATTTCACTATTTATAGAGCCACGATTGGGCATGAAATTTTCCTACTTATAGAGCCACGATTGGGCATGTAATTTCACTATTTATAGAGCTACGATTGGGCATGAAATTTCACTATTTATAGAGCCACGATTGGGCATGAAATTTTCCTACTTATAGAGCCACGATTGGGCACGAAATTTCACTATTTATAGAGCCACGATTGGGCATGAAATTTCACTATTTATTGAGCCACGATTGGGCATGAAATTTCACTATTTATAGAGCCACGTTTGGGCATGAAATCACACTATTTATAGAGCCACGATTGGGCATGAAATTTCACTATTTATAGAGCCACGATTGGGCTTGAAATTTCACTATTTATAGAAGCACGATTGGGCATAAAATTTCACTACTTACAGAGCCACGATTGGGCATGAAATTTTCCTACTTATAGAGCCACGATTGGGCATGAAATTTCACTATTTATAGAGCTACGATTGGGCATGAAATTTCACTATTTATAGAGCCACGATTGGGCATGAAATTTTCCTACTTATAGAGCCACGATTGGGCATGAAATTTCGCTATTTATAGAGCCACGATTGGGCATGAAATTTCACTATTTATAGAGCCACGATTGGGCTTGAAATTTCACTATTTATAGAATCACGATTGGGCATAAAATTTCACTACTTACAGAGCCACGATTAGGCATGAAATTTCACTATTTATAGAGCCACGATAGGGCATGAAATTTCACTATTTATAGAGCCACGATTGGGCATGAAATTTCACTATTTATAGAACCACGATGGGGCATGAAATTTCGCTATTTATAGTACCACGATTGGGCATGAAATTTCACTATATATAGAGCTACGATTGGGCATGAAATTTCACTTTTTATAGGACCACGTTTGGATATGAAATTTTCCTAAGAGCCACGATTAGGTATGAAATTTTACTATTTATAAATAAAATTTCTCTATTTATAGAGCCACGATTGGGCATGAAATTTCGCTATTTATAGTACCACGATTGGGCATGAAATTTCGCTATTTATAGTACCACGATTGGGCATGCAATTTCACTATTTATAGAACCACGATTGAGCATGAAATTTTACTACTTATAGAGCCACGATTGGGCATGAAATTTCACTTTTTATAGAGCCACGATTGGGCATGAAATTTTCCTACTTATAGAGCCACGATTGGGCATGAAATTTCACTATTTATAGAGCTACGATTGGGCATGAAATTTCACTATTTATAGAGCCACGATTGGGCATGAAATTTTCCTACTTATAGAGCCACGATTGGGCATGAAATTTCGCTATTTATAGAGCCACGATTGGGCATGAAATTTCACTATTTATAGAGCCACGATTGGGCTTGAAATTTCACTATTTATAGAATCACGATTGGGCATAAAATTTCACTACTTACAGAGCCACGATTGGGCATGAAATTTCACTATTTATAGAGCTACGATTGGGCATGAAATTTCACTATTTATAGAGCCACGATTGGGCATGAAATTTTCCTACTTATAGAGCCACGATTGGGCATGAAATTTCGCTATTTATAGAGCCACGATTGGGCATGAAATTTCACTATTTATAGAGCCACGATTGGGCTTGAAATTTCACTATTTATAGAATCACGATTGGGCATAAAATTTCACTACTTACAGAGCCACGATTGGGCATGAAATTTCACTATTTATAGAACCACGATTGAGCATGAAATTTTACTACTTATAGATCCACGATTGGGCATGAAATTTCACTATTTATAGAGCCACGATTGGGCATAAAATTTTCCTACTTATAGAGCCACGATTGGGCATGAAATTTCACTATTTATAAAGCTACGATTGGGCATGAAATTTCACTATTTATAGAGCCACGATTGGGCATGAAATTTTCCTACTTATAGAGCCACGATTGGGCATGAAATTTCACTATTTATAGAGCCACGATTGGGCATGAAATTTCACTATTTATTGACCCACGATTGGGCATGAAATTTCACTATTTATAGAGCCACGATTGGGCATGAAATTTCACTATTTATAGAGCCACGATTGGGCATGAAATTTCACTATTTATAGAATCACGATTGGGCATAAAATTTCACTACTTACAGAGCCACGATTGGGCATGAAATTTCACTATTTATAGAACCACGATTGAGCATGAAATTTTACTACTTATAGAGCCACGATTGGGTATGAAATTTCACTATTTATAGAGCCACGATTGGGCATGAAATTTTCCTACTTATAGAGCCACGATTGGGCATGAAATTTCACTATTTATAGAGCTACGATTGGGCATGAAATTTCACTATTTATAGAGCCACGATTGGGCATGAAATTTTCCTACTTATAGAGCCACGATTGGGCATGAAATTTCACTATTTATAGAGCCACGATTGGGCATGAAATTTCACTATTTATTGAGCCACGATTGGGCATGAAATTTCACTATTTATAGAGCCACGATTGGGCATGAAATTTCACTATTTATAGAGCCACGATTGGGCATGAAATTTCACTATTTATAGAGCCACGATTGGGCATGAAATTTCACTATTTATAGAACCACGATGGGGCATGTAATTTTACTATTTATAGAGCCACGTTTGGGCATGAAATCACACTATTTATAGAGCTACGATTGGGCATGAAATTTCGCTATTTATAGTACCACGATTGGGCATGCAATTTCACTATTTATAGAACCACGATGGGGCATGAAATTTCACTATTTATAGAGCCACGATTGGGCATGAAATTTCGCTATTTATAGTACCACGATTGGGCATGAAATTTCGCTATTTATAGTACCACGATTGGGCATGCAATTTCACTATTTATAGAACCACGATGGGGCATGAAATTTCACTATTTATAGAGCCACGATTGGGCATGAAATTTCGCTATATATAGTACCACGATTGGGCATGCAATTTCACTATTTATAGAACCACGATGGGGCATGAAATTTCACTATTTATAGAGCCACGATTGGGCATGAAATTTCACTATTTATAGAGCTATGATTGGGCATGAAATTTCACTATTTATAGAGCCACGATAGGGCATGAAATTTCACTATTTATTGAGCCACGATTGGGCATGAAATTTCACTATTTATAGAGCCACGATTTGGCATGAAATTTCACTATTTATAGAGCTACGATTAGGCAGCATGAAATTTCACTATTTATAGAGCCACGATTGGGCATGAAATTTCACTATTTATAGAGCCACGATTGGGCATGAAATTTCACTATTTATAGAGCCACGATTGGGCATGAAATTTCACTATTTATAGAGCCACGATTAGGCATGAAATTTCACTATTTATAGAGCCACGATTAGGCAGCATGAAATTTCACTATTTATAGAGCCACGATAGGGCATGAAATTTCACTATTTATAGAGCCACGATTGGGCATGAAATTTCACTATTTATAGAACCACGATGGGGCATGAAATTTCGCTATTTATAGTACCACGATTGGGCATGAAATTTCACTATATATAGAGCTACGATTGGGCATGAAATTTCACTTTTTATAGGACCACGTTTGGATATGAAATTTTCCTAAGAGCCACGATTAGGTATGAAATTTTACTATTTATAAATAAAATTTCTATATTTATAGAGCCACGATTGGGCATGAAATTTCGCTATTTATAGTACCACGATTGGGCATGAAATTTCGCTATTTATAGTACCACGATTGGGCATGCAATTTCACTATTTATAGAACCACGATTGAGCATGAAATTTTACTACTTATAGAGCCACGATTGGGCATGAAATTTCACTTTTTATAGAGCCACGATTGGGCATGAAATTTTCCTACTTATAGAGCCACGATTGGGCATGAAATTTCACTATTTATAGAGCTACGATTGGGCATGAAATTTCACTATTTATAGAGCCACGATTGGGCATGAAATTTTCCTACTTATAGAGCCACGATTGGGCATGAAATTTCGCTATTTATAGAGCCACGATTGGGCATGAAATTTCACTATTTATAGAGCCACGATTGGGCTTGAAATTTCACTATTTATAGAATCACGATTGGGCATAAAATTTCACTACTTACAGAGCCACGATTGGGCATGAAATTTCACTATTTATAGAGCTACGATTGGGCATGAAATTTCACTATTTATAGAGCCACGATTGGGCATGAAATTTTCCTACTTATAGAGCCACGATTGGGCATGAAATTTCGCTATTTATAGAGCCACGTTTGGGCATGAAATTTCACTATTTATAGAGCCACGATTGGGCTTGAAATTTCACTATTTATAGAATCACGATTGGGCATGAAATTTTACTACTTATAGAGCCACGATTGGGCATGAAATTTCACTATTTATAGAGCCACGATTGGGCATGAAATTTCGCTATTTATAGTACCACGATTGGGCATGAAATTTCGCTATTTATAGTACCACGATTGGGCATGCAATTTCACTATTTATAGAACCACGATGGGGCATGAAATTTCACTATTTATAGAGCCACGATTGGGCATGAAATTTCGCTATATATAGTACCACGATTGGGCATGCAATTTCACTATTTATAGAACCACGATGGGGCATGAAATTTCACTATTTATAGAGCCACGATTGGGCATGAAATTTCACTATTTATAGAGCTATGATTGGGCATGAAATTTCACTATTTATAGAGCCACGATAGGGCATGAAATTTCACTATTTATTGAGCCACGATTGGGCATGAAATTTCACTATTTATAGAGCCACGATTTGGCATGAAATTTCACTATTTATAGAGCTACGATTAGGCAGCATGAAATTTCACTATTTATAGAGCCACGATTGGGCATGAAATTTCACTATTTATAGAACCACGATGGGGCATGTAATTTTACTATTTATAGAGCCACGTTTGGGCATGAAATCACACTATTTATAGAGCTACGATTGGGCATGAAATTTCGCTATTTATAGTACCACGATTGGGCATGCAATTTCACTATTTATAGAACCACGATGGGGCATGAAATTTCACTATTTATAGAGCCACGATTGGGCATGAAATTTCGCTATTTATAGTACCACGATTGGGCATGAAATTTCGCTATTTATAGTACCATGATTGGGCATGCAATTTCACTATTTATATAACCACGATGGGGCATGAAATTTCACTATTTATAGAGCCACGATTGGGCATGAAATTTCGCTATATATAGTACCACGATTGGGCATGCAATTTCACTATTTATAGAACCACGATGGGGCATGAAATTTCACTATTAATAGAGCCACGATTGGGCATGAAATTTCACTATTTATAGAGCTATGATTGGGCATGAAATTTCACTATTTATAGAGCCACGATAGGGCATGAAATTTCACTATTTATTGAGCCACGATTGGGCATGAAATTTCACTATTTATAGAGCCACGATTTGGCATGAAATTTCACTATTTATAGAGCTACGATTAGGCAGCATGAAATTTCACTATTTATAGAGCCACGATTGGGCAGAAATTTCACTATTTATAGAACCACGATGGGGCATGTAATTTTACTATTTATAGAGCCACGTTTGGGCATGAAATCACACTATTTATAGAGCTACGATTGGGCATGAAATTTCGCTATTTATAGTACCACGATTGGGCATGCAATTTCACTATTTATAGAACCACGATGGGGCATGAAATTTCACTATTTATAGAGCCACGATTGGGCATGAAATTTCGCTATTTATAGTACCACGATTGGGCATGAAATTTCGCTATTTATAGTACCACGATTGGGCATGCAATTTCACTATTTATAGAACCACGATGGGGCATTAAATTTCACTATTTATAGAGCCACGATTGGGCATGAAATTTCGCTATATATAGTACCACGATTGGGCATGCAATTTCACTATTTATAGAACCACGATGGGGCATGAAATTTCACTATTAATAGAGCCACGATTGGGCATGAAATTTCACTATTTATAGAGCTATGATTGGGCATGAAATTTCACTATTTATAGAGCCACGATAGGGCATGAAATTTCACTATTTATTGAGCCACGATTGGGCATGAAATTTCACTATTTATAGAGCCACGATTTGGCATGAAATTTCACTATTTATAGAGCTACGATTAGGCAGCATGAAATTTCACTATTTATAGAGCCACGATTGGGTATGAAATTTCACTATTTATAGAGCCACGATTGGGCATGAAATTTCACTATTTATAGAGCCACGATTAGGCATGAAATTTCACTATTTATAGAGCCACGATTAGGCAGCATGAAATTTCACTATTTATAGAGCCACGATAGGGCATGAAATTTCACTATTTATTGAGCCACGATTGGGCATGAAATTTCACTATTTATAGAGCCACGATTTGGCATGAAATTTCACTATTTATAGAGCTACGATTAGGCAGCATGAAATTTCACTATTTATAGAGCCACGATTGGGCATGAAATTTCACTATTTATAGAGCCACGATTGGGCATGAAATTTCACTATTTATAGAGCCACGATTGGGCATGAAATTTCACTATTTATAGAGCCACGATTAGGCATGAAATTTCACTATTTATAGAGCCACGATTAGGCAGCATGAAATTTCACTATTTATAGAGCCACGATAGGGCATGAAATTTCACTTTTTATAGGACCACGTTTGGATATGAAATTTTCCTAAGAGCCACGATTAGGTATGAAATTTTACTATTTATAAATAAAATTTCTCTATTTATAGAGCCACGATTGGGCATGAAATTTCACTATTTATAGAGCCACGATTGGGCATGAAATTTCGCTATATATAGTACCACGATTGGGCATGCAATTTCACTATTTATAGTACCACGATTGGGCATGCAATTTCACTATTTATAGAACCACGATGGGGCATGAAATTTCACTATTTATAGAGCCACGATTGGGCATGAAATTTCGCTATATATAGAACCACGATTGGGCATGCAATTTCACTATTTATAGAACCACGATGGGGCATGAAATTTCACTATTTATAGAGCCACGATTGGGCATGAAATTTCACTATTTATAGACTTACGATTGGGCATGAAATTTCTCTATTTATAGAGCCACGATAGGGCATGAAATTTCACTATTATTGAGCCACGATTGGGCATGAAATTTCACTATTTATAGAGCCACGATTGGGCATGAAATTTCACTATTTATAGAACCACCATGGGGCATGAAATTTCACTTTTTATAGAGCCACGATTGGGCATGAAATTTCACTATTTATTGAGCCACGATTGGGCATGAAATTTCACAATTTATAGAGCCACGATTGGGCATGAAATTTCACTATTTATAGAGCCACGATTGGGCATGAAATTTCACTATTTATAGAACCACGATGGGGCATGAAATTTCACTTTTTATAGAGCCACGATTGGGCATGAAATTTCACTATTTATAGAGCCACGATTGGGCATGAAATTTCACTATTTATAGAGCCACGATTGGGCATGAAATTTCACTATTTATAGAGCCACGATTAGGCAGCATGAAATTTCACTATTTATAGAGCCACGATAGGGCATGAAATTTCACTATTTATAGAGCCACGATTGGGCATGAAATTTCACTATTTATAGAGCCACGATTAGGCATGAAATTTCACTATTTATAGAGCCACGATTAGGCAGCATGAAATTTCACTATTTATAGAGCCACGATAGGGCATGAAATTTCACTATTTATAGAGCCACGATTGGGCATGAAATTTCACTATTTATAGAGCCACGATTAGGCATGAAATTTCACTATTTATAGAGCCACGATTAGGCAGCATGAAATTTCACTATTTATAGAGCCACGATAGGGCATGAAATTTCACTATTTATAGAGCCACGATTGGGCATGAAATTTCACTATTTATAGAGCCACGATTAGGCATGAAATTTCACTATTTATAGAGCCACGATTAGGCAGCATGAAATTTCACTATTTATAGAGCCACGATAGGGCATGAAATTTCACTATTTATAGAGCCACGATTGGGCATGAAATTTCACTATTTATAGAACCACGATTGGGCATGAAATTTCACTATTTATAGAACCACGATGGGGCATGAAATTTCACTTTTTATAGAGCCACGATTGGGCATGAAATTTCACTATTTATAGAGCCACGATTGGGCATGAAATTTCACTATTTATAGAACCACGATGGGGCATGAAATTTCACTTTTTATAGAGCCACGCTTGGGCATGAAATTTCACTATTTATAGAGCCACGATTGGGCATGAAATTTCACTTTTTATAGGACCACGATTGGATATGAAATTTTCCTAATTTTATAGCCACGATTAGGTATGAAATTTTACTATTTATAAATAAAATTTCTATATTTATAGAGCCACGATTGGGCATGAAATTTCACTATTTATAGAGCCACGATTAGGCATGAAATTTCACTATTTATAGAGCCACGATTGGGTATGAAATTTCACTATTTATAGAGCCACGATTAGGCATGAAATTTCACTATTTATAGAGCCACGATTAGGCATGAAATTTCACTATTTATAGAGCCACGATTGGGCATGAAATTTCACTATTTATAGAGCCACGATTAGGCATGAAATTTCACTATTTATAGAGCCACGATTGGGCATGAAATTTTAGTATTTATAAATAAAATTTCTCTATTTATAAAGCCACGATTGGGCATGATATTTCGCTATTTATAGTACTACAATTGGGTATGAAATTTCATTATTTATAGAGCCACGATTGGGCATGAAATTTCACTATATATAGAGCTACGATTTGGCATGAAATTTCACTTTTTATAGGACAACGATTGGATATGAAATTTTCCCAAGAGCCACGATTAGGTATGAAATTTTACTATTTATAAATAAAATTTCTCTATTTATAGAGCCACGATTGGGCATGAAATTTCGCTATTTATAGTACCACGATTGGGCATGCAATTTCACTATTTATAGAACCACGATGGGGCATGAAATTTCACTATTTATAGAGCCACGCTTGGGCATGAAATTTCACTATTTATTGAGCCACGATTGGGCATAAAATTTCACTATTTAAGAGCCACGATTGGGCATAAATTTCGCTATTTATAGAGCCACGATTAGGCAGCATGAAATTTCACTATCTATAGAGCCACGATTGGGCATGAAATTTCACTATTTATAAAGCCACGATTGGGCATGAAATTTCACTATTTATAGAGCCACGATTGGGCATGAAATTTCACTATTTATAGAGCCACGATTGGGCATGAAATTTCACTATTTATAGAGCCACGTTTGGGCATGAAATCACACTATTTATAGAGCCACGATTGGTCATGAAATTTCACTATTTATAGAGCTACGATTGGGCATGAAATTTCACTTTTTATAGAGCCAAAATTGGGCCTGCAATTTCATTATTTATAGAACCACGATGGGGCATGAAATTTCACTATTTATAGAGCTACGATTGGCCATGCAATTTCACTTTTTATAGGACCACGATTGGATATGAAATTTTCCTAATTTGAAAGCCACGATTAGGTATGAAATTTTATTATTTATAAATAAAATTTCTCTTTTTATAGAGCCACGATTGGGCATGAAATTTCGCTATTTATAGTACCACGATTGGGTATGAAATTTCATTATTTATAGAGCCACGATTGGGCATGAAATTTCGCTATTTATAGTACCACGATTTGACATGAAATATCACTATTTATAGAACCACGATGGGGCATGAAATTTCACTATTTATAGAGCCACGATTGGGCATGAAATTTCGCTATTTATAGTACCACGATTGGGCATGCAATTTCACTATTTATAGAACCACGATGGAGCATGAAATTTCACTATTTATAGAGCCACGATTGGGCATGAAATTTCACTATTTATAGAGCTACGATTGGGCATAAAATTTCACTATTTATAGAGCCACGATTGGGCATGAAATTTTACTATTTATTGAGACACGGTTGGGCATGAAATTTCACTATTTATAGAGCCACGATTGGGCATGAAATTTCACTATTTATAGAGCCACGATTGGGCATGTAATTTCACTATTTATAGAGCTACGATTGGGCATGAAATTTCACTATTTATAAAGCCACGATTGGGCATGAAATTTCACTATTTATAGAGCCACGATTGGACATGAAATTTCACTATTTGTAGAGCCACGATTGGGCATAAAATTTCACTATTTATAGAGCCACGATTGGGAATGAAATTTCACTATTTGTAGAGCTACGATTGGGCATGAAATTTCACTTTTTATAGGACCACGGTTGGAAATGAAATTTCACTATTTATAGAGCCACGATTGGGCATGAAATTTCACTATTTATAGAGCCACGATTGGGCATGAAATTTCAATATTTATAGAGCTACGATTGGGCATGAAATTCCACTATTTATAGAGCCACGATTGGGCATGAAATTTCACTATTTATAGAGCCACGATTGGGCATGAAATTTTTATATTTATAGAGCTACGATTTGGCATGAAATTTCACTTTTTATGGGACCACGATTGGAAATGAAATTTCACTATTTATAGAGCCACGATTGGGCATGAAATTTCACTATTTATAGAGCCACGATTGGGCATGAAATTTCAATATTTATAGAGCTACGATTGGGCATGAAATTCCACTATTTATAGAGCCACGATTGGGCATGAAATTTCACTTTTTATAGGACCACGATTGGATATGCAATTTTCCTAATTTTAGAGCCACGATTAGGTATGAAATTTTACTATTTATAAATAAAATGTCTCTATTTATAGAGCCACGATTGGGCATGAAATTTATAGAGCTACGATTGGGTATGAAATTTCATTATTTATAGAGCCACGATTGGGCATGAAATTTCACTATTTATAGAGCTACGATTGGGCATGAAATTTCACTATTTGTGGAGCCACGATTGGGCATAAAATTTCACTATTTATAGAGCCACGATTGGGCATGAAATTTCACTTTTTATAGGACCACGATTGGATATGAAATTTTCCTAATTTTAGAGCCACGATTAGGTATGAAATTTTACTATTTATAAATAAAATTTCTCTATTTATAGAGCCACGCTTGGGCATGAAATTTCAATATTTATAGAGCTACGATTGGGCATGAAATTTCACTATTTGTGGAGCCACGATTGGGCATAAAATTTCAATATTTATAGAGCCACGATTGGGCATGAAATTTCACTATTTATAGAGCCACGATTGGGCATGAAATTTCACTTTTTATAGGACCACGATTGGATATGCAATTTTCCTAAATTTTAGAGCCACGATTAGGTATGAAATTTTACTATTTATAAATAAAATTTCTCTATTTATAGAGCCACGATTGGGCATGAAATTTCACTATTTATAGAGCCACGATTGGGCATGAAATTTCACTTTTTATAGGACCACGATTGGATATGCAATTTTCCTAATTTTAGAGCCACGATTAGGTATGAAATTTTACTATTTATAAATAAAATGTCTCTATTTATAGAGCCACGATTGGGCATGAAATTTATAGAGCTACGATTGGGTATGAAATTTCATTATTTATAGAGCCACGATTGGGCATGAAATTTCACTATTTATAGAGCTACGATTGGGCATGAAATTTCACTATTTGTGGAGCCACGATTGGGCATAAAATTTCACTATTTATAGAGCCACGATTGGGCATGAAATTTCACTATTTATAGAGCCACGATTGGGCATGAAATTTCACTTTTTATAGAGCCACGATTGGGCATGAAATTTCACTATTTATAGAGCCACGATTGGGCATGAAATTTCACTTTTTATAGGACCACGATTGGATATGCAATTTTCCTAATTTTAGAGCCACGATTAGGTATGAAATTTTACTATTTATAAATAAAATTTCTCTATTTATAGAGCCACGATTGGGCATGAAATTTATAGAGCTACGATTGGGTATGAAATTTCATTATTTATAGAGCCACGATTTGGCATGAAATTTCACTATTTATAGAGCTACGATTGGGCATGAAATTTCACTATTTGTGGAGCCAGGATTGGGCATAAAATTTCACTATTTATAGAGCCACGATTGGGAATGAAATTTCACTATTTGTAGAGCCACGATTGGGTATGAAATTTCACTATTTATAGAGCTACGATTGGACATGAAATTTCACTTTTTATAGGACCACGGTTGGGTATGAAATTTTACTATTTATAAGTAAAATTTCTCTATTTATAGAGCCACGATTGGGCATGAAATTTCGCTATATATAGTACCACGATTGGGTATGAAATTTCACTATTTATAGAGCCACGATTGGGCATGAAATTTCGCTATATATACTACCACGATTGGGTATGAAATTTCACTATTTATAGAGCCACGATTGGGCATAAAATTTACTATTTATAGAGCTACGATTGGGCATGAAATTTCACTTTTTATAGGACCACGATTGGATATGAAATTTTCCTAATTTTAGAGCCACGATTAGGTATGAAATTTTACTATTTATAAATACAATTTCTCTATTTATAGAGCCACGATTGCGCATAAAATTTCACTATTTATAGAGCCACGATTGGGTATGAAATTGCACAATTCATAGAGCAACGATTGGACATGAAATTTTCCTACTTATAGAGCCAGGATTGGGTATTTAACTAAATTTACCAACTAACTAAATTTACCTTAATAACTAACTAAAATTTTCTTGATATTGTATAACAGTATTTTCTTACTTTTTTGCCCACTAATATTCAGCAAACACTTTTGCTGAATCAAATTTAACTATAATATTCCTAAAATTTTCGAATTGTTAATATTTTTCTTACTAATATTTAGAAAAAGGATTCTGTTTTTTAATAATTTGTTCTGTTATTAGCAGACATTTAATTTTATAAGTGTAACCTAATGATTTTAATTCCACAATTTTCATTAGACATTACATAACAATAGCAGCATACACTCAGAAGAAATGGTTTTATCATATTCATGAAACTCTTCCATTATTTCATTGTCATTAATTCACTTCATCATATTTATGAAAACTTCATCAAAAATTGTGACAAATGTTTTATGAATCTTCATAATATTATAAAAAATTTAACAACAAATACTCGCAAATTATTTATTTCGGCTACAAAAAAATGTTGTTTGTAATTCTCATTAAGTTTCTAGTTTTATTTTCTTTAATAATTTAAAAAAAAAAAATAAAGGTCTTTAGCATATTGATGTCATAAATATTAATGAAACTTATTCTTAAATATGAACAAATTTCTTCATAAATATGAAGAAGTGTTTCATAAATCTATAAATCATATTTATAAGCAAGGTTTCATAGATATCAAGAAACATGTCATTAACTTGCATTTTTATGAAACAGTTTCATCATAGTAACACACATTGGGCGAAAATCTTTGGAGATTTTCATCATATTTATGAAGTTTTTCATCATTCTTATAAAATTTTTTATAAATATGATGAAGCTTTTTCTAGATTCTAATTATATGGATTGTGTCTTTTACAAAATTATGAAAAAAAAACAATAACTTTTTGTGAAATTACATTTTATTATTAATCATTTAACATAACCATCACCAGCCAACACACTTTAATACCATCTGGTGATAGTTATTTGTTATTAGAAAACTAAGTAACTATTGTACAGTAAGTTTTCTTTTTGTAAAAGCCTATCACTAACCTTTCGAAAGTTATTTACATTTTAACATTACACAAAGTGTCACGATTTTTCTTAAGAAATCGTTGTAGGAAAAACATAAAATTCATGATCACACTTAAAACAACAACAACAAAGTATGTAGTATTAGAATATACAACTCTTTAGAAAAAAAAAAACAAAATCAAAAACCTTACTAGAAGTAGACACACACTAAGACAATAAACTATAAGTTTTGGTCAACAAATACATACAGTTTTAAATAAGAAAATCCCTGGATAATTTGAATAATCATCTTTGAACAGTAGCAAGTTGTTAAATGCAAACACCAAAAAAAAAAAAAATAAACAGGCGAAAAAATTGGGGAAAAACTACATAAATGGAGTGTCAAACCTTAACTGGTAACTCACAAATTAAAGCCAAAACTAGTTCAAGTGAAATTGTTGTTAAAGATTTCATGATTTTTTTAATTTTTTTTTTGTTTGTATTTTATTTAAACTAACAACAAATTCAACCGTTCGAAATCGAACAGAACAACCAACACCTTAATGTTCAAATATCACAAAATGTTCATCTTTGACTGTCATTAGTCAGTTCGTACCAGAGGCCCAGTGATGTTTTTTTGTTTGTTTGTTTGCCAGTGGTTCGTTTTAGCAATTTTTTTTGTGGGCCAAAAGAAATTGTGAATCAACAAGATATTTGTATTTGAGATTTGTAGTTTGTTTTTCTGGAATTTTATTTTAACAAACACGATCGATGTGTTGTGTTAACATTTCGACAAATTTACATACAGTTACACTTTAACATAGTAACAATAAATAGAAATAAACACCAAAACACAATGTTGTTTTGTTTTGTTTTATTTTTATATTTTTTTTAAATTCAATGAGACATCATTAGTTTTGCGATTGGGATTTGAGCATAAACAAAAAAAAAAAAAAAGAAAAAAAATCATCGAAATCCATTACAAAAACACGCAGGAATATTTAAACTTTTCCTTAGATTTTGTTTTTATTTTTTTCTTTTGCCAACTTTTAATGTTTTTTAGTTTTTATTTGCTAAAATGTTTGTTAACACATTTTTTGTTTTGTGTAATTTTTTTTCTTCCAAAAACGTTTGTTTTGTATTGTAAATCAGGCATGAAAATCAAATGATCGTGAGATCAAAAAGTTTTGATTTTTTTTTAAAGTTTCTTAACTGATTGTGCAAATTTTCATGTATTATATTTTTGTAAATTTTATTTTTTTTTTTAAATATTTTTTTAATATAGTGGGAATTTTTGTTTATTAGGGCAAAATGGAAGCTTGCATTGCCCAAAAATGTACGTTGAGCAAGATGTCCCTTAAATAATGAATTGTCGACTTCTAGTGCAAATTAAATTAAACCGATTATTGTATTCGTGAGAAACGTGAAATCAAAATATGGAATGCCACTATATGTACAGTTCTTAAATTTCATTTTCTTTACACTAAATGGCAAAATTATAAAATTAGGTTTAATTTTAGAAATTTTCACGTGAAATTCTGTAACTGTACCACCCTTTATATGATCGTATATAGGATTGTGTATCATTTTATATGAGTATAGCTGATCGTATATGTCCATATATAGCTTATGGTCTTATATATAATCATATATGTTCTCATATATGGTCTCATATATGACCGTATATGGTCTCATATATGAACATATATTTTCAGATCTGAAATTTAAGGGTATATTATGGCCTGTGTATATGATCACACATACTTATATATGATTCATATTTCGGATCCGAACATGGTCATATATTGAACTATATATGGACATATACAATTAGCTATACCAATATCATATAAAGTTGCTGTAGGATCATATATGTTTAGATACATTCCCATTTTTGCTTATATAGTTAAAAATTCTGTATACGGCAGATCAGGACCGACAGCAACACAAATAAAAAAAACAAAAACAAAAAATTGTTGATGTTGTTGAGTCTTGGCTACGGGCCTGCATCAGATAATATTTCTATCTTTTTTTTTTGTCAATTTTCCTTACCACATCTCTGTTTCATTTGATTTAGTTTTAATTTAACTTCTGACAAAAATCACGTTGATTTCTTACTAATTTAATTTTGAATATATGTAGATTTCATTAAAATATCCTTTAAAATTTTAATTAAAAAATTTATTTATGCTGCATATTAATATTTTTTGTTATTAAAATTTACATATTTTCCCACAAGGCTTTTATTATTATTTAAATTACTGACAAACGTGTTGTATTTAAAGATCTGTTATAAAAATAATATTTTGTTACGTGATTGTAACCACAAATGAAGCTGGCTTTTATACCAAACAATGACGGAGAAAATTTTATTTAACATTTTTAGTTACAATATGCAATTTTCAATAAATATTACAATTTAGTTTCTTAAAAAAAACACACACATGAAATAAAGTAACACACAAACTTAATAATGTATGCAAGGAATACAAATAAAAATTTTAAAAATGTATAAAAATAAAATTGTAAATCAAATTTTTACTTCTTCTTTTTACTTGCATATACGATATACATATGTACAATTTGATGTGACTTGTATTGTTCTTGAACAAAAGACGTTAAAAAATCATCATGCATTTATATTGAAAATTGAGTTGGAAAATTTTGAAGAACCAACCATTACAAATCAAACAAATATTTATTTACAATGTCATGTCAATATTTGAATTTTAACAAATCAAATTGCAACGTTTGTCAAAAACACACTTTGCCAACAATAACAATAATAACAAGAACAGCAACAACAACACAACACCAACTCGTTCTATGAATCTTCTTCATATCTTTCTTTTCTACCACAATATAACAATAATGATTGACATGCATAAACATGATAATATGTTTATATGTTTGTTTATAATATTGTATGTTGTTTTTATGTATGATGATGATTTTTTTTTTCATTTTTCAAAATATTTACAAGCAGTTAAAAATCCGGTAGAACGGTGGAAAGGTGGAATGAACGAAAAAAAATAAAATAAAAAATAAAGTGGTTTCTCCGCATAAGCCTAAGAGGCATTGTTTAAATATGCATGGCTCTTAAGCAAACAAACGTTATAAAATAAACATACATACATACATACATACATCAACAACAACAACATCACTACCAACAGCAGCAACATCCAACCAACAGCAATAACAAGTACATAATAACAAGCTAAAGGTAAATAAATGCAAGAAATCGAATTCAAATGTGAATTAAATGAATATAAAAATCCAGAAATATTTGTTTAGTCAAAACCTAAGACATGTTTGTAAAATGTTGTTGCTACTAAAACGTATGCATGTTGTTGTTGCTGCTTCTTCTTCTCCTTTTTGTAGCCTTTTGGTAGCATCAATACAACAAATACACATTTGTAAAATCTAACGTGATGTTGTTACAACTTAAGCCGCTGCATTTTAATTTTTAAAACAAGCTAAAGAATTGTATATGAATGCTCTACAGTAGAATCATAATTATATGAAGTTGCTGCTGCCATGATTCCAGATGTTGTTAAAAGCTAATTTTTATACATTTTTTAAGACAAATTTATCTAAAAAAGTGCTGATTTCCCAGCTCCTTTTCAGAGTTGGTTGATTTTTTATTCGAATCACTATTAGCAAGGAGTTTAGAAAATAAGGAGAATGCGATAAATAGGATAGCCATTACTATTAGTCCACCTTTTCATAATCCATTTCTATTGTACCTTGGGGTCAAATTGTCTAATCCATATTTTACTGTTTTTATTTTAAACGTACATTTTGATGTGTTTACATGTGATTTCATGTTGTTTGCAAATCTATTGCCAATTCTATTGGATTTGTATGTATGTTTTTATTTTTTGTTTTGTGTGGTGAGAGAGTGTTTGTTGTGTTATGAAGTATTATTTTACCACCATTTGTTCCATCATCCAATAAAACTAAACCAAACCATCTATCCATCCATCTATCGAATTTAAGATCCTTTTTTGAATTTTAAACAAAACAACAAAGTATCTGATATTCGTTTGGGGAAAATGGTATTTCGCCGAAAAAAATTAAACGATTAGTATTTTCGGTGTCAATCAGTAATAAATGTATAAATATATTTTTAAAGAAAATACTTTCGTTGTTTTTCCGATTTTCAAATAAAATGTTTACAATAATATTTATAACTATATCATTTTTGATGTGTTTTTCGGATTCAATAAAGTTCTTATTGGTTTTAAATGAATGTACTTGGTTTCTATCATATATCTTCTATGGATTTGGCGCTGCGAGGGTACAGTCAAATTTTATACGTGTACGAAATATATTCAAAAACCAGTGTGAAAGATCACATGATCTCAATTGTATTTTGGGATACTTACAATAAAATTTTATTTGGAAATTTTTCATAGAACATTTGTACCCTATGTTATATGTTCTCCAATTTGCATGGGTCACTTCAGTTCTTTCTTCTGAGAATAATTAGTTATTGTAATGTCTAAACTATATTTTAAGCAATATTTTCGTATAATAGTTTAACCCTTTTTCCTCTCATTTTTGATAATCTTTTATAAAGAGCTAAAATTACTGATAAAATTGGAAAGCAAAGGGTTAAAATATTTCGCGCTAAAACAACAAATTTTCTAAGAGTACACATGAAAAATTAAAGCGGAACACGTAAAATCAAATTTTTTACATGTGGGCCTTCAAAATAACAATACTTCTGAAAATTTTTTTTTTTTTTAATATCTAACACCTAAAGTAAAATATAACAAAGCATCTTCTAATCTTATGGGTCTTTTTAGACCTTCATAAAAAATGCGATAGTCGGCCACTAAAAACAAAGTAAGTCCTAAATGGTAGATTATGCAATTACAAATTTACCTTTTGGCGTTAATTTAATTTTTTTTTTGTTTTTTTTTTTGATGTTCACTTAAGTACTTCAAGTGATAAGTTGATATTTTACTTTTACAGAATTTTACATTTACTGGATAAATTTTAAGTGTTTCGAAAATTCAACTAAAATGTATATTTTATGGGGCCTTTTTGTATTTATTGAAAAAGAGCTAAATTGACCCATAAAAATGGCAAATATAGGATTAAATTGTTCTGCGGAAAAATTCCTCACGAATACTGAAAGCCTGTTCCTCGATCTCGAACGAAAAACTAGTCGAACGAAAGCAAGTCACCCGAATTCGAATCAATTTGGGTTTCTCTATTTCGAAAGCCTTCGATCGACTTGACTTACGTGTGTCAATTTTTGTTTCTCACGCATTTACAAATCACAGAGATGCCAGATCATATATTTTGAGCATTTATTACAATTTTCTTTAAAAGTAGCAAAAATACTACTTAACTGCTTAAAGACAAAAACAACCCTGTTTAACAGTGATCAGCTGTATATGACAAATGAAATAAAAAAATAACAATAAACAAATCAATTTTTATTTGGAAAGTGTGTTTATTAGTGAAAATTTTTGTTATCGATTGGTTGTGGGTGAAATTGTTTTTTGGAGAGCTTTTCTGTTGCCTGTTGTCTGTTCGGTGCGGTCACTGCTAAAGTCCTTGTAAAATAAAAGATGTAAAATAAAAAATGTAAATATGAGCTTCTTGGGCAAACGTAAGCCACAAACAACATACACATACCTTTTACCACTCAGCAACAGCGTAATAGGGGGTGAAACGGAGTTTAGTTTTCTGGTCAAATTTTCCTCCTCTGCGGAAAATTTGTTTGCTCCGAACACCAGAGTCCTTCTGGCAAAATCAGGCCTTCTCCCATATAAAATACAAGCGTCTTCGGATAGTCCATTGTTGATTTTTTTTAACTAATATCTTAAATTCTTAATAAACTATAAATATTTGTATTATTTTGTACTTACTTTTTGTTATCCATTGCTTTTTTTACTTCATTTTGCTTTTAAAAATATCAAATATATATTTACTCGACAAAAAAATAGCAAGTGACTGATTTTGACATTTGCGTTCGAGCTGTACGAAATAGAGAAACCAAATTTTGTATGAAAACAGTTACGTTTTCATTCGACTTGTCGTTCGAGTCATCGTTCGCATAGAAATAGAGTTAGTGAAACCCAAATCAGTTTTCTTTCGACTAGAAAGCGAACGAACGTGTTCTTTCGAAATAGAGAAACAGGCTATGAATTTAGCTCAGAAGATCTTTTGCATAGGTTTTTAAATTTTTCTTTATATAGTATTGAGCAAAAAATTAAATCTTTAAACGATCATATGATTTTACTGTACCCACACATCGCTTAACTTTTTAAAGGTGTTTTACATACTATACTGACCTTATACATTCGTTCAGTGTAAGAAAATTGGTGTTTTTCGTTTTTAAGCATTTTAAATGGATTTATCGTAAGAAAGGGATTTTTGTAGGCTTTTTACTGGTACCTTTTTTTAGTACAATCCTTTTTTTTTTGTTTTTGGTAATATGCTGTTGTAAAAATTTCAAAAGCTTTGGGTTCTTTATGTGCAAAAGTATATTTTTATTCGCAAATTTGATTCCTTATTGAATTTCAGCGGGCATGTATTATTTATTTTATTAATATTGGTGCTATTTAAGATGTTGGGAAAATTTCGCGAGGCCCTTTTTTACTACTTTTTGGAATAATTTGACAACCTTATGCTTTATGTTTGTTAAACTTCCTCTCTTGACAAGCAGATTTTATATAGAATTGAAAACGATTCCGACATTCTGGCGAACAAAAAGTACTCAAAAAATGTGAGACTGGTTATTCTTAGATTTCCTTTTTTTTATCACATATCCAAATTTCCTTAACATTCGAGTGTGTTTAGGTTGGGTTATTTTTCTTTCGAGTCCTAATTCTAGGTAACTCATGACTCATAGTTTCCATCTTAATATACACCGATGTCCCACAAATATTTTAATCCGAACACAGTTGGAACTATAGTAAATATTGCTTATGTGATTTTACGAATTCACTTTTTCTACTATCCAATACACATTACTATTTACCAACACATATGCACATTTTTATGTTTCTTTTTCAAACGCTATATTCTTTATTTGCAAAAATTGTACGATAGTTGTGGCACTGGTGGCAATATGTTTGTTATGTATGCAACGATTTGCATAAACCATTAGGGAGCCTTTGTGACTGCAGCAATAACAGCAGCATTAGCAACACTTTTAACTAACAATGTAACATGAAGACTTTCAAAGTAATATTTCTGTTGATGTTAACAATGATTTTGACTTTAACGAGCAGGATGATGATGATGATGATGATGATTTTTGTGTATTCTTAATACTTAAAAAATATATTCCTTTTGAGAATTGTGCTGTTAGGCATCATCATCATCATCATCATCATCATCGGCATCATCATCTCTTTTAACTGTTAAACGATTTCAATAATTTCTTTGCCATCTTTTTATGCGTTTTTATTGATATTTTGCTATTGTGCATCGAAATGAATTCATCGAAACAACAGTCAAAAACAAATAAACAAAACAAATGCTTCAGGTTGTTGCAACAACCCAAAGCATATAAGAATTCAAAAAGTACCTACATGCTGCTGATATAAGTGCAAAAGATACTTGTGTTATGTTTTTCTATTTAAGCAAATCCAATTTAAACTCAAGTGGAAGTCAATTGACAAGAAAGTCAAATACATGTATCAGCAATATTCGCAACAACAATAAAAAAATATTTTCATTCTTATGTTGTTTAATATGATTCCATTGAATTTCATATATTGCAATACCAAAACTATGTGAATAGTATGTAGTTATAAAATCTCTGAACTCATTACTTCCGCATCTTAAAGATATATTTTTATTTATCAATATTGCAATAATAGTGTTAATAAAAATAAATCAAAATGAAAACACTTTGTTGTTGCACAATAAGTATGCTTTAATTTAAACTTTTTCTGGTGGCACACATGAAAGAGCCATTCAAATAAAAGGTCATATAAGAAAAGAAAATATCATATAGGAAGTTTTCAAGGCATCTAATCCGAAGCTGAGAACAAATTTTAAAAATTCAAAATGGCGACTTTGAATTTTTCTTTCAATATATTATTACATAAATATTTTAAAAGAAATATTTAATTTAAAGTTGTCTCTACATGATTTTAAAATATTCTTTTCTATGTAAACAATCTTAAAATTCCAATGTTGCTGCTGAAAGGGTTAATTGAACAAAAATGTATCTTGAACAATTATTACCTGTCTGAAATTTATGACTATCAAATTTCAAAATCAAATTATTATTATAATTTCTATATCGTTTGTTTTAATTGTTACCTTGACAATTAGTTTCCCCCCTTAAAGTTATTTATTTTGCAAACAACAATTATCTTAATAAGCAAATCTAATACGTGTCTTCATTTCAAATACGATTTTCTTTATGCATATCAATAAAATATAAAAACTCTTCTTCAATGTCTGCACTGACATAACAAAACCCAAATGTGGTGTTTTTTTTTTTTCTTGAACACATAAAAAATTTGTTAAAGATTTTGGTGACATGATAGGAATATGAACAATTTTTTTTTTATTAGCCAAATATACTCACACAAGTACTATTTTGTACGTTATTTTTTATTATTATTTTTTTTTGTTTTGAACAAATAATAATAATTTTTGCAATTCAAATGTGACTTCATCACTAAAATAGATTTCAATTTAAAGATATACTTCAGTATAATAAAAAATACAGGCAGGCAGGTTGGCTATAAAAACAATGTCCACAACAATGTCCAAAACGAACAAAATACCATTAAAAACGACTCAATTTAGAACGAATATAAAAATCTTCAATATGTGACTGACTACCTATGCAAAAATAAAAAAAGAAAAAAAAATTACCTACCAAATGGTAAATTTGAAATTGTATAACTTCTTTTTTTGTTGCAGCCTTTTTACGTACATACGAGTCTAAACTAATTGGTTCAGTTATCAAATAATGAAGATTCAGACATTTTATTTTTTATTTTCTACATTTATACGAGGGAGGTCTTTTTGGATAGGAAATCATTTGTAGCAAAAATTTAAAAGATGTTGATAAAATTTTGTAGGTTTCTACCATAACATCTTTAAATCTTGCTACAAATTAAAATCTTAATTGCAGCTCATTATTTTTGAAAAGAGTTTAGCTATTTACTTGGGGAGTCCAAACCCAGTCATCAGATGATATGCACTGTTGCGTCGCTGAGTCATACATATTATATCCAATGGGCCAAAGTTTTAATTCGGCTGCCGAATCAGTAGCGCTACAATACCAATAAGCAGTTGGGTCCCAGAAGTTACGGAAAGATTGACCAACATTACTAGAGTCACAAACAGGTTCATTATCGCCATCGTTGTCACAGGCAAAGATACAGCCAAAGGCCAAAGCCAAAATAGTTAAATACAACACTAGAATAGGAGAACAAAAAATAAAAAAACTGGAGGTGAATTCGAATTCATATAAAGGACCTTTTTTTTTTGTTTGCAAATTTGTTTAATTATTTATTTAATATTTTTTGTACGAAAAAAGCTCTTTTTAATGATTTAAATTATAGTTAAAATTTATTCACTTGATAAATTTAGTTTTAAAAATTGACAAAATCGTTCCAGCGGTTTGAAGAATGTGAGTGAAAATATGTGGACACCTTTAAAATCTTCAAACATATTGGTCTTATTAAGAAAAGCACTAAAATGAGGTAGCGTCGTATTTTAGCTCACAACTTTTGAACCCCCTAAACCGATTTTGATCATTTTTGATTTCAAACTACTACAGGAGAATTATAAACAACAAGCATACAAGAAACAATTTCTCAAATCCCTCCAATTAAAAATTTTGTTGAATAAAAAAGAGTCATATTCAATTAAGTTTGTAATTGATTAAATTGAAATAAAACTTTTATACGTAACAGTCAACATTGATCTTAAGCAATGACAAAATTAATTGAATATGACTTTTTTTTATTCAACAAAATATTTAATTCGAGGAATTTAAGGAATTTATATAAAATATAAATTCAAGTCAACTTTGACAAACATTTTATCAGTGTTGTGTGTGGGTTATAACCAGAGTTCGTATTTGCACACCACGAAGTGCTCATTTTACTTCTTTCATGTATCACTGTACATGAATGAAATATAATCAATGTGTTTTATTTTTCATTTATGGTAATTTCTTCTTACGCACACATTTCATTTTCTCATTGTGGTATATTGTGTCTCATGTTTTTATTCTCATTCATGTTATGAAAATTGAAATTTACACAACATGTTCTTGTGTGAAACATGAAATAACACATTTTATTTTCATATATCACAAAATGAGAATGTGAGTGAGACAGCTTTTGAAAATTTTCATGTTATGCTTCGTGATACTTTTTTCATGATACACTTCGTGATACTCTTTTCATGATACATTTCGTGATACACACTTATTTTCATTTTTTTCAATTTTTTCTTTGTAGCTAAATTATGCACTTGTAAAATTTAATGTAAAACACAAAATTAAGGTCTAAATTAAAATAATTTAAAATTAATTTGTTTTTAAATTGATATTTCTAAAACTAAATCATAGATATTCAATGTCAAATTAAATTAAACACCCGGAGAAAAGATTGGTTGGAATTAGATTAAGACCATTAAAATATATTTCTTAGGAAAAAATTTTATTTAGAATTACCTATAATCAATTAATAATGCTTAAATATTGCATTAAGAAATAAAAAGAGGGAAAAAGGAACTAAAAACTGTCATATCCAATTATTGGTATTTCCAATCAACTTTAAAAAAAATTGATTTAAAATTTATTAATTGCGTACAGTAGTAGGAACCATTTATTTAGTTAAAATACTAGATAATCGGTGCAATTCATTACAATTATTAAAAAAAATATGTCAATATTCAAAAGTGGCTACTACAAATACGGTTATCCTAATCAAATGTACCATTAAATTAGGGTATCAGGGTTTAGGGTAGGAAAAAATTCCTTATTCTTAAAATTTGTTTTTTTTAATTGATATTTTTTTTTTTGAAAAACACGATTTTAATGGAGTTTTATGAATGTTGATCTATTATTTTGGAAACAAATTAACAAACTCGAAAACAACACACAATTCGATTAACATCAACGATTTTTTTAAATTTTTTTGGTTGCATGCTAACCCAGTAAACCAAATCTTGTTGGGTTATACCATGTGAGATATTTTTGGATCTTGGCAATTGTACTAGAAAACAGATGTAAAAACTTTCAGATCAAACAATTTTATTTAACTCATTGCAATATATTGTGGAATGATATATTTTTTATAAACTAAAATATATTTTTGCGATTTTGTTAGATTTATAATTTGGAGTTATTTGTTTTCATTTTTAAAAACCACGTGCTTTTGTTTAAATATTTTTTTTTGTTTCTATAACTGTCTGTTCTTATTCATCATTGTAAAACGTATTGGCATACCGTTGTCCATTTTATACATTTATTTCTTAAAAAAGCCAACATCATAAAGCCTTTTAGGCTTTTTAATCTGAACAACATCTTTGTGAAACGGATTGAAGATGTTGAAAACGTAAAAATGTATTTACATTGTCAACATCTTTCATCTGTCATTTATTCAACTGTCAAAAAAATAAAAGAAAAAGACGAATATTTTCTTGCTTTGCAAGAACAAACACCATTTTTAATGCAGTACATTGAAATATTAAATACCATTCTGGAAGAAGATGATGGTGAAGAAGATGTTTTGGTAGACAGAAGAATTAAATTATTACATGTGCCGCTTCTGTTTTCTTTTTTTTTTTTGTTTATTTTCTGCATTTCTAGTGATGGCACAAAAATAACGAAAGATGTAACATGGAAGAAAATGAGAAAGGATCATTATTTTTATAATCCTTTGGGAAGATTTTAACATCTTTGCAAATTGATGAAAGATGTAGGTCAGTGGAAAAAGGCTATTACAGCCATATGCATAGACATAGCCATATGCATAACAGCCTTATAAGGAAATTTTTTTGTTATTTTACATGCTAATTTGATTTATAAGCGTGTTATGAAAATCAATAAAATGTTTATGCTTATGGCAGATAAACATGGAATGAATTCTTATTTTCATATATAAATGCGTGATACTCATGAAAGAGTTCATTCTGTAGTTGACCCTTTACGCGAATACCACGTTTAATAAAATTTAAATCATTATGCATTATAAAGTTTTAGAAAGTGAAAATAAAATTGAGTTTATTGAGTGCAAAAAAAAACTTAGCAATGCTAACAAATATAACATTGTCCGCCATTATAAATTAGTTCATAAAAAAGAAATTTCGCCTACAAACAAACGGAATAATGAAGATTGCACTGGTCCATCTCCAAAAAAATCTAAAATATCTGTTCAAATAAATATTGACAAAAATGATTTTTTAAAATGTTGTGTGGGTTTAGTTACTGTTAAAAATATCCCATTTCGGATATTTGATGATCGAGAGTTTTTTAAAACTTTAATCTCCCCATACGAAAATGCATTTAATACAAATTTAAACTCACGGAACATTGTGAAGTTACTGGAGTCATCCAGTGTTAACATACAAGAGATTATAAAACATAAGATAAAAAATCAAATGATTTCACTAAAACTTGACATTGCGACAAGAATGGATCGCAGTATATACATAATTCTAAAATATGCATCAACACATTAGGTAAGTACACTATACAAGTAAAATTTAAAAAAAATTTGTCTTTAAAAATTTTGCTTATTTTTTATAACCGAATTTTCTATGAAATTTATCAAATAAATTTTTTAATAATGTTATAGACATAAGGCGTCGTATTTAAAAGATGAAATTTTAAAGTGTCTTAAAAGTTATGATATCGATATAAATCAAATTTATTCTACTACAACGGATAATGGCGCCAACGTCATAAAAGTAGGAAAAATACTACAAGAACTGCAGGTAGAAGAAACTGTGGAGGACGATGATACAGCTGATGAAAATGACACAATTGATGAAAATGTACACAATTCTTTGTCGGCGTTACTATCTGTTGTAAGATGTGCAGCCCATACTATTCAGCTTGCGGCTTATGACGTTATTAAGAATTTTGAAACCGAAATTGGAGATTGCAGGAAAGTTGTTAAAAAATACGTAATCTAGTCCGTGCAGGTGGTGTGGATAAGCAAATGCCAGTCCTTGACAACACAACACGGTGGAATTCAGTATATGAAATGATGAGATCTTTACAGAATTTGAAAGAGTATATCAATTCTGAATTTTTTGACTCAACTGACATTCAGAACGAAATAAATTGGGATTTTGTTTCAGATATTGTTATTTCATTTGCTCCTTTGGCCAAGTGCACAAAACAGTTACAAAAAGAACAGTATGTATTAGGTGATTTCTACAGAGACTGGCTAACGTGTGAAATAGAGTTAGAAGACCTAACAAGCAGTACTGCATTACAGTTACATCTAGCAATGCAAAACCGAAAAAAGATGCTTCTGGAAAATGATGCTTTTGTTTCAGCTTTGTACTTAGATCCAAGGTTTAATTTTATTAATTCAGTAATGATGTCAGAAGAGCAAAAATCCCAAGCTTTGGTAAGATTTTAATAGTCCTAATCATTAGATTGAGTATTTGGTTTTAATTTTAACATATTTGTTTTTAATGTAGACACATTTAGTGAAAACATTTGATGTCATACAAAATCTGGTGAACTCAAGAATACATTTGCAACAGACAGAAAATTTATTTGAGTCTAATAATACTCCAGAAGAAAATGAAGAGCAGCCCACTACTTCCAACGCAGCTTATCCCAAACTTGCTCAGCGCATAATAAGTTCGGCAGCCAATACACCCAGAAGTGCAGAAACTCAGCGCACTTTTAAGCAAAAATTAATGTTGTTGTCCAACACAAAGATGGTTTCACTTAATACCGATATTCTTGAATATTGGAAGACCACTCCTTTGGATAAAGATATTTTAAATGTGATGAATGTTGCTCTCGCAGTTCCAGCAAGCCAAGTTTCGGTTGAACGGGCTTTTAGTGCCCTTGCTTTAACATTAACTAAATTAAGGAATAAATTAAACAACACTACCTTGAATAATCTATTAATAACAAAATTAAATATTTCCGAAATAAATCCCAATAACGTTAAACTTGATTATTCTTACGAACAAGATTTTAGTTAAGATTTTGATATTATAAGTTATTATATAGTTGCAAAATTATATTTTATTTATTTATTTTAATTTTTTGTTATAAAAATTTTGAGTTCATTTTAGTTTAAAATATTTATAATTCTTTATTATTGTTTTTTATTTTGAATTTTGTATGGTTTATACATGACACAAATAAAACTTACACAAATTAGCGCTCGACTATAATAAACGCTCAGGAAATTATGTAGGTAGAATAAACTGTAAATGACAGTTAAAATAACAAAATTTGCAAAATTTTGTATTTTATATGTACATTATCTTTTAAATTCACTTTCCTTTATATTTTTATTAAAAACTTTAATTTTGCACGCCGCTATGCAAAAAAAATCAAAAAAAAATCGTGTTTTTTCAAAAAATCTATATCAAATTAAAAAAAAAAATAATTTTTAAAAGAAGAAATTTTTTTCTACCCTGATACCCTAATTTAATGGCACATTTGATTAGTAGCCACTTTTGAATATTGACATATTTTTTTAATAATTGTAATAAATTGCACCGATTATCTAGTATTTTAACATTGAATATCTATGATTTAGTTTTAGAAATATCAATTTAAAAACAAATTAATTTTAAATTATTTTAATTTAGACCTTAATTTTGTGTTTTACATTAAATTTTACAAGTGCATAATTTAGCTACAAAGAAAAAATTGAAAAAAATGAAAATAAGTGTGTATCACGAAGTGTATCATGAAAAGAGTATCACGAAGTGTATCATGAAAAAAGTATCACGAAGCATAACATGAAAATTTTCAAAAGCTGTCTCACTCACATTCTCATTTTGTGATATATGAAAATAAATTTCAATTTTCATAACATGAATGAGAATAAAAACATGAGACACAATATACCACAATGAGAAAATGAAATGTGTGCGTAAGAAGAAATTACCATAAATGAAAAATGAAACACATTGATTATATTTCATTCATGTACAGTGATACAAGATAACTGACCACAAATATTTTCTTTCGTGAAAATGAAATAATAAAGAACACCAAATACGTACCCTGGTTATAACCCGAAAGCTTAAAAATTGCATAAAAACTTCGATGTTTTGTAAATGCGTTATAAATTTATTTACTTTGCATCTTACCAGCTTTCATAGTTCATTTGTAGAATTAAGTTTAATTTTTTTATATGGAAAATAATCAAGGAACTATTGCATTAATTTACTGTAACGCGTATTTATATACCAGACTTGTTTTTTTGACAATTTTATGCTACTCGAATTCATTTTCTTATCAAATGTATAAATTTTAAATTAAATGATTAGAGAAAGAAAAATTAATTAGACATTGGATATCATTAATGTTAGAATTGTAATCGATTTAGGTGATTTTAATTTGTTTTTGTCGTTATCCAGAAAAATTTAAGAATTAAACACTGTAAGCAAAAAAAGCTCTAAACGGCATTAAAGCATTAAAACAGTTAAAAACGTTTTATTTACAATTAAAAAAAACAATTATTTAGTTAAACTAAACTAATTATTCTGTCACACTTGCAGCTTTCAAAAGTTTAAGCTAAAGTGTGCGGAATCTTCACAATACATTTGGTTTACCATCCAGAATTTTAAAAATTTTCGCCTTTTACCACAAACACTTTTGCGAATTTATAGAAATAAAATTATAATGTTATTCGAAATACAAAATATTTGTAAAAATATGCATACAGTGATAATTGGATAATAGTTATTTCGAATTTAATTAAAACAATTTTGAGCGAACTTTTAGATTTTGATTAAATTTTGGGTATTTGATAGAGAGAAGAAAAATTATGGACTTGTGAAGTTTCAAAGTCATTGGAAAAAAATGCATTTTTCGTTTTTTATATTTTTTTTCGAAGAATTTATTAACAAAAGGGTATCAAATTAAAGGTATTTTAATTATCTATCCATTGGTTTCGACAAAATTTTAAAAATACTGTAGCCCTTGCAAAATTGGTTGAAGTTTTTTTGCACTCAAACAAGGCACGTTTATGATCGGAATACGGGAAAAATCCTACCAGTGATTAATTTTAATGCATTTTGACCCTCATTCTCTTTTAAAACTTTAAAAAGAATAAACTTAAAAACTATGATCTTCATGCAATTTTTTTTATCATCAAAATAGAATTAGTGGACCAAAATTATTCCTAAAATAAATTTGTATATATATATTTTTATACTAAGTTCGTCTTTTAGCACAGTAAATTGTTCTTCCTGTGAAAAAATTTCACATGAACTTAATTGGTCTCAAAACGTAATTTAAATAATAAAAAATTAATAATTTTTATGAGAAAGCCACAACCATAATAAACTTAAAATGCTATTTTTCAGTAGAAAAATAACGGTTCTTGTATAATGAATTTGTATAAAAACAAATTGTACTTAATTTTCAAGAGATTATTTATTATCGTGAAATTTTTTTTTTTTTGTTATACGGAGTATAACAGTTGCTTCAGGTGAAACCCGAACAACTTACTGTGCTTTACGCTAAGCTTGATATAGTAATTCGTAAGGGTGGTTTGCGTGAACTCTGTGTACAAAACTCCTGCAAAAATATATATTTTTTTAAACATTTTGATTAATCAATCACAATTAAAAATATTGTATTTCATATACATAATTGTATCTTTTGCAATAATATTAATATTGTTACTATAGCGTAAGGTTTAAATAAACTTATTAATGTTTTTATTGCCCTGTTTTATCGATATTAAACAACCTCTTGAGATATTGGCAAAACTAACAAACTTAATCATTTGATAAGAAACTGCAGTTTTATACGTAGAATAGTTAAAATATAATAATATAAATTATCAAGACATATAAATATCTGGTAAAAATTTTCAACAAATAGTTCCTTGATTTGCTTTCAAATAGAACAGTTGTTATACCCGATCAATTGCAATGAAAATTGGTAAGTTTGCTAAATGGGAACTTAAATAGTATGAATTTATAGCACTCAGGTCTTGTTACAGTTTTGTATTTGGCTGTCTTGATTTTGGCCTTCAGTTGTGTCTTTGCCATAGGCGATGAATGCGATCCCGATGGTAACGGTCAACCTGTATGTGATGCCAGTAATGTTAATCAACCTTCTCGTAATTTCTGGGATCCTACTGCATACTGGTTTTGTACGGCCGCTGGTGCTGTAGCTGAATTGAGACGTTGTCCCAGTTCCAGTTTATATGACTCAGCTACTCAAAGTTGCATTCCAGCCAGCCAATGGGTTTGGACTCCACCTTGTCCTCAATAAATTGTTAAATTTAGCAAAATATGGACAATAGATAGTTAATGATTTGTAAAAACAAATACATTTTCTTTATAAATTACAATACACACGTTTTTTTTTACAAAAAAAAAATCATTTCTCAACCTTAAGAAATTATAAAAAATTACTATAAAGATTTGGTTGACATGTGAACATGTGAAATTTTAAAATCTCATCATGTAAATATTTGTACATATTTTTCAATGGAGTCACCGTATTAACAAAAACACCAAACAACAATATAAAAAATAATTCATCATAAATGAAAAATCATAGAAATATGTGTGATCTTTTTTAAACTATTCTTCATTTGTTAAGCTTGGAAATATTGGAATTTTTTTCTAAAGAACTCCCACGTAGTACTTACTTTATACATATTTACATGCTATAGTTTTGCTTTTAAAGGTGATAAATGATAATAAGCCTAAAAATTTTTCAATAATTTTTCTTTTTTTTTTATAAAAAAAAAAATAACCAAAAACAATGTTTAAATTCTTCCTGAACATACAAAAGGCAAAAATCTAATATTGTTTTAATGCCTAAAAACAAATGGCCGGAACTTTATAGTGTCATATTATATTAAAAATAATTTCTAATTTTTATTACATACATATTTCTTTTTGTACATTTGAAATACATATTTACTTATAGAAGAGATATTTTCTTTTACTTCGTACACATAATAAGGCATTAAACACTTTACCATAGATTCAGTTCATATGTCTGCTTTCGATTTAATGTGAAGTCAAACAAAAAATTATAAAATTTGGGCAAATTTCCAAAAACAAATTGCATATTGCTGGCTGAAATGTACATTAGCGTGGATCCAATGCAAACTTTTAAAGAATGCCGCTTAGGACAGAGGTATAATGGTTTTGAATAAATGTAAAAAAAAAATTGGAAAATTTAAACCAAATCTGAATTGATCTTTGACTTGTGATTTGTATCTAAATATCTGATTAAATTGTCTTGGAAATTAAAAATTTTTCATTTAAATATTTCTTCCTTGTCTTTTATTAAGGAGAAAAATGAAAATTCAAAATTGCCTGGAAAAAATGTAGATTTTTTACCACTTAAACTTAAAATTTTGTTTGATGAAAAATTCCGTTTTTCTCGTCAATAAGATTGAAGAAATATTTTTCTATTTTGAAGGAAAATAAAAACAATTTTTTACTTTAAATATTTCAGATGAAAAGACCAAGTTAAATATCAATTCCGATTTCTTGGAAATATTCAAAAAGTAACATTTCCAATTATTCCAATTTTCAAATACTGTATTTGATCCACCCTACTGTATATATTCACATATTGAGTGCATATTTGTGTTAGCAGAAAAATGTAAAAAAATCGTCGCATAAAAACTAAAAGAAGCCAATGAACGTCTTGTGAACCTTCGAGTAACCCATACGAAAAATTACAATTTTTACTACCTGGGATTTAAAAATTACCAAAAATATTTTTAACTTAAATAGAAACAAAATGTTGTAAATTGTATTAACCTCTTTCTGTATTTTCTCTACTTTTTTTTTTGCTGATTTCAGCATTTACAATTAACAAAAATTTAAAATTTAACTTAAATTTTATATTATTAAAAAGACTTCGCTAATTTAAGCACTTTTTCCTGCAAGGCCCTATTTAACTAATGTTTAGTTGGAGATGTGAAACTTAAACAAGTTACTACGCTTAAGTCTTAACAAATTTGTGAAAGTACAACTCATTACAATTTCTTGGTGTATCAAATATATAATACGTTAAATCAAATTTAGTTTTCACACCTTGGTGGCTTCTAGTCTAATCAATTAGTAGTCTTAATAACATTTTTACTTACTTACTTATTTGTTATTAAAAATTGTGTTAAAATTGTGTTTGAAAAAATGCATAATTTTTGATATAAAAACTGCAATAACATTAAAGATAAAATTATTCATCTTCATTCAAAGTGCGTGGTGGGTTTGGTCGTTTAAGCAAGGCAAAGAAAAATTGTGTGCGTCATATGTGGGTGTTTAGAAAACAGACAATATAAATTAAGTCCACTTCTGCAGGATGGCTGTGCCTCGAGACAATTGCCCGATAGCTGACAAACGGTAATATAATTTTATTTATTTTTTGAAATCAGTCTAATGAAATGCCTAATTCTTTTTATCAATAATTACACAGAACATTAATATAAAAGAAAAATTTGAGACATCGAGGGTGCATTCTAAAGGTAGCATCCTCGAGCCAACTTTTTGGTATTGTGTAAAAATTACCTACCTGTGTATGTCTTAATGGAAAATATTTATTTATATTCCCTCCCAATAAAAGAAAACAATGGTGTCTTTTGTTCAAAAGTATTGCAACATATTTATTACTTTATTGCCGTGGTTAAGTAAAAATGATAACAATGAAATAATATTGCAGGATGTATGGTTAGGTATCCTGATAGACTTTGGGATTCGGGTTCGGGTTCAAAATTTAAAAAAAGTATAAATGTTTTATTAATAGGAAATTTATTTATTTTTCAAAGAAATTTTTGTTTAATTTTTTTTTATAATTATATACAGCCATATGCATAAACATTTAGTAGATTCTTATAACAGTTTTATAAGGAAATTTCGTTGTTGTTTAACATGTTAATTTGATTTATAAGTCTGTTATACAAATCAACAGAATAGAATGTCTATGCATAGGCTGATATTTTTAAGTTTTCTTTTTTTAAATTTGTTCTTTGATTTAGAAAATCGTTCCTTCTTCTGAAGAACAATATTTTGATTTTCTCAAAAATTTCTCTTCTTTTTCCATTTGCAAATTTTTGAAGATTTCAATTGTTTGAAAAAAATATTTTTTTAAGCATTTTTAATACATTCGGACATTAACTTAAATCTGCTATCCAATCAAAAGTGGATTAATAATAAAGTGGATTTCTCTTTTTATAATATTCAAATATAATTCTTATGAAAATGATTTTGGTTTGTCATCTTTTGTTAGCTCTAATTTAAAACTGAGTCAGACTCTGTGAAAATCACCTTAAGTCATCTGTTCTTCTTGTAGTTAATTTTTTAACAGGTGCAAAAACTTCTACGTATTCTTTACAAATATTCCAAATATTATCATTTCTACTTAATGCAGCATCCAGTAATTCCGAACAAAAACTTATGTATTCCAATAAGGCTTGAACCATGTCATAACTTGAATTCAATCTACTTTGGCTAGCTAAAGAAGAAATTTTTGGTGTTTGCAATTTTTTGCAAATAGCTTTGCATTGATCAAGTATTTGCTTAAAAGAAGGACTAGATATAGTGTCAATCACTGCAAACTGGATGCAAGAAATGTAATGATTTTTTATGATTTTTCTATCAAACATTTCTAACACCATGAAAAGCAAAAATATTTTTTTATATTTTTGAATCCGAACCTGGTTAAATTTTTGGATTCAACGGGTTCGGGTTCAAAGTTTTTATAAACAGCGAACCTGAACCCGTTTGGGTTCGGGTTAAAAATCATATATTAAAACTATGTTCAAATTTATCAATAGTTTCCACAGCTTTTTGAATTAATAAGAAATTTTAAAGAAAAACTTTAATCTATCTTCTAAATGATACCAGCATTTTTCGGTCTCGTGTCGGTTGAATTTTTACCAAAGCTTTTTGTATCAAATCGCTGTAAAATTAATGGAACAAGTGAGGTTTAGTGGAATGACTCTGATCTCTTCAAAATGTTTACCATAAGTAGAAATTTCTATTCTATTCTGAGTTTGATCATAAATTTTTTTTCTTCGGCAGGCGGGCTTCAAAGTAAAAATTTAAATTTCGAATAAGTTCAAAAATTCTTATTTGATGGGCATAGGCAAGATCTCTAGGAATATATTTCTAGCAAGGCCTTATATGACAGCATAAAATAATTTTAATTGAAGATTTTAATTTTTTTCTCATGAGTTTTTTTGCAAACGTTCTGAAAATACAAGACCCAAAATCTCTCTTATTCTAGTCGTTAGTGTATGTTTTGTAATCCATGAAATTGATTTTTTAAATACCTTTCATTTTTTACCCAATTTGGCTATAGTTGCCTTTGTAGATATGTATATAACCTTCTAAACATCAATTGTGGCAGCCCAATACTTTATATTGCCCATATACGATGAACATCTTTCGAACGTATGCTTTTTAAATAAAGCATTGGCAACTCTACGCTTAAAATTTAAGAATGAATATAAATATCTTCAAATATATTTATGTATATCCAACCGAAAAATTCATGAATGAATGAATGTCACGAGACGACAGCAACATATTCATGTTGCTATAGCAAATTCAACGCTAACTAACTGATGATGATTTTAATGATAAACATCATAAAAACAAAAGTTGGATGCTAATGTATGAACCTCTTTGCGTCTCTAATGAAATCAAAATCTTAACATGTGTACATATAATTTTCGATAAATTCATTAAGATTGCGGTGCTGCTGTTATAAAAAAATTAACACAAGCGTTAATGAATGCAGTGGTAAAAATAAAAACACATGCATTTTTCAAATTTTAATCAAATATTATCACAGCTAATTGCAACAGATTGTATTATTAGTTTTGTTTGTATAATTTTTGTTATTTTATCTGTTTTAAAATAATTTGATGTTATAATTTAATGTAATGAAGTGTATTATGTAAAATAACTTATAGACTAATTTGGAAGTCAAATATTTACAATTATTTATTTCAAACTATAAATGAATTGTATTTTCGTTAGAATTGGAAATAAAAGTGTTAACAAAAATATCAGACAGTGTAATATTTTTAAAGATTTTCTTACATATACCAATTTTTTAAATAATTTCTTTTTCCATTAGTGTTGTTAAAGTTCGACCTTAAACGTTTGTTAAATTTAACCATGTATATTGGCATATGACACATGCAATAATTTTCAATTTACTATTCTTTTTACTGCCTTATTGCGCCAGTCTACAAGTTATGTATTCTGTAATAAACATTTATTTTTATTTAACACTTTTTTTATTGTTTTAATTTCAAATACACACATGTTTAAAGCGGCTAAAGGCCTTTTGCATCTTTTAGAAAAAGAAACATTTTATCAGCAAAATTCTGTTCTTATAATAAAATCCTAAGATCTTGTAAGGTTTTTACTTTGTTGTTCTTATTGTTAATCTATTTCGCTTTTTTATTACATTTTTTTTTTTAATTCTTATTCGTTTTTCACATTTGTAATAAACTTTTACCAGTTGTTTTTTTTTTTTTTTTTTGACTTACCATGTTTGTTATACCTTTACGATTTTTACCTATTTTATATGATGTGGAGTTTATAAATACATACATTTATTATTGTAGCCAGAGTTCTAAACGAAATTATTCTTTTCTAATTTAGATAACTTTAAACTTCCATGAATTTTATTTTCCTGATTTGAAGAATTTGTAAAAAATAAGTACTCAGATTCTATAAGCCGAGCGACGATTATCATCCACTTTCAAAGTTAAATTTCTATCGTTTTAAAGATTTTATTTACGAAACTGTTGCAACTATAAGATTCAAAATTACTGTTTTTACTAAATTTGTAACAACATTAATAAACAGAAAAACACAGTTTCATAACGCATTATCACTATGAACACACCTTCAGTTGGGAGATGCGATTCGCTTTTAGTGAGCCAATACCTTTGCTATTGGTGCTGCTCTGTTCGTTCTCAGCTATCTGTTCGCTCTCAGCAAAGGGTTGATGTGCGTATACTAATACGAAGAACATTGTTAAAATAACTAAAAGAAAGGAGTGAACCCAAAGCGAAAAAAAAATCTTAAAATAAATCTGAAGCTGAAGTCAAAGCGCCGAAAAAAGAAAAACTGAAATTGTCAAACGAAAGAAAATCGAAGTACCAGATCACGAAACACCGAAAAAAAGACTGACAAAAAAAAAACAATTTAAAACCAAAAAATCAAAAAAAGGAAAATTTTAATGTTTTTCTCATTTTTACCGAGTTTTCCAAGTTCGTTTTGTACGTTTTTATGGGGTAAATAAATTTTTATCAGAAATCTAACTCATTTCATCTTATTCTACACCCTTTTATGTACCAGAATCCACTCTTAATTCCAAACCTTTTCCCACTCTTAAGTCCCTTTTCTTGGAGAAGATCACATATAAAAAAAATATAAATGTGCAGTGATGTGTCGGTACACCTCTCACGGGATATGTCCTTTGAGGTCAGTTGACTCATTATTTTTAAATTATTTTCGGCACAATTGAATGATAAAAATATAAAATTAATAAATAAAAAATGATTCAAAAATATCGCGAATCTATAGATGTTTTGTAACATAAAATCAAGGTTGGCAACCAAAATGAACATCGGCTACTGTTCTTTATTTCGGTCACAGTGAAGGTTTTTGAATATGAACGTTTACGGCATTTCAGTTGTTTACGAACTTTAATTTAGGCTGGAATGACTATAGAAATGACTATCGGTTACGGTTTTCATATTGGTATTATTTTGTTCTTTATTTCGGTTTAAATTACGGTTGTTTTTGAAAAATTTCAGTTACTGTATTTCAATCGGTTACGGTTTTTAATTTGAATTTATATTTAAGCGGTTACGCCACCTATTCTTGAGAGACGCACAATAATTGTTTCTTCAGTGGCGTTCACATAGTATTAATTTCATTGTGAAATTAAATTTGACGGTTTGATAGTTTTAAATGACTTTCTTCTTTAATGTTCTGTTTATTACATATATTACCAACAGCCTTAGGCCTAGATTCTTTACTTAACGACAAAAAAAAAACTGATACATGTTTATAACAATGGGTTTGAACATATGTTAAGGTTTGTTTTCTTCAATTTATTTTCTTTGTGTAATTTTCAACCCGCTAATACTACGTGTTTATGTTCAGTATTAGATTTTTTGTTAGAGATATCAATATATTACATTTGTATGTACATTTGTTTTTCATACATAAATATTTAAATGTTTAAATGTCTAACCCATCACATGTACTCGAAATTTTTATAAAATATACGAAAGCAAAGTGTTTTTTCGATTTTTTAAATATAGGCCAACAGTATTTGTTTATAAAAAAAATTTACATTAAGAAAAATTTACATGAATCTGTAGCCAATAAAAGTTTTGAATACGCATATTTCTGTCAAGAGCTCACATTTTTCCACTCTGTATACACTAACAGAATGACACCTCACAAATCAACTTCTTTCGAATTTTTATTAATATCCATTTAACAAAACAACTTATTTTACTAATTTTCATCCAATAAAATTATCTCTCTCTGTGTTGACACTAAATAGGCAAAGAAAACTTTGAGTTAAAATAAGCGACACCTTTATAAGACGTTTTGTTTTTTTTAAGAAATACATTTGATTTATTTTAATATTATCATAAACAATAGATACCAAATAATTTGTTTAATTATAACTACAAAGGATACATATTTCAAATAATGGTTGCTAGTACCATATTAATTGAAGGCAAAGTAATGAAAATTTACAACAATAAATATTTTATTAACCCTTAGCACCCCGGTAGGCTAGTTGGTTTCGTGCTAGCTTATCAGTGCGGGGGTCGTGGGTTCGATTCCTACCATAGGCTCTGGTCTGTTTTCGCTACAACGAGCCGATGGCCTTTGTTGCTAGTGCTCCGTTAGGATATTAAGATATAATTTGTAATTGAATTTGTAATTATTAGCCAAGCGTCGTCATATGGTGGATGACACTAACATATTTCAAGAACCAATGTATTCAAATTGGTATAAGATATATATAAACCGATCTAGCATCAGATCTAATTAGATTCAATTATATCTAATAAGATTTAGACAGATTTAATATTTTTTACACGCGAATATACATTGAAGAATTTCAGCCAGTGCAACATCTGAATTAAGTTCCAAATACCAATTTTCGTCGTAAAATTTGCATGATTTCTTAATGCAGGAAAATATGGGTTAAATTTAATTTGAAAATTTTCAAATTGTGATTCCTAAACTAGCATATCAAGCAAAACGACAGCAGCAGATTCTAAATTGAATTTTTCTTTTTCAATTAATAAATCACTTTTATATGAATATTTTTACATAATCATCCTCTGGCCTTTAGCCATCTATAACCATTATGTATCTTTTTAATTAATATTTATTTTCTAAAGTTCAGTGTGTCCCTCCCCCCCCCCCCCCCCCCCCAAATTTAAAATTCTATAAACTTCCTGGGAGGTTTAGTTAACATTTTGGTACTAATCATTTATGCTACAGTAGTTACAGGCACCAAATATAAAACAGGAGGTGTTAAAATATTTCAATACCCCAGAAAGTGTTCATACACACATACAAACAATATGAGTAAACAAGTATTATGTATTAACATATTTTCATAGAGTTGCAACAAAAAGGATCTGTTGTATAGTAAACAGAAAGTAAACAAAACAACTCAACACAACACTAAACTGAACTGAACTGAAACTACTTGCTACACAACTACTAAACAAATAAATAGTAGCAGACTGACTACAAGTAAAATAATTTACAATAAAAGCAAATAAAAAATTATATTTGGTCAAGATAACCATAAGATATGCTACACTATATTTATGCAATAATATAACATGGTGAGGTTTATAGTTGATCTGTTAAAATATTATGTTTTTGTTCGATTCAAGATCATGAAAATTTTACTTTCTAAAGGAATAGAAAAATTTAAATTTTTGTAATAATGGATCTTTATCTTAAACTCACAACTTGATTTATTTATGTTGTATAGTTAAGATTAAATTTACTTTCGAACTCTATGCTGTGTTTAGTAATCTCCATTATTAACTTGTATTCAAATCAGCTGTTAGTTGATATTAAAAGACATGAGTTTGTTTTGTGTAGACAAGTCTAACCGAGTTGTTAATTCTTGTTTCTTAGTCATATCTTGGTAAAGGGTATAAAGTTGCACAAACTTGATTTCCTGGGAACATTAGTTACTATTTTTGCCTAAATAAAGCGATTAAATAATTTTTAAGAGTTTTTTAAGAAAAAAAACTTATTTTCAGATTTAATGAAAAATTTCACTTTCATTTTTTTTTTGTTCTTTAAGTGTTGTTACAAACATTTGCCTTTAACTTATATTTTGTACCATAGTACACTGTAGGGTATAATAAAACAAACTAACATCATAACAAGTATCTAATGTTTAATGTAAACACTTTGACTTTTGACATTCTCTATAGATCTTTTGAAGGGTATAAAGGTGTAATGGATACATGGAAGACAAGCCAAAGAAGGAAACTTAGAAAATTGAAAATATTCAAAAGGTTGCAAAGTTACATACCATTTTTTTTTGTTCCTAAATGTTTAGATGCATGTTAAGGGCCATAAAACAAACTAACCAAAAATACCGCAAGAACTTTTAATTTTTTTTTTGTTGTTGTTTTCTTTGGTTTGTCTGCTGCTGTATTTATTGGGGAATAAGCAAAAACCAAACTTGCATGTGTTTTAAGAAGAAAATGTTTACGAAAGTAGTAGTCTCAGTAGTTAGTTATCGGCTGGTTAAAAGTAATCTCTGTTAACTTTAAATTTAAGGTATGTGTTTAGCTTGATAGCCATAAAAAGATGCATTGATATGTTTTTTGTTTTTTTTTTGGTCATGTCAGTCGGTTGTAATACGAGTCCCTACATTCATGTACACTACTCTATATAAAAGGTACAAGTTCACAAATGTTCAAGGTTTTTTTTTTACTTACTTTACACAATTTTTAACACTTTACCACAAAAGCGGCATGTGTCAAGCGTCACACTTACAACATAAAATACATATTCGTACATGTAAACAACATTAACAAAAACAACCTGACATAAAAAGTGCGTTTTCTTAAGAAACAACTTTTATTTCTTAAAAACAATAATAACACACCAAATGTTTGTTTAAACTTTTTATGTTTTTATTCTAAAACTATGCGGTTTTTCAGTTACTATTTGTATTTCTAACTTTTCTATATCTAACTTGTTGTAATCAAAAGTCTGATTTTTGGTTCTAACTTTAAACAAAAAGTCAATTTTTAAAAACAAAATATCTGTTTTGACTTTAATTTGATAGTTGAGAAAAAAAATATGATCACCTACTTTATAACAAATTATTTATTATCTTGTAACTATAACTGAGATTGTTTGAATTAAAACTAGAATAAAATTGTTTTCTTTATTGAAGTATTAATTCAATAATGTTTTTGTTTAAAAGTAGTACAGTGCATCATTGGATAAATGGAGGTTATGATTAAATTTTTTTTTGGACATAATTTGTTTTCTAAAAAATCCATAATTTCTCTGGGTAACTTATTGATGGCAGTTTTGGCAAATAGTTAGAGTAAAAATTTTAAAATTCGGCCATATTGAATTTTAAAACTTTGGGAATTTTTACCAGGATTGCCTGCCAATCCTGGTAAAAATTCGACTACCCTTAATAAAACGGTACCTAATAATCGCTCTGGTTTTTTCTTGTTAATGGTACTTTTTTTATTAGAGATAATAACTAAAAATTATTTCTTTAGCGAGAAATAGATAATCTTATTTTGGTTAAAATTTTATAAATAAAAGTCTGTAATTTAAAGTAAAAAAATTCGAATTTACATTTTAGTTTTCGACTCTTTATTAAAAACTTGTTGTAAGTTTTGCGTTTTCAAAAATGAATAAACCTGTTAAGAGAAATAGTTTTGGGCTTAAATTTAGAATTTTTCAGTTAATAGTTTGTTTATGGGGTATAAAATGTGTTATAAATTGGTACTCTTTTTTTTAATTTAATAAAAGACCTCCAATTATAGTACAGACATATTTTTGGTAAATGCCAAAAATTTACTTCAAAACAAATTCAAACCATTTATAATTAAAATGATTACAGGGTATTTGAATTTGTTATAAGGTTGTAATTTTCTAAATCAGTCAGACGATACACTGTGCGTTTTTATAATTTAGCAACATTATTATTATCAATTGATAACGGAACGTTTTGTGAAATTATAAATTAAAGCAAAATAAATTTATTGTGGCTGATTACAGAGTTTCCCTTAATATTTAATGAACAGTTAAATTAAAATTTGATATTGAAAACAAAAACCAAAATTGTCAGTTAAATCTTGAGGCACAATTTCTCAACGGTTATTTTAAAATGTGTGTTATGTCAAATGTTACAAAATTTCGTTTTGATTACACTGTACAACACTACTTTCGGGCGGGGATAATTGCAATACGAAATGAGTGAATGTAAAACCCCTAGACGCCAAAAATTGTACAAATGTTTTTTCTGAATTTTTGTTTTTCTATTCCACAAGGCTTAGTTCTAATTGTGCAATGTCGAAAAAGGGTCTTCAGTCAGTTTTTAGAAGAAAAAAAAAATCCAAAACTTTTGCAACCTAATTTTTGAATCTACCAAATCAATTATTTTATCATATTTGAATCAACATTTAATTTTTTGAAGAACATTTTTAAATTAAGTACGAATCTTATTAAAGTAAATATGATTCTAGTTAAAATTAACTTTTTCATTACGAACATCAAAACATTGAATATTTTAGATTTTGTTTTAAAAGTAAGTAAAAACATATTTTAATTAAAAAACCGACTTAGTTTAATTTTAAAGCTGTTTCTTTTTAATTTAATGTTGTTTTTACTTGACTTTGAAATACTTTTTTGTGTTCAAATTAATGTCAAAAACTAAACAGTTATCCTTTTTCCTATTGATTAGTCTTTTTTTTTTTTTTGTTGTTGACATTTTCCAAACTATTAAAATTTCATTTGCGTTTGCTAATTTCTTATGTAGACAAATGAGACATTCATCTTCATTATTGTAACACAACACAGTCAGACATTTAAACATTAATTTAAATTAATTTTTGCAAACAAAATCCTTTGACAAAGAAAAAACTCCTAAAGAATCATGGCGTCAAATAAGAATTTGTTTAAATGTTACCTTTTAAAACGAAAGCAAAAAAAAAGCAATAAACTTTGAAAATTTAATGTAAAATACAGCACTCACAAAACATATGCCTTTTGTGGTGTTGCACATACCATACAATTGTAGCTAATTTTAATTTCTTTTTTGTAAGGATTTACTTTTCACTTACTATTATCCTTAAGGATTTGCTAGTCTCAATGTTTTCGTTTTTTTTTTCGTTTTAGTTGTTTTGACAAAAAAAGCATATGTTTTAGTCTTTCGAATAAGAAAAAGAATTTACAAATCCAAGACTACATACAACATATGAACATAGACAGAGTTTTACTTTTTTATCGTTTTTTTATATTTGATGCCGTGTTTTATTGTAATATCAGCGTAGCGAAGAATACAGAAGAAAATTTGAGAAAAAAAATCCCTTAGTTTTTTTTTTTAACAAATAAATTTATTTTATTTTCCGTGTGTATATCCCAGTGAATATTTTCATTGATAATATATTAAATAAACGTTTTTGAAAGTACGGTTTTTGTATTTTTAAAAACGATTTTGCCAACTTTAACAATTCATTAAAAATAAACCAATTGGTGACTTTCAATATTTTTATCCAATTTTGACAAAACTTCACACAGACAATGTTCAAGATTTGTTAAAACCTAAGCGCGTCTACTTATTTAATTACAAAAACAATGTAATATACTTATTTTTAAATTGTTAATAAGTATATGAGTAAGCCTTATTACATGCATAAAAATAACTACATACAATACTAATTTTGGTAACAATTAATTTTTTATGTAATTATAATGGAGCGGATAAACAGGTGTACACATTTTGTGTGTTTTTTTTATGCAGCAAATATGTACAAACACTTACAAAAATTACATTGTTGAATAAAATTTATTAGTTTTGTACACCGATTTATATGTAGTTAACCCTAATTCGACTGCTTATTATTTAGAAATTAGTAATGTGGACATATTACAGAGCATTTGCTGGTATATAAGCAAAAATATTTGCTGGGTAATGTGTGTTACACGATTTTGTATATTTTTTATTTTTTTTTGTAGATTTGGTGCATTAAATTAATTTCTTTTCTTTTTGTTATTATGGCAGTCGAATATTTGTATTATTCTTAAGCATCGACATCCTGTTGATTTAGTATTGTATATATGGTGTGTTAGAGTACATTAGAGTGGTTTTTATTTTGCGAACTTGTGAGATGGCATCAAAACTCCCCAGCAAATTTTTCTTTAAGGAATATGCTTTGAAAAAAATTACGATAATCACATATTTAGGAGGCCCTAACGTTGGTAAAAGGGATTATATGGGGAAAACTGTTTGGTTATGTAAATTTTGATATTTATCAGTGCATTACAAATTAGACAATGAATTAATTGTAAAATTATATTATGCTATCTTTGCTTCAAATCCTTAGAGATGAAAAAGAGCCAAATATAAGCACATATTCCAGACCGCTAATAATCCATAGGCCACTAAGTTAACCCTAACCTTCAAAAGACACGTGTATAAATTTGACAGCTGTCGGATTATTAGTTTGTGAATTATAGCATTTTAAGTGAAGCAACTTTTGTTATTGTGAAAAAAAATGGATAAAAAGGAATTTTGCGTGCTAATAAAATATTGCATTTTGAAGGGGAAAAATACAGTTGAGGCAAAAACTTGGCTTGATGACGAGTTTCCGAACACTCCCCCAGGAAAATCAATCATCAAGAATTGGTATGCTAAGTTTAGACGTGGTGAAATGAGTACCGAAGACGGTGAACGCAGTGGACGCCCAAAAGAGGTTGTTACGGACGAAAACATCAAAAAAATCCACAAAATGATTTCGAATGACCGTAAATTGAAATTGAATGAAATAGCAGGTACTCTTAAGATATCAACTGAACGTGTGCATCATATAATTCACGAATATTTGGGTAGGAGAAAGCTCTGTGCAAAGTGGGTGCCACGCGCGCTCACTTTTGATCAAAAACAACGACGAGTTGATGATTCGGTGCAGTGTTTGGAGATGTTCAGGTGTAATAAACCCGAGTTTTTGCGTCGATATGTGACAATGGATGAAACATGGCTCCATCATTTCACTCCGAAGTCCAATCGACAGTCATGCGATGAACCAACTCCAAAGCGTGGAAAGACGCAACAGTCGGCTGGCAAGGTTTTGGCGTCTGTATTTTGGGATGCGCATGGAATAATTTTCATTGACTACCTTGAAAAAGAAACAACCATCAACAGCCTAAAGGACGAAATCGCCGGAAGACGGACGCATTTGGAGACAATGCACCGTGTCACAAGTCAATGAAAACGATGGCGAAAATCCATGAATTGGGCTTCAAATTGCTTCCACAAGCACCATATTCTCCAGATCTGACCCCCAGCGACTATTTCCTGTTCTCAGATCTCAAAAGAATGCTCACTAGGAAGAAATTTTCGTCGAATGAAGAGGTGATCGCCGAAACTGAGGCCTATTTTGAAGCAAAGGATAAACCGTACTACAAAAATGGTATCGAAAAGTTGGAGGGTCGCTATAATCAGTGTATCACCCTTGAAGGGAACTAGTATGTTAAATAAAAAAAAAAAAAGAAATTTTGCCAAAAAAAAAATGTGTTTTACTATGGTAGGCTGGGGACTTTTTTGACCTGTTAGACTTTGAATCTTGAGGTAATTTTCAAATGCTTTCAAAATAAATTATTGCAACACCAGTTTTAAGTTCTATTAGTTGGTAATTAATTAGGGTTGAACAATTTTACGTTAAGAATCAAAATAAATATAATATCTAGGGCAGTGTACGCTGGAAATTCACCGTATGACAAAATAAGGATCACTCTATTGTACATACATACATGTATTCGCAATACTCCTTCGTATAACAAAGAACTCCAAGTGTCAGTTTTTTAAGATTTTCTTAACAAAAAACATACATTTCTATAGGATTTACTTCGACAAGTTGTTTGTTACATTTTGCAGTTTTTTTAATTTTGTTTTCTGTTACAAATTTTTTTTGTGTGAATGTATGTGTTACAGATTATTTACCTTTTTTTTGAAAAGACTACTGTTTGGTTTTTATAATTTTTTGTTTTTTTATACACTTGAAAGAAAAGATTGTTGAAATATTAAAAAAAAATAAATTTAAAAAGTTTAGTTTATATTTATTTGTTCTTTTAAATTCTACAAGGAGCATAGGGACATAGACATTACATGAATCTTCATAGATGCAAAAAATTCTTCGGATTTTGCAAACTATTTGCCTGAAAAAATATTCTTAATTTTCTTGTTTATTGATTCCAAAATTTTGTTTCTTGCAGACAAAATTCTATCAATGAATGGAAATTGTCTATTGTGATTGGTCTTCCCGGGTAAAAATAATTAAAAAATACATTTATCTCATTCACTAGCGCATTTAAACAATTCCAAATTATTTTCCGTAATCACAAATTCAGAAGTATTATATGTATGTTTTTGACCAAGATAAAATTGTAGAGATATGATTTTTTTAAATTTTGCTTGGGATGCATGATCCCCATAGTAGTGGACGGGTTAAAGCATTTTCAATTTCGATTATTATTTTTTATTTCTTAAATTTAAAATTTTTACTTTTATTCTTTAAGTGTATTGTAGAAGTTTTGCTGATTTTATATTATGGTTTTTATCCTATTCAAGGTATTCTTCTTTTTGTAGTTTGTAATTTTTTAACATTTTACAAATTCAATTTGTTAGATTTCTTTTAAAAGACATGTGTTGCGTATATTTATTTCAGAATTCATTCATATTTTTTAACCTTTTTTTTTGTGTTTGTTTCTTAAATGACCATAGAAATGTCTGAGAATTTTTACATTTATGACATCATTGTGTATCAGTCTATATGTTGTGGCATAAAATAATGAACAAAAGAATATACAACGAGAGTGGAAACATTTTCTGCTTCTGCTTGTTGTGGTTATGTAGTTCATAAATTTTTGGGTTATTTAGGATTAACACTATGGCTTTATTACATTCATTTTACCTTTATTTTCTATTAAAGAGAAGAAAAAAATTAAATTAAATCTACCTTTTCTTTAATTTTTGAAACGTATGATTTAAATAATTCCTTTACTTTAAAGAAATGTCACGTTATGTTGTTATGTCAGGATATTTTTCTTTAACTCATCATACAATAACATCTGAAATATTTGAGATATCCTTTTTCCCTTTTGATTGAATTTGTTGTTTGTTTATTGAAATTTATGTTGTTGTTGTTTTTTTTTCATTTTATTGTTTTCTAATGATGTTTGTTTTTCTCTAGAAACATAAATATTTTTGCAACAACATTTTTATGATTGGGCGTGACCTTACATTAATCATAGGCCTTTTATTATAAATATACGCCAAGTAGTAGCATGTTGCTGTTGCTACTGCTGTGGTTGTTACTTACCCTAGTGTCTTCAAATACAATAAAATATGCCATGAAATTTTAAAATTTCACAATAACTTATAAAATTTTGTTTGTTGATTTGTGTGTAATTTTTAAATTTCATGGCATATTTTATTGTATTTGAAGGCAGTAGATTATTTTGCTGTTGTCAGTTCCTTATTACTAGGGCAAGGAAGTTCATGCATCGTTTGTTATGTACATGTGAAGTTTTATCCGTTAACTAATGCTTCTGTTTCGATGTAATAAATATATATTTATTAAAATTAAAAGAATTGCAGCCGAAACATTATTTTCTTAAGTGTATGAAAGAAAATTTTAAAATTAAATTTTTAAATTTTCCTTTCATACTGATACTTTGCTTTAGTCCCTTAAGCTAATTCTGTTTCTGCCTTTAATATTCCGCTTAACTCTCTTTGGAATTGAAAAATAATATTTAATATTTACGAATTTTCAAAAGAAAATAAGATAACTTTTTTCTGCATTTTTGACTTGAAAAATAATATATTTTTTTTACATACCGGAATAGTTTTAAATTTTTATATTCAAATCATATAATATTGAACGAAATTTTAATTTAGGAGTAAAATCTCTTTTTTCCTGACGTTTTTAAAAGATTTATATGTTTAAAACTTTAGTGTTATTATTATTTTTATGGTTTACATCCCTCGTCAATGGTCCGAACTTAGAGTATTCAAAAAACCGGCCTTTTGAAAAAACCGGTTTCGGTTTTCTTCGAAAAATCTAATTTTAAAAAAACCGGTTTCGGTTTTTGCAGAAAAATCCGGTCAACCGGTTTTTTTTTAATTTGAATAAAAAGCTTATATAATTTGTTAAAAAACAGAAATTTAATAAAGCTAGAAGTGGAAAATACTCTTTCACTAATAGTAGATGTTGGACAAATAATCAAAAGACAATTATATAAATTGTCCTACTTTTCAGTTCTTTTGTCGCATTTATCAAGATATATGAAATCATCATATTGGACCTTCTCCGAGAAAAGAGACCTAGTGTGTCAAAAAACGGGTTTGGACTTAAGAGTGGATTCTGGTACCTAAAAGGGTGTAGAATAAGATGAAATGAGTTAGATTTCTGAAAAAAAAAATTTTACCCCATAAAAACGTACAAAACGAACTTGGGAAAATCGATAAAAATGGAAAAAACATTAAAATTTTACTTTTTTTGATTTTTTGGTTTTAAATTGTTTTTAAATTGTCACTCCAAAAGCGAAAAAAAAATACGTCACCACATAAGCAAGACGTCACCAAAGTCGGCACCCAATCATAACTAACCATACCAAATCGCATCTCCCAACTGAAGGTGTGTTCACAGTGATAATGCGTTATGAAACTTTAAATGCGTTTTTCCCAAAACTTCACTTTCACACACTAGGTCCCTTTTCTCGGAGAAGGTCACATATAATGATGAATGATTTTGTACAGTCTCTTTTTGAGGATTTTGAATGCTCTTTATTGTGTTATTTAGATGAGAAATTAAACTATTTGAATTTGGAATATCCACAGTTAAGTCTTCATCGGAATCTATCAGACTTACATCAAAATCTTCATAACCAAACAAATGATTATAAAAGTGTTCGGAAAAAATAAAAGAGACCAAGTAACCCAGTTGGTGATGTAATTAAAAAAACCGGTTAACCGAACAAAAAAGACCGGTTTTCGGTTTTCTTCGAATTTACAAAATATTCGAAACCGATCGGTTTTTAAAAATAAAGAAACCGGTTGACCGGTTTTCGGTTTCGGTTTTTGAATACTCTATCCGAACTACAACATCCTTGATTGAGAACATTTTGTCCAAATGTTTTATTTTTCGAAATAAGAACTCATTTCGATTGAAAAATTACAATCACGAATGACGTAGCTGGAGCTTGCTCCTTTTGTTACAATTTTTTTTATTCTCTACTTTTTTTCTTATTAAATTGAATTATTTTCCAGAATCCATTGGTAATAGGATAATAAGATTTTAAATTTCTTCTTACGATAAAAAAAAAATAACTTACAAAAAGTATCAGATGAATTCCGGGAAATCATAAATTTCTGAAAAATTTATCTACAAACTCATTCTATAAAATTTTAAATGTTTATATCTGTCTGCATTTAATTTTTAATTTTACAAGTACAATATCTTTTCATTCAATTGAATCTCGAGGGATTTCTTCTTTACACATCCTCCCATAAAATTATCCATCACTACCTAACAATTTTCCAATAAATTTAAACAATTTAAATGCAACACCTTTTTAAACTATTGAATGACCATGAAAAACTGTAATTTCATTTTTCAATGCTCCCTCCTCTACTTGGTAAGCAGTTAATGTTTACCAAACAAACAATTCATCATAACAATTGGACAAATTTGTGAAATATTTTATTTTATTTGTTGTATAGAAGACGAAAAATCTGAAAATAATATGACAGTCATGTAAAGCCGGGTCAGACTCACTTATCAATTTGAGGGTACCCGTAGAAAAAAATAATATTGAGTAAATTAATCAAACCTTAGGAATTTTGTATTTACAGTATTGAATTGTAGTTATAGGTAATATTTTTTTTGCTAACAATAAGAAAACATTTATAAAAAATTCATTGTTGTTATTTTTTAAAGTATTGAAATATTGTTTTTTTTTTCTTTTCTTTTCAGCAGATCAACGAGAATAAAAGCTATTGTTGAATTGAATTTTTATTGTGCACATCCTTTTTTGCCAACAAAAGGACCAACAGATGCCTCCTGTTTCAGTAGCTAAAGGTAGGAAAAATTACTTTACTTTCTATGCAATTTTACAATTGCTTCTTCTGTTTATTTGGTTATTTTTAAAGATTTGCTTTTACACAATACGGGTATTTTTCTTATAAATGTAATTTTTCTTTAATTTTTTTTTATTTTGCTTAACAAATTTGTTTTTTTAACAATTGTATAACGGCAAAAATGTATTTAGGCATTGAAAATCGTTTTCCTTTTTTACTTACAACATATTTTTTATTTGTTCCTGCATCAAAGCATTTTTCTTTAAAAAAAATCTTTATCCTTTGGGTATTAAGAAATTGCATTCTTAGTTGTTAGTAGTTGGACGAAAAAAAAGTAAACAAAATCCTTCTTTTGTAGTTTTGAAAAATAAACAAATTTATTTTAAGCTAATAGAAAAAAACATGCCAATAAACTAAATTGTACAAATGGTTACAAAGGGTTAAAAGGTAAAAACGTTTTAAGATAAATTAGCAAAAAAAAAATCATACAAATAAGGGTTATCTTATCGTCTTTGCTATTTACTAAATTGACTAATGAAAATATATTTAAATGGAAGGTATTCAAAAGTATTATCTCAAATTTGCTTAAATTTTGATATTTAATAGAGAAAAGGCATCTAATAGGAAGGTCTGCTGTGTGGTTCAGTTCGATTTGACAGAAAATTGAATATGTGGTTAGGGGAGGCAACAATAGTTGACCCGTATTTTTTTAGCGGCCCAATCTCAAGTTCATGTAACAAAATCGGAGATAAAAAGTTTTTTTTACACTTCAAGTAACCTCAGGTAAATTGGTATTTAAAATTTTGTAAAAATTCTATTCTAATGTATTTTAAAAAAATAAAGTTTTAGGATAGCACAGAATTGCAAAGTTGTTCCAAAAAAAGGAATTCGAAAAAAAAATCATTCAAATCCACTTCCTTATATAACGTACCCAAAATCTTATAAATTGTTTACAACAACAACAAAAATGTAAAAAGTACCAAAAAGGTGCTACATAATCGAGCATGTTCTGGATTTCACTTTTAGGTAAAAGTGTAAATTAATATATATATTTTTTCTCAACTTCTTTTTGTTTCAATCAAATAAAATTTTGAAATACAGCGAAATAGGGGCCATAGCTTTCAATTTAACGCGGATTTGAATTTGAACTAATTCCAGAACATGCTTGAATAGCTTTTGAAGTACCCTCCAACAATATTATAATTGCATTATAGCAAGAAATGCCATAAATTGCAAAAACCCATCGTTTTTGAATATCATTCTTAGTACTTAAAGTTCCCAAGTTCTATTTTTAGTACTTATATCAAAATCGGATTGTTTAGCTTAAAGTACCTTCCTCATAAGCTAAAATTGAAAATTTTAATATTTGAGATTAAATCTCTTCTGCACTGTAAGTGATAATCAGAGAAGACAAATTTGTTCCCTTTGCTGTTTTTGCTTTTATTGATTTTCCAGTTTTTAGCTTTAAAGTAGCTTTTTCTTAAGATTTTTGAGCTTTAAATTGCTTTTTTTAATTTTTTTTGCTCAGTCCTTTTTTCTAACCCGGGGGTTGCCCGTTCAATTTCTTGAATTGAATTTCTCTCAATTTGCAATACACTCACAGTTTTTTACTAACACAATCAGCCGTTTTGAAATTGAAAATTGGATAGTATTCAATTTCTCATTCAATCCGTGAGGCAACCTGAGAAGCAATTTTAACAGCTGATCACAATTCTTGTAAATAAATTTTCATGTTTCGTTCAACAAATACTCTGCCACAATATAACGATGCCACAGTAAAACAATTTGTACTTTTTTCTTGATAAAGGCATTTTGAAAACGAAATTGTATTCAAATTGCGTTCAGCCTGCTAGTTTTGTTCTTTTTTTTTTAAAAGTGTTTTTCCCAACTTTTTTTCTTTTGCTTGTTTTTGTCTTTTTTTTTTGTCAATATTTTTATGTTTTGATTTTTTTTTTTTTTTTGCTTTTCTGATCATGGCCCATCATTGAAGAGTCCATATCTTAGCTATCATGGAAATTTTTCGATCCATTAGAAAAATTCAAAAAAAAGCTTTCAAACAACTTGTCCGTTGAAATCGAGCTGTCTGATTTTGCTCAAATTTCAGCGATTGCTGCTTTTTAGCCTCGCATACCCAAATGCTGTGTTCTGGGAAATATCATAAATTGGCACTCATCAAACTCAGCACCACCTTAATGCTCTTATTAGTCGTATGTCACAATAAGGCCAACTTCATATGTTCTTAACTCCATCTCATATGGGTTTTTATTATATGGCACTAAACTAGTGTAATATTGCATGTTTATAAAACATTAAAATTTAAGAAATACTAATTGTTAAAACGGTTATAAACTGGAAAAAATACAAAAACTTAACAACAAAATGATGAACAAGTAAAAGCCAATAAAGAATCTCATAACGAAAGCCTGCAAAATTAAATTCTTACAAAGTTGTTGAAAAACCAGAACGTACACTAATAAAAATTTATTTTAGAAATTCCAAAATATGGAAGCCCATATAAAAATCGATATATATATAAATAAACAGGGTCATATATGGTGTTGAATATGATCACATTTCTTTGATTGGTTCAATATATGACCAAACATGATCTCATATATGGCCATATATCTTCGGAACCGAAATTTGAGGCCGTATATTATCACGCATAATTATATATCTCAAGTATCATTATATATATTGTCATGTATGATTTTATATCACCATATATGAGCACGTATGAATATATAAACGACCATAGTACGGTCATACACTCTCAAATTTCGGACCTGAAGATTTATGGAAATATATGAGCTCATGTGTATTCACATGATATGCATGATCATAAACGATACAAAGTATGACTATATATGGTGGGTTCAAGACTTTTTGAATAAAAAATCATTTTATTTTTCAACATGGTCTCCTTTGAGCTCTATACACTTTGTCCAACGTTTCTCCAATTTTTTTCATCCCTTCCAAAAAATAAGATTTGTCAAAGTCCTCAAAATAGGTTTGTTGATTGATAATTTCATCGTTGGAGTCAAATGTCTTTCCGTCGAGCCATTTCTTCTGGTTCGAAAACAAGAAACAGTCTATCATGGATTTTTACCATGGAAACTGCCATTTTTCATTTTCTCCTCAATCATCAAATCACGCGCTAGTCTGCTATCAATAGTTCTCAAACACAAGATAAATGAGGCAGATTGTTCAAATTTTGTCAGGAGTCAACTAGCAGATGCCTCTTGACAGCAGCAGTATTGCCCTTTCAGTTAAGAGGCGGTAAATTCCAAAAGTCGTTGGGCCGGCCTCGCATGTGTGTTTTGATTTTCGATTGCGCTTAAATTTGGAAAAAGAAAAGAAAAGAGTAAACTACGCAGCGATACTCAAAGGTTGTTACTTTCAACTAAAATAAATTTTTAACCCTTCCCGTTTCGGATTGTATACAATTTTTAACAAATATCTTCTGAGTGTAATAATATTAAGATAAAAATTATGTTATAGATTAAGGTATGACGTTTAAAATGAAGTAAATATTTTGAAAATATTTATTAGCAAAACAAAAAAGAAAAACAAAGTAACTAAAGAACAACCTACTATTTTAATAACTTAAAAACACTTCCGGGTAAATGAAAAATATATAAAAACCTAATATTCTCAGTTACGACTTGAAAATATAAGACTCCCAAAAACCAACCTAGATTAAAGATTTGTAAAAAGCACGACTGTCATGCTTAAGAAGGCGCGTTGAAATATGCAAAAAATTAAAAACACTCTAGGAAAATCTTAAAACCGAAATAGCAAAATGAAAAATAAAGTGACTGCCATAAATGCAAAATCATTAACATCACCTCAGTTACGGTTAGTTCTTTAACAGTTTAGGACGTTTTTCTGTTTGCCTCCTTTTGTATTTGTAAATTTGTTATGCTAGTTACCAATGCCGATAGATAGATGGATGGATGGATGAATGAATGAACGGATGGCTATGGTGGTTGTGATGGCTATAATGGGACGGAATGGTTTATGGCCAACCAATTGTTTTGAGTATTGATGATGATGATGTAAATGTTATGAATGTTTTCTGTTTAGTGGTTTTTTCTTTTTATTTTCTAAGGCACCATCATATTGCTTTACGTGACCTTATTTTTCCCCTACACGTCTTGTTAAGAATTCAAATAACAAAAAAAAAAAGAGACCATCTAGACCTAAACAACTACTTATGCTTAAAAGTAGGAGAAGGTGGCTAAAGGGAGTCTTAGCAGGAAGACCAAACACCACAACAACAACATCCTAACAAAAAAAAAAAAGAAAAACCCACAAAATTCAAACATGAAAAATGGCAAAAAATCATTTTTAGGATCACGTTTTAAATGTTTCCAATGTTTAACGTGTTATGAAGACTACAATAACAACAACAACAACAGCCAGCATTTACAATGATTTAAAACTGACACGATACTTCAAACGAACAACAACAAAAACTAAAAAAAAGAAGTTGGCAACTTACACAAAATACAAAAAAAAAAAACAGAAAACTAAAATATCTTAAGAACATTTTAGAAAGCTTTTCATTCCTGACAACAATAACAATCAAAGCAACAACCACAACAACAACCACATCAAATATAAGAGGAAAAGCCATCAAAATGTTTAACTTTTAATACACGCCTTAGCCATTTATCGACAGCTGGTCCAAAAACTTTCAATATATTACAGAACATATGTAACACAAAAACTTTACGCCTCTTCGGTTTAATAACAATCTAGAAAATAATGATGAATAAAACGGTCAAAGTAGACTGACTAGTCTCATTCCAATTATGTTGATGTGAATTTAACACACCATAAAGGTGAGAAGTATTAGAAAATAATAAATATATATATTTTCTTTTTTATATTTACATATAAACATATTTATTCGATATGCAAACATATCGAATACGAAAATATTTTGAAAGAAAAATGTTATTGCAACAATTGCTATATTCTTATTTACTCCTCTTCGGGTGTATATATCCGCTCTAGAGCGATACTTCTTAGCAGTTAGAATGCAATATTTCTGAAAGATAAATTCGCAACGTTTTAAAACGTTATTTATAACCAATTTATTGTCTGGAAAATAAATGCGCAAGGAAATTTTCTTTATTGCCAAATTATCACCTAGTAGATATATCCGCGACATTTTATGGAACTATTTTATCGCCAAATTATTATCTGGAAGACAAACCCGTAATGTTTTTAGACATTATAGTCTGGATGATAAATCCGCAACATGGAAAAATGGAAAAATTCGCGACATTTTAAAATATTTTTGAAAAGCCTAATTATCGTCTGAAATATGAATGAGACATTTTAGGACATTTCTTTATCTCCAAATTATCGTCTTGAAGAAAGAAAAAAGATATTGATAAAGATTTAAAAGAGAAACCCGTCACTTAAAAATTTACTAACTCTTGCCTGATTTGAACTGCGGTTTACCAATATTTCCCAAACCTTGATTTAAACGGTATTAATTATTGGTTAGTTAACGATTTTTCGCCAGTTTTTTGCATAATCTATCTCCTTTTTTGTTATTTGTAAACATTTTATTTTTTCCAAAATGACAAAATAGTTCAATGTGTCTTTACCTTCCAGAATATAAAAAGGTGATATTTCCGCAGCATTTACTTAACAATTAATAATTTAAAAATACAATTTTTAATAGTTTTCCTCAAGTATCACCGAAATATCTTTCAAATAATAAAAGAAATATAATTTTAAAATACTACTTTTCTTCAAAAAGAAAAAAAAAACGATATTGCTTGTAATACAAATTTTTGTTTTTGCTGTTTTGACATATTTTCAAAAGATAGTCGGGGTCAGGCCTTATCTAAATATTGGTCTGTCAGTAGAATAATCGGTTAACATATTTTTCAACAAATCATTTGTAAATAAAATAATTTTAATTTTCAAACGATCGGTATGCTAGAACGTGTATTTCAAACAATAAACTCAACTTAAAATAGCGTTTTCTCGTAAGGTGTTAAGTTAACAAACAATAAAAAAAATCTTAACTAAACTAAACAAACAAATAAAGAGTAGTAAAATTTAACGAAAAACTGAATGTTTGAAAAAATGAAAACAATAAAAAATAAACAAATTATATTGTACAAACTAAAGCAAACAACAAACACTACATAAACTCCCAACAATAATACAATGTTGGTTTGGTTTTCTTTTCATTCTTTCGTCTGAGACTATAAAGTCATCGTATTAATATTATTTTAAAGCTTTTATAATAATAAAGTACCTCATAAGAAAACAAATTAACGACCATCATCACACAAATAAAAAAAAAAAAAGCACCAACTTTGGAGTAATTTATGCCGCCACAATCATTGCCAAGTATAGTTATTCAAATGCAGAGAACAACAACAACAGAATCTAACTATTAAAACATGTACGAGTAAAAATTTACTAGCAATTGCTTTTGGAAACCCTTGACAAATACCCTCCTCCAAACCTCCCTACAACACATAGTTCTATTTATGTTTTAGGTAAATAGAAAAATAAAGAGGTCTCGTAATCTTAAATGCACAGACAATTTGTTTACAAATAGTCGTATATAAATACACAGAGAAAATAGTTTCGTATTGAAAACTGAATTTCTTGCCCATCGAATTGTTCGGTTTTGGTGAACGAAATTATGTTGTTGTGACCACCATTTATTTTATTTTACTGTGACAACAAAATTTAGTTAGTAGTCACAACAGAAAAATTTAGTTTCTGCCCGCTGAAAATTCTTAGTTGAAAGCATTCGATTTGCTATAACATCAGTTGTTTGCACGAATCTGTTTTCTGAGTGTAAATTAGATATACAAATGTAAATGTTATTAAATTGTCTACATTATAAATCTGTTTCTTTTTAAGTTGTTTACTCAAAAAATCACACATTTTGTCCCAAATATTTATTTAATCATAAAAATATATAAAACATATTACAATTAGATCGATAGGCGTTAACGATTAAAAAAATTAATAGTTATTATTCCAATTACTTCGAATTTTAAAAGTAAATAAAATTCCTATTTTTGTTTATTTTTGTTGAAATTTTCTTTGGTCACCTTAAATTGCTCCGAATGTAGGACCTTGGGCAATACAAAAGCTATCAACAATTTTTCTTAAATAAATCAGATTAAAAAATTTATCCCTGTTTAATTACATTTCTGACGCCTGTATGACACTACATTTTTACGGCTTTTTTTTTGTAGAAGAGTCGCAAGTATAATGAGAAATTTAATGAGTGCAAAGAGCACATGCATTTTTGTAAAATATAAGAAATATCACTTTCAATCAAAAAATTTAATTGCAGTGTTGCCAACTTGGTGCTTTTAGTACTATTTGTAATAAAAATTATGCATTTATATATATTTTTTTAACGTTATTGCATTTTTTTACCCTCTCAAAGTTATTATGACTGGTTAATTGTCATTTTAAATGGTGGTTTTGTTTCCGTCTAACATTTGCTGTTTTCTTCAAGAATAAATCTAGCAAATATATTAAAAACTAGCTAGTGTCTTACGGCCTGAACGTGACTGCTCTTACATTACCACAATTTGTAGCCTATCGCTTCAATTGTAACTCATTTAAAATGCTTGTTTGAATAAGAGTACCACTTTTCAAACATACGTGCTGCATTTATGTATAGATAGGTCTTTAATAGAAAAATAAAAATAAAAAGAAGTAAATTTTTACTGCTGGTACGAGTCTATTTTTAACATGATTGGATTTGTTTACTCCATCGTCTGTTGTTGCTGTTGCTCCACTCATTTTTTGACACAATGAAGTGCAAGTAATAACAATAAAGTTTGTTGATTTAGTGGATCAGCTTGGTGGTAAGAAACTAATTTAACGAAATGTTGACAGTATAATAACAAATTTTGAACAAAACAAGCTTTTGTCGTTGGAAGTATTATAAACAAACAAACATTCATAAAGGGTGAATTTTTTAACCGTTTGGGTTTTGAAAATTGAAAAAAAACACAGAAAATTTGCAAAAGTCAATAAAATATTTATTTGTGGTTGTTTATTGTGATTATTTCATGTTGCGCTGTACTGTTGTCTTCCAGGGCTGGAATTGTGGATGGGTTGTTTGTACCTGTACACGAGGGACTTCACGTATCCCCACAAAAAATAGTCTAGTGAGTGTTCAAATTGCATGATCTTGGCGTCCAATGGACTTCTCGAAAACGTGAAATTAATCGCTCACAAAATTCGCCTCTATCGCACCATCTTATTGAAACCAAGTCCAATTCTTCCATTGCGAAATTTAGTTTCAACAGTTCAAATAGCCTGTTCGGTGGGTCGATTATGACGACCATAAAATTTACATAATTTACGAAACACATTTCCCACACAGCACAAATTGTGATTAACAAGCTTTGTTCGTTTGTCAGTCTATTCATGGTGAAATGACAAACCTTATTGAGCATTTTTGGCATTGTCACATGTCACGAGTGTTTTTTTTACACTAAAACACCAAATAGCAAAAAAATCACCCTTTACATATAATAACGTACATAAGTAAAATTAAATGTTTACATTTGTTCGAAAATCATTTTAACAATATTTAAGAAGTTTTTGGTTTTTAAAGGAGTATAGCAGAATAAGTAAAAGGTTATAATTTTATTTATTTATAATTGTTTGTTTTTTAATTTATAAACATTGTATTGTTGATTTAAAATTTTCTCATAAACTCTAAACCGAGTTCTGCAAAATATCGTCCTTTTACCTGTGGTCGGCGTCGAAAGTGCAATGAAATTGCCATAAACTCCATTTTGAAAACAAATATCACCTGCTAGATGATCACTTACATCTGTTACATTACCAACTACCTCTTTTCAGAGTTATCTGTGCGACAATTCCGACAAATTTGTCATATACAGTCAAATAAAATACAGTGGTATTCCTCACTTGTGGTATCAGGTAGTTTTATATGTTGGCTAGGTGACTGGCACGATTCGAACAACTTTGTCAATCCTGTTGTTAGACAAAATCGGTTGTCATGATCCATTTGTTTTTATGCTAATATACTCCTTTTACTAATGAAACGATGATTCGATATTTTATATCTTGAAATTGAATCCAGTTTCTTTTAATTTGTGTTTTAGCTTTTACTTTTCTTGCGATCACTTCTCTTGAGATTTTGTTTAATCGGTTAATTTACATAAATTATTTTAGGTTCTCCCCAGAGGTTTTTGATTTTAAATCCAATTACAATATCACATATTTATGTTATAAATCAATCTACTTGTCAGGTTGGTATTGCTTCTAGGAAAAACCCCCCTTTTTATTAACACTGACATTTGTTAATCATACAAAATACAACACGATGCGAAACGATACGATACTCGTACTTCAATTTAAGTGATCATTAACTGTCAGTGTTGTTGTATTTTGTTTTCTAGAGTATATTTTGATGTTATTTAGACAAACCAAAAAGTATAGTAACAACAATTTAATTGCTTAACATTAAAATTTTGGAGAAAAAATAAATAAAATAAAACAAAAATAAGAAAACAATCAAACTAAGTATCAATTACGAAGAAAATAAACGTCAAGACACGTTTTATGGATGTGTGTCTTCTGTTCATAAAAAATCACAAGTTGAAGATGAAATACAAACAGAGCAGAGTAGAGCAGGGCTGGATCAATCACTTCATAGGGATACTTAGGAAACACATGTTGTTGCTGTTGCTGCTGCTGCTGTTGTTGTTTTGTACTTTAATACACTGTTATATTTAAACTCATAAAATGCATAAATAAATTTTTATTTATATACAATTTAAAACTAATTTTAACAGGCACCAGTCCGCCAGCATCAACAACGACAACAGCAACAATATCATCATAAACAACAACAACAACAATAATAATAACAAAATACATGATGAATTCCTTTTTTTCGTTTTAATTCCCATCATCAATTTAATAAACAAAAAAAGAAGGCGCAACATTCTTTATAAAAGCGCTAAAAAAAAATTACGTTTTTATTGAGGTCTTCGTTTTTTTCGAGTTTTTGATTCGAATTTAAACATATCAAAAGAAATAAAATGCAATCATACTTTTTATTGTTGAATTTGTAGCTACGAATATGGAGAAAAGTTGGATGAAAACAAAAAAAAAATCCACAACAACAAAGCACTTGTTAAAGTCAGAACAAATGTCCATCATTCATAAAGCCGGGTAAATGTTTAAACACACGAGTATGTAGTGAATACAAAACGAACTTCTAAAACTCATATCGTATGCTATATATTTAGTTGAGTTTATCACAAAATATATACAGATAGATCTTTTTCTTATTTTCATTTTTATTATTGTTGTTGTTGTAATTCCTTTTGTATGTCAGTTTTCTGTCATTATTTTGATTGATTGAATGTATACCATCACTACTACCCAGCACCAACCATAATAACCTTTACTATACACCAGCTCCCTCCATCTTCATCATCGTCAAAATACACAATAATATCACCAGTGATATCATTTACTCTCACCACAACCTAAGAATTATAGTTGTTAAGATCTTTTTATTTTTTTGTGGAGAATTATTAGGGGCATTCATTAGGCACAAAAATTCCAAAACAATCGACAGTTCTGTGAATTTTAAAAACGCTCTGTAGAAATATATATTCAGAATTCTTTAGAACCAGTTAAAGAACTGTCTCAAAAAAAAAACAATCTTAATCCTTAGGTATGAGTTCTGTAATCTGATCTAAGTGACCGGCGGGTAAAAGAACTTGTTCAAGAATTTGTCAGGAAATTCTTCCTAATAGGTGAACACATTCACATTCTTTGGAAAGGATATAGAGGAGAAATGTCAAAATTCCATTTTTGGTTGCATTCATAAGAAAATTCAATATATTGTGAAAAAAGGATTAAAATAAAATACCAGTGCCTTACACTTTTTCCAGATCAATTCGATTACCTGTTTAAACCGCGATTTAATATTTAGTTAATATATTTGTGTCGGAGTATTTTTTAATTTTTAAAAATTGGAAAATATTTTTGCACAGTATTGATGTATTATTACACAGTACGACAGTGGTTGGTACACATGAGATATGTTAACAGAATATAAAAATATGCTTAAAATAAAGAAATACGTGTCTTGGCGTTTTGCTGTAGCACGTCAGAATGTTATGTATTTTTTAATGGTTATTTTTTAACTTAACATGAACATTAAAGCGCCATCAAGCGGAGAAAAAAATTGTTTTTTTAATAAAAAATCCAAATTTTATTCCCTTTTCAAAACTGGCTCAAGAATTAAAATCGTTTCCCATTCTGTTTTTATAGAACTTTTTATAATAGTTTTACATTACAAGTGAACCTCCACGGTCCTTCGAAGCTTAAAAATCGATTTTCTCAAAATTCTGACGTGCTACAGCAAAACGCCGAGCACGTATTTCCTTATTTTAAGCCTATTTTCATATTCTGTTCACATTTCTCATGTGTACTCAACAAAATTTGATTTTGTCGTACTGTGTTATAAATATGTTATTTTTTATTTCGAATTTTTTCAGAATATATTAGATTTGGTCACGGGTGGGTTCAAACTTGCCCAAAAAAGAAAATTTTACTGTCAACTGATACTTCTGTTAAAACCTGAGCTTTTGATATGAAGAAGTCAAATAGTTTTGCTAAAAAATTTCTCAAAATCTTATACTCTGAAGATTTTTACATTTTTTATTTAATTTTAACAAAATTACACTTGTTGAATTAAGTGAATTCACATATCGAATTGCAGCACGGTTTTCTATCACATAAACTTTTTCAATATTAACATCAAAATTGAAAAAAATCGTGTAGCTTTTGAGAGCTAATGGTGAATAAATCCAAGAAATTTATATTTAGCAATAAATAATTGAAAACAACTTCTGTCTTTTTAAAGCGACAAAATGTTAACTCATGTTACTTGCGAATTATTTTGTACAATGTAATTTGGAAATGTTTCTGTAATTTTTTGTCTAGCTTTTAATTTATTTTGTGGCAACATGTTTAAATGATCATATAAAAAACTGTGAATACCCTTAATGACTTTAAGGATTAACCAAGAGAGATCACGCATCTTTGAAAGATGTACATCAATATCAACAACTTCTTAAATCTTTTTAACTTGTATTCTTGTTTTTTATTGTCTTCGTTGTCATTTTTTTTTTTCATTCAGTTTTGGTATTTTTTTTTTTTTTTTGTCTAAAAAAATCATAAAAATAAAGAATGATCGTTTTTGATTTACTACTTTATAAAAAAAACCAGAGTTGAAATGTTTTGTGTTTCTTTACCAGATTGTTAAGCGGGTTCTTCAAAACGTTTTAATTTTGATAGACTTTGATTTTTATTGTTTCACTTTATGTAAAAAAAAAGAGTTCTTATCTCTATAAAATATTATAAAGTAGTTTCCAAAATTCTGGCTACATTAATTTTACTCACAACTTTTTTTATTTTATAACAATCAAATCATGACTCATTGATTTTTACAAGAATTTATTGTTCAATTTTATTATTATTTCAGAACAATTTTCTCATTAAATAAATTAATTGTTAGTTTTTTTTTTCATCTTTTTTAACTCATTAACTTTGTATGTGTTGAATAAAACAAAGTTCTTGTACAAGTGAAGGTCAAGTTTATTTTTTATTTCATATAAATTTCTTGGAATTCTCATAAAGTTCCTTATTGTTGTCTCTGGGGCCACTCTGCACGCATGCTCAATTGTTGTCTGGCGATGGAATATATTTTTCTTTAACCAAAAGCACGTATTAATTTTCAACTAAAAACCTAAATTATCACTTTAAGTGGCAACTGTAAAAATCATATGAATTTTACACTTTTTACACCATCGACATGTATTTTTTTACTTTTTGTTATTGAACAAGCTGAGATATTTCCAAGTTGTTCTTCTAACAACAAGGCTTACAAATAACACAGTGCAGCAAATTTTGGATCACTATTGCCAAAAAACAAAACCTTTAAAAGAGTTTTGCAAAGTTACTGCTAAATATCAAAGTCAGTCCATTGATTCAGAAGTTGTGGGTTAAAATGTGAATATACCTCCAAGTTTTCAATAAAAAATTATAAATTATTGTCATTTTCTAAACTGTACTGTTTTATATCAATCAATCAATTTTGATAATATTTAAGACCAAACTGCTCAGGACAATGACAAACAACATAGATAAAAACAAGCAACCTCGCAGTATTCGCCTTCAAAACAAGCATACATTTCAGAAGGTCGTCAAATAAAATTTCGATATAACATCGAAACTCCCTTTTAGTAGGAGGTCTGTGTGTAATTGTTGCTACACCTTCATTTCACGTTGCAAGCATTGAGGCTTTTATTTCCTGTTGCACTGTGTAATAAGTTTAAACTGTACTAAAGTAGTGTGGTGGTGGTAGGGGAGTGTAATGCTGCTTACCAGTGTGATTTAATCAAAATTCCATAAAAACTAAAATTATTACAATAATAACAATAAATATGAAAACTGCACAAGAGATGAACACCAAGATGTTGTTGTTGAATGCTGCTGCATTTGGATTGTTGTTATTATTGTTGCTGTTATTGTAGCACGAAATGCTTCTGTACTTTTATATACCTTTTCTGCAGAAGTTGTTAGAGAAGGATTCCTATTTATTTGTTCTATTAAAAATTATGTAGTTGAGTTACGTTTGAAAGTTTCTTACATTTTTAATAATTCTGAATTTAGTTTAAAAATCTCCGATTCATAAACCTATTTATACAATTTTTAGAAGATTTTAAACAATTTTATTTTATTCGACCAAAATTATAAATTTTAATATTTGCTGCAAGTACAAATTGTTTTGTTTGCTGAAAACCAATGTTTGTAATTGACCATTATTTTGCTATTTGAATGTAGCATGATCAAAGCTTTTTCCATCATTTTCCTTTTTTGGATTAGCATACCTTCCCCCTTATTTATCATTTTACAAGCTGCAAATTCTTTTTCCCCAAAACACCGCCATAATTACAATGATCATGGCCAGCCTGGCAGTCAGCCACCATGGTCCAGCCTCCACACTTTTATGCGTTTTATGTGCTCCACAACGAGGTCTATCACACAACTGATATCGCTTAAACTCACACCAGCCACACAAAAGAATTTCAAAATGAAATAAAACAACCCAGAACAACTTACAAAATTTTGCATTGATTGTTGAGTTCATTCCTGCCACATTGTATGGCTATAAATGTAAAGAAAGATTGGAGTTTTATAACTTATCAACTGATTTTGTCTGAATAAATATGTATGTATGTATGCATGTGTTAACTTGGTAATGTCGTAACAATACAATGTTTGATCTGAAATTAATAGTGTGTGGGTAGTTTGAAAATGTGACGGATTTTTACAACCATAAAAAAAAATCAACTGACAACTAATTTTGCCTTAAAACTATAAAATAAATAGCGATCTTTTAGCAGTTAGTTAATTTAAATTTTTTTTTAAACCAAAAACGTTAAAAAAAATTCTTCAGTAACCGAGTAAAAATATTTTTTATATAATCGTTTATGGTTTATATACAAATATATTTATTTGGTGAAATGTGACAACAAGTATATATTTATATGACTATATCAAAATATTTATAAAATGATTGCAACCAGATCCACGAGCTCTGCAAAATAACCGTCTACGGCTGCTATTGCCTCTTCATTCGACGAAAAATGCTTTCCACGAAGGAATTTTTTGAGATTTCTGAAGAGATAGTAGTAACTGGGAGCCAAATCTGGTGAATACGGTGGATGTTGAAGCAATTCGTACTTTAATTCTTTGAATTTAGCCATCGTCAAAACACTTTTGTGAGCAGGTGCATTGTCTTGATGAAAAATGATTTTTTTCTTCTTAAAACCAGGTATTTTCTCACGAATTTTTTCATCCAGCTGATCCAAAAGGGAGCGATAATATTCAGAGTTGATTGTTTTACCTTTTTGAAGATAATCAATCAACAAAATTCCTTTTGCATCCCAAAAAACTGATGCCATAACCTTCTTTGTTGATCGTTGTGACTTCACCTTCTTTGGAGCTGAACAACCAGCTTCAGTCCACTGTAAACGTTCTTGTTTCAATTTAGGATCATGGTGGTAGATCCAAGTCTCAACCATAGTTATAAAACGACGCAAGAAGTCGGTTTTATTCGGCTTAAAACGATTCAAATTACGCTGAGAAATTTGTTTTCGATCCAGTTTTTGTTGAATTGTTAATGTGTGCGGCACTAACTTTCCAAACAGTTTTTTCATACGTAATCCTTTATGTAAAATATGGAGTACTCGTTCGTCTGAGATGCCTATGGCATTAGCAATTTCACGCTTAGTCAAACTTGGATCTTCACTAACCATATTATGTACCTGCTCAATGATTTCTGCTGTGGTTGCAGTTTTTGGTCGTCCTTCGCGTGGATCGTCTTCAAGGCTGGTACGACCACGTTTTAATTCACCAGCCCAAAATTCAACGGTGCGTTTTGAAGGTGAGGACTCCTTATACACTTCTAACAATTGTTTATAAATTTCCTTTGCTTTTAAACCCTTCAAAACAAATAATCTTATGACTGCAGGATATTCAATTTTTTCCATATTAAAAAAAAATCAATGACACGTCAACTTCAAATGGCTTGTAAACAAAGAAAGAATTGACAGAATGACTTGCAACTTTGCATGTGTTCTCAGGACAGTTATACCAACTCTCTTGGTGAGCGCAGGAACCAACCTGTAATTGTAAAAAATCATAAGTGATAATATAAAAATTATTTTAACTAGGGTTTGAACATCTTTTAAAAAGTACCTACACATCTTGTAAAGTACTGTTTGTTTTTATAAAATCTTTTAGTTTAGTACTTAACTTTTACAAAAACGCTTCAGTAAAGTGTATTTATTTAATGAAAAGCAAAACTTACGCATCTTTAGTTACTTAGTTATGCATGTAGTTATATACATACGTATGTATGTACTCATCTATAAGTTTGTATCTGACTATGAAAATCTTTTTTGATTCTATCTTCTTACCTTTTGGTTTCCAACCCATATGTGATGACTGTATGAGGTCGTTCACATTCTTTAGCTTTTTTTAAGTGTTTAGTTGAAAAAATAAACAATCTTTTTCTATTTACAACATTAAAGCTCTACTTGATTTCATCTTCTCAGTCATTTCAAAATCATTGACATCTAAAGGTTTTTGTGGTTTCCATTGTTCGTAGTTTGAGGTTACAGTGGAGTATGAATAAAATAAATTTCAAGTTTAAAAAAAAATTCAGCGACTTGAATGGATTTGTCACTTTTTCATGCCGTTGGCATTTGAGGAAAAATTAAAACTTTGTGACATATCACTGAACTATGTTCAGTGATCTGTCTTGCATTTGTCTCTTGACATGTCACTTGAGGTTCATTTCAAGCTTTCAAATGTGACTGGTCCTTTTCATATTAAGCAATGGTAGTTTTTATAAATTTCCCGTAAGACACAGATGCTTTTTTTTCAAATCAAAATTTATTTAGTTATAGCCAGCTAGCTATAGCCAGCTAGTTATAGCCAGCTAGCTATAGCCAGCTAGTTATAGCCAGCTGGCTATAGCCAGCTAGTTATAGCCAGCTAGCTATAGCCAGCTAGTTAAGCCAGCTGGCTATAGCCAGCTAGTTATAGCCAGCTAGCTATAGCTAGCTAGTTAAGCCAGCTGGCTATAGCCAGCTAGTTATAGCCAGCTAGCTAGTTATAGCCAGCTAGCTATAGCCAGCTAGTTAAGCCAGCTGGCTATGTCCAGCTAGTTATAGCCAGCTAGTTATAGCCAGCTAGCTATAGCCAGCTAGTTAAGCCAGCTGGCTATAGCCAGCTAGTTATAGCCAGCTAGCTATAGCCAGCTAGTTAAGCCAGCTGGCTATAGCCAGCTAGTTATAGCCAGCTAGCTATAGCCAGCTAGTTAAGCCAGCTGGCTATAGCCAGCTAGTTATAGCCAGCTAGTTATAGCCAGCTAGCTATAGCCAGCTAGTTAAGCCAGCTGGCTATAGCCAGCTAGTTATAGCCAGCTAGTTATAGCCAGCTAGCTATAGCCAGCTAGTTAAGCCAGCTGGCTATAGCCAGCTAGTTATAGCCAGCTAGTTATAGCCAGCTAGCTATAGCTAGCTAGTTAAGCCAGCTGGCTATAGCCAGCTAGTTATAGCCAGCTAGCTATAGCCAGCTAATCAAGCCAGCTGGCTATAGCCAGCTAGTTATAGCCAGCTAGTTATAGCCAGCTAGCTATAGCCAGCTAGTTAAGCCAGCTGGCTATAGCCAGCTAGTTATAGCCAGCTAGTTATAGCCAGCTAGCTATAGCCAGCTAGTTAAGCCAGCTGGCTATAGCCAGCTAGTTATAGCCAGCTAGTTATAGCCAGCTAGCTATAGCTAGCTAGTTAAGCCAGCTGGCTATAGCCAGCTAGTTATAGCCAGCTAGCTATAGCCAGCTAGTTAAGCCAGCTGGCTATAGCCAGCTAGTTATAGCCAGCTAGTTATAGCCAGCTAGTTAAGCCAGCTGGCTATAGCCAGCTAGTTATAGCCAGCTAGTTATAGCCAGCTAGCTATAGCCAGCTAGTTATAGCCAGCTAGTTATAGCCAGCTAGCTATAGCCAGCTAGTTGAGCCAGCTGGCTATAGCCAGCTAGTTATAGCCAGCTAGTTATAGCCAGCTAGCTATAGCCAGCTAATTAAGCCAGCTGGCTATAGCCAGCTAGTTATAGCCAGCTAGTTATAGCCAGCTAGCTATAGCCAGCTAGTTATAGCCAGCTAGCTATAGCCAGCTAATTAAGCCAGCTGGCTATAGCCAGCTAGTTATAGCCAGCTAGTTATAGCCAGCTAGCTATAGCCAGCTAGTTATAGCCAGCTAGCTATAGCCAGCTAGTTATAGCCAGCTAGCTATAGCCAGCTAGCTTTAGCCAGCTAGTTATCCAGACTCTACTGTATCTATTCACATATGCATGCAGTACTTTAGGAAAAAAATGTTTTAGTACTTGGTGGTACTTTATAGATGGTTTCAGTGTTTTAATATGTGTGAGAATTATTTTAGTAAATATTTGCTTAGCACTTTTGAATACTTGGAATTATTAGAATCTTGTTGCTAAAAAGAAAGTTTTTTAATACCAATCACAAAAGGTTTTTGTTTCAATATAAAATTTAAGCAACTAAGAATAATAAGAATGCAATTTTATGATTTATTAGGTTTGAGTCAGTATAAAAAAGTCACTGAAGACTTCTTAATTTTGTCTGCTCACATTACCCTCTACATTACTTTGCCATTAGCAGTAACAACAAATTGTAACTTTACTTCCTGCAATATCTTGTCATTTTCATAACTGGTAGCACCAGAATTGATTCCATGAAACTAGTTCCAGTACATGTTCCTCGAGCCAATTTCAACGATACCAACTTAACGCTTTCCGCTTTAAATTTGATGCTTTTTGTCTATGAATAAAAGAATCAATTTTCACTTAACTTTTCTCTAGTAAACTTTCCTAACTTTTATTTGTGATTCTGAAATTTGTTATTGGCTCTCTAGGGTTACTTTCCCTACATACTTTAGGTGTTTACTTTTTAATATTATTTTATAATTTAAAATATTTTCATTATATATTAAATATTATTATAACAAATATTTGATTGTGTCATCCTTTGGGATCCTACGGTATCGACAGAATTTTCATTTTCATATTTGTGAAGAAAACCTCAATTTCTTAAGAATTTTTGCTATTAGATCTTATTGGATTTTTAGAACTATTATCTATCAAAGCTCCTTAGATTCTGAGAGTTAAATGCCCTAAAATTTCAATAGCAATTCATAGAGAAATAAACAATAAGGACTTTTAATAAGATCAAGTTTTTATTTTATTGAAATTTGTGAAATGTTATCGATAACGTTGACACATTTTCATTGTATGTATTTGGCTGAAATTCTTTAGGTAACGGAATATTTTTAGAAACGCATTAAAATAACCCTTTTCACAAAAGCCCAGGGATTAACTTTGTAACTTTCAATTTTAACTTTTAAAATTACTCTTTGTTTCTTTTAACTTCTTGACCTGGCTTAAAAACAGCCTTATATTTGATGACCTAATTTTGTTTTTATATAAATTTCACCTAAATAACATTTTGTCATAAAAGCCTCCTATATTTACAAAAAAGCAAAGTAAACATCAAATTGTCAGCAGGATACCACGTTAAGCAGAAATACACATTTGAAAAATAATTTTTTTAATAAGTCTCTCTTACACAAAACAGCATTTAGCATTTAAAATAAGGGAAGACAAAAGACACCTGTTGACCACATTTCTGTGTATTTGTTCGTTTTGGCAAACTGAAGCTATCAAAACCCCACAATAAACCATTGAGATAGTATCCACTGTCTTTTGTACAAAACCTTAATGTTAACAAATGTTTAATCATATACAATTTAGTAGTTAGTTAAATGCACTTTCCGAGTACTTTCTAACACCTTCATTAAAATAACAGCAGCAGCAGCAGCAGCAGCAACATCAATTTAATCCTAATTTCATTTCCAACAAAATACCAAATAAAAGATTAAGTATGTTAAATAAGATTACAGCAAGATGAGAAAGGTAACTTGGCATAGTTTGGATAGACATGGTAATTCTTAAGAAATTTAGAGTAAATTTTCTTTAGTTTAAAAATGGGTTAATTGTATTTTAATGTATTTTTGGTTTTCAAATTGTATGGTATGGTTTGATAACGTATTGGTAGTATGGTATTTGTTGGAGGTTTTTTTTTCCTTCATTGCTTAACATCAAAGCTAATAAGTTACTTTCTAAAATTGAAAACATTTAAGTAGTTTTTTTTTTTGGTTTTGTGTATTTTTTATATTGTATCTTTTAAAAGTGGTGTTCGCAGCTCCATAAATGCAAAAGTTAGAAGAACGAAAAAAAAACTTAAAACAATTGAAAGTTTTGTGTGTTGTGCTTCTAAAAATCCAAAGCTTCTTTAGCAACGTCGATATCTTCAATACAAGTGAAAGTTATGTTTGTATGAAAGTAAACTATGCTTTTGTTTTATACTCATATGTGCTTAAAAGTTCACATACATATACTTTATACACTTGAAAAAAATGGGATAAAATTTATTTAAATTTCTTAGAAAATGTGAATTAAAATATATGTTAACAAGGGCGGGTAAAATTCCGCAACTTATTGGTTCGAAATTTGTATACGTCGAAGTAGGCTTGTGACCAAAAATGTTTCGTAAGTCTGAATAATGGTAAAAAAAAATTTTAATTTTTACATATATTTTTGAAGGAATCGGTTATATGGAGACTAGAACCTATTTCAGTTCAAATTAAAAAGGGTTTTCACTGGGTCAATATAAATCAGTTCACGTAATATCATTACAATGTTTTTGTACTATGTCTTAACATCGAGAAATTTTAGCTAATATCAAGAAAGTTCGTACTTGAGGTAAAATAACATAACATAACATCATGTACTAAATTTTATCAAATTATCTTCGTATTTGTGACCAGTAGAGTGAGAACAAGAATGCATTGATAGACAGATGGACGTATGATGGGTGGACGATGGACCTTGGCACAAACTCATTATACCTTGGTATAGGGTATAAATATGCATCTAGATATAAGTTCGGCACGAAGAGAAATGGGAAGTTTGTTTTCTCAAATTTTCAACACACGATTCAGAACCTTATGTACTCTAGAAGAGATTCCTCAACAACCGAGCTCATGGAACTAACCAGCAAAAGCAGGGCTTCTTCTACTTATCAGTCTAATTATTTACTTAATTACTTTTATTCGCGATGTGTCAAAAGTCATGAGTAGTCATTACCTTCTCACTTACAAAAAACACAAAATTTAGATTATTATTACCCTCTTGCTTACAAACAGCGCGAACAAACGTAGTTAAGCGAGTAAATAGGCTGGTTAGTAGTTGAGACCATGTTTTTGTTGCGTAGTTCCAGAACCCTTTTCACGAAATTCAATTTAAGCGGTTGTTAGAAGTATTAGTTTTGCAAATTTAATGTAATATTCTTTATGAGTGTATACGTGAGCTTGCTTACATTCATGTTGGCCCTCAATTGTATGCTGCAGTAAGCAGGCTGTGTTATAGTCAGGCAATTGTTGTCTTGAAATAAAAGAAAAAAGTTGAAAATATTCAAAAGAAGCGCATGAGTGCACTTGTTCCAAATATTTGCCATAAATGAAGTTTGAAGTTAAACTAAAAATAAAAATAAAAACAAAAACCACCAAAATATCTATTCACAAAACGAATTGTAAAGTTGTTTACATTTAAAATTCAGCTTGAGCTTAACCAAAAAAGTCTTTTCCCATGCTCTACGAATTAAAAGTAAACAATTGTTTGGTGAGTTGTAAAACTTTTACAAATATGTACTTACTGCACTCTATACTCACTCAAGTCGCTCGATTTATGGCATCGCCAGCCTATTGGCTTGTTATCAACGTATGTATGTAGCAATGCATGCAAACATTTAAACATAAAGATCGAATATTCGAATATTTCTCAAAAAAATACACAAAACATTCACTTAAGATATTAATCACAATGATGTTGACAGACTACAACCACATATCTTTGTTGAGCAATTACAACCAGATATCTAATTGAATTTCCTCAAATTAAGCTCTAACATCTGCCTATGGCATGGGTCCAAATGGCTTGCAGGCCACAGACACAACAATTTTTGTACAAATTTTATTACAAAAAAAATCACTTCGACTGTGACTTCGGATTGCTATCTCTGATGTTGGATACAGTTTTTAGAACTTCACTTTAAGAAATTCTGGTCAATTAAGTTCTGTTACACAGAAGCCTGCGGGTTCGATTCCTTGCGACGGAAATATCAATTTAAAAAAAATATGTATGATTTTTCTCTTCCTCATACTTATCGCAAAGTCCTCCTTCGGTATTTTAATAGCACTTAACACCTCCGAAGTAAAATAACAGAACAGGGCTATTAATTAAAAAGCTTCAACAATTTTCGCCAACTTCCTATCAGATGGCGAGCAACAACTGCTTTAAGATTTATCATCTTGTGTTGCCAAATTTCACCAACTTTCAAACATTACGAGTAATAAGTAGCAAGAATTTTTTTTGTGTTGTTTCCCTTGAACAAAAATGTGGTTATGGTTTGTCGACATCATTGTGATTAATCTCCAAGAATTGTGGATATGAATGAGCAGAAGTCAAAGTCGCATAAAAGTTCATCAGCAATAGAAAAGTAATAGTATTAACATTACATTTGGTTTATTAAAAAAATTGTAGTCATAGCCGAATTATAAAAGAAAGAAGAAGAAGAAAAAAACAGTAGCCAAAGTTGCTTAATGTGCCATTGAATAAATGTTGTTGTTAGGTTGTTGTTAAGTTGAATCGTTACTTCCACTTATTTCTACTACAAGTTGTGGATGTGCATCATTTTACTGCATGCTTAACTATCGTATATTGCCAGCTTGGTGGTGTTTGCTGTTGTTGGTGTTGTCGTCGTTGGTTGTTTCATTGCTGGTGCTTTGGGTTTATTTTAGTAGTCGTATTTTGATGGCGTCGACATTATGCTATTATTGTCTACCATTAGAAAACAATTAAGTTGGCTGCACTTTGCGCTTATTGTGATTGAAATTCATGATTGCTCGTTATTGTTGTTACTGTTTGCTTTGCTTTCATTGCATCAGCAGCAGCAGCAGCAATATTTAAACAGTAGTATTCAGTTGTTGAAATTAAATGTTATTTTGAAGTGTATCTATTTTTATGAAGAGTTCGAGATCGAGTTGTTGAGCCATAAATGAGCTTAAGTACATTTGTTGTCTTGTCTTCAAAAGCTGAAGTAAAGACAAATCTTGGGTGGATAAAATTGAAGAAGATTTTTTTTTAAATAAATTGTGTGTGTATATTAAGTGTCGTGATGAAACTGTCAGCACTTTTACTTATAGGCAATTTAAATTGCCTTACAAGAAAATAACACAGTGGTACAACCCAATAGATCTTAATGGAACTTGGAAATGTGAGAGAGAGCGCAGAAGTAATAAACAATCGTTAGGAAACCTACCTGCGCAATTAAATTTTAAGGGGGTAAAAATGGATTTTAAAGTTTTTCAAAACTTTTCAATAATGTTTTTCTTCTGTTAAAAATATCTTTAAAATCTAAAAATAGGCCCAATTTTTAACCCCTAAACATAAGATAATTGTTAATGGTTTTAATTGAATTCAAACAAAACTTTTCTCTGGGTGTTGCTTTTTACATTAGTATAAGAGTTTTGGCGGCTTCTGTTCGGTCTTTCCACTAGGTGCGTCAGACTTGGGAAAAAGCATTTAAAAAGAGATTCTAATCCAGAAAGGAATAAAACAGTGGGAATCTAACAGGGGTTTTAAATTCGAGTGAACATAGAAGACTAATGAATGAATGACACATCAAACTATCAACCTTCCTGTCGCGTATGGCGAAATTAGCTGGTCTAATCTGAAACCAGTATTCGCGAATATACTCGAATAAATCATTTAATATGTTGATGTTGTCGTAAAGATTTTCTTTTTTTTTACAGTGTTTAAGGGGGCTTAAAATCAAATTACCTTATAATGAATTCTCTTGGAAAATCCCTTCTTTGTTTTTAGTTTTAAATGTCTAATTTACTAAATTCTTATTTCTTTGCAACAATTCTTATTCAACATTTTAAACTGTGAAGAAAACTGAAATAAAGGAATGACAAAATTTCAATTAAAATTTACAACAAATAATAAAATTTTATATTTATTTTTAATTTTTATTTATTTTTAAAAATGTTGAAATGATAATGATATTCGTACAAATTCCAATTTTAAATGAAAATTTTAATGATATTGAAAATGTTTTAGAGAGATGTTGTAGCAGTATTAACGACAATGTCAGCATCGTCATCATCATCATCATCGTGGTCGTCGTCATCATACTTCTTGTTCAGATACACAAAAGTGTTGGTAAAATGTTTAGCTTTAAATTACAATTATTTAATGATGAGATCTGTAGCACCTCATTGTTAATGGTTGATGTTGTTGTTGTTGTTGTTGTTGGTATTGGAATTGATGGTATTGTTGTTTAGTAGTGTACCAAGTATGTTCAATGTGCTTGTTTCTTCTGCTGTTAACGAAGAACGTGGCGCGTTGTTGTATTTTTCTGTTTATTCTTTAAGTTCCACAATGTCAAAGAAACCGCTAAAAGCCGAAACATGTTCTGCGACGTTTGGAACAAGCAGTTTTCCAAAATCCATGTATATTTTTTAGATGTTGTTCTTACAATTGTTGCTATTGCAATTTTGTTGTTGTGTTGTTGTTGTATATTGAATACGTGTAGTTTGTATATTGTATTCAATTTTGCCATAAATGTAATCCCACCAGCCATTTGTTGCATTAGGATAACAACATGCTACAACAACAACAACAAAATTGTATTGTTGCTGTTGCTCTTGATCTTGGCCTGTTCAATGGACAAACGGTCAAAAGGAGTTTTCAAAAGTTCGTTTTTTTTTTTTGAAAGCTTTACCTCTATATAATGTCAAATTTCATTATATGAATGTGTTTACAGTGTGGAACAAAATGATTAGAACGTTGTCCGTTTAATAGTAAATTAATTCGGTTGCCATATTGGATCCCTCGAGTAAAACATTCTAAGTGTATCTGACTATTTTCGACAATCAAAACAGTTCATACGAGCAAAAACTTAAAACTTGTTAAGTAGTTTAATTCTAGAGCAAAACAGTTCATACAAACCAATATCGTCCCACCGGACAGTTCGGCTAAAAATCACATTTAGTCGATTTTTGGTATATGGAGGCATTATGGATAAATTTTGATATTGGGAAAATGTTTATTGAGCCGATTTAATGCGGCTTTGAGTAACAAATTTAGGAACAAGGCCAAAGTTTGGCTGTAAAGTTAACCGTTCGGTTTGCTTAAGTTTGATATTTTCCTTAAATTTGAAACTAGAAATCAAATCCATTAGCAAGATTTCCCCATAATCCTTTGAGACCCAGGCACTAAACAAAATCATAATTTTTTGACTTTACACTAAAATATCTCGAAAACTAATTAAGTCTCGGAAAAAGTTAGTTATATCTGTGTAAGATACTTTTGTTAAGAATCTAATTTTATACAAATTGAACAACTAGTTTTAAAAATATTTGCATTTTTCTGAGGGAACATCAAAGCTTACAATTGTGAGTCTGCGTCTCAAAGGGATAATGCTTTAAAATATCCAATAGCAACGAAATCCTTTCTGTTCTGACTGTCCGGTCGAACACAACAAACTAATAAATTTATATTTTGTAAACAATTCTACTGACCTGATTGCCATACTGTATGTACGTTATTGCTGAACATGTTCTTTGCTTTTTTTGTGACATAAAATAAATTTCAACTCAAACAAATGTCCACTAGCGAAAATTTCAATTTAATTAAATTTTATTTTTAAGTCATTTCATTTGTAATTCCATCCGTCCGTCCGTCTATCTTTCTTATTTTGCATATTCCAGCCAATAAGCTGTTAAGCAATCGTCTTTGTTTTTTTTTTGTTTGTTTTGGTGGATATTTTAGGACCCCTTTTTGAACACACCTTTTTCCGTTTCACTACTTTTGGTATTTATGACCCATCAAGCTATAAACAAAATTAAACTGTTTAAAATCTTTAACCGAATCTGATTTTTTTTATTATTGTTATTATTTTGGTTTGTTTTCTACAAATAGTTTTTTATGGAAAGTTTATATGGATTTTTACAAAATTTGTCTGTGTATATTGTTTTACAACAGTTTGGGTTGTTTAAGTTATCAAATCTTAATCTATTCGCATAAATGTAGACATTTGAAGAAATAAAATGTTTTTTTTTTGTAGCTTTCAAAATATTACTGAGATTTGTAGCAAACAAAAAGCATAAATATATTGTATACAACAAAGTATTAACAAAAAAAAATCAGCAAAAAAAAAAATTTGTTATTATAACAATGTAAAAAAACACATGTTGCAGAGAGTTAGTTGGACAGACACACAAAACATATTCTTCCTTCTTGGTGTGTCAGCACTTAAAACCACTCAAGCAAATCCGTACTTTAAAATAACATTCAGACATTTAACACAAAAAAAAAAACTCGTAAGTTAAACATCCACCTTAAGTAGTGGCAATTGTTAAAAGAGTTATTGTTTTTCTATGTTAAGTGCTGCTGGTTAATGTTGCTCTTGCTATTGCTGCTGCTGCTATTGTTATTGTTTGTGGTATTGTCTAAACACTTAATCAACAACTTTAAATCCCAGTTTAACTAGATTCATCTGCATATTTATAGTTTAAACTCCCAGATCCTGTGTGTGTGAGAAAATTTGCGATTTTTTTTTTTTTTGTAATACTTTTTACAAATCCCAGATTTTACACCTTGATAAAGACAACAATAAAAATGTCACATATATGTGCTGGCGACCATAAAAACATTTAAAGTTGTAATTAAGGAATACCTATAAAAAAATTAAACAAAAGTTCAAATTAATTACGACTCACATTTGCACACTTGGATTGCATTTACAACATATGGTAGTAGTTCTTGGTCTTTAAATTCCAGTCAGTTGTAAATTCCACAGTGATTCGAAGTTAAAATTGGTAACTTAAGATCCCATAATTTATTTTATTTTATTAGAACAGAGGCGGTATTTGCCATTAGGTTTGGGGATGAAAGAAAATTATGAAATATCCCATATGATTTTATATATTCTTTTTTACATGCTTTGGGCCCAATATTGTCCATTGGTCTGAGCACAAATTTTCTTTTCTATCTAATAAACTAGAGGTTTTTTACAATCCCCCAGAAATGCAATTTCAAATCAAAACTCTAATCTTTAAATATATTGTATTAAATATTGAGTTAATTTTAATCTAAGGGTTATCATTCTATCACTTCCATTCAAATTAATTTTTAACATAAAATATTTTAAGTAATTGTTAAAACTCCCTTGAGTTAAAAAAAAAAAACTATCAAATAAATAAACATATTTTCTAATAAAAAGATAAAAAAAAACACAAATGAACTCATCTGTCGTCATAAAATATTGAGGAAAGAAAATGACATAACTCGTCAACTTAATTGTATTCATAAAATTCTTTATACACAAATGTATGGTAAAATCATTTTAAATAGTTTGGAAACAAAAATAACTCAACATTACATACTAAATATTTATGATGGGATATACAAATTTTTAACCCCATGCCATTGCACTTAACACATTACTTACAATAAAAATTATAAAAAAATAGTATTCATAAAACTAACAATAATATAGTGCGACCTCGCTTAACGCATCTAATAGAAATGGAAGCAGTTGCAAAAAAAGTTAACTAAGCCAACAATTTTTGTTAAGCAAAATGTGTTTATTTTATGTAAAAATGGAAAATTAAAAAAATTTCAATTATTGCGATAATCGAGGAGTAGCGTTTATTGGTGATACATTAAGCGTGGTATACACATCAAAATAAAAATCAAAAGACACATTTATTGTTTTACACAGTAGCAGCAGCAGAAGTAGATGGAGATTATTTTAGTTAGTCCATAGATTTTTCCGGGTGTCTGTTAATTTGACTACAAAATCATAATACACTTGGGTATTTAAATAAAGGCACACCGTTTCTTTGGATATGTAAATCAGCGTTGCAGAGAACAGAAATTCAAAATTACATGCAGACTGTTAAAATTACTCATATTTTTTTAATTCAATCAAAGTCCTTTCGAAAAAGTTTTGAGAATCCGACTGCTTAAAGTCTTTGGAATTTAAAGATATCAGAATCTGATGTTTTCTCTAGGGAAGAAATTGTGTGTAAGAGAGCCCTAACAACGTATTTATTTTACCTTTTCATGATTTTCAAAACAGTTTTTGTTTACCAGTATTATATTTAATACTAAATATTCTATTTGTAATAAATCGGGATTAGGTTTTCTGGATAAACGATCTTTAAATATGTGTGTTTTCAACTGGGGACGAATGACCAAAACCATTATATACTATATTCACTATATTCATCTTTAAGTAACGTAATCTGAAATTTGTTCGCTATGAAGAAGACTACTACTTTTCTACAATTTTTTTAAAAATGCCCAATATAGTAATTTTTCGCATTTTCTACCGCGATTTTTTCAAAATTTCCTTTTGGTATTTTTGGTATTAAATTTCAAACAGCTGTAAAACAATGTGTAATTCAATTATATTTATCAAATGGGTTATTGCTGGCCTAAGGTAGAACCCTAATGAAATCGTTTAGAATCGACTCAAAGTTAGATCTACTTTTCTTGGGAAAGTAATTCTCTCTAAATTTGGACAGCTTGGCACCTGCATTTCTATTGTTTTAAATTGGTCCATGGTAAAATCTAGCTACCATAAAAAGTTCCCTGTGATTTGTGCTTAAATGTCTCTAGAAAAAGTTATATCATTGCTATCTGAGTCAGATTTCATGATGCCTTTTTCAGATGCCTTTTATAACTACCCATATGAAAATTTTAATTATGAATATATGAACATACATAATCATATGTAGGCTTGTATATTATCATAAAGGGGTATAGGTGATCATATTAATCCATGCATAGTTCCAATATATAATCATACAATACCTGATCTCATATATATTCGGATCTTAAATTTGAGGGTATATGGCTGTATATTTTCATATATGATCATATGTAATCCATGCATGCTCATATGTTATATGAACATATGCCCTAAATTTCATATATACCCTAAAATTTCGGATCCGATGATATACGGGAATATATGGAATCATGTATAATAATGTATGATCATATATGTTCATGTATAAATAATTCGATTGCGAAACTCTTGAGCTGTACCTCCAGAAATCTAAGAAATTTGCTGCTTTTAATCAAATAACCCAGAGTGTTTATATTTGTTTAGAGGCGCTTATTTATTGTTGGAGCACATAATATGTGAGTACTTGTAATGATTTTGATGAGTATTTTGAATAGAACAAATATCTTTTTACAAATTTCCATAGATTTTCATTACACTCACACTTTTAGTCAGTTTCTTCACAAGTCTTTAGTTGGAATGTAAAAATACATACATAAATATGAATATAGTTGTTGTTTGGTATTGATGATGGCTGTCATAAATTGCCGTGTGTTAACGCCTGGTGTTGTTGATATATTTTACTTTTTTTTTTTTCTATGATATAAATAGTTTTCTTTTCTGTTCTTCTTCATCTTGTTGTTTTCTGGGGATCTATATAAATGACATATTGAAGGGTTATGATGGCATGTATGGGTTAAAATATGTATTTGTTATACCATGGATAGAGATGATTGTTGTTGTCTGTTCGTTCAGTCAGTTCGTTTCTAAGTTAAGTGTAAAGTCATTGTTAAGTATTTGTTTATTTATTGAAGGCGTTGTGGTGAGATGTCTGACTATTCCAGTTAATAGTGACGACAATAATCACCCAACAATGTGCGTCTTCGATTTCATTGAGTGAAAGTTTAAGTGTTGACATAACATTGACAACTGCATACAATTTGAAAAACGAAACGACAAAAACAAAACTAAAATTTATTTATATCAACCTTTTCAAATTGTCATTGATTAAGATTTATATGGAAAATCAATAGAAATTTTAAAAGGATTTTAATTAAATTAGAAAACAAAAAAGATTTTTATAGATTTTGTGTTCTTAATGTAAAGATTGAAAGAAGTGTGTATTTTTAAAAGTTTTATTTTTTTTTTAAATACTTTCATAGAATGTTTTAATGTTAAAATATATTCATATATTTTTTCAATTTAAAGATCTTTTTATCATTTGAATAAGATAAACACAGATAAAAAACTATTTTGGCGGCTTGTTTTCTTGTCAAAGTACTCGTTATTGTTCTAGGTTCCTATTTTTTTGTTTTTATATGTTTGTATGTTTAACATTTGTACTCATGTTGAAATTTTAAGATTATCAAAGATTATATAAGAAAACAAGAAGAAATTCTTTAGAAGGTAACAAGTTTCATTAATTAAAATATTGTTATGCCACATAAGCTAGGAAACTGAACAAAGATAATCGCTTTTAAATATAAAGAAAACGGGTAACGAACAAAAAGCCTTTAATGAAAATTGCTTTAATTCAATTTTACATAAGATCTAATGGTCTTCGGGTTAGACTGTTTAACCTCAGCCAGATAGACTTTGATGGACCTGGGCAGTGTTACATTGAATAAAATATGAACATGGGCTTTGATAATGGCTAACTGTTGAGAATTGCAAAGCCAGACTAAAGTAGATAAGAGACTTGGCAAGTATTTTTCTGAGTAAGGCATGTGATTTTGTCACATGATGGACCCATTTGAATATCAGACTTCAGCTTTCAGCCATACTTGTGTAGGCCTGCCCGACTTTCACATTTTTATTTACTTTTGTGTAAAATGGGTCTCTGGAAATTTCTTTGAGTCCTTTCTATCAACAATTTTCCTTTCCTTTTTACTTATTTTGTCTTATCAAATAAATAATATTAAACAATTTTTTAATTTTTATTTAAAATTTATTGATTGCCATAAATATTCCCATTCAAATTGTGCATACATGTTTAACAGCCTGTATGTATTTAACAATTTTTGAAAACATAATTTGATTGTTGTATTAAAAGCGTAGTAGAATGTTAAGAAAATAAATTTTCTTAACATTTAACATTCATTACCATTTCACACAAATCAACAACAAGCTCACAGCCAAGTCAGCCAAGCATTCATATGGATTCAAATATGAAAATTTTCTTTTGAAAAATTCAATACAAATTTACATATGTGCAGCTTTTATAATGTTATTTTATTTTTTTTTGGAATTCATTAATCTTGGTTCATTGTTGTTGATTGGTTTTCGACACCAGACTTATGTTAGGTGTATGTTGGCTTGTTTGGAATCAACTCACAATTCCAAAAAAAGTTATAACTTAATTCTTCGTTCATCTCATAAATAAGTTTTAAATGGTAATAATGCCATGGAAAATTATTTATTGATTTATGTTTACACTTTTTTTGTGTCTGTCTAACTCGCTGGTTGGTAATATAAATGTTTGGCTTTAAGTTTAACACAAAAAAAAAAAATATATTTTTAAGCGGTTTATAGAAGAAATGAAATAAACAATTTTTTCGTCATACTCATCATCTGTTCTTCGGTAGAAATATTTAAATTCAAACAATGTTGTATAAAAGATGTTACTTACTTACATTCAAATATATCTCTAGGTATCTATGACTGTATTAGAGAGTGTCATTATTTATTATTTTTAAATTCTTTGTTATTTTGTAGACAGAATTACATCTTCTCTACCTTTGAACATTAACAATTTGTGTATTTATTACTACTTTGATTTAACTAACGGTCTTTTGGTTTTTGATGTTAACATGTATCAGTCATTATGGCCTCCAGCATAGTTTCTTTTCTTTTTAACACTAAAACACCTTCAGTTAATTTTTTGGCTTTGCCATACTATACGATACATCAAATGTTGCTATCAAAATGTAAAATAAATCACATTATATATGTTTTAACTATTTATTAAAATTTAAAAGAAAACCAATTTTGTTTACAAATCAAAAAATCAATATTAAAAAATATACACTTATAGAATTTTTGTTCATAAACTAAATGGGAATTGCTAAAGCCCCAATGAAACATAATAGTAGGGAAAATTTTGAAAAAAATCCAACAACTATTCTTAAAATATCATGTTTTTTAGTGTTTTTTGGTTATTTTTTAACTTTACATGAAAATTAAAGCGCCATCTAGCGGAGAAAAAAATTGTTTTTAATAAAAAAATCTAAACTTAATTCCCTTTTCAAAACTGGCTCAAGCATTTAAATCGGTTCATCCATTTTGTTTTTATAGAACTTTTTATAATAGTATTACATTACAAGTCTTTCGAAGCTTAAAAATCGATTTTCTCAAAATTCTGACGTGCTACAGCAAAATGCCGAGACACGTATTTCTTTATTTTAAGTTTTTTTTTCATGTGCTGTTAACATTTCTCATGTGCACTCAAAAAAATTTGATTTTGTCGTTCTGTGTTATAAATATTTGTGATATAAAAATTGCATCGATGTTTACCATCTCCCAAAAGCCGAAAGTGAACAATTTCAGATAGTGTTTTCTATCAAATATTTAATTTTCAGCCAAATCAGAGAGTTAACCTTACAGAATATTCCTTGTAAGTTATCTGAGACATTTTTCCTACAGAAAAGCTAAAAGGTTTTGAAACACGTTTTAAAAAAAATTTTCATATTGTTAATAATTATTATCTTATTCAGAAAGATGATTCAAGTCAGTGAAGGACTGACGATTTGAAATTCAACACTATGTGACTATTAATTATACTTGTGAATTTTTCATTGCCATTGAAATTTCATTAAAACCAACGCCAATTGTAAAATATTCATTACTATTCAATGCCAATTGAATAGTTACAATTGAAGAAAAAAATATATTTTTTCTTTGTCTTTTTTTAATTCTGTTATTTTTTACCATAGCTGTATTTTCCCCTTAACGTATACCCGTTAACTAATAAAAAACTCAACACAAAAATGTGTTTTCGGCGAAAACTAATACATACCCTTAGCTTAGTATGCCCGCTAACTTTAAACATGGATAATTATCAACGCTGAAAACTCAACGTTTATACTTTTTAACTCCTAGTGTAACTTCTTCGCGTTTCTTCCTTAAAAGTTTCGCTTACATGCGTTCGATCACACCGCAAATATTATGAACGTTAACTTTTTAATTTTTTTATTTTCACTTTAATCGCTTTAACGTAGATTTGCTTAAAACACTTAACGTTGATAGCCAAGAGCGAAAGTACAGCTAATTTGTTTTCTAAGGTTCATATCTTGTAATGTGTTTTTGGTGTTTTTGTGTAAAAGAGAGAGAAAAAGAAGAATATCAAAATATTTATGTTTGCGGTTGTGTATTATTTTAATGTAATAATTAATCTTATATCTTTTGGTCGTCTTCATCTCCTCTTGACTTTAGGCCAAATAAATAGCCATCTATCTCATTATAATATTTTTGTTTTCTTTGATCAGTGTTGTTGTTTCCTAAGGCCCGTTACCATAGACTTCATTTTCACATATTGTATGTGAGGTGGTTTTACGAGATTGATTCATCTTTCTCGGAAATATTGTCATTCATGTTATTTTTTTGTTTTTTTTTTTTTTGAAATAAAAGTGAGTTTTGAATTTCATCGCAACAAGTATTTTTTTTTTCTGAGTTTTTTTTTTATGTATATTTATGTGTTTTGTCCGCTTCGTAAAAAATTGAACATACCAAACTAAACATCAAAGAGGCTGCCTTATTATTAATTGGAACATTAAAACGTAGGTATAGTAGATGTATTCTTTTTTAGTTAAAATCTCAAAACAAGATTTATTTGATTTTAAAAGAGAAATTTTAAAATGATTATTTGTTTTATGATTGTATAATGTATAATAAATAACGAAGGTGGTAGAAATAATTTAAATATTTTAACAAACAGAAATAGATCTATAAAATTGATAAATATAAACAACAAATAACAATTCATCAAAATTTAATTAAGTTTTGTTTTAAATATCTATTAATATGCAGTATTTTGAGATGTTTAAAATCAATTTTGATGTTTACACAGTGTTTGGTTTGGTTTGGTTTGTTTTTTTTTTTTAGAAAAATATCAAAATTTTAACATATCACTTGTCATTACTTTTAGGTTAAAATTAGCATATTGTTTCTTCAAAAATGGGTGGCTCTTACAAAATTTAGGCAGAATTTATTTAATTGTATTTTTAATAATGATATATTTTCTTTATTGTGCTACATTTTTAAATCCGGTTATTTTTCCATTCACCTTTCAATAATGGAATATATTTTAATAAAAAAAAAAAAAAATCAAGAAGACCCATCAGTCTTAAATTCTGAAGTTTTTATACCCTCCACCATATATGGTGAGGGTATATATCAGTTTGTCATTCCGTTTGTAATATGTCGAAATATAGGTTTAAGACCCCATAAAGTATATATATTCGTGATCCTTATGCAATTTTAAGTCGATTTAGCGATGTCCGTCTGTCTGTCTGTCTGTTGAAATCACGATCACGACGCGAAGACGCAAGCGGGGGTGCCTATTTTTACCCAGATTATTGAACATCCTCCCGAGCAGTTTGGTATTTAAAATGAGCAAAATCGGTCAAGCGGTTCAAAAGTTATGAGTGAAAATGTGAAGGTACCTCTAAATTTTCCATACAAATTTGTACAATTTTTCTGTATCTATTTTTTTTTTTTTCTGTTAAGTAAGTAAAAATGTTATTAAGTCTTCTTATTGTTCGATTACATTTATTGTCTTACATACTATGATAACTAAGTTAACGTAAAAATGAACAATGTTAAAGTCGCTAACAGAGCAGACCTCTGTAAATAACATTGCTAAAACTAAATAACAAAAGTTCGTTACATAAATTGACAAAACATATTCATATTACAGTTCATGCAAAATTTAGTATATACGTATATCATCTTTATCCCCTTTGGTGGAGGGTATTCAAAGATTCGGCACAGCCGAATTTAGCACTTTTTTACTTGTTTCATTTATATTTTGGTTAAAAAACGGTTTATAGGATTTGTTATATATAATTGTAAAATTTTTAAAACCTTCTTCAAAATGGTTTCCATTGAAAATTGTTTATACATTTTTGGTTTAATGCCAGTTGCCATAGCTGTTAGATTCTGAAACAATGAGAGTTCCAGAGGGCATATAAGTAATACGTTAATTAATACTCAAAAGTATTATTAATACGCCATATGGTACTCATAATTATGGAAATTTTGTGTACAAATTTATTCAAGAAAATAAAACATAACTTCGATTTGATTTCTTCATTGGAATATGGTCAGTATACTTTAAATAATAGTATGTCTTTAACCTATCCGGTTCATACTCATTTTGTCCGTTTTGCTCTATCTTGTTTTCGAGATATGGACCATTTTTTTAAATTAAACTTTACCATTTTTGGATAAAGATCACCTTTTCGCAGCTGTACATCTAGGGGTGGTACACTATCTCTTTTAGATTTCGAATAATAAGGCTTTAATCTTTTACTTATCAGCAGGACAAAACCATATTTTTGCATTTATTACTGATTTATTTCCGCGTTTTTAATGTTATCTATTCAATTTTAGTAGTCTATTTTCTTTAAAAGTTGTTTAGACATTAAAACTACCATTGCCATTGAAACCATTACTGATAATTATAGGGATAACAATAAACTTCAATTGCAATTTAAAAAAAAGTAGTTTTTATTTAAACTTAACAAATATAGCAGTCTATTTATATTTAAGCTGTTGTACTTACAAGGACAGTTGAAAATGACTGCAATATTAGTTAATTTTGAAAGAAATTTCAGCTTATACTATTTTACCGACACGCTTTTTTGAAACTACTATCTGGTAATCGAGATTTTTTTTGATAATCCGAAACAGCTATGTAATCATTTGTTCAGATTATCTAGAACTTACTGTATAATCTTTTAAATAATACAAAGCACAGCAGCCGTTGAAGCAGCAGTAATTATTAAACGCTTGATCGGTTGTATTTTCTATAAAATATTATGCATTTTTTTGAAAGTGATATTTGTTCAACAAAGATTCCCATCGTCATCATTATTACTATTATCATCACACAGTTCAGGACAATGATCTGTTGTAAAGATTACAATAACTGCAGGGCTGGCTGGCTTGTATTGCTTAATTTAACTTGTGGTGTTTGGGGTGTCGTCGTTGGTGGAGACATTTAGTTACTACACACAGAAAATAATGAATGAAAAGGCAAAAAACGGAATGGTTGACTCCATATCCAATATACAAGTAGAGTAATGCGTAGAGTAGTCTGGTGATTCTCTACATTTTTTTTTTGTTGTATTATATGAATCTTATAAATTTTTTAACCATAAACCGTGATACTTTAAGGATTTTACACAGCTGTGTTTTTCGTCTTTAATTTTTTTGAAAAAATAAAAAATTTCTCATATGTATGATGGTTTGTAAACATTGAAGAATAACAAAATAACTCCATAGGAATACAAAGATTTTAATTTCAAAAAGAAAAACACTAGATCCAATAAAGTGTATGATAAACACTAAGAATAAGACTGATGATGCTTAAAGGCCTAGAATAAAGTTGTCAGTTAAGTTTATGATATTTTTCCGCCAAGATTATATGCTAATGAGCTACTACAAAGCGCTACTATCACTGCGCTAACCTTGTGTTGCATGTAGTTTATGTAACTCTATTCTTTTGAAGATTTCAATTTTATTATAACAAATAAGATCTTATCAATGTAAAATAAAGCACGTTCTTGTTTTAATAACAACTTTAAATAAATAAAGGGATTCACAATTGTATTCTTTTTTTTTTTGTATATTTCTTTTTGTTATTAATTTTAAAAAGTTTTTGTATTTCCACAAAATTTTTATCATTTAAATCCATTTATTTTATTTGTGAAATATAAGCATACGTTAGAGATTTTTTGTTCAAATTTATGCTTTATTCATGTTTAACAAATAATTTTGACAATATTTTTTATTGCTGCACATTCATCTTTTGATACCCACATATTTTATATTAATATTCACACAAACGATTTCTTCGTACAATTTTGATAATATTCTACTTTAAATAGTTTTGGTGGGGAGTTTTCCCCACATACATGCAAGCAGAAATATTTTAAAAATGCATGTTCTCACTTTTTTGTTGAATATTTTTCTTTTATATCGTAAAAAAAAAATTGGGAAAACAAGAAACCTACATTTGTAATGTATTTCATTCCTGAAGTGTGTTATTTTTTTGTTTGAGGTTTTTATACCCTTCGCCATAGGTGGAAGGGTATATATAAGTTTGTCATTCCGTTTGTAATTTCTACAATATTGATCTTAGACCCTATAAAGTATATATATTCTGGGTCCTTATGAAGAGCGAAGTTGATTTAACGATGTCCGTCTGTCCGTCTGTCCGTCTGTGTGTTGAAATGGGTTTTCCGAAGAACCCAGACATGATGAGGATTTGATTCTTTTTTATTTCTGTTACATGTGATCCATTTCTGTTTGCTATTAAAAATCAGACAGATCGGTTAATAAATGGCTGAGATATTAGCAAAAAACCAGGACTACCTCTAATTTTTCCAGTAAAATCCCTTTGTTTAATATGTATGTAGAATTTTGAGCATAACAACACATCCATGTGTTAAAATTCTTTTCTTTCATCTCCACCTTTTATACACAAACAACACACATACAAAGATTTGTCATTTAAATAAAAACCAAACAAATCTCTAATTAACGAAGACTTTTATATATGTACCTCTATTGACGATGATTTTGTGTGAGCTTCAATAGCTCAGTTGTCTAGACGCTGTGTCACAAATACTTTTTTTTTCTCTAAGGCCGTGGGGTTCGAGGTTCAAATCTCGGTGAGGTCAATTCACTTTTTTTTTGTACATTTTTTTTTTATTATTTTCTTAAGACTTTTTTTTTTGCTTGTTTTTGTTTTTTTTTAACATTTAATAATTAATTTATATAAAATTTTATATTAATAATTAAAATTCTTTTCTTTCATCTCCACCTTTTATACACAAACAACACACATATAAAGATTTGTCATTTAAATAAAAACTAAACAAAGCTCCAATGAACGAAGACTTTTATATATGTACCTCTATTGACGATGATTTTGTGTGAGCTTCAATAGCTCAGTTGTCTAGACGCTGTGTCACAAATACTTTTTTTTTTCTCTAAGGCCGTGGGGTTCGAGGTTCAAATCTCGGTGAGGTCAATTCACTTTTTTTTACATTTTTTTTTTATTATTTTCTTAAGACTTTTTTTTTTTGCTTATTTTTGGTTTTTTTTAACATTTAATAATTAATTTATATAAAATTTTATATTAATAATTAAATAATCCATAAATAGGCTAAAAACATCAACATTTTTATAAAAACCCTCTGATACAAACAAAATACAAACGTTTTTATACCTTTCACCACAGGTGGAAGGGTCGCGGGTTCGTTAAGATTTTTTTTTTTGTTTATTTTTTGTTTTTTTTTTACATTTAATAATTAATTTAAATAAAATTTTATATTAATAATTAAATAATCCATAAATAGGCTAAAAACATCAAAATTTGTATAAAAACCCTCTGATACAAACAAAATACAAACGGTTTTATTTCTATTTTTTGCTCCGATTTAAAAGAATTTATAAAAAGATTTTTAAACCATTTTATTTCTCACATATTAAGAAAATTTTATACATAACTTACCTTTGAGTGCAACTATTTTAGGTCATAACTTATAATAATTTATAAAAAAATTATAAACTATTTTCCTTCAAATTTTTAAAATTAAGCTAAAGAAATTACAAATATTTCTAATAAAAAAGCGAAATAAAATCCTAAATGCAAATTTGCCAGCTAAATCAAACTATTTTGTAGAAATAAAACACATGCAGTTCTAGTGATTTCTTTTAACGATTTGTTGAAATTCTTTTCTTTCACCTCTTAACCTTTTATACACAAACAACAAACACTATTCTAGAGCTGTATTATGACCTATGGATACGTCTTATATAGCAAAAGATCGAAAATCTTTAGTATAACATATTTGCTGAAAAAACTCGGAAATATCGGTTCAGATACAAAAAAGTTATGCCCAAAACATACATTTTTTTTAGATACATATTTTCTGGAACCATAAATCTTCCCGAGTCCAAGTTTTATCTCCAAACTAAATGGTTAATTTCCTCTTAAAGGCGTCCGTATATAAATCTGTCCATTTCATATATGTCCATATATAAACTTCAGTTTTTTCCCAACCATGGTGAAGGGTATATAAGATTCGGCATAGCCGAATTTAGCCGCTCTTACTTGTTTTTTTTTGTAAGAGGCATTGTCAGAAGTGTGACCAACTGTTGTGCAAATTTTTTGGTAAGCTTTAAGTGGCCTTAGTCTAGAGTGGAAAAATTTACCCTTGTTTTGCTTTTCGGGCACTCATAGGCAAATGCTTTATTTCTAAAACTTTTAGCGTTAAAGGAAAAAGCCGATGAAAGCTAACCCCATGTTGATAAAATTTCCTTACGAACAGCCTGTGTTTACTAATCTCTAATATTTTCATATGTTAAATCAGCTATCAGCTGATATTGAGAGACATTTGTTTGGTTTTTCTGTTTCGTAGTTCATTTTTTGTAGAATTTTACCCAGACTTATTTGTTCCTACTTTTTTTATAAGGAATAAAGATCACCTTTGGACATCACATATTTATAGTATTTGATGATCTTTCATCATGCTACTTGATAAACGTAGATCTGACCATTTTCTTCATAAGTGGGATTCTCTTTAAATAAATGGCGCCCAACGAGTTGGCTTAAAATGTGAGTACGGCCAAACAAAAAATATTAAAAAATGTAGATGCATATTTTATCAGGAATAATTAGGGATATAAAAGCTTGAAAAGTTGGTTACATTATGTCTTCAATATAGTTTTTTTTTTGTTGTTTGTTGTCAACACAAACGCAGTGTTTTATTGTGTACTCTGAACAACCTCTTCTATATGCTGCTTATTTGTTTTTTGGTTAAGTTATTTTTTTTATATAATGCCACCTTTTTTGTTGTTGTTATTTATTTTATTTGTGGGTCGCCCACCCAATAAAAAAAATCATTTTCATACCCAATTTTAGTTTTAGTATGCTTGTCGGCACAGTTGTTACAATAAATCAAAAATACTCATCGGAAATATTATTTGTGTATTTTTTACATACAATATTCAACATAATACAATCCATGCAGACAACAAACATTCTTATAATTTTTTATTACAATATTTCCAATACGTTAGTGTTTCAATTTCTTTTATATTTGGTTGACTTTTTTATTTAGATTTTTTATTTTTTTGTTTAAACTTTAAAACATTTTTCAAATTTCATATTTAATTTTTATGACTTTACGATGATCCCTGGGTGGGTGTTTTTGTTTAGTGGCGCCTTTGACTTTTATAATTTTATACCATATTTCACTTTATAGTTTTGGTTTAATCCAACAAAAAAGAATTTTAAGGAAAAAAACCAAAACATTATTTATGCATTACGCGTTATACGATGCATATTATCTAAATAGAGGGCCACATTAAAGTATTATGTACACACAATGGAGGTTTCTTTGGGAAAAATTGGTGTTGTTGTATATGAATATTAGTTTAAAAGGAAACATTATAATTGCTTTATTAAATGGAAGGTGGTCTTTTTATTGCTCTTAAGAAGAAGTTTATTTGACTTTAACAGTGACTTTATGAAGGTTATAAATGTCAACAATAAATTGCAAGTTTTTTTATTTTTTTGTAAAAGTTTTGAAGAAATGTAGCTTTAATGGGAATTGAATGTAAAAGCTTTGTAGGAATAATTGCTAAGAGCTAAAAGTTAAGATTTTCAAATAAAATGCATTAATGCCTGCAATTGTTATAACAAAGTTACTCACTCTAAATATTTAATTAATGGAAGTGGAAATTAACTGAAACTATATTTTTCCTTAAAAAGAGTCCCTGGTTGGGCGCCATTTGTCCTTGCAGAAATTATATTAGGTTTACTATAAATATGTTGAATTTATTTTGTATTTGAGCGCCCCGGTAGGCTAGTTGGTAGCGTGCTAGCTTATCGGTGCGGGGGTCGTGGGTTCAATTCCCACCAGAGGCTCTGGTCTGTTTTCGCTACAACGAGCCGAAGGCCTTTGTTGCTTGCTAGTGCTCGGTTAGGGTATTAACATATAATTTGTAATTATATGATTAATAAATAAATATTCTGTATTTAATATAAAGGTGCTGTAATGGGTGCCATATAATAAAAGTATTTATTAAATTTTTGTCAAACTGCAGTTAAAGCTTGTCAGAAATATGTTGATCTTCTTAGTCTAATTTTAATTTAAGATTATACTAAATCAATCAGACGTTCAAGTACGACCTTTTAAAACAGATTTTCTTAAGTATACTCCATTAGAATTTTACCTTTTTTACTATCTATTTAATTAATAATCACATCGCTTTTATCATCATAAAGATCTGTAAATGATGGCCATATACTTTGTTTTTTTTTTTTTCTTTTTGGAACATTATACTACAGTAGTGTAGTCATAAAATCATATAATTCATGTTCTATAATTCTTGGTTTAATTTCGTGTTCTTTTTCCTACTCAAAGTATACAATTATTACTAACAATTTATTAACAAATACTTGGTTTCCTAAAAAAAGCCATCGGTATCAATTCAAAAGCCAAAAGCAGGGAATATTTGTTTTTGTATATTTTCGTTGGTATAAAATGAAAAAGTGGAAAAAGGAAAAAACTGTCTGAATAACCAACGAACAACAAATAAACGGAGTGTAGTCGAATCGTTTCAGTTGCTGTTTGTTTGATGCTGCTGCTGTTGCCTCTTTAGTTGTGTGTGACTGTTAAAACGCGCAAAACAATTTATAATCAACACGAAATGAAATGAACGCTGAATGCATTGCGAGAAAAGTGCAAATTCATGTTCGTTGACAATTTCACATAATTTGCATGCAATTTTATATAAAATATAAAAAAAGAAAAAACAAAATCCAGCAGAAACAGAAAGAAAGACTTGTAGCTAAAAGAAGGACTGTATGGCAAACAGATGAGACATAGTCAGTCGTCATCGTCGTCGTCATCAACATCGTTATTACTGTTGCCTTAGCCTTAGGAATGAGGATAATGGGGATGCTGGATTTACTTGGTTGATTCGTTTTAGTGGATGATGACGCTATACAGCTGTGAAGTCAAATATATTAAAATTTGATTGTTTTTTATGTTTTTCATAAGCGTAAATTTCGAAAAACATGCAATTTTTGCCAAAATGTAATTTTGTATAATGTATTTTTGTTTTTGTTGTATTTTATTGAAAAACTATGTTGTTTGTCAAAAAATTTAAAAGGCATCCTAAGTGAGATGAATGAATTGTTTGAATTGGAAAACAAGAACCATAATTTTAAGCATAAATAAAATGTGGCATATTAAATTGTATAAATTATCACTATTTGTTTTCAATAACAACTATAATCAAATCAATAACAAGCTAAAGAATTTATTAAAGTTAAGGGGAATTTTAAATGAAAATAATCTATCCAACATTTTATTGAAATTGCTTTTTCGTCTTTAAATAAAATTATTTAAAATGAAATAATGTTTAACTATTAATTCTATAAATTTTGAATAGAATTTTACCAAAACTATGTTACGATTTTTAGATCTATTAATTTTTACATTTTTAAGAGCAGAACAGGGTAGTAAGCCCAATGAAAAGAGCCCAGAATTATGAACATAATCCCTTTAATATTTTCGAATCCGTGATTATGTTAAGTGACTTCTTGCTAAATAGAGTTTTATGGATGGACGGGTTTAGGCCGTAGTTAAGGGTTTTTTCCTTAGGCTTTTGACCGGGCTTCTCATTTTCTCCTCTGGCTTCGCTTCCTAAAATATTACCCATTGGTATTATGACCGAAGTGCAAATGGTCATAACCCGCAGTTTCCATTATTGGGATTAGGCCGAAAGTTTTTCGGAGGATTTGGATACTAGCGTGAACCAAATTCGATCTTTGGAGAAATTTCCCTTCAGGAGGGGAAGACAAGTTGTTCGTTGAAGAAATTTTTTTTCGAGAGTTTTAGTCAAATTTTGCTATTGAAAAGACTATTACTTCTAGAAAAATATATAAAAATATTGTGAATATTTCTTTTTAAATACGTGTCAAAAACGGCTAATTATGTAAATGCCTTTCTGATTCTGATGTTTTTAGTAGAAAGTTAGAAATGTCTTAGAACCTTAGGTTTTTTCATGGGCGAAATACAATAGTTTTTTTTTTAATAAAAAATATATTTAAAAATTTAGGGTTCTTTTGAAAGAAAGATATATTTTTTTTAAATAAAATTTATGTTAGGCTCTTCTCAAAAAAACGAAAATAGGAAAAAAAAGTTTGCATATGGCCTTGTTAATAATATTAACATTCAATATAAAAGACTATTATTTTTCTGGTAAAAAAAACACATTGTGGATTTTTTGTGATTGTGCATTTTCTACAATTTAAATAACAAAAAAATTAAAAAGAAGTTTTTTTAGGACAAAAAAAATTAAGTTTAGTACTTAACTTCGGAATTTATTGGGATTTAAATTCTTTTCTTTATGTTAAATTATAGTACAATTGTGATTTATTCCCTATTATTTCTTTTTTATTAGCTTGTTATAAAAATTAAAAAAAATTCATTTTCCATTTAACCGCTTTATTGCTTACGGTAAATTACTCATCTATTCAATTATAAATTGAAAATAATACAAACAAATCGGAAGAAAAATTTAACTAAAAAGAATGGCTTGAAGATAAGCATTAACAATTTGACAGTGTTTTATAAAGTGTTTTTTTTTTTTTATTTAATTTTTTTTTCTAACAAAACACCCTGACGACCATAATAAGACTCCCAAACAATAAAGTGTCTGTATTCATCTTTTAATTTTAATTAAAATATACGATGGAAACGAAACTTTTATGAGTTTAATTAGTGAAATTTAAAACCAAATAAATATTTTTGATTTAAAACATAATTTATACAAAAAGCTTTTTTTAAAATGCCTATTTTATAGTTCAAGCATAAAATATTATGAAATGGAAAAGAAATAACCAACCATTGATGATTAATAACTTAATATTGTTGTAAAATGAATAATAGAAAACATTTTCATTTTTTATGAGTTGTAATAAAAAAAAAACTTAAAATCTAACAAAAATTTACATTTTCAAGCCTTTGTTTCTATGAAAGAGGTGTTTTTATTTTTTTTTTTTCTCTACTTAATACCCATCATAAAAGGGCTAATTTGGTCAATTGTGTTGACATAGTGTGAAAAATTGTATGCTTTTATGAAGGTTAATGGAAATTTTGTTTTTGTAATAGTAATAAAAATATTCTATATATAAAAATCTTAATGGAGTAGAGTGATTCACATTGATTGGGAATGACTACGTTTTTTTATATATATTTCATAAACATTCTTATGAAGATACATATGTATATTGAAAATTTCAATTTCTGACCTAAATTATTGTTACTACAGCAACATATTTTTTTTATAATCTGGGATTTTAATGCCAAACTTCATTTGTGTTGAATTTTGTTTGTAACCCATTTTATAATTTAAGTAATTACATATGATTAATATGATTAATATAACTTAATATTAATATAAATTAATATTAATTTTTTATTGCAACATTGAACATTTTAGATAAATTTCCGTAAAGAATCTGAATTTTTAAAATTTATTTATCATGGTGTAATTTTTAATGTTTTATAAATTAATTTCAAAGTCATCAGTAATAATCCATTTTTTACAAAGACGTTAATAAAAAATTGTTTTTGACTCGCGAATGATTTCTTAATTTATTTAATTCACGCGAATTATCTTTTTATTCGCGAATTAAAAATAAAAATCATTAAACACATTGATTTAATAAAACTTTCAACTACAAAATTAAATTAGCTCCTACTTAATCAATGTTTTTGATAGAAATTTAGACCTTTCAACGAATTAAAAAATTCACAATTAGCGAATCAAAGCAAAATATTTTAATTTAATGATTTAAACATCTTTGAATCATCTTTGAAAATAATTCTTTTTATTTCACTTCTTTTAAGCTTCGATTATTGTCTGTGATCTTTTTCATACTTAATAATCTACAACAAAATCTTGTTGAGATTGATTTAGTAGCAAAAAAAGCTTAAAATCAAATAAAACTTTTAATATATGGTCAAATAAATTAAAAAAAAAATTAATATATGTATTTTCAAATTTAACACTCATAAAAAAGTTATGTTAACACATACATATTTATTCCCATAAGATTCAAATTCTCCAAAATAAAAAATTATATATATATTAAATTAATTTATTTGAAAAAAAGTTGTTGGTTTCTTGAATCGATTTTACACCCAAAAATGGTTTGATTTCTGCTGGCTTTTTTGTGTAAACTACTCATTCCTCATTATGTACACAAACATACAGACAATGAAATGTATGTCCTACACCTCTAAAATATATAACATTTGTTGGAATCAATATGAACAGATATAGTATTATGGAGCATACGAAATAAAAGATAGCCAACCGCAATGTGGTGGACCACTAACTGAGTCAAGCCACAAAATTTAGTTTATTTTTTTTTAACCAGAAATGAATTATTATTTAAAAAATACCAAAATAACAAAAGGAAAAAGTAAAACAAAAAAAAGCCCTCAAAACAAATTTTGGATGCTACTTTCTCAATCCACCAAATAAGAAAGAAAAAAAAAAACATTAAAACCAATATTATTTTTTTGGTCCATAATAATATAAAAGAGATTTTTGAAAAATGAAATATAAACAAAAAATTAAATTAAAGGCACACAACTTATGAACTTATGAATTTTGGTCGCAATCGATTTACAACCTGATTTATTGCAGGGCGGCTAACAAAGTCATAAATCAAAATCCATCACATAAGTAAAACACTAAAATTTATAACTTATCCAAAGAAGAAGGAAAAAACAACCCAAATATATTGATGACAGAGAAAAAAAGTCGCTAAAGAAATGTGAGCAACAGAGAGAGATAAAGATGTGATATAAAAGTTTATTTTGTAATAAAATTTAAAATCATTTAAATTCAACAAAGTTGGCAGTTTGTGTTGAGTTAATTGTATTCCTATAGCAAATAGTGTTGCCAGATTAACCTTTTGATGTTGTTTGGCAAAAATTGTTGTTAGCAATGCAGACCCGTATTTTTCATTATTATACCAGCTCAGGTATTTATAAAGGTAACTAAAAGTTGGCAGATATAAAATGTTCTTTTTTTTGCCATTAAAGGGTTAATGTTGTACAATAGATATTTTAAGTTTCTCTCCATTGATATACGTACTGTTTTTATGGGATCAATAGTGTAGAAGTAAAGTGATAAAACATGGACAATTTTGAATGCCCTAACTCAACACTTATTTTCACAAAAAAAAAAACAAAGGAAATTTCAACACAGAATTTTTTGCCCGTTTTAGTTGCAATTGCATTCAAAAAACTTTCATATCAAGAGTTTTTTAGATTTTTTTCAGTTTTATTTTTTAACTCCTGTAAAGTAACAGAAAATCGAGATAGGGCTTTTCTACATTACGCCATGGATATTTGATAGGTTTATTTTTACTGGTCCTTTTTTTGATTTTTCGGCTATTATCTAGATTTTATTCTATCAGCTGTATTTTGTTGTGTGTATATCAACTGAAAGGTATTTTGAAAATATTAAAAACCTTTGAACAAATTTGGGCAACCACAGTATTTTTTTTTAAATAAATAGATTTTATAAAATTATCAATATCTCACGATTCGACATATAGTAAAATGGCTAAAACTTTTATTGCGGAACTGGGATAGGTCGCTAGAGTCTTATATTGTAACATAAGAAAATATTATCTGGCATCTCTGTCTTCAAAACACATTGAATTAATAAAATCATTTCGAATATTTTTTTATGATTTTATTACTTTAATTTAAATTTTTGATGCTGTTTATTATCCAAATAATTTGCATAATTTGCTGATTTGATTAATTAAAAATACATTAATATTTTTTTTTGGACTGTTACGTCGCTTTTATTAAAAAGTCAACAAGATATTTTTATTGCAAAGACAACTCTATAAATTAAATGAAACAAAAAAGGAATTTTTAATATTAAATTTTGGAAACCCACTGAGCTTTCAAACACCTTGTTTCATACAAGAAGCATTTTAAGATACTATCAAGCAATATGTGTTACATATCACACTTTATAATATAAAAAGGGAGAAAAGGAAATTTTGTGATATTTTTCTATATTTTTTTCTTTGTTTGTTCAATGAAAAAACTTCTTACACATTTGTATGTTAATATTATTTTAATTTTGACCGAAGACAACATGTGGTTTTTTTATTTAATAATTTGTGTAAATCATAAAAATTTAAATTTTTTTGAAAAATTATAATAAAATAATAAATTTTAACAAATTTTATTAGACATTCCTAGACATAATAGTGTCATAAAACAAGTGTAACTTTTTCTTTTTTGAACAAAATTATAAAATAAATCAAAATTTTTATATTCAAAACTGTGGTTAACAACAAATTCTTGTCATTAAAAGGGTGCGTTGCTTATTATGTTTGAGCAACAGGAGGTTGGTTCTTCATTCGGTATTTCTTTAAAATTATATAATGGTCCCACAGTTAAACTTAAATACAATATCACAAATGTAACGTATTTACAGGTATCAAAATGAAATACCAAAAAATCAAATTGAATTATGCGTTCATTGAAAATGTCACCTTTTTTTTTGTTTTTGGTTCCGATGGTCAACAGTAGGTATTGGTCTGGGCTTTCTGTAAAGTTTTTTTCCTTTTTCAACAGACGTTAATTGCAAATATCTGTTCGAGTATGTTTTTTGTTTTATTTGTGTTTTTATTCCGTTGTGAGCGGTTTTTGTTTTATTTGTATTCTGCTGCGTTGAAAGTGTCTGCAAATGAATTGTTTGGGAATTTTAAATAATGATTGGTATGCGCAAATGATTTTTTCACTTGAAAATAAAACGTTGTTTGTTTGCTTGCGATACAAAAGATCTGAAATTCTTGGAATCATATTGAAACAATAAGATGAATATTTGTGTGCAAAGCGGTCTTAACAGAAGTTTTAAATACCCTATGTGAAATAAAGCTCTTTAAGTATTCGCCTACTATAAAAATATATCAGTTACAATTAAAGCAACGAGCTAAAAGCACAAATTTACTTAATAGTGGTGTGGTTTTTTATAAATAAGATTTAGCATTAATAGCATTAAGGTTGCTTAAGAAAATACCTGCAATGAAATTTTCTGTAGTGTTACAAACTTTACATGCAACTTAATTGATTCTTGTTGAATTTTATACAAAAATAAACTGGTTAAATTTTTATGTTTGATCAACAACATTTCAAAGTCAACCGAAACATTTATGTGCGAACCACACAATTTATCTGGTTAAAAGTAGAATTTTAGGAATCAAAGAATTCTTTTATCAAAAAATTTCATAATGGTATTTAATAAGAAATATTAAAATATTTATGTTTAAAAAAGAATTTAATGTAACATTAAAAAATATAGTTTAATTAAAAGTATGTGAAACTACTATGGCTTATTTTAAAAAATGTTCACAATTTCTATAGGTCTGAAATGAAATTTTTGGAATGTCATTTGGACCAAGATGAAGTGTTACATTGGACGAAAATCTATAAAAGTTTTTAATCATATTTATGAAGATTTTTCTTTTTTCACTGACTACTAGAGAATTTCCAGTGCTTTATTATTATTTCAAAAATTCCTGGGTAGTTTCGTTAGAACCAACATGAAAAAAAATTTAATTATTGCGATTTTTTCTTCTCTATATTAAAGTTTCATTAAGAGCTGTGGGTTCTCCCCAGGAGACCTAAAAAAATATTGTTTATCTTTCCTACATTCAAATTGTATAAAATTATTAAGTGTGTAATTGTTGAAAGTTTGTTGTCTTACTTTTATTAGGAAGTAAACTCTTTTGTTGCATATAGGTTCAAAATCTTGATATTTTTTTAATTTTAGAAGAAAATAAACATGTTTAACATAAAAAAGGTTTAGTAAAATTATCCTTGTAACGGCCTAAATTATCATTTTACATAAATATTATTTGTTTTTACCTTTTACTGAATATTTATTGTATTTATGTTTATTATTATTTTTTGTCATTTCTATTTTTACCGTAAGGAAAGGGACACCCTAATAATTTATATATTTTTTTTGTGTTACAACTCCAAAATATGTTTTAGTTACACTCATTCTCTCTATTCCAATTATTTGTTTTTATCTAACTGATCTCTTTAATTTACTGGAATTACATTTTTAATTTGACGAGAGGTTAGCTGGTTAAGTTATTTAATAATTTTTGTCACTCCTGATGCAAACATTAACAAATAAAGATCTGTTAAATTTATAACGCGTCTTTCATTACAAAAATATAAAACAATAAAAGCTAAGTCGCAAGAGGACCTTGGTGACCATTGTGACTAGCTTATACCGAGGGCGAATACTGGCGTTTTTTTCTGCCTTATTCGAACCGGTGATCACTTTTTAAAATATAATTAAATAAATAATAAAGGATTAAAACCCCTTTATTACAATTGGCGCCCAACGTAAAAAATTTTCTAATAAATTTTTAGAAAATAAAAAGTTTTGCAAAAATAAATCATCGCAAAATTTTTTTTTACAAAATTAGCAGCAAATTTAACCGTACAATCAACTTTGGAGAAGCATCAAACCAAATTTTTTTTGTGAAACAAACAGTTACTGTTTTTGCATTACAACGGTTGTTATCATCATTATCATCACAGTAAAGTGTTGTTGTTAAGTAAACGGTTCTTGTTTTCTTAATTTGTTGTGTACCGCATATTAAAATTTGTTGTTTTCATCAATATTTTGTTTTGATCGTTCACAAGTTTATTTGTTCTAAGAGAAGCCAATAAAAATAGGGTTTCCGAACAAAATTTTTCAAGGAAGTGGGGAAACACATAAATGAGATTTTAAATATAGGGTTTTTGGTAAAATGCCTAGAAAAACCATGAATTCCCAAAATTCAATAAATGTAAATGCTTCAAATCAAAATGTAGTTTCACCAAACGTTGTTCCCGCTAATTTATTAAATCATGCATCCAATATGCAAAGCTCTGATAATCAAAATAGCAACCAAAATAAAAATATTGGAATGAATGGACCCCCTAGCATAAATCTTACAGAACGCCAATTCACCAACCTATTAGGAAGTTTACATGTACGACAAGAAATCAATTCGACATTCAGCTCCTGTAGTGCCCGTTTTAATGGTGGTCGTAATACATATAAGGTGGAGGACTTCATAGCAACTATTTTGGTATTTAAACAAGCTGAAAATATAACAGATGACATGGCCCTATTAAGCTTACCGTTATTGCTCGAAGGATATGCATCATCATGGTGGCAAGGCGTAAAGCATGAGGCCAAAACGTTCAATGAAGCAATAGAGCTCTTTCGTAGCGCATTTGCACCCCCTAAGCCTGATTGGAGGATATATGCTGAAATATTTCAAGACAAACAAAAACCATTTGAATCTACTGATAGCTTTATATGCAGAAAGAGAAGTTTATTTGCGCAGCTAAAAGAAAGGCTTCCAGAAAGCACGATTATCAACATGGTATTTTCACTTATTAGTATAAAAATACGTGAAAAAATCCAACGAGAAAGTGTCAGAACATTCCAAGACCTTCTTTTAAAAGCACGTGATATAGAACTCTCAAACATAGAAACTAACCCAGAAAACAACCCAAAAACGTTCAGTGAGTCTTTGGATCCTAAAGAAAACCCAAAAACACGGTGTTCTTTTTGTCGAAAAAAGAATCACACAGCCGATGTGTGTTACAAACGTGTTGAGATGGAAAAGAAGAAGAAGCCCGAAGAGAATAACCTGAATTGTTACGGCTGTGGAGCGGTAGGCTTTTACAGATCAAATTGTCCTACTTGTAACTACCAAACGGTAATTGAAAGTCCGAAAGAAATGGATTTCAACCATATCCAGACGTCAAATGTTGGCCGTAATGTTCCGACTGTGGAAATCAATATTAATGGCTTGAAAGGTACTGCTTATCTGGACACAGCTGCCAGAACAAGTGTGGCTGGATATTACTTGTATAAAAAGTTACAAGATAAAGAGGTAAAGTTCCAAGAAGTTTTTGCGGAAGTAACCCTGGCTGATGGAATAACCAAAAGTGAGCAAGTTTACTCAACAATAGTTGATATTTTAATCGGTAATCGCTTGAAGCGAATTCGTTTTATTTGCCTGCCAAAGGCTAAAAATAACAAAACATTGCTGGGAATTGATTTCTTAGAGCAAGCTGGCGTGGTTATGGATTTGGCACAAAGAACATGGCACTATAAGGATGAACCGAAGAAAGTTTTTGAGTTCAAACACAAATCGTCATTAGTTCTAGACACAATTAATTTTAATAATACAAACGAAGTGAAAGACAATCCAAGTTCTTCTAACAAAAGTCACATTGATGATTTTATGTCATGGTTCGAATCAAATAACAAAAATGATTCTCAACATACGCTAACGTTGCAATCAATATACTCAAATGATTACTCTCCAGGAGGTATATCGAAAATATTCGAAGATTCATTGCCAAAAGACTTCGAAATGCCTACACATTCTGATTTATTTCCTCCATTAAAGAAATCCAAAAATGAATCTCCAGTTACAAAAGCGTTAGAGCTTAACGCATAAGAAAATAATAAACAAATAAAAATAATTCTGATAATTATGCTTTAAAAAAAAAAAATTATTAAACTTTTTATATTCGTAAAGAAAATTATTACATTTGCACAAAAGTTGTTCCTACCCACAATTTATTAAATTTTGAATCTTATACAAGTAAGGCTGAAATATTGCAGGGGGAGGGTGACTTCAAAATTATCCGCAGTAAATTTGTAAGCAGAAATTTTAAAATCTAAATCATCAGCTAAAAATGCAACAACATGGTGATTTCAACAAAATGGCAGAAAATGCTACAACAAAAACAAAATGGCAGAAAATGCTACAACAAAAACAAAATGGCAGAAAATGCTACAACAAAAACAAAATGGCAGAAAATGCTACAACAAAAACAAAATGGCAGAAAATGCTACAACAAAAACAAAATGGCAGAAAATGCTACAACAAAAACAAAAAGCAGAAAATGCTACAACAAAAACAAAATGGCAGAAAATGCTACAACAAAAACAAAAAAATGCAGGAGATGCTACAACAAAATTATCAACAACAAAATGGCAGAAAATGCTACAACAAAAATTTCAACAACAAAAACAAAATGCAGGAAATGCTACAACAAAATTATCAACAACAAAATGGCAGAAAATGCTACAACAAAAATTTCAACAACAAAAACAAAATGGCAGAAAATGCTACAACAAAAATTTCAACAACAAAAACAAAATGCAGGAAATGCTACAACAAAATTATCAACAACAAAATGGCAGAAAATGCTACAACAAAAATTTCAACAACAAAAACAAAATGGCAGAAAATGCTACAACAAAATTGTCAACATTAACAACAAAATGAAGAAAATTTAACAACAAAATATTCAACAACAAAATATGCAACAACAGATTATTAAAACTCAACAACAAAATTTAATCGTTATAAACACAACACGTATGTCTGCAACAACGTAAGCTACACCAAGCAACAAAATAGACAACAATAGAAAATTAAAAGTCAACAACAGTAAATTCAACAACAAAATATACAACAACAGTATTTACTGTTACAACAAAATTTAATCGTTATAAAACACAACAACGTAATCTACACCAATCAACAAAAAGTACGGAAACAACAAAAATAACAAAAAAATTTAACAACAAACAAATGAACAACTTTTATTTATACAACAAATGCAACAATTTCAACAACATGTTGGTAATAAACCCAAACTTCAATCATCGGTATCATCAGTTGCTAGCGTAAAAAATAAACGGCAATGTCAAATAAACAACAAACTCGTGGACAACATCTAAGAAGTCAACACCACAACACTTATTCAATTGCTTAGAAAAAACGCTGCCGCTGAAATATAATGCCTTTATCAGAATCCTGGTCGCATCATCGGGACGATTAATGCACCAGAGGGGGAGGTTGTAACGGCCTAAATTATCATTTTACATAAATATTATTTGTTTTTACCTTTTACTGAATATTTATTGTATTTATGTTTATTATTATTTTTTGTCATTTCTATTTTTACCGTAAGGAAAGGGACACCCTAATAATTTATATATTTTTTTTGTGTTACAACTCCAAAATATGTTTTAGTTACACTCATTCTCTCTATTCCAATTATTTGTTTTTATCTAACTGATCTCTTTAATTTACTGGAATTACATTTTTAATTTGACGAGAGGTTAGCTGGTTAAGTTATTTAATAATTTTTGTCACTCCTGATGCAAACATTAACAAATAAAGATCTGTTAAATTTATAACGCGTCTTTCATTACAAAAATATAAAACAATAAAAGCTAAGTCGCAAGAGGACCTTGGTGACCATTGTGACTAGCTTATACCGAGGGCGAATACTGGCGTTTTTTTCTGCCTTATTCGAACCGGTGATCACTTTTTAAAATATAATTAAATAAATAATAAAGGATTAAAACCCCTTTATTACATCCTAAAAATATAAAGTGGTTATCAAACTATGAACCAAAAAGAAAATGCTTCATGCTATTATAATACAATTTAAAATATTTTTCAATTGAAAACAAAAGTTTTCGAAGTTATCCGAATTTGTGGTAATTTCTTAAGAAAATAAAATAATACTAAATATTTATTTGTAGTATATTTTCAAAAAGCCTTAAAATTACTTTATATGAAATGTTTATTTTGAAAGTGACGTAAGTCCAGTTCTGGTTGAAATTGATCTAACAAGCAAAACCATGGTAATGGGTTGAATTTCATAAATTACAATACATGGTAATGGGTAGCATATACCTCGTGCCATATACCACCAGTAATGATAACATATTACCGTCAAAGGCTGGGATTCGAATCTGGGATCTCTGATTGTTAGGCGAGATATCGACACATAAATATAATATTGAATTGCTTAAAATGCAAATATATCCTAAACGATGTCATTTATCTAAAAATAGATTTTCAAAAATGATTTATTTAATATTATAAATAAATGTATTAATTTAATAAATGATGCAATATGTAATCAATGAACTGTAATTCATTATTTTATGTTTTAAAATAATTTAGAAAATAACGAGTTATCATTACAAGGTATCGCATGAGAAGCCAACTATTTAATAACAATTTTCATTTTAAAAGTGATGTAAATTCCAGCTGACATTCAGAAAATACTTTTAAGGCATTAAGCAAATAATTTTTAGGCATTAGTTTTTCATCAGGTACTTTAAACAGATCAATTATTAAGAGTAGACTTCCAAATTAATTTTTTTTTTCATTTTTATTTTATTTTAAATTTCGTTGTTATAGGTTTTCATATTACAAATTATATAAAGAATTTTTTTTTCACACAAAAGTTAAGAGTTTGTTCATAATGTTTATGTTCATTCACTTTATCTCAATAAAATATGGCTTGACTGACAACGTATGCACATAATTAAGGATTATAGGATTTTTTTCACGTACAAAAAGGCAAAATCATTTAACATATATCTCGTTCTTAAGAAAAAAATGGATTTACGCCACTTTCAAAACAGTTTATATATTTTTTTCTTGTTTTTTACCAAAAAAAAAAATCCAAACCAACAAATAAAATATATATTTTTATTTAACTTCAATAAATTGATTTCTTGTGGCCATAATTCTTGTTTCCTTTTTTAATTTGAAATATTATGGTTTTATAAATAAATCTCCCTAAAAAAAATACCAAAAGCTTGCTTTGATAAAGGTCCTCCTCATACAATATGCCAATGGTATGTTTTCAAATAACATAAAGTTGTATGTAGTAGTTTAGAATATATGCATCAGAGTATTACAAATACTCGAGTTTAGCAAACAAGTGAAGCAAAAGTTGCGTAACCAGTAAAATTACAAAACATAAAAAAAATGTTGAAAAAAAACTTTGATGTTAAACTGACTTATAAACCCACATTTAAACAAACTTTATATCCATCTAAAGTTTACAACAATCTACAGGGTAAAAGGAAGCAAGCAGAACAAGCTAAAATTTGTAGCCCCAAAAATATGTTAAGCTAGAGGTGGAAGGACTATAAAGATAGTGGTTACACTTCAAATTTAAAAAAAATAAAAATATATGTATAAAAAAAACAACAACAGCAACAACAAGGCTGGTTAGGCAAGCGTCTACAAATTCAATTGAAAGTTTTTCACTTTTCCAAACTTGTAAAGCAAATCCCTTTGGCGATTTTGATCAAACATATACTAAACACACTTACTTACTACTCTATGTAAAGCACCCACCCACCCACCCTTCCACCCATACACAATACCAAACTTTGAAAAACCAATGAAAATAACTTTTTATTTTTATTTTTGATTATTTTCAATACAATTCAAATTCCTTTAGTTTAAAAAATATAACCTAAAAAACACACAATTCGTGAAAAGGAACAAAATAAAAAATTAAAAAAAAAAAAAAGAATTTGCAAATTGAAATATAAAAAGTTTTAAAAAGGGTTAAACTTGCGCTTCATTGGCTTTAAGCTAAATATTTCCTACAAAAGCACGTAAGCAGTTTGTGTGAATATTTAGGCGCTAGAATTGGCATATTGGTGTCACTTTTTTTTTCTCATTTTGTTTGAACATTTGAACACAAATAAGTGTATACAAATTAGGGAAAGTTTATAAAAACAACATAAAAAGAAACTATTTTTTTTTTGAAAATAAACCTAAATCTATAGATCAAAAAAGCGGGTAATGTGGAATATATGTATATGCGGTAATATGATGTAGTCCCTTAATTTTGAAATTTCAATTGATTGTTTGTTATCAATATATACATAAGCGCGAAAAGAACTCTATCTGTCATCCTATCATAAATTTAAATATTATTATTATTATTTTGTATAGACAAAAATATATTTCTTTTGCAAATAATATATTTGTAGCCTATTTCTGTATTAATAAATTTTATATTGTATATTAGTTTAAATGGAGCTTAAGATCTTTTTCTATTTATAAAAAATGCGCCCCTGTAGGCTAGTTGGTAGCGTGCTAGCTTATCAGTGCGGGGGTCGTGGGTTCGATTCCCACCAGAGGCTCTGGTCTGTTTTCGCTACAACGAGCCGATGGCCTTTGTTGCTAGTGCTCGGTTAGGGTATTAGGATATAATTTGTAATTATATGATTAATATAAATAAATAAATAAATAAATAAATAAATAAATAAATAAATAAATAAATAAAAATATTTATTTATCCCAATATTTCTTCACCACATTGGATGACTTCTTCAGGGGAAATTTTTTTTGTATAATTAAAATAAAAAAAGATCTTAAGCTTCATTTAAACTAATTTACAAATCAAAAAGATCAGAGAAAACTAAACGAATTTTAAGTTAAGTATTAACAAATTTAATTAAAATTTACGTAATTCAATTGTAAAAATGTGTATTAAAAAACTATTATTTCTTTTTCAGATTTTTTGCATTTTCGCAAAATTGCTCAAGGTAAGTGCACTTTGTTTTCACATATTCATAACATATTTCTCTATCTCAGATTTCAAAAAAACAAATTTAAAAGTTATGAAAATTTAATTTTTTTTTTGCTAAAAAAATAAAAGAAAATATATGTATACGGGTTAAAGACCTTTAGTTCCCCTTAAAAAAATATTGCTAAAAAATCGCACGACGCAATCAAAAGTTTAAAAGTTTTTTTGTAAAAACATGCCTCCCTAGACAAAAAAAATTATTAATACAAAAAAAAAAGAATCGCTGAGTTCAAATAAGTTTATATTTTAAGCAATCAAACCAAAAAGTTGCTTATTTTAGCGATTGCTCCAGAAGACGTTCAGGGAAATACTGAAAACATGGCAATTCTTTTGGAAACACTTAATTTATCAAAAGCCAATCTTTACCAAATAATATAATATTTACGCATGATTTGAAACTGGACAATATAGTTTTGGGTCTTAATTGCGCATCCAGTGTTGTTGGTGCGAAGTGGAAAAAATCTATTACATATAGGGTCCGCCAAATAACTTTTTTTTTTTGAAAATGCTATAAAAAAAACTACTGAATATTTTCTCAAATTTATTTTTTTATTTGAAAGTACAATCCTTCCGGTTAATAATGGAAAATAATTTCATTCAAATGGCTGCCTCGGCTGGCCATGCAGTAGCCTACACGATCGGTCCAATTTTTAAGCACATTATATTGTCCTTTAAAACGTCAATTGTCTCTGGCTTGTCGGCGTAACACTTATCTTTGACGGCACCTCACAAATAATAGTCCAACGGTGTCAAATCGCTGCTCCGAGGTGGCCAAACGACATCAGCTCTGCAGCTGATAATGCGATCTTCAAAAACAGGGCGCAAAACATCGAGTGTAGATTCGGCTGTGTGGCACGTAGCGCAGTCCTGTTAAAACAAAATGTTGCCAATATCCTCCTCTTCAATTTTTGTGAACAAAAATTCGTTCAACATGACCCGACAACGATCGCCATTGACTGTAACAGCCAGCCGAGGCAGCCATTTGAATGAAATTATTTTCCATTATTAACCGGAAGGATTGTACTTTCAAATAAAAAAAGAAATTTGAGAAAATATTCAGTAGTTTTTTTTTATAGCATTTTCAAAAAAAAAAGTTATTTGGCGGACCCTATATATGTGGAAGGACATTTGGAAGCATTCGCTAAACTAAACGAAACATTAGTTTTGGAAAATTTTCCACAGATCAGGTCTGCACCTATTATTAGTTGCAGTAATAAAGTCTTCGAGTGTTTGTAGAAAATGTTTCCAGAAATTGAATTTGTTTGGGCTAAGTTTTGTTATTTTCAAAAAGAATTAATGCATGGTGAAACTAAAAAAAAAACTTAAAAGCTTATAAAAAACACTTAAACAAATGTCTCATTTCCTGAAGAAAATTTACCATTGAAGTGTTTATTCTTGCAACAATATTCAACAGTTTCAAAATTGTAGTAAGCTCATGTTTTGGTAAAAATATTATACGAAAATGCAGCGCAATATACTAAAAGATGCCAAACTTTGTGTACTGGCTAACCACAAATTGTCAACAAATACCAAGGTACATGCAGTATTTCACTATATGTATTCTGGAATTTGGTACTAAAGCAGACAATGGAGTGAACAGGCTTCCGAATATGTTAAATCAGACATTAACATTGTTTGGCACAGGCTTAAACGATTTAAATGATTCAAATTATGCAGAATGGCTACAAAGAACAGTTTTTAAGTACAATCTGATTCATATTTAAAGTAAAGTTTATAACATGTACTGTATATTTTAATTAAAATAAAAAAAAATAATAAAAAAATATGTATGTACATATATAAATTTAATTAGTAACTGTTTTAATTTGAGATACTTTCATGCAGTTTCCACCACAAAAGCAAGTTTTCGGATTCACAATTTGTACCCAATTTTTTTAAATAAAAAGCATTAAATTGCCATAACTTTTGATTTGTTTTGACGAAATTTAAAGCCTCTAATATATTTATTTTAGATTTTTTTTTTAGAGATTGTCAGTATCATAACTTTTATTTCGCCTACAGGTTTTTCTAAAAATGTGTTTCTTAAATCTGAAATATACTGCTTTCAATCCCTATACTCTCTGTGGAGTATTTTTTGTATTGTAATTCCAGACCGATTGTGTTCCCTCAAACATATTTAATATAACAAGAAAATTTCGGATCTCCATCTTGCCCTTGGGGAAACTTGGCGCCGTAATATCTCTCAGGATGGCTTATATCCTGCCAAAAAAAAAACAAGCCTCATGGGGTTCCTTAAAATGGGGGCGTTCCTATTATTTTGGGGTGTTTTTTTTCTTTTGCTTAATTGCACTATAGTGGAGAGCAATCGCTAAGATTTGTCATAGTTTTTTTCTTCGACCAAATCTCAAAATTTTATAAATAAATTTAGTGCCTTCACTTAAGATAAAATCAATTTCACAATTGCTCGCTTTAATTTTATTTCGCGAAGAGACACCGAGTAATGACTTATTGGTAATTTTAATTTTATTGAGCAAATATTTCGATTAAATTTGAACACCTTAACGTCTTTTTAATCCGCATATAAGGATTAATTATGTTGCTTTGAAAACATAAATTCCAAAATAGTTAAGTCAAATTGCATCAGAATCTAAAATAAAAACTAACAAAATATTTCGGTTCATTTTTATAAATAAACTAGCTGACCCGGCAAACGTTGTTCTGCCTAGGAATAGGATTACATTATTATCTAGGTAGCTCGCACAAAGTTTGAATATTCTCACAATAATAGTACCCCAGATATGCAATAATAAATTTGTACTTCGTATGGGAGGTGCCACGCCCATTGCTTGGATCCCCCATATTTTTTGGAAGATTATGAATATTATTATCAAAGAAGCTCACACAAAGTTTGAAGACTCCCACTTTAATAGTACCCCAGATATGCAATAATGAATGTTTTCTTCGTATGGGAGGTGCCACGCCCATTGCTTGGATGGCACTCATTTTTTTGGGAGATTATGAGTATTATTATAAAAAAAGCTCACACAAAGTTTGAAGACTCCCACTGTAACAGTACTCCAGATATACAAAAATACATTTTTACTTCGTATGGGAGGTGCCACGCCCATTGTACCCATATAGGTCAATTGTGAATCTAAACCATTCAGGGATCAAATAAAACAGACACAACAAATTTCATCGAAATCGGCCCAGCCGTTAAGGAGGAGTGCAGTCACTAACACACGTACAGGAGAATTATATATATAAAGATGTATAAATGAAAAGTTATCTCGGTCAAAGAAATGTTAAAATTATTTAAAAAATGATTCTTTAACGGAAAACCATAGATTTTTATTCTGTATGACATCAGAGTTTCTCTTATTAGTAATTTTAAACCGATTTTTAGTTTTTTATACCTTTTTGAAAAGGTAATTAGATATAATTTCTAATTTTTATTTTAAGAGAAGGCACAAAGGTCTGAATATAAAAGTTCTCATATAAACAATAAGTAAATCATTAACACATTCTAAACAATTGCCAATTTTTTAAATAAAATGAATTTTTTAAATAATTTTCCCACATTAAAATGCATTCAATAAACATTTCAAATAAATTACTTTGCAATCATATAACGAAATAAACATTCAATGAAATTTAATCAAAAACAATACAATTGTTGATTAGAGCCGGGCCCCCCGCGTAATGCGAGAACTTATTAGAAAAGAAAACAACAAAAAAATCGTATAATAATCAAAAGTTATTGTCTCAGTAATCTTAAATCAGCTTTTTTTTCGTAATATTGTATCTTTTTTTCTTTTTGATCATATTACAATGTAAAAAAAAAATTATGCGTTCTTTACATGATGGGAATAATTTTAGTTTTTCGGTGATTTTCTAGTAATTTCAACAAAAAATATTTTTCCCTTAACATCAAGACTCTTTTGACCCGTTTGTCATGGCGGCGGTCAATTATTACTATTATTATGATTATTATGCACGCAGTGTTGCCTGATAGAGAGTTGTTGATTAAGTTAAATAACAAGAAGAAAAATACGAAAAAATAGAAATAAGTAGTAAAACACCTTTTAATTAATTGAGTTTATTAAAAATTATGTTGATATTACACGTATTACACGTGAACATTGTTTTTGTAGAGTTGAGTGTTATTCTTAGGGTTGCCAGAGGAGAAATTTTCTAAATATTTAACGGCTAAATTTTTATAATTTTTTTAATGCTTGACAGACAATTTAGTTACCGAATTTAAGAAAGTTAGAGAATTGCGATTCAAAATTGTTTTCATTAAATCATGCATTGATTTCTATTAAATTCGAATATACGTACTACAGGAAATAACTTCAATTGATTTCTTTGATCCTCTTTTGTTTAAAAAATCTCAGATGAGACAAATATGTTAAGACAGTTCGATCTAAGATAAAATCCTAACATATATTTAAATGTCATAAAAACCGGTATGTAGTAGATTGAATATTTTTTATTCCCCATAAACAATGGGATATTTTTATTTTAATGGAATAATTTTTGCTTTTTGAAAAATCCATCTTAACCTCTGACGTTTGGCAACCCTAGTAGTTATTGTTGGTGTCATAGATTCGATTAGAACAAGTAACACTTAATTTTTGTTAATTTAAAAGTATTTTTTCATTTTCTTTTATAAATGTAATCTTTTTTTACATTAATTAACAATAACTCTTAACAATGAAAATATGTGTACGAGTATCATCATATCATTATAAATAAATTCTTTGAAACAAGATAAGCATATTGTTTGTTGATATGTTTGGAATTTTTAAATAACAATAGTTTCAAAAAGGAAAACATAATTTCACGCTTATTTTGAAAAACTTGAAGCAATTTTTTTCATTTAAAAGGCTCTTTAACATGGGAACATGATTTGGTAAATTTTCTATTGCATGATTTTTTATTTGAAAAATGTATATTGAGATATTTGAAATAAGTCGCATTGGGGTTTCTGAAAGAAACAATAAGAAATTTATTTTTGATTTTCTTTGAAAAATTAAAACGAAATTGTTGGGCTAAATTGTAGGTTTAATATCCTTGCATTGCACTCAGCTACCTCTGACCTAACAAAATATTACTTAAAATAATTCAAATCATTGTATTCTTTAACTTTCCAAAATATTTAAATTATGTCAATATAATTTCAAATTAAATGGTTTAAGATTAGTGGCTTGTTGCTGGGCATTGATTGTATCATCTGTTATGGAAATTAACGTTGTAAAATATTTTAAAAGAAACCATATATATTTTTTTTATTACTTTATAATTTAATAGTGTTTTTACAATAATAATATTAGTGCTGGTAAAAACGGAGTAGTTGCTATCGAGTATTCGATTATTTTCTCTAAAAGTAGGAAAAAGTTAAAACCTACAAACGTATTTTATTAAAATTGGTGTTAAATTTAAAAAATTGTTTTCCAAAATATTCAATAAACATAAATATTTGTAAAGAATTTCCAACGAAAATTTTGAAAAATAGTTTAAAATTTCACGGTTTGCAAATTAAAAGAAAAATCCGTTAAAAGTATTGAGTAGTTTCGAGTAATATCGAAAAAAGTAACCGAATTTACCAGCACTTATAACAAATAATATTGTTGGTACTCGTATGTTATTGCTGATGTTGTTACTTCTGCGTAATATCATATTAATAAACAGTTAAGTTATTGCAACATGATACAGTATACAGTTTTTTCATGAATTTTCATGATCCTTAATACCCTTGCAACCATAATTGTTCTTATTTTATGAGCTTAAATGCTTAAATTCCCTGGAGAAATATTTCTTTAAATATCTTTTGTTAAACCATATTAAAACTTTCTCATTAAATGCAACAACTTACAAATACGCTTCCAGAATTATGGATCACATTTGTGATGTACTATAAGAAAAAGTACAATGCAAATGCTTTTTCAACATGAATCGATGTATTGGTGATGATGATGATGATGATGATGATGATGATGATGATGATCGAGAAGAAGAACAAGCTGCAGCAAAAGTATTGAATCGTATCGTATTGAAAAAAGCTTATCGTCATCACAGGTGTTTGCAAGTCTCTTGTTACTTGTCTTTAATTTCATGCTTTATATTGTACAAACATGCATATTGTAATTAAAGGTAACAAAAGCCCACCTTCAAAATAAGTTTAAGAAAAAGAAAGAAAACCTTTTGTTTTTAAAAGATTTTTTAAACAAAATGTTTTTTGAATTTTTTTTTGTGCTTTTTTTTTTTTGTAAACACCAAAACATTATCTCTTCAACATCTAAAGACCATTTTAGAGAAGAAAAAAAACAAAGATCACAACCAGATCAAACATATCTTTGAAATGATCAATCTTATTTTGTTTTCGGTTATGGGGGCAAGTAATACGAGAAGACAACAACAAACAATAATAAATACCAACAACAATATTGTGGTAAATTAAGGATACAAAATCGGTTTACAGAAAATTTAGTTGGCCTGATACACTGATAAAAAGCCCTCTACTCTGCAATTTATCGTTTATTTTATTCAAATTGTTCCAGCAATTAAGAAGTTTCATATTAATTTCTATTTTTTTTATGTGAGGAACCAAAAATCTCCATTCGATTACCATTAATGTTACATTTATTTTCCTTCACTCCTTTAAACATCGTCAATATTGGAGATTGTTGTTTACATGAAAAAATTTGTTTACCCGTGTAAAAAATATGAGATCTGATCAAATTTGTTTAGATCTAATTAGATCTCTTACCAAATTTGATCATATATGATAAGATACGACATGTACTCTTTATGGCCAGATCTGATCAGATCTACTGCCAGATCTTTTCATATCTTAAAGGATCTAAAGGATTTTGTTACTTGCAATCAGGTATGAGCAGATCTGGTCATATCTGGTGCCAGATCTGTTCATATTTTGTATCATTTGCTCAGATTTCACGGCTTTTGACAATTTTTTTCTTCAGTGTATTTTCTTAAGCATCTTTTGTTTATGATATTCCTCTTATGCATTTTTGTCTTGTTCCATATTATTTCTTTGATGAAGGGGTGTATTTAAACTGCCAAACATGTTGCTGCTTGTTTAACAAAAACAAAGCATTTACCTGACCGATAAGATGCTAATACAAAATTAACTGATTAAAATGCAGTTTTGCTGTTGATATTGTGGGTAATGATGGTGTTGTTGTTTGTTGTTGTTGTTTAAAGCTATGAATAACCAAAAACCAAATTCAGTTTTAAAACGTGTAAAAAAAGTTAAAGTTGGACATGACGAATTTATAATACCGTACACTAGTCAGATTGCATGCCAACTAGTTTTTGAGTCCGAAATTTTAATGGGTTCAAATGCACTTGTGTCATTAATTGTAAATTTCGCCTGGTGTAAGGTATATTTATGAGAAAATTCTGGAATATGGGCACAGAGCATTCTTTTTTCAGTTTTCAACCAAAATTTGGTTGTTGAAACCGAAATACACTTTTCAAATCACTTGGCACTTTTGTTTTTTGTGTGTAGGTCCAAAGAAACACCAATACTATTCTTATGGTGCATAATTATTTTTCGGACATTATTCGCATTATGAAAATCATTTTCGCACTAGACCTCTTTTTTCTACCAAATGCAAAAGGGGTTGCCATTTAGCTTGTATAAATCATCGAAATATTTTAATAAGCATTTCCGATATGTAGCATTCTAAAATTCACATTAACCAATTTTTGGGGAACCCTTCTATGGCCACTAAGTTCAGATATGGACGGATTCAACCGAAATTAATAAACTATGTTCTTCGGATCATATAGCTTAGTGTTCCAACTTAAATTAAAGTATCTTAACTTTTGTGACCTGTAGGTTGTAAAAGTGCCGATTTTAGGGTAGTTAGCTATAACCATATATTGCAAAATCAAGCAGATTCTAGGTCTGCAGAAACTTATTATATTCTGACCTCAAAGTGGTGTAGGGTATAAAAAGGGATCAACATTTTACATAGTTTGATTTAATAAGCATATACTTTTTTAATTTCTCCTCTAAAGATATCATCGATCGACTACAACAAACACTAAACCAACAAAAAAGAACAACGTCATCACTAACAAGGAAAGTCTCTTTGTGGGTTATGTGATAGGGGCGTTATACAAAATTAAGCCTGTGTATCTTTTTAGACGCCCAATCTCACATTTCGGGATTAAAAAGTGGGATAAAATTACCCCGTTTTTCATGTTTATACACAGAACTATATACAAGATGGGTATCAAAGGAAAGGTATTTTAAAGACCTATGTATCTAAAAAGTCAGTGCTAAATAATCCTCTAAAAGACAATTTCATACAAAGTATTAAATATAAAAGACGATATAAACACATTTAACATATTTATATGCTAATTAGCTGTGGTCAAAAGCAAAATTACATCCAAAAAATTCATAATTAGTTTAAAAACCAAAAGTTTTTAACTTCTAAATTATATTTAACTTTTATTTCACCTTTTTTAAATTCTTAAATTATTTTTTTCTGAGCTTAAGGTTCGTTTTTTTTTTTAATTTTTCAGAGAATTACTTATAACATGCTTAAAATCGGAATCGGAAAATTGAGCCAAAGCTTTTTGAGCAACGTTTTTATATTCCAACTTTTCTGTCGTTTAATACTAACTAAATTTTATAGTCACATTAATGGCATATAAACAAAATTGGGCTTATATTCGCATTAATGATAAAGTCCACAATTTCTGGGCAACAAAGAGTACTGTACTACAGACTTTTTTCCCCACTATCACATATCCAAATTTTATATAAATCCGAGAGTACACACAAGAGACTGTCCTTGTTAAGCATCTTTGATATCAAACACTATGAAAAACCTGAAAGATTAAGTTTATGGTCATCATCATACCATTTCACCATCGATCTTTTCAACGATCGATCTTTATGTTGTTAAATGTCGTTCTTGCTTAAATATGAGTGTGAATTTTGCTGAATCTCGGTTTCACTTTATAAACTAAACAGCATTGTTTTGGCTTTAATATTTTATAGGTTTTTAGCTGCTAAATTTATTTTTATAACCTGGTCGAATTTATATTTAAACGTTGATAAATATAAGACATTTTACAAGCATGAAAAAGGTTTAACATTTCAACTTTAATGATGTTTAATAAAATGTTCATAAAAACGGTGAAAAAAAATACTTTCTTTCGTTTACAACAGTTTGATGTTGATGGTTGAAATGATTTTTCGAACGAAAAAAATGCCATGCTTGCATATGCAAATATATTAGGGGGTTTATGTTTAAGAGCTGAGAAATTTACCGTCTATTTTATGTTAACTAACATAAATGAAAATATTTAGCATGCAAACTAAACTTAAATGATCTACTTGAAAACATGGGAAAAGGGTACAAAACTTTCGTCATTATGAATGTTTATAGTTTTTGTTCTGTTTGACAGAGTTTTAAATTTATATATTAACTTAATCTAGCTTTCAACAGCTGTTTCCTTTAAACTTGTGAGTTTTGCAACATAAATTTACAAATAGCAACTAGAAATGGCATTCTATTCGGCTGTTATCTAATAACTTTTCCCCCATTATTACACAAATTATAATTTTTATATTAATTTGGAAAAGAAAAATTTTCATGATCTTAAACCGAAGATTGTGTTTCAGTTACAAATTAGTAAATCTACAGAATTTTAATTAATTTTAAGTAAAATTTCCAGTTTAACATAAAAACAAGTTAACACTTTCAAAGCTCTGTTTATAGCTTTAAGTTACAAGCTATTTCTTAAACAAGTAAACTGTTTGCTAGTATATGCATTGTATATTGGCCTCCTAATTCAACGCCCCTTTTTCCATCTCGGTTTGCTTGTACACTACATTTTAGTTGTTTGTTGTAATAATGCCGCCTTTAACTCATCAACTCTTCTACTTGCAATTACATAAGTAGTTACATTCATACTTTACTTGTTTGTACGTAGTTTACAATATGCTGTCAGCGTAAATGAAGAAAAATGATGAAACCAATCAATAAATCACAAAAATTGACTGAAATTAATTTCAATTACGCACGAAAAAACAAAAAATATTTTTTGAACACACACAAAGAAATCCATCTAGCAAATAATAATATTAACAACATCACATAAACTGTTAAACAACATGCAATTGAAACAGTTTATTAAAGAGTTGTTATTTTTGATTTAAAAGTAACTTTAGTGATTATTCAATAGTGTGTCCCTAACTTGTCTTTTTTTTTTTATTAAGAATTTTGAGATGTGAAAAATAGCAAAATAAATTTCAAGGGTATTTTTGGTAAACTTTTTTACTCAACTTTTTTTTTATGGGCTCTAATATTTAGCCGAGAAAAGTCCGGGCTACCCTAATGTACAACTACGTGCATACAGTAACAATGTTTACGATTTCAAAATAAGAGTGATATTTATATTTTTGTATTTATGCAATCAATTCAAATTTGTTGTTGATTGAAAACAATTTGAAATGTCATGAGAACATAAAAAATTATTAAGACAAAAAAATTTAATTTAATGTGGAATTATATTTAAAAAAATGTTTAATGTGTTTTTGTTATATTTTATATGTAATTAAAATATTTGTTCTATTAACATTCATCAACAATTTTGATTACTTGAGTGTTTCTTGTGGCGTACTTGTGATATATAATCATATATCAAGAATACGCCATAAAACATTTACAACCAATCAGATATCTACGGTTTTAAGTATCTAACCCGTATTCAGAAAGCACTTTTCTATGGGAGATAGGTCTGATAGGTCTGAAACTCGATCGAATCTAACCAAATTCAATAGGGGGTTCGTCGTCCTTGGCCAATAGCTACAAATATCTTTATATTTGTGATATAACTAGAACAGTTGAATTTAAATAACAAGAAAAGTTATTTTCTACAAAAATTACATATAAATTCATTTAAATACATACATTCATAATTATTTGATTTTTTTTAACAAGTATTTATATTAAACAAATGCTTAGTTTAGATTTTCGAATAAACTATAGCATATTTTTAAACACTTTCAATGTAGATGCATACCAAATCAAACTTTACATAATAATCAGTAGTTGCAGAGAAGTATAAAAATATAGTTGTATACTTTCTTATACTTAATACATACTTCAAAATTACAACTATATTTATGATCAATAATGTTGTTTGGTATATAAAATAATAAGTAACTCAATTCTTTGCCAGTTTATTAATGCAAAGTATTTTATTACAAATAGTTTTAAGATTGGTAATCCCTGGTTCCAAGTTACAATGCATTTTTCATTCTCTTTTTTATTTACAAAATATCCAACAAAACAGTTTAAACCAAAATAAAGATATTTTTACTATTCAGATGAATTTTTTTTTACTTTATTCATTCAAAACGAAGGAGATTTAATATATTTGTACGTTAACAACTAAATGATAATAATACAATTCATATGTTTAAAAATATACAAAAAAGTACAGTATATATACAGTGGAAGAAAAATTTAATTATAAATTGAGAAAAAAAAATGTTATGTAACAAGGAATTATATCAAAGTAAGGCATTTAGTTATTCCGATACAGGGACAAACTAATATATTTTCTCTAAAAGTTTTCTGCGCTTTTTATTTCAACATAAAGTTATTCTAATTAACAAAAAATAATGCGGATTTTTTTGTATTATTTTTTTTTTTTTTTCAATGTACTGTCATACATAATCATGCTACAATTGGAAATATTTTCAATACTTACAATCATATTTTGCTTATTATTCATTCATATATAAAATGTTTAAATAAAAATATCAAATGAACGAAAAAACCTCCTATTCAAAAATATACATACTTATTTATTAAGTGTTTGTAAAACATTTATACAAAGGGATATTTATTTACTTATTTATTTATTTATTTATTATAGCTATTTATTGAATTTGTTATTTTATTTGATCACTTGTATGGTTGCATTATATATATATATATATATATATATATATATATATATATCACACTCTGCAAATACACTAAATGGTATTCGATTTAGCAACTAAGCAATTCAGCTAAGAATAAAAAATATTAAGGGTCAATCACCGACCCACTGTTAATAACTTTATTCTAAGTAGACAAAATGATCAACGGAAATGGTAAAATCAAGACAAAAAATAATTATTTTACACATAAGCAATAATTGTAAATTAGTTATTAGGCAAAATGATATATAAAAAGAAATCAAAAAAAGTTAAATTTAGTTCCGTCTTAACTACCGTGTTGTTTAAATCAATAACTTATACATATTTTTTTTTTTTGATAAAGAAGAAAATGAAAAAAAGTTTAGTTTTTATAAAAGTTTATTTATTTTTAAATTTAAAATGTTCATATAGTTTTATTAATAAAAATTATATCACAAACATTAGCTCACAGTGAAAATAATAAGTCTTTATTTTCTAGTACCAAATATATTAAATTTTGACTTATCCACAAGTAAAAGGTTCTCCTTAAACCAAAAACACATTATCGAACTTTAATCTCAGTTTTCTTTTATTTTTGTTTTTTTCCCCTAAGGAAGGGTTCTTTCCCGGTAATTCTTCCATTTAAGGCATTATTTCTAAAGACTCCGTACTATTTCTGGATTGCAACATATATATTAACCATGTCTCGTTGCTTTGGGGCACTCAATTTTGGATATTTCTGGATTTTTGGAGTATTCTTTTCAGAAATTTTTTTATTTTTATACCCTTTACCACAGGTAGAATGGTATATATAAGTTTGTCATTCCGTTTGTAATTTCCACAATATTGATCTTAGACCCTATAAAGTATATATATTCTGGGTCCTTATGAAGAGCGAAGTTGATTTAACGATGTCCGTCTCTCTGTCTGTGTGTTGAAATGGGTTTTCCGAAGAACCCAGACATGATGAGGACTTGATTGTTTTTATTCCTGTTACATGTGATCCATTTCTGTTTGCTATTAAAAATCAGACAGATCGGTTAATAAATGGCTGAGATATTAGCAAAAAACCAGGACTACCTCTAATTTTTTCCGTAAAATCCCTTTGTTTAATATGTATATAGAATTTTACGCATAAAATTCTTTTCTTTCATCTCCACCTTTTATACACAAACAACACACATACAAAGATTTGTCATTTAAATAAAAACTAAACAAATCGCTAATGAACGAAGACTTTTATATATGTACATATACCTCTATTGACGATGTGAGCTTCAATAGCTCAGTTGTCTAGACGCTATGTCACAAATACTATTTTTTCTCTAAGGCCGCGGGTTCTAATCCCGGTCAATTTTTTGTACATTTTTTTTTTTATTATTTTCTTAAGACTTTTTTTTGTTTATTTTTTGCTTTTTTTAACATTTAATAATTAATTTATATAAAATTTTATATTAATAATTAAATAATCCATAAATGGGCTAAAATCATCAACATTTTTATAAAAATCCTCTGATACAAACAAAATACAAACGGTTTTATTTCTATTTTTTGTTCCATTTTATTTCTCATATATTAAGAAAATTTTATACATAATTTCCCTTTGAGTGCAACTACTTTAGGTCATAACTTATAATGATTTATAAAAAAAAATTATAAACTATTTTCCTTCAAATTTTTAAAATTAAGCTAAAGAAATTAAAAATATTTTTAATAAAAAAGCGAAATAAAATCCCAAATGCAAATTTGCCGCTAAATAAAACGTTTTTGTAGAAATAAAACACATGCAGTTCTAGTTATTTCTTTTAACGATTTGTTGAAATTCTTTTCTTTCACCTCTTCACCTTTTATATACAAACAACAAACACTATTCTAGAGCTGTAATATGACCTATGGATACGTGTTATATAGCAAAAGATCGAAAATCTTTAGTATAACATATTTGCTGAAAAAACTCGGAAATATCGGTTCAGATACAAAAAAGTTATGCCCAAAACATACATTTTTTTTAGATACCTATTTTCTGGAACCATAAATCTTCCCGAGTCCGAGTTTTATCACCAAACTAAATGGTTAATTTCCTCTTAAAGGCGTCCGTATATAAATCTCTCCATTCAATATATGTCCATATATAAACTTCAGTTTATTCCCAACCATGGTGAAGGGTATATAAGATTCGGCATACCCGAATTTAGCCGCTCTTACTTGTTTAAACTAATTTTTGGTTTATTAAGAATTCGTTTTTCTTCTTTAAATTTTTTAATAACATTTTTCACCGTGACACGAACTATATTTACAATTTCTGCAAATCTTTCGATGAATCTCTATCTTTAAATTGTATAATAACCAACTTTTTAACGGCAATTGTGGTGTGACTTTGTGAACGACCTCAAAGGGGCTTGGTATGACGAATGGGGAAAAAATTTGCCGGATTTTACACAAAAGTTAGTGGAATCGCTTTCTAAACGATTAAAATCTGTTACTGCACAAAAATTATTCAAAAAAAAGAGACTTCTTATATTAAATTTAAAATGGACTGGGCCATTTTCACTGTAAGCTGGTGTTGGTGATATTAAAAAAAATTTATATATTAATTTTATATTAATAAAATTTGTATGAAAATTTTGTTTTTATACTAAAAAATAAATCAACTTTATAAAAAATAAAAAAAGTTAATTTTTTTCTTTACTATTTATTTTATTTTTAAATATCCATTTAGAATAGTTTTCAAAGGAAGGCCATTTTACTGTCAGTCAGTGTACAACATTGCTCATTGCAATCGGTTCCTGTAATACTAAATTCAGTAAATATTCATAGTACATTTCATTCAATCACTATATGATAAAGAGTAATATTTATTGCATACTCATAGATACAAATTGCTAGAAACATTAGTTAAATAACATATTATAAATATTTTTCATATTTTTTGGGCGTTGGTCACAGTTTCTTTTTTAATAATTAATGTCTAAATATCAATTGCAAAAATTGTATATAAATTATAGTTTTATGCAAATTTAATTATTCCATACATTAAGTTTATTATTAGTTAAAATTAAACTATAAAAGTATTCTAAATTCACGCTTCTGTGGTTGATCGTGGTTGTTCTTACATCATCATCATCTTCTTGATTGTTAGATCACCAGTTTAGTTTTTTTATGACCATAGTTTTGACATATTTATGACTGAGTCAGTTCTTTCTGTAAAAACAAATATGAAATTTTGTTATGAAATTATAAATAAATACAATATTATTATATTAATTATGGTCTTACATAAAACCCTGAACTGGTAGCATCTAATTGCAAAAATATATGTATGAAAAAAATTACTGCTGTTGCTATTGCCTTTGCAATTTCTCTTTATAGTTTTCAGTTGAAAGAAAAAGTTGATGAAAATAATGTTGCCATATAAATTAAAATTGTCGACATGTGCTTTTAACATTAGTCTTTAAAATGTTTGCATGAAAAATTGAAAGAAAGGGGTTAATAACACCTTCATACTAAAAAAAAATGAAACCACGAATTTTGGGGTTTAATATGAACCTTATTTTAAATTTTCTTATTCTAAAAACATTTTCTCAATAAAATATAAAATAATTAGAGAAATTTTTTCAATACTGATTCCCAATCGTTTTTAATCATATTTTTTCTATAAACAGGTGTTTTGAAAAACAATAAATGTGACATTTAAAGCACACCTTCAATGACTGGCACTTTAATGCACTTTTGCAACAATACATTTTTTAAATAAATGTATGTCATTAAAAAAAGTGAATTTTTCTTTCGGTTTTAATCCGACCGATGTTAAAATTTTCCCTGGCACATATCCATATTTTATTAAAATCAGAGAGACAAGCTGCAAAAACTTGTAAAATTTTTTCTCTATCTCATTGCCAAAAGTCTTATATTTATAGCGAGTGCTGAAAAATTTCAATTTATAGCAGAGTTGTACATCAATATTCAAAAGTCATTTATGTAATATTGGCTCAGTTTTATATTTTAAATAGTTTCCCAATTATGGCCACCCCAAAATATTTACTCATTCTTTCTATTATTATTTGTAGCTGTTCAAATGCTATCATAGACTATATTTTGTTGTGTTCAATTGAGTATGACTTTACTGACCCCCATTCCCACAGTTATTTGTATGATTATGTGGTGTTGAGTGTTTTTTATGAAATTTTTTGCCTCCAATTTTATTTTACAGCTGTTTTTTTTTTCTTTTTGCCTAAATATAATACAGTACCACAAATTGTATGAATGTATAGCAGCAGTAAGTACCCTGTAGGAAATGTCGATAGTGAAACTGTACTAATTCACTATTGACTTTGTCACCAGTACTACTGACTAATTATGCTCCAGCCAGCGCTTTCTTCTGTAGACATTTAACATGTGCGTGTCATTGCAAATCTACACAACTATTGACTAGTTGTTGACATTGGAACCAGAAATTCACTAGTACATTTTAGTAATTCTTGTTTTGAAACTTTTTACTTGATTTCCACACTAGGAAGGAAATAAGATTAAGCAGGTGCATTTAATTTTGGAGTAGACAAATCTTCAAAAGACTGCACAAAATCATCCACAGGCTCCGTAAAATCTTGCGTCAGGCTCCACAAAATCTCTAGAGTTGCCATTTTCACTAAAAATTGTTGCCTCTTTTTTGTTATTTTTATATAAAATTTATTGTTTTTTTACAAGTTTTTTGTAATATCTTTTGCTCATTATATATTTTGTTCAAATTTGTATATTTAACTTTTAAATTCATTTTTCTTTATATTTTTATTAAAAACTTTAATTTTGCATGCAGCTATGCACATGTATTTTCAACAAAATAAAACGATAAAAAATCAAGAACAAGCACAGCTTTGCAGCTGCAAAATAGGAATGTAAAGAGTATAGAAGCTTTCTGGACATGTCACCAAAAAGTCACCCAAAATAGTCGACAAAAGTGGTGACTTGTAGACACTTGACAACAGGCTTCCTACAGGGTAGATTCAAACGCATTCACTTGTATTTAGTAAGTGGCAAATGTGTATCTTAATCTAAATTGAATATACACAAACCAGACACTTTATACGTACGTTCTTGGTTCATTCATACATTAATTTATTTAGTTCCTCAGCTATAAAATTTCGTACACTCGTGTGCGAGAGTGAGTCTGAATTTCTGTCTGTCCATTTGAATTTCTGCTATAAGTGTAAGTCACTTTGTTTTGCAATGCACATTAATTGAGTTGAAATTACTGAGCATGTGCGTTGTTAAATTGAACATGATGACAGTGTTTAATTGAAAGATATTACACAATTTGTTTTTCTTCTTGTTCATCGTATTTTTTTCTTAGATAGATATCGAATCGATACAAATAATATAACAAATTTCAGCACTTCCATATCTTATATAAATCGTTTGTTATTAAAATGGCTACTTTTTTTGTTGTTCACATCAAGAAAACAAATAATCCAAATGGAAACAAGTGTGTTTTGTAAAGTAATAACAAAGGAACTAAAATAAAACATCATTTTTCCATCTAAAGAGTACTTTTGAATCACATTTAAGTGGAATTAAAAATTCCAGTACTAAAGAATGTAGTTATGCATAACAAAAACAGAAATAAAGAAAAATATGACAGGAAAAGGCCACTTACTTCCTTAGTTTAGCTAAAGTTAACATTGTACCTACTCGTACTACGAACTTTTCTCTACTCTATGTGAGTGATGGCGATCATTTGAAGTTCATATGAATGGTCATTGAAATGATTTTTAATGGCTGATGTTAGCGCCACTTTTTCTATTACAACAATGACTAAATGAAACAGTATATTTTTACAACTGTCTATGTGCTTGTTTGTGTGCGATATTTTCCTTATAGCTAACGACTGCACGGAAAAAATCACAATATTCTGTTAATATTATTAAACACTTTTCACAAACCTTTTTTGTAAATACCAGCAAAATATAGTTTAAATAGACACCAACAATGAAATTTGTAAATACACACATCTTTTTTGTAACCATGCATTTTTTTTATTTAATTTTTATTTTATTTTTGTTTGAAAAATAACAACATACAAACATTTTAAACAAAATAATTGTAAGAAATGGAATTTGAATTTTATACAATATTTTTATTGGTTCCAAGTTTTTTTTTTCTGTGTACCATCACCACCTGTCGTCACCTTTGTCAAATTCATGTGGCCCTCAAGTGCTACTGACTGACGCTCAAGTGCAGTTTGTTACTTCAAGTACCTCTCATAATCATCATCAGTGTCGTACTCAACTGAATCATTTGTTCTGCTCTTCGGTTAATAGTTTAACCAAGGACTCTTGAAACCAGGATGAACAAACTACATTTTTTTTAGCCACGCATGATGCCATGGTGCCATGGTGCCATGATGCCATGATGCCAAATGACGAAACTACAAAAAATTCTTAGGCGACACCATGAAATTCTTAGGCGATTTACAGAAACATTTAGCCAAATGCAATGGTACAACTCCAAGTACAGTGATTGTGTTGTGAATGTAAACATGTTTGAATTTTTTTTTCCTAACATTCAACAAAAACACAATATAAATTATTATTATAACAAACAAATGGATATTTGATTGTTATTGCTTAAGACAACAAACAAAACAATGGTAAACGTGAGTATGAAAGAGACAAAAAACACAAAACAACGGTAAACATGAGTAAAGATAAAAAACCCCATTTTAATAAACATTTACATTTTATTATAATATTTAAATTTTTAATGTAAATTTCTTAAATATAAATAAATAAATAAATAAATAAATTCTTAATTTTACTATTTTCCATGTAATTCAGGAAAGAAAATGATAATTTGTTTGCTCTAAGTTTTGTTTAATTCTGTGATAAATATGACTTTTTTAATTCATTATATTCTTAAAGATAAATTTAATAAAATATGATTTCATTTATTTTTAAAAAAATTTATTTCTAATTTTTTTTTTTTTTTATTAAGTCAATAGATTATAATTATCCTTACAGACTAAGGAATACAATACAAATATACAGGAAACAAAATAAAAACATTAATTATTTAAATACAAAATAATATTGCGTTTTAAGGTCATTCTATTTTTGGATAACTGAATTTAATAATAAAACTTATTAAACTCCACACAAAGACGACACAGCGGATCATTGTTTATTCATTAATATTCATTCTACGTTTCTTTAGTAAAATTAAGAATTTATTTATTTATATTTAAGAAATTTACATTAAAAATTTAAATATTATAATAAAATGTAAACGTTTATTAAAATGGGTTTTTTATCTTTACTCATGTTTACCGTTGTTTTGTGTTTTTTGTCTCTTTCATACTCACGTTTACCATTGTTTTGTTTGTTGTCTTAAGCAAAAACAATCAAATATCCATTTGTTTGTTATAATAATAATTAATATTGTGTTTTTGTTGAATGTTAGGAAAAAAAATTCAAACATGTATACATTCACAACACAATCACTGTACTTGGAGTTGTACCATTGCATTTGGCTAAATGTTTCTGTAAATCGCCTAAGAATTTCATGGTGTCGCCTAAGAATTTTTTGTAGTTTCGTCATTTGGCATCATGGCATCATGGCACCATGGCACCATGGCATCATGCGTGGCTAAAAAAAATGTAGTTTGTTCATCCTGGTTTCAATGGTCCTTGGTTTAACTACTGTATTTGTTTCTGCTGCATTTTAAAAGTTTTAATCTGAAAGCAAATACAAAAAAAAAAAAAAATATTTATTTTCAAAATTTGTTTGTAATACCTCTTACAAACAAATTTTAAAGTGTTTTTACAGCGATGTTGTTTTACAAATTTCTTAAAGAACAACATCTTCCAATAATGCATCAAATAACATAACCTATATTAGATTATATATTTAGGCCCTTTGCGTAGTGGCTAAATTTATTCTAAACAAACTACAAATTCAGAAAAGGTTTTGAAATTTCTTCAAAAAAGGTTTGATAAACTCTAGAGTATTCAAATAACCGGCCTTTTGAAAAAACCGGTTTCGGTTTTCTTCGAAAAATCGAATTTTAAAAAAACCGTTTCGGTTTCGGTCAACCGGTTTTTTCGGGTTTTTTCAATTTGAATTAAAAGCTAACATTAAGTTTGTAAATTGGTAAAATTAGGTACGTTAGTAATTTGAACGTTGAAAACGTTTGGCATTAAAAAGTTTTTTTAATATTACATTTTAAATATGTAAAAAGAAAATCTATTTTTCAATTCTAAAATAATATTTTAGAAATTATATGCAATTTGAATGTTTCGTTTTAAGACGATTTTTTTGTTTGCTTTTGATAAAGCTAGAAGTGGAAAATACTATTTCACTAATAGTAGATGTTGGACAAATAGTCAAAAGACAATTATATTAAATTTCCAACTTTTCAGTTCTTTTGTCACATTTAGCAAGATATATGTATGAAATCATCATAAATTAATGAAATATTTTGTAGTCTTTTTTATAGGATTTTGAATACTGTTTATTGAGTTATTTAGATCAGAAATTATACTATTTGTATTTGGAATACCCAAAGTTAAGTCTTCACCGGAATCTATCTGACTTACATCTTAATCTTCATAACCAAACAAACGATTAAAAAAGTGTTCGGAAAAAATAAAAGAGACCAAGTAACCCAGTTGGGGATGTAATTAAAATAAACGGTTAGGTTAACCGAACAAAAAAGACCGGTTTTCGGTTTTCTTCGAATTTACAAAATATTCGAAACCGATCGGTTAAAAAAAAAGAAACCGAATGACCGGTTTTTGGTTTTTGAATACTCTAATTAACTCTTCAAATTTCATAAAAATTTAGAAATCTGAATTTCGTTTAGATATTTATTTCTTCAGTTCGCACACACTTAAAATAAACTAGAAAAAGAAATAGAAAAAAGCTTATATCGGCGTAAGTAGACGTTTAGAAACAATGGCTAATGTCAGAGTGCCAGCAAGCCAGCCAGCTATCCATCCAGCTATTCCGCTAGCTAGCCAGCCAGCTATCCCGCTATCTAGCCAGCTAGCCAGTCAGCCCGCGAGGTAGCTGTCTATAGCTAGCTAGTTATAGCTTTACTTATATAGTTATAGCCATCTAGCTATAGCCAGCTAGTTATAGCCAGCCCGACAAAGTGCAGTTTTGCCTACTTTCTTGGGCAAATCACCCCAAAGAGGTCTTAAATGGATCTAGAGCAACGGATCCCAAATGGGGGGTCACTGCATCCGAAGGGGTCCGAGAGGAGTTCGGAAAAATAAATAAACTTCCAATGTCAGTTGCCATAATTGTAATTAAAAAATTAAATAAGGAAATAAGAAAAAGAAACTCTGATAAAACAGTTGGGGTATTCCAGTTCTTAGGACTTTTTAGACTCCGGCAATTTGTTTACTTGAATATTTATTTATTTCTTCTACAGAAAACGTTCTCAGATTCGAAAAAAATTATCAGAGCTTGCTTAAGAATCAATTTTGCTATTAAAAAATCCTTAAAAAAAATTATATAATTTATTTACTTAATATTACACTCAAATGAAACGGCTATTTTTAGCAAAATATAAATCAATGGGACTTGTTTTTAAAAAAAGTTATAAATTTTTTCTTTTTAGTTCAAAACCGAAAGAGATGGTATTGTTGTAACCTGTGTTGAACAAAATATTACCATACAATCAGATAGAGATCCAATTGTTCATGACAGAGCTTTAGCTAAAGCAATACAGTTAAAGTTTTCGAAATAAATTTTAAAAATTATATTAGAAAAATTTATCAAAACAATGTTTTTATTTAAACATGCTGGAAAAAACTATGAAGCCAGACATGCCAATGAAAAAAATTTAAATTCAACAACAACCCAATAAATTGTCAATTGGAAATATGAAAATCATTTTTGAAAATATTTTAAAGGAGCACAGATTGCACAGTACTACAACAGAAAAACAAAGTATAAACCACGACCTCTCTTCCTCCTGCGCCGCCTACGGCCACAATACACAAAAGTAATGAAAATATATATGACAAATTATTTTTTATTAATTTTTTTATTAAACAATTTTTATTAAATTAAAACTTTTAAATGTATATTTTATATCTTTAAATTTAATATTTTTTATTGATAACAAAAAAAGGACATTTTAATGTCGTTTATAATTATTAATTAATATTGTTTGTATGTTCATAATGAATTTTATATTAAAAACAAAAAACCAAACCAATATTTGAAAATATTTATAAATATTTAAAAAAAGAATATATAAATTAAAAAAAATAATTCATTCACGGTACTATATAAATATTTAATAATTTCAAAACACAAAAAAAAAAAAAATTAAATATAATTACAAAACTAAAAATTTATATTTAAAATTATAAATGTATTTTAACACATCAAGCAGAAATTATTATAATTTTTATGTAGTTTTATTCTATTATTTTTTGTATATTACGATTATAAAAACAACAAAATCAAAATAAATATATTATTTACAAATATGGATAAAAGTTCTTTTAGAGGGAAGTACAAAAAGGGTAAATAAAATACTTTATATAGATTTACTAATTTATTTTTTTGGGTGTAGCCAACTTTCATATTTATCCACTAACTTATTTTTATATTATATTATATTTAAAAATAGATTAAAATTCTTTATTATATTTGTCTACTTACTTATTTAACCATTTATATTTAAATACTAACTTATTTTTTGGATGTAGCCAACTTTCATAGTTATCTACTAAATTATTTTTTGGGTGTAGAAAGAAAAACAATCTAAAATTTTTTGCACTAAAAAGTTTTTTTGCGTATTACTTAATTAATAGTCAAATTATATATTATTTGCACTAACTAATCGCTTTGGGTGTATAAATTTATTTAAAAAACAATCGCCTAAATTTACTAAAAGCCGTCAAATTTATATACTTACATATTTTTTTGGGGTTTAAAATTTCCTGGGTACCACCTCGTTTTTTTGGGTTAAAAGTTTTGGGTACAAGCAGGAATTAATGATTTACCAATTAATGGTAAAATTTTATATTATTTGCACTTATTGTTTTTTTGGGTGTAAAATTTTATTTGCTACTTATAGCAATTTGCTACTTATAGCAATTTGCTACTTATAGCAAGTTGCTACTTATAGCAATTTGCTACTTATAGCAATTTGCTACTTAGCAATTTGCTACTTATAGCAATTTGCTACTTAGCAATTTGCTACTTATAGCAATTTGCTACTTATAGCAATTTGCTACTTATAGCAACTTGCTACTTATAGCAATTTGCTACTTATAGCAATTTGCTACTTAGCAATTTGCTACTTATAGCAATTTGCTACTTAGCAATTTGCTACTTATAGCAATTTGCTACTTATAGCAATTTGCTACTTATAGCAACTTGCTACTTATAGCAATTTGCTACTTATAGCAATTTGCTACTTATAGCAACTTGCTACTTAGCAATTTGCTACTTATAGCAATTTGCTACTTAGCAATTTGCTACTTATAGCAACTTGCTTACTTATAGCACTTTGCTTTTTATAGCAATTTGCTATTTATAGCACTTTGCTATTTATAGCAATTTGCTACTTATAGCAATTTGCTACTTATAGCAATTTGCTACTTATAGCAATTTGCTACTTATAGCAATTTGCTACTTAGCAATTTGCTACTTATAGCACTTTGCTATTTATAGCAATTTGCTACTTATAGCAACTTGCTACTTATAGCAACTTGCTACTTATAGCACTTTGCTATTTATAGCAATTTGCTACTTATAGCAACTTGCTACTTATAGCAATTTGCTACTTATAGCACTTTGCTACTTATAGCACTTTGCTACTTATAGCACTTTGCTACTTATAGCACTTTGCTACTTATAGTAATTTGCTACTTATAGCACTTTGCTACTTATAGCAATTTGCTACTTTGCTATTTATAGCACTTGTTGCTATAAGTAGCAAGTTGCTATAAGTAGCAAATTGCTATAAGTAGCAAATTGCTATAAGTAGCAAATTGCTATAAGTAGCAAAGTGCTATAAGTAGCAAGTTGCTATAAGTAGCAAATTGCTATAAGTAGCAAGTTGCTATAAGTAGCAAAGTGCTATAAGTAGCAAATTGCTAAAAATAGCAAAGTGCTATAAGTAGCAAATTGCTATAAGTAGCAAGTTGCTATAAGTAGCAAGTTGCTATAAGTAGCAAGTTGCTATAAGTAGCAAGTTGCTATAAGTAGCAAATTGCTATAAGTAGCAAAGTGCTATAAGTAGCAAATTGCTATAAGTAGCAAGTTGCTATAAGTAGCAAGTTGCTATAAGTAGCAAATTGCTATAAGTAGCAAGTTGCTATAAGTAGCAAATTGCTATAAGTAGCAAATTGCTATAAGTAGCAAGTTGCTATAAGTAGCAAATTGCTATAAGTAGCAAAACCTTTGCACGCCGGAGGGGGAACCTTTGGACTTTTGCAAATTTGCACATATACACTTTTTCAAACTCGCACATTTGCGGATTTGCGGTCTAGGGAGAGACTTTTCGCCCTTTAAATCCCTTTTTTACAACGTTACTGGCCAAAATTCTAAAACTTTAGCACATACTCCCAGGAAGGCATATTTCAAATTTCAGGTTTCTAGCTAAAGGGTTTTGGACAGGCCGTGAAAGGGTAGTTTTTCCCCCTCCCCGAAAACCCCGTCTTAGCGGATGTCTACGCCGGAGGGGGAACCTGCATACCAAATTTCAGCCTCTTACCTCTTGCGGTTTGGGCTGGGCGATGTTGAATAAGTGAGCCAGTCAGTCAGTAACGTTATTCCTTTATATATAGAGATTAAATTGCAACAACCGGTAGACCTAAGTGAATGAATTTTCATTTATTATGATGTAGCCTTTAGACATCTTTCAATATTTGATCGATCTTTTATTGTTCGTGTTTACCAAATTTGGAATAATCTGCCAAACAGTCGAAGACTTTTTTCATATTCATTTCTATCATATAAACGTAGACTACTGGATTACTTTAATGAAACTCCTCCATAAATAATAAAATTTCCGCAAATATACTTGAATAGTAAATTTTTTGTATATATATTAATATGTATTTAATATAAAATTTAAATTGTATCATTGTGGTATTTAGTTTTTATCTAACAATACATAAATAATTGCCCATGAAGGATTTCTTTGTATTGATATAAATAAATAAATTGATGTCAATGTAATTTTAAAGAAATCAGTAATTAATTTGTCCACCCAATTCATTAGTCCCATGTATGCCAGGTACCTACTAATAAATTTCATATGTTTTTATTTACTTGTAGTACGAGTTTGCATTGTTGAATCCCGTGGTCAAGTAAAACACTGAAATTTGTTTGCAATTTTAGCCGCAACCAGTAATATGGAATGTATTGTGGGTGCAGATTCAATGGACTGTGTGTGGGGTACACTCTTGTGTATACAGTCCATTTTGGAGTTTTATCATAAGAAAATTTGATAGCAGCACGATGGACTTCTGGTGAAATTCTAGTTGCCAGTGAATTGAGATCACATAATGCACCCTTTGAATATAAGGTGGTAGCAGTGGTAGATAATAAAGCTGATTGCATACGGTACATAATTTTATAGGTGCTAAACTGTATCATTTGGGGAAAATGTAAGTTGACTTAGGAATAATTTATATCTAAAGTTTAATATTATTTTTACGATTTTTAGTATTTTGAATTAACTATGATGGATAAATCCTGTGATGCTGATATAACTGTGACCGAAGATCGTATTAGATCATCTGCTGATTATTTTGGTGGCAGTTGTGTTTGCCAGATCCGGAAAAAGATCGTTATCACTCAGTCTGTCAAATGTGTTATGATTCTTATAGATGTGAAGTTGGTGATAAACACTGGGGTAGAAGAGGATCATTGTATTGTTTAACCAGTGGTGGTGGCAGTGTGTAGCCTGGGCTCGTTTAGATGATGTTAAAAATCATTTCGGGGTAAGTTTCAAAAAGTAAATAAAAAACTTTCTTCTGGCGATATTTTAAAATATTTTCTCTCTTTACAGTTGTCTGGATTAATAGCCCTTAAAGGGGCCAAAGTATGTGCTTGCCTTCATATTACGGTCCGGCTTATTTATCGGTTTTTGAAACTATACAAAATAAATCTGAAAATTTGATGTCTCAACACAAATATTTCCATCTTGATTATTGTTTTGGGGAATTTACAAGAATCTAAAATTTATCCAGATATTTATCGAGGTGATGAAGTTACAGAAAATACTGCATGTAAATAAGTTGCTTCAAAATACAATATTTGGAAAGGTAAGCATTTTTCCATAAATTTTTTTAATCCATTAAATAGCTTAGATTTCACTCTATCATCTAGCAGAAACTTTGTTTAAATGCAATAACTGTCCACGAAACCCTTCCATCCACTAGAGTCGCCATACTTCAAATATGTTTAATAATCAATTAAATTTGTGTAAAAAGATCTAAAATAGCGCTCAATATTACGCTCAAATAAAAGGGAATTTAAAGGGCTATTTAGCAGTACATAAACTTCTGGGAAATTCTGAGATTTATTATGGATTTTGATGCATTGAAATTTTCATAATCGATCCTCCATAATCATCATTTTCTCAGAAACTAAAAGGAATTTCGCAGTGAAAAGTACTTTTAATGTATGTTCTTTTCGCTTTTATTTGAGTATAATTGAGTATAATATTGATTGAAACAATTTTTTAAATTTTTTGGCCAAAAAAATGATGATGTATACCGTTTTTGCAAAAAATCGAAAAATTGGTTTTCACTCAATAATAGACTCTAATGAAAGGGAATTTAAAGGGCTATTCAGCAGTATATAAATCTCTGCGAAATTTTGAGATTTAGTATGGATTTTGCATTAAAATTACCATAATCGATTCTCCATAATCATAATTTTCTCAAAAACCAAAAGGAATTTTGAAGTGAAAAGTAGTTATATTGGATGCTCTTAGTATTCCCTTTCATTTGAGAAAAAAAAATAAATTTTTTGGCAAAAAGACAGTGTATACATCATTCTTTTTTGCAAAAACTCAAAATTTTATACACAAATGAAAGGGAATTTAAAGGGCTTTTTAGCAGTACATAAATCTCTGGGATTTGTTTTTAAAAAAGTTCTTAATTTTTTTCTTTCAGTACAAAACCAAACGAGATGGTCTCGTTAAAATCCGTGTTGAACAAAACATGACCATACAATCTGACGGAAATCCAATTGATCCCGACAGCCTTTGCTGAGGCAATACAGGTAAAGTTTTCAAAAGAAATTTAAAAAAATAGAAATATTAATCGAACAATTTTTTTTAATAATACAGGCCTCCTGTATAGCTATGAAACCAGACAGTGGAAAAAATTTAAATTCAACAAAAAACGCAATAAATTGTCGAATAATGTGGAAATATGAAAATCAATTCATAGTAATGCAACAACAAAAATATAAAATACGCCCTTTGTTCCTGCTCTGCCATCCACGCCAACAATACACTATATTAAAGTAATTAAAATACAAATTTATTTTTTGTTTAATTGTTTTGTTTTTATTTAATAATTTTTATTATTAAATTTAAGCTTATAGATGTTAAAATTATATACATATATATATTTAATTTAATATTAGTTTAATTAATAATAATTTAATTTAATATTGTCTTTCGATATCAAATAATTACATTTTAATGTTCTTTATATTTATTAATATTTTTTGTATGTTTATAATAACATTTTATGTAATTTTTCTCTTTTTTAATTATTTTATTCTCTATATTGTTTTTAAATATATTAAACAAAACTTATTATTATATAAACTATTTACAAATAGACAATAAAATGGAAATGATTTTTAAATTTTCCAAAACTAAAAGAAAGAGAAGTAAAAAAATATAATTTATTTTTACTTCTCTAAATTTAGCTACTGACTTATTTTTTTGGGTGTAGTTTACTTTTATATTTGTCTACTAAATTATTTTTTGGGTGTAAAAACTCTTGGGTATCACAAGGCCAAATTTTATATTACTTGCACTAATTGTTTTGGGTGTAAAAATTTATTTAAAAAAACTGGCTAAATTTACTAAATTAGCCGTTAATTTTTTATACTAACATATTTTTTTTGGGTGTAAAATTTCCTTAAAGGGTTCTGGGTACCACCAGGAATATTTTTATTAGCAGTTTACAAACTCATTTTTTTGGGTGTAAAAAAATAAATTTGAAAACGATGGCTAGAAATGCTAAAATTTGTCGACCTAATACCAGGCAAACAGAAATCAGCAGAAGGTGGAATTTTTATATTTTTTAAGAGAAACATTTTCATTGTGGGAGGAGCCTAATTAGGTTAGGTAAAGAGAAAACAAAAATAGAAAAATTTAGTTTCTTGGCAACGGGGTGAATATTATTGTATGTTTTTTTAGTGACGTCTGGGTATGTGAGAGGGTGTTGTTGCAAAAACAAAAGTTTGCAACTTAATGGGGCAAGGGGCAATTAATTTCTATTACTGCGTGGGAAAAACAATTTCTCGAACATGCTTTAAAAATTTTGTAAAAATTTTATAGTAATTTTAAGCCTCAAAATGATTTCAAGTTACCAGGCAAACAGAAAAATCAGCAAGCAGAAAAATATTTTTTAAACAAAACAAAAACTTTCTTTGTAGTGGTGTTTTAAATACACGCATTAGTTGCGTGTGTGTGGGTGCATATTTGTTAACCAGTGATGCCAACTACTTTTCAAATCAAATAGCTGAATCAGACCCAAAAATCGCTAGATTTTCAAATTGTGCAAAAATTGAACAAACCCTTAATGTTGTCTCAAAAACATGTTTAAAATAAATCGGTAGTCATTAGAAGAGTTGTAAGTTGCATTTTATTGGAAATAAAAATAAATAAATTAACTTTTACAAAATGAAAACTTAAATTGTAAGCCGCAAAAAATTAAATTTTCTATTTTTTAAATAGTTTTTTCAGTATTATATTTTCTTTATTTGAAAAGTCTTTTGTTGTAAGTTGCATTTTATTGGAAATAAAAATAAATAAATTAACTTTTACAAAATTGAAACTTGAATTGTAAGCCGCAAATAAATTAAATTTTCTATTTTTAAATAGTTTTTTCAGTATTATATGGTCATTTTAAGATTTTTGTATGAATATTTGAAATTTTTTGTTGTAAATCATAGAAAATATTTTAAAATATGTCTTCTACCTGGTATTAATATGCCATGTTTTCTACATAAATACAATAAAAAGATTATTAACTTTTACAATTACGTTTTGAAGACAAATAAAATCGCTCGATATGCCGAGAAAATCGCCAAATTGGCAACAGTGAGCTTTTTTTCTACTCTATGGCTTTACACATAGGGACAACAACAACGATTCAATTGAAAATGCAGTTTTTTGTGCTGTGTATAATAAAATAAAAAAAACAGGACCAACAACAACGATCTATGCATACTAATATTGGGTTATTAGACTTTTTGTTGTTGCAAAAATTTAAAAGAATAACTGTTGACAAAAAATATGTTTTATTTTATTGCTTGCTGCTTGCCTAGTATTTTAAATGTATGATATAAATATAATTTGTTTTATCCCCTACAAGAAAGTCGGGGTTGTTGATGTTTGTTTAATTGTAACTACCAAAAATATTGTCATTGTAAATAAATATTATTTTTACAATAGTAATAATATTTTTGGTAGTTACAAACATTTGTAGTATATTGTTAAAATAAAGTTTTTATATTATAGTAGGTGCATCAATCGACTCACGCCCGTGAATTCAAGCGATACCCAGATATTTATTGGTTTTTGTTCGTCTATACGGTAGGTATCTACTACTTGAAATTACGGGCATTAGAATCACTGCCTTTGATGTGAATGTTATTTGGACAATAAATCATACCTAGAAATTTAAGGCAATTAGGGTTATATTTGGACCTAGTCCCCATATAAACACATCTCCCGGTATTTACTTTAATGATTTTTATTAATTTTTTTATGATTTATTTTAATATTTTCCTGTCCTGAAATTACCAAAAATAACTTAACTTGGTGTAGGGTAATCGGCATACCGGCTTGTTTAAAACAACAAAAAAAGGAGAAAAAAAATTTCTGGGCATTTTTTGTACTTTTAAGTCTGAAAACGATTTGAAGTTATCAGAAAAACAGCAAGCAAATAAATATTTTTAAACAAATTATTTTTATTATTTCTTTTTGTTTTTAAACAACAACTTTTGTGGTAATTTTTTTCTAATATGCAAGTTAAACAAAAAAATGCTTGATTCACAACAACTAAATACACGTATTAGATGCGTATGTACGTGCGTTTTTGTTGGTATGATTTTAAACAAAACACAAAAAAAAAGAGTGCAAAAAATGTATTATAATTCTTTGACCAAAGGGGGAATGGTAAATTTTCGTTTTGATCTTATTTTCATATGTTACTAGATTAGGATGAGGAGGAAGATAAGGTAATTTTGTCGACAACAATTTTTGGTTTTTCTTTAGCTTGAAACCGGTTTGATGTTACAAAAAATCAGCAAGTAATAACATTTATTTCTACACACTGTTGTCAATTCAGCTATTTCTTCGTCGCATTTAGCGATTTTTTAATGCATTTAGTGGACAATTTTTTGCAAGTCAATCTTGACGTTTTCTTACACCTATATGCCATTTGCTTTTTTCAAGTGACTACAATGATTTTTTACAAAATATTTTAAAAACAAAACGTTTAAGTCGCATCAAAAAAGCAGATGTCATATAGATAATAGCGTTTTTATATTTTTTTTCTTTTTTAGTATTTAGAAAATATTGCTCTTACCGATATTGCAATTCAAGCTTAAATTTTTCTTAGCTTTTTTCATATATTTATTTCTTTGTCAGTATTGTTGAGATGTTTTTATTTTGCAGTTTATTGCTAAACTTTGAAGTCAAATTTAAAAAGTTTAAGCAATTTCTGTTTTTTTTTGGGTAATTTCTTACAAATATTTGTAAAGTTGGAAAAAATTAGTGAGTTTTATTTTTTTAGAACAGCTATTTTATAGCGATTTTTTTTCGTCTAATTTAGTGATATTTGGAAAAAGTTGGCAGCAGCGCTTTTTTAAATATTTTTGTTTTTAAAACAATAACATATTTTGTTATTGTTTCAAATATGCAAAAGCAGCAGCAAGTTTTTTTAAGTTTTTTATGCGGGGAAAAAAACAGTACACTTAACATAGAGAAGCAACAACAACGATTGCATTTTTGTGTGCAAAAACAACAACGATCAATGCATAACTTTATATTGGTTTTTCGACTATTTGTTGTAGTTTGTTAGTGTTTTAGTTTGTTTGGCATATTTAGAAAAAAGTACCACGAAAGTTGTTGTTGTTTAAAAAACAAAAATAAATAATAAAAATAATTTGTTTCAAAATGTTTTTTCTGCTTTTGATATTTCTGTGCGCCTGGTACTTGGTGGACAATTTTTTAGCATTTTTAGCCATCGTTTTAAATTTATTTTTTTACATCCAAAAAATTCCTGGTGGTACCGGAACCTTTAAATACGTAAATTTACATTAAAAAAAATATGTTAGTATATAAAGTTGACTGCTAGATTAGTTAATTAAGCGGTTGTTCTATTAATACATTTTTACACCCACAACAATTAGTGAAAATAATATAAAATTTGGCCATTACTCAGTAAATAATTCCTGGTGACACCCAAAAAATTATTTGGTAGATATATTTAAAAGTTAACTACACCCAAAAAAATAAATTAGTAGATAAGAATAAACCAATTTAATCTATTTTTACTTCTCTTTTAGATTTGAAAAATTCATAAATAAAAATGCAAAAATGCATCTATGTTTTTTTTTTGTTGTGAATAGTGTTTATTTTTGCATACTTGAAACAATTACAACGAAGTTGTTGTTTTAAAAACAAAAATATTTTATTTGAAAATATTTTTTTTCTGCTTGCTTCCAAACGTTTTCAGGATTTAAGAAACAAAAAAAATTAAAAAAAAAACATCATCAGGGTTGGGCACGCATTTGTCACCGAGGGCCATATTATTGAACTTTATTTAGAACTTTACTTGACAATATTTTACAATCTCGCCTATTCCACAACTGATTCTACCAATTCCTAAGAACTTAAATGTAAGGTGACTAAAATGGTTTTGACGCGAACCAGTTCAATTTTGAAGCAATATGTATAACCGGTTGCCTGTTTTTAATCAACGGATTTTATTTATTTCGTTGAAAATTTCATAGTTGGTTTTTTAATTTTAGTTAATTTATTTTTTTTGTCTAAATCTAACACTTGCTAGTATAATGTGAACGAAAGAATTAAAATGTTACAAAAATGCAAACACAGGAATTAAATTAAGCTAAATCCAAAAGGAATTAAGAAATGGATAAATCCGTTTTGGATTTAGTTTTATTTAATTTAATTCCGGAAATAACAATATTGCAAAATTTTAAGATTTTCTTTCACAATTTATTTATTTAAGTGTAAAGATTAAGATAAAAACTAAATTTGTTCTAAATTCAGAAATTAAATATTGAATTTTTAACGAAAAAAATTAAATCCTTTGAATCGGATTTTATTAGTGGGAAATCTAGGAATTTTTTTTTCAAGACGGTCTTGCTGTTTTTAAGCGTTTGTCAATTTATTTATTTCATTGTCAAATTATTATATTTTTTTTGAAAACTTGTAGCTTTTTTTTTAATTCCTCAAAAGAAAATGTCAAATTGATTATTATTTGCATTTAGACCTTTAAAAATATAATTCCTTAAATCAATTTTTAAATCTGATTTAAATTTTGACGAATTAATTCGCGAATTAATTTTTCTGATTGAATTATTTACTACCAAATTTCAATCTTTATTTTATTAAAAGTTGATTTAAATAATTCTTTTTATATATCAACACAGAATAATTCAATTTTAAATCAAAGACTCAAATCAATTTTGGTTTGATACGCGAATCAGAAAAAGAATTATTTTGATTCTCGAATATGACTTAATTTAGATTTTTTTTTAAATCACGATTAATTTAATTTTAAACCCAAAGGGTTTCATGGAAATTTTTATAAAACAGCCTCATCGGGATGATTTCCGGACCTGGCTCAATTTTTTTTATCTAAGTATATTAATACTCTACTAGAGCAAAATTTTTGTCCGTTTTGCCCTATCTCGATTTGTTTTACCGACCATTTCAAAAAATCGGCATTTTATAAAATGGAGAATATCTCGGTAACTAAGCGAAGTAGCGAGGTCCCCGAAAGGTTTCCTGGAATTTTTATAAAACAGCCATAGGACGACTATTTTTTTATTAATTTATATGATAATACAAATTTCATTTCCCATTCCATTTCGTTCGTATAAAAATGGGACATACCTCGGGATGTCTTTCGGACCTGACCTATCGCAGTATATTAATACTCTCATAGAGCAAAAATTTTGTTCGTTTTGCCCTATCTCGCTTAGTTTTCGACACACCGGTATTTTAAAAAATTATCTAGAAAACTAAGCAAGATTTGCAAGTCAATTTCATTGTTTTTTTTATTTTGTTTTAATTCGCAAATCAAATCAAATTAATTTTTTTATTTGCGAATTAAAAAAAGAATTATGTTTGAAATGATTTGATTCAATTGAATCAAAAATGTATTCAAATGAAATTGATTAATCAACTACATATGATTTTATATCTGATTAAGTAAATTGATTTATAAAATATTGAATACATAAAACTCGCTGATTTACAAAATGAATAATTTTTTCGCGAATTAATTCAATAAAGATTTATCTTTTTCAAGGTCTGTTCGCATTAAAATCTGAGGATGCTGAAATACGTGAAATATATTGTCAAAACTTTGTTTCTGTTAGTTTATAAAAAATTTGCAATTTTTTTATTTTATAATCATTGCAATTGTATTTTTTTTATACAAAGAAATTGAATAAATTATCATTAAATAAAAATAGGTATTTAGTGATTCATTTGGGCAATTCACAACCGGTATTGTATTTTGTATATACAAATATTTTGTTGTAAACAGTCAGTTGTATTTTCGAGTTGTAAAACGTCAAAAAGTAAAGAAGAAAAATAAAAATATTTATAAATTTATAGAAATAAGAAGAAAATACAATATAAAAATAAAGGTGAAAGTGAAAAACTGCCAACTTGAGACTGATATGTTATGATGCACAATACATCAGGTTTGTTTTTTTTTCAAATTCTAAATAAATATTCTATACAAATTTAAGTAGATACATATAGACTTGCTAAGTAGTTATAGATATAGTTACTTAAAAATTAAGAATTTATAAAAATGCTGCCAAGTCTTAGAAATTATTGTCTTTTCTCTTTTAAATGTAAACAAAAATATTTGTCATAGAAATATTTTAAATTTTTGTATTTTTGAATATGACAAAATATTAAAACAACAAAAGCTAACAAATAAATTATGCATTTGTAAGTAAAGGTAGAGCGGGACAAAGTCCATTTAGAAAACAGCAATGTTCAAATTGTATTTGTTTACAAAAAATAAGGAAAAGTCAGGTAAGTAGGGATAGTCGTTTTGTTTATATGTAGTCATAGATATAAAATTCGAAAAAACGAACCTAACACTTAATAAACACAGAAAATGAAGTTGTAAAGTTGTATCAGATTTTAAAGTTTAAATTACCAACAACTATTTTACACTATTGTAAAGTACAACACGATGCAACAGATACAATGCACTATGGATAATTTGATACATTTTTTGGCCAAAATTCAAATTTCGCATATTTGAAAATCAAGCCATTGTTGTCGCAGTTTAATTAAGAATACTTCAAAGCATTTAGAAGTAAATTTTGTTTTTGTAAAAAACCAAAAACTGCTAATCAGCTGACTCTCAAAATCATTGTTAAAAACAACAATTTAAGTGGGACGTTTTTCATATGATTTTTTGATGACTTTACAAGGCAATATTTCCTGATAAAAAAACGCTTGAAAAATAAAGTTAGATATGCAAAACAATAGTAATGGTAAGTGGTAAATAAATAACCATTTTAGAAATAAAATAATTTATTGGTAAAAAAATTCATTCTTTCGGCCTAACCTCAGTTTTCAAAAAAATAAAAATTCTTATCCAACTTTGGATAAGCTTTTAAAAAAAGCTTAATATTTTTTAATGCTGGAATTAATAAAGTTTTGTAAAGTATTTAATTTTGAGTTTATTTCATTAATTTCATGCTGCGATTTTTTGCGTTTTTTTATATATGCCATTTTTTGTAGGCAACCCCTACTTGTCTCATAGCGAACATGCTGAGGTTTGGTTCTAACGAAAAATTCAGAATGGTTAAATGCCAAAAAAAAAAAAAAATTGGAAAGAAAAGCGAACGTTCGAAAAGAAGGGATGCTGATGAACTCTCAAAATCAGTACAACATGAAAGGGAGCTGTGTGTTCGCGCAGCAACAAAATCTGCTCGAAAGCAAAAGCAGCTAGACTTAACATTGGTTCTCGAAAACTCTAGCTAACCCAACAAGGCCCTCTAAATTGAGGAAAATATCAGAGTGCGACGAAGAATCCAGTCAGGTTTACGACCAACACTAAATCAAGTCAAACTATATGTGGAGCAAATCCAAAGGACTTTATGAAAATCACAAACTTTGAGAGTGAAACATTTTATGCGGAAGAAGGTAACCTAAAATACGAATTAAGTCCTTTGCATTGTTGGATTCGTGTTTTTGAGTTCATATTGCACGCAGGCTACAAGTGCGAAATAAAGAAGTGGCAAGTTAGAAAAGAAGAGAAAGGTCGTATTGGAAAAAAATAAAAATGTCTCTTCACGTAAACAAGCCAAAAACGGGAGGATTTGGCAGAAAGAATGATGGAAACACTGCAGTTAGTTAACTATCTTTTTTACTAACTAATTTTTTTGAGTGTAGGGTTGATATTTTTTTTAGATCTTCCCAAATCATTAAATAAGGGCCCTCTTACTCCAAAACGTCTTTTTTTTGCAGTTCGAAAAACTTTCCAGACTGGCAGTTATTAGTTTTGGCCAAAAAATTGACATATATAACCCATAGTGCAATGATTCAATACCCGTTGTGAATTGAACAATTATTTTAAGACCTTTTCAAATATAATGATATAATTTTTAATATCAAAATCGCCTGAAATAATGATAGTATTTCGATAATGCACCAGACTTTGGCGATTTTACTACTATCGTTATTTTAGGGAATTTCGATAATGAAAAAGATATCATCATTTTTGGGAAACACGATATTAAGCACTTACATAAAATTTAATATAACATTGCCATCGTATTGCATTAAACAGCATAGCAGCTAAGGTATCAAAGGTAACAGCCAGTACGAGGGCGGCACATTAACCACATACTTCTCTAGAATACCTATTAAAGCATGATAGACATTCATAATATGACAAGAACCACAAAACTTTAGCCAAATATTTACCTAGTTTTACTCTCACTGTGAAGGCAACAGGTTTGCAGCATGTAGCACGTTGGGGCACTGACTCCCAAGGCGATTTGCTTGTCACTCAAAAACATTTGTTGCATTAAATCATCCCTTGGACTTGGTAAGGCCATCATGTAATTGAACAGCAGCGCTAAATTCCTTTTCGCCTTCTTCTAAACGAGCTATTTCGGCCCGGAGTAAACCTTTGAGAGCATAGAATTCTGCATTCATTTCTACGGTAAAGTATTGAAGATTTGTTGATTCTAAAAACTCCAAAGCTTCGTTTAAATCGTTGCGACCAGCTAATAAGGCAGTTTGAACTCTAAACATTGCATGGACAACTAATTAGCCAAACTACAATATTAAATAAATTATAAGTTATAATTTTTTTATATTTTGTTTAATTACCACCTTTCATCTTCCGTCCAATTTTTTTTGGTACTTCAGTTACCGTTGTTCTATTTCTGATGATTTTCTTTCTTTTTTTGGGCACTAAATAAATAAAAACCTAAAATAAAAAAAAAAAGAAAATAAATAAATAAAAACAAACAATGGCGCTAAGGAGACTAATGCCCGTAATTTCAAGCAACAAACAAAAACCAATAGATATCTAAAGCACGGGTAGGTAACTATTGCTTGAAATTTCGGGCATAAGTAAATGTTATGTGGTTTTTTTAAAGCACACCGAGTTATTTTTTAAATCAAAATTCACAATTTTTTTTCATTATTTTTAACACCAAACATTTATTTATGTAATATATATTTTTTTTCAGATCCGATTTCTTTAGAAACGCATTACATTTAAGATTTTAATAAAATTTAAACAGCCATCAAAAGATAAATTAGATAAGAGATATAATTTAGCTTAATTAGAAAAAAAAGAATATATTATAAATTGTTTATTAACTTTCCAGGAATGTTTTGTTTAAAAAAAAAAATTTTTTTTTCATGTAGATAGGATAAAATATTTAGAAAATAGAAGGATTTTTTGTTTCATTGAGTATTATTATTATTATGCTAGGTGCAATTTAGAAAAATATTTTAAGTGTATCAGTAATATAAATATATAATTTGAGTTAATTTTTCAATAAATAAATGATTATTAAATATAATTTCAAGAGTCTTTTATTGACACTTTTTAAATTTTATTTCAATATAAACATTTATATATTTTTTTATTTTATTTTACTTAAAGATTTATAATCTAAGAGAATTGTTCCCCATTTGGTTAAAGGTTTTATTTTTTTTTAACCTTAAATTTATTTAGATTTAATTTTTAATATTAATTAAGTTGAATTTAAAAGAAAAACACTTGTTATTTAAAAAGAAAAACACTTGATAAAAAACACTTGATATTCAATTATAAATTATTTATTTTATAAATGTCAACAAAACATGACAATGACAAAATTGTAATAAATTTTTAAGGGTAAAAAAGTTTAAAAACAAAATTTTCAAAAGTCTTAAAAAACTTTTTTTTTAGTTAGATTTTTAAGACATTTTATTTTTTTTGCCATGTTTTGTTAATATATTTAAATTTTATATTTTGTATTTAATTTTAATTTTTCAAAAATTAATTTATTAATTTGTTTATAAATTTTTCATTTTAAATAAAACTTTTTAATAAATGCTTAAGTGAGAATTATATTTAAATATTTTTTGGCTTGTTTTAATAGCAATAAGCGTTTTGAAGGAATATTGTTTTTTTTTTTTTAATTAAGTTTTATATTTAAAGTTTGGTTTTAAATAATATAAGTAGTAATTACAAAAATGTATCAAGTTCTAACTAAATTATTGAAACTTAAAAATGGACGGAAAGATAGAAAAAAAAGAGTAAAAATATATAAAAAAATATATAAAAAAATGTATATAAAAAAAATAAATTAAATCGAAATAAAATAAAACTTCGTTGTTTTATATTAGTTAACAAAAAAAAAAAAAAAAATAAAAAAAAAATTATAAAATTTATATTTCTACTAGCTGACCCGGCAAACGTTGTTCTGCCTAGGAATAGGATTACATTATTATCTAGGTAGCTCGCACAAAGTTTGAATATTCTCACAATAATAGTACCCCAGATATGCAATAATAAATTTGTACTTCGTATGGGAGGTGCCACGCCCATTGCTTGGATCCCCCATATTTTTTGGAAGATTATGAATATTATTATCAAAGAAGCTCACACAAAGTTTGAAGACTCCCACTTTAATAGTACCCCAGATATGCAATAATGAATGTTTTCTTCGTATGGGAGGTGCCACGCCCATTGCTTGGATGGCACTCATTTTTTTGGGAGATTATGAGTATTATTATAAAAAAAGCTCACACAAAGTTTGAAGACTCCCACTGTAACAGTACTCCAGATATACAAAAATACATTTTTACTTCGTATGGGAGGTGCCACGCCCATTGTACCCATATAGGTCAATTGTGAATCTAAACCATTCAGGGATCAAATAAAACAGACACAACAAATTTCATCGAAATCGGCCCAGCCGTTAAGGAGGAGTGCAGTCACTAACACACGTACAGGAGAATTATATATATAAAGATAATAAAGACTAGAATATATTATAATTTGTTTAAATATTATTGATAATAAGATTTAAAAATCAAATATAAAAATTGTTATGGGGTGCTCGGTCATTTGTATTGAAATAAATTATTCTGTAGTCTTTCTGTAGACGAAATCCAGACAAGTTTTAAGTTCACAAACACACAAACGATTCTGTCTTACAATTTAAATGATAAAAATAATTAAAAATTTTCAATGAAATGTTTGAATTAGCAAACTCGTTTAGAATGAAAGTTGTCACATTGTTTTGGGAAATAAAAAAAAAAATCACGACAATTATCATTGATGTGCTTATCTAAAAGTATTTTAGTTTGTAATAACGAATTTTTATCAAAATAACTAAAAATAAAGGACACTGTTGTCACGCGTGATGTTGTCTTGTATATCATAATAACAAGATTGTTATAAGATATTCCGATGGCAAATTCTCTCAGAGCAACATAACAATTGTCGTGTTTTTCAAATATAATCATAACAAAATATGAAAAAATAATGATAATTTTAATTTGTTTATTAGTCGGTTAGAATTTGTAACTATAAATAAAAATTCTCTTATATTAACACATCAGTGACAATTGTCATAATTTCTTAATTGTCAAATGACAAAATCGTGACATTTGTAATACGTTTCGTTATCACTACAAACACCATTTTTCTTCAATAAAATATAACAAAAATATTGGCAACTAACAATTAGTTTTCTCACCTAAAATTTGTCATTTTAATTGCTACAACTGACAATTGTCATAGTTTTGTTATTATGAAAGAATTTGTTTTAGAAAAATTTAAATCAAATTCTATTAAAGCAAAACATCAAAGACAATTGTCATTGTTTATTCATTAATATATAGCATTTAAAAGACAGTGTCATAGTTTTCCAATTGTCTTACAATTTAAAGGACAAAATTACTACAGTTGTCATACATATATGTTTTATTGGGAGAGAATTTGTCATTTCGAATAGCATTATCATGATCTTACATTTGATTAATTATAAGAAATTCAAATTATTTTTAATTCATTAATGGCAATTGTCATAGTTTTGAAATTGTTAAACGATTTAAAAGACGAATTTGTGACAGTCTATATGCTCAGAGAGAATACTTTTTTAACACATTAATGCAAATTGTCAGTGTTGTCAAAATAGAGAAAATTGTCATACTCGGAGAGAATACTTTTTAACACATTAATGTATATTCTGATTTTCACACTATTTAAAGGACAAAATTGAAATTTCTTTCAAATAAAAATGGCTGAATTCTTTGAAAAAAAATATACATGCGCCAACGTACAATTTTAAATACTTTGTATTGGTAAAGGCAAATTATTAAGAAGAGTAATATGAAAATTTTAAAATTCATTTTGGATAATTTTGAAATGTATATAAACATTAATGAAAGGTTTTTAGATAATTTAAAAAATAATTTTGGCAACTTTGAAACATTTTTTTTGACATTCTTGGACAAATTTAAAATATTTTTGGTTAATTTTGAAATATTTCTAGAAAATTTTAAATAATTTTTGGACAATTTTTAAGCATTTTGAAATAATTTTAAAATAATTTTCGGAAAGTTCTGAAATAAAACTGAAAATGGGTTAAATATAATTATAACAAAGAAAATTAAAAAAAAGAAATTAATAAATTATATAGTTAAAATACATAAATAAAATAACTTACAACAAAAGCCCAAACCAGAGAGTAAAAGTGCCGTTGAACAGTGGCAGCCCTGTCAAACTTTGCTTTTGAATTTTGCCAGAATTTTTTTGTTGAATTTTTTTTTGAAGTCTGTTCTATTTAATAGAAAATTGTCAAATTGCTCCATAGTGACAAATAAAGTAATTTAAAATGTAAACCTGCTTTATCAACAAACTGCAGCACTATGTTAAAATACAGTCAACACTGCGTTTTTTTTTTTTTTTTTTGATTTGGGCTTAATTTAATTTAAAAGATTTTTTTAAATTATTTTAAGCTTAAAAAGTATTATTTTTTCAAACCTCAATTCAGTTTTTGTTTTTAATTTCTTGTTGAGTATTATTATTATTATTTAATGTTCCAGAGTATTCGATTCACAATCATTAGGATCTATATCAGCATCACAATCTTCATCCAACGAGGGTAAACGTTGTTTCCTTAATTCAGCTTCTGCCAAAGCTACTGGAGTGCTGTATCCTTAATGACAGACAGAAAAACATCAGTAACAATTTGAAAAAATTTTAAAACCTTAACAACTTTACTTCTTTCATTCTTTTTCTCCGAGTTGGTCTCTCCTCCCTCTGTTGCAGCATCTATCGATTTGGATTTTTTTCCAGATGTCTGCTCATTTTTGGCTTGTTCACATAAACGGAATGCTTCTAAGAATTCATTGAGATCCACCAAACCATCTTTATTTAATTCCATCATGCGACACATATCGAGTAGTTGCTCACGGGTATTTGTGCCAGGCAAATGTTTTTCGAGTAAATCACAGGCATCACTAAATTCGCTAAGCGATATGTAACCTAAATGAAGGTATATTTTAAGAAAACATATTAATACCAACATTTTAAGCAAAAACAAAATATTCTATGGAAATTTTATAAATGTATTTCCCATAATCCTTTGATCACTATTTTCTTTAAAGAAATTAAAAAAACCTCAAATTCGGAAACAATTTTAAAAACCTCAAATGTGAAAGCCTGCATAAGTATCTACTCTCAAATTTTGTTTGTATTTTTCCCATCATCAGCTCGATAACATTTCGAAATTCAGGTCAACCTAATATTTGCTACCAACTTTTATGACCTAATTTTAATAATCGCCTGCCTGCCTGCATCGACACTTTATTTTTCTCACTGAACGTGGGAATTGAAAAAAATATTATTTTATAAATTCCTACATATTCGTGATTGATTTTTTTCACTATTATCTGATTTGTCAAATAATTACATTAAAGAGTTGCCATCTTTTTGAAAAAAAGTACATCATTTCCAGTCTAAAAAAAAACACAAGATTTTCACCATTTTTGTTCAATAATTTTTCCATACAAGGAAATGAATTTGAATAATGACATTTAAGTATTTAAATAATTTCCATTAAATATTTATACTTTCAATTGGAAAAAAGTTATTTTTTTCTCAGTTTTATATTTCATTTAAAACTAGCGGGCAAAGCTTTCTAAGTTGTAAGCGTAGAGACAATGTTGCCCGGACTAAAGGCCGCAATTGCCAGACTCCACTAATGTAAATGGTTCCAATTAATATTTATATATTATATTTTTTATAAAGGGTGGTCCAACCATAATGCATGATGTTAATTGTGAGTGACGCCTTAACATCAAGTTTTTTGCCCAACTTAATTTGACATTTCTTTGTTTCAGTGCTTGACGAATTCATGGAGAGGTATACAATTGAACAGCGCGTTAAGAAAATGGGCGTTCAAATAAAAAAGCATTTCGTGCATTTCGTGCACTTCGTGATTTTTTTTTAATCAGCATAATCGACCAAATGTGTCTACAATCGGGAGAATTGTGCGCAAATTTCAGCAAACTGGATCTGTTGGAAATGTGAAAACACCTGTGCATGCTCGCCCAGTTCGTTCTGCGGAAAACATTTCTGTTGTTCGCGATAGTAGGGCAGAAGAGCCGTCAACCTCGACTCATCGTCGGTGTTCGCTATCGCGAAATGATAACACACTTCTTGTGGCCAGAAATTAAGTATATGGATCTGGACGATATGTGGTTCCAACAGGATGGTGCCACTTGCCACACAGCCAACGAAACAATGGCTCTTTTGCGCGAGAAATTCAATGGCCGTGTTATCTCACGTCATAGCGATGTTAATTTGGCCACGACGATCACGTGATTTGACACCATTGGACTTCTTTCTTTGGAGATATTTAAAAGAAAAAGTGTACATCAAAAAGCCAAGAACAATTCAAGAGCTAAAGGATGAGATAATTCGGCACATTAACGATATTGAAAATATGGACCATCGGATAGAGGTATGCCACTGAAGCCGCATGCTCGCCATTTGGTCTATATTTCATTTCACACATAATTGTCATATATCCTTCTGTCATAATAAAAAGTATTAAGATAATTATCTGAAAACTTTTTTTTTTATTTACAATTAACATCGTGCATTATGGTTAGATCACCTTATATAAAGGAATTTTTATTTTTTTAATAGATAGTTGTAAAAAAAAACTCAATTGAAAACTCCATAAAATTGGTAAAAAATAAAACAAGTGTATTTGGAACAAGTTCCTACACAAGGGAACACATATTTTATATATAAGCATTTACGTATTTTAAATATTAGGTTTCTAGGCAAAAGATGTTTGGAGAGGCCGCCAAAGCGAAAAGTTTTCCAACCACATAGAAATTTCGTAAAATCAGTAATTAGCCCATACTTGAAGATACAGGTATATCAAATTTTTGGATTCTACCCAAATGGGTTTGTGTAGGCCGTCCCCTTTTTGCCCCTCCCCGTATTTATGTCCAAAGATTCCATCTTACGAGTTGGAGTATGGGCTTAATCTAGCGAACATGCGATTCAAATTTTAGGTTTCTACACTAAAAAGTTTGGGTAGGCCGTCAAGTGGGAAACTTTTCGCCTTTTTAAAAACCCCATCTAAGCAGGAAGAGGAACCTACATACATACAAAATTTCAACTTCCTAGTTCCAGCGGTTTTGGCAGGCTGTCAAGGTGGAGAATTTTCACCTTTTAAAGTCCTTCCAGCACGATTTTCCAAAAAATCCGTCTTAGCTGATGTCTACACCGAAGGAGAAAACTTCATACCAAATTTCAACTTCCTGGTTTAAGAGGCTTTGGCAGGTTGTCAAGGGGGAGGTTTTCTCCTTTTATTGCCCCTTTTTGTATTAGCTAATGTTTACGCTAAAGGAGAAACCTTTAGACCAAATTTTAACTTCCTAGCTGCAGCGGTAGGCCATCAAGGGGGAGACTTTTCACCCCTTGAACTGCATTTTCATTACGTCCTTAGCGAAAATTCCAAAATGTACATTATCGCTTAGTAAACCCATTTTTCAGGTTTCTAGACCAAAGGGTTTTGGCAGGCCGTCAAAAAGGAGGCTTTCTTCTTTTTAGCCGTCCCCGGAGGAGGAACCCATGTAGCATATTTCAATTTCCAAGGGGGAGAATTTTACCCTTTTTTTGTCCCTCCCGTAGGATTTTTCAAAAATTCCCTCTTTGCTGATGTCTACGCTGGGGAAGGAACCTTCATACCAAATTTCAACTTTCTAGATACAGAGGTTTGGGCAGGTACTCAAGTGGGAGACTTTTCGCCCTTTGAACCCTTATTTTTACCACATCCCTGACATACCTTTCAAAATATACCATACTCCAGGGAACATTTTAAATTTTACGTTTTTAATCCAAAGGATTAAAGGAGGGACTTTCTCCTTCTTGTCTATGACAGAGACTGCTTCCTAGCTTCAGCGGTTTAGGATGGGCCAACGCCGTGAAAAAACATTGGCATTATTTACATCAAACGAATAGATAATTTAACGAAAGTTTGCAAAATTTGGGAGTACCAACAAATGACCGATTTTCTTCCCCCTAATCACTGAGGTGTTCTTTGCTTGGATACATAATTTTGTATGAATACATGTTAAATTTTGTTATAGTTAAATGGAAAATTATATTTTCTAAAACAAATTCGAAATCTGTGATTAACCGTTCAGGAGATTATATAATATCGATTTATCCTTGAATGATTTTCGTACCTCCCTGTATATTTTTTGCAAAACGGTATTTTCCCTTGTAAATTTAATTAAAAATTATTTTTATCGTGTACGTTTTTTTTTTCTTATTCAAATTGGCGTTTGCAAAATTTATGTCTTATAGTTTAATTCTGTTGAATTTTAAACAAAGCACCGCAACAAACAAATTAACTTGAGAAAGTTTTTGTTAAATGATTTTTTACGATTATAAAGTTGGTTTGAGGCAGCAGAATTGCTTTTGGTGATAATGCTTCATCTCTAAAAAATGTCTATTGCTCGTTTGCAGAATTCAAGCGGTGACGATTTTCCATTCGCTATTAAATTCATACAGGTTGTCAAAAAAACAGCTGTTCTGCCAGAAAACATCGATACTGTGCGGTATATGATTAAACTAGATAGACATGCGAAAAAGATGTGCGCCCATTGGATTCCACATAAATTAAAAGATTGAAATCAAGAAATATTTAAATTATGATCCATTCTATACACAATCCCCAGACCTGTCAATCGACAATTTTTATTTTTCCTTTTATGCGATTTAAAACGCCTGAAGAAGTAATCAATCAGTTCAAAATATACGTTTCTAAGATACCAAGTTCAAAGTGGAAAAATGCTTCAAAAACTGGGTTTTTAAGAATGCAAAACTGTAAAGATCATAATGGTTTAAATTTGGAAGAAAAAAATGTTTCGAAATGACTCTCGTATGCGATTTTTGTTTTACATTTTTATGTGAATTTTTTTTTCAAATAAATAACTTTTTCACTTACCCGACTGATCTGCATCCAATATATGAAATATAGCCTCTAAACTGCTAACGTTTTTATATAAAGAATCGGCCACACTAGTTTCTTGTTCTTGAGCTTCGATCTGAAATTTGGAAAAAGAGAAATACAACATTAAATCAATTTATAACTTGTTATAATCTCAAAAAGCTGGCTTGTAAATTTAATAAAAACAAAAACTTACTATTGTATCGGTATCCAATAACTCTAGGGTAGTTAAATAATTAACTTCATTAGCTGGACAATCGTTGGTAGCAGGAGCCAAGCGAGGACGCAATAAACGCCAAGGTAAACCCAAATTGTTAGCCTTTTCCATAGCCTCACACCATTTGGAAATGGTAATGCAGCCTAAAAAAAAAAGAAATTAAGAAAAAATAATCAACGAAAATTCATTGGAATTCAGTCTATACAATATTTCATTACATTTATGAAACTTTTCATTAAGTTAATGAAACTTTTCATTTAATTAATGAAAATATATGAGAAATGAAAAATTTTTATTAAAAAATGTAACTTTTTATCAAATAAATGAAAATTATTATTATAGAAATGTAACTTTTCATTATATAAATGAAACATTTCATGAAATTATTAAAAATATTCATTATATTAATGTAAAAGTAACCAATTTGCTCTGTAAATTAACTAATTTTTTCATTAAATAAATTATTTTTTTTTATTTAATTAACGCAATTTCGGAATTCAACCCATAAAGCATTTCATAAAATGTATGAAACTTTTTATTAAGTTAATGAAAGTCTTAATTAAATTAATGAAACTTTTCATTATATAAATAAAACATTTCATGAAATTATTAAAACTATTCATTATATTAATGTGAAAGTAATGAATTTGCTCTGTAAATTAACGAATTTTTTCATTCAATTAATGAATTTTTTATTTAATTAACGCAATTTTGGAATTAAATCCTATTAAGCATTTCCATTTATAATTTTAAATATAAATTTTTAGTTTTGTAATTATATTTAATTTTTTTTTTTGTGTTTTGAAATTATTAAATATTTATATAGTACTGTGAATGAATTATTTTTTTTAATTTATATATTCTTTTTTTAAATATTTATAAATATTTTCAAATATTGGTTTGGTTGTTTGTTTTTAATATAAAATTCATTATGAACATACAAACAATATTAATTAATAATTATAAACGACATTAAAATGTCATTTTTTTGTTATCAATAAAATATATTAAATTTAAAGATATAAAATATAAATTTAAAAATTTTTTATTTAATAAAAATTGTTTAATAAAAAAATTAATAAAAAATAATTTGTCATATATATTTTCATTACTTTTGTGTATTGTGGCCGTAGGCGGCGCAGGAGGAAGAGAGGTCGTGGTTTATACTTTGTTTTTCTGTTGTAGTACTGTGCAATCTGTGCTCCTTTAAAATATTTTCAAAAATGATTTTCATATTTCCAATTGACAATTTATTGGGTTGTTGTTGAATTTAAATTTTTTTCATTGGCATGTCTGGTTTCATAGTTTTTTCCAGCATGTTTAAATAAAAACATTGTTTTGATAAATTTTTCTAATATAATTTTTAAAATTTATTTCGAAAACTTTAACTGTATTGCTTTAGCTAAAGCTCTGTTATGAACAATTGGATCTCTATCTGATTGTATGGTAATATTTTGTTCAACACAGGTTACAACAATACCATCTCTTTCGGTTTTGAACTAAAAGGAAAAAATTTATAACTTTTTTTAAAAACAAGTCCCATTGATTTATATTTTGCTAAAAATAACCGTTTCATTTGAGTGTAATATTAAGTAAATAAATTATATAATTTTTTTTAAGGATTTTTTAATAGCAAAATTGATTCTTAAGCAAGCTCTGATAATTTTTTTCGAATCTGAGAACGTTTTCTGTAGAAGAAATAAAAAAATATTCAAGTAAACAAATTGCCGGAGTCTAAAAAGTCCTAAGAACTGGAATACCCCAACTGTTTTATCAGAGTTTCTTTTTCTTATTTCCTTATTTAATTTTTTAATTACAATTATGGCAACTGACATTGGAAGTTTGTTTATTTTTCCGAACTCCTCTCGGACCCCTTCGGATGCAGTGACCCCCCATTTGGGATCCGTTGCTCTAGATCCATTTAAGACCTCTTTAGGGTGATTTGCCCAAGAAAGTAGGCAAAACTGCACTTTGTCGGGCTGGCTATAACTAGCTGGATATAGCTAGATGGCTATAACTATATAAGTAAAGCTATAACTAGCTAGCTATAGACAGCTACCTCGCGGGCTGACTGGCTAGCTGGCTAGATAGCGGGATAGCTGGCTGGCTAGCTAGCGGAATAGCTGGATGGATAGCTGGCTGGCTTGCTGGCACTCTGACATTAGCCATTGTTTCTAAACGTCTACTTACGCCGATATAAGCTTTTTTCTATTTCTTTTTCTAGTTTATTTTAAGTGTGTGCGAACTGAAGAAATAAATATCTAAACGAAATTCAGATTTCTAAATTTTTATGAAATTTGAAGAGTTAATTAGATTATTCAAAAACCAAAAACCGGTCATTCGGTTTCTTTTTTTTTAACCGATCGGTTTCGAATATTTTGTAAATTCGAAGAAAACCGAAAACCGGTCTTTTTTGTTCGGTTAACCTAACCGTTTATTTTAATTACATCCCCAACTGGGTTACTTGGTCTCTTTTATTTTTTCCGAACACTTTTTTAATCGTTTGTTTGGTTATGAAGATTAAGATGTAAGTCAGATAGATTCCGGTGAAGACTTAACTTTGGGTATTCCAAATACAAATAGTATAGTTTCTGATCTAAATAACTCAATAAACAGTATTCAAAATCCTATAAAAAAGACTACAAAATATTTCATTAATTTATGATGATTTCATACATATATCTTGCTAAATGTGGCAAAAGAACTGAAAAGTTGGAAATTTAATATAATTGTCTTTTGACTATTTGTCCAACATCTACTATTAGTGAAATAGTATTTTCCACTTCTAGCTTTATCAAAAGCAAACAAAAAAATCGTCTTAAAACGAAACATTCAAATTGCATATAATTTCTAAAATATTATTTTAGAATTGAAAAATAGATTTTCTTTTTACATATTTAAAATGTAATATTAAAAAAACTTTTTAATGCCAAACGTTTTCAACGTTCAAATTACTAACGTACCTAATTTTACCAATTTACAAACTTAATGTTAGCTTTTAATTCAAATTGAAAAAACCCGAAAAAACCGGTTGACCGAAACCGAAACGGTTTTTTTAAAATTCGATTTTTCGAAGAAAACCGAAACCGGTTTTTTCAAAAGGCCGGTTATTTGAATACTCTAGAGTTTATCAAACCTTTTTTGAAGAAATTTCAAAACCTTTTCTGAATTTGTAGTTTGTTTAGAATAAATTTAGCCACTACGCAAAGGGCCTAAATATATAATCTAATATAGGTTATGTTGGAAGATGTTGTTTTTTAAGAAATTTGTAAAACAACATCGCTGTAAAAACACTTCAAAATTTGTTTGTAAGAGGTATTACAAACAAATTTTGAAAATAAATATTTTTTTTGAAAATAAATTTCTATGAACGCCGCCAATGTAAAATTTTCATTCAAAAATTTTACATTGGCGCCGTTAATTCCGTTCAAAAAATTTCCAGTGGCAGCGTTCATAAAGTTTTTCAGTAGCGGCGTTAAAAAAATTTCATTGGCAGCGTTCAATATATTCCAGTGGTGGCGTTTAAAAAATTTTTCAGTGGCGGCATTCAAAAATTTTAAGCGGCGGCGTTCATACATAAGCGAGCCCGCTAGCTAGCTTATGTCAAATTTTTATGGGATTGACATAAGCAAACTTTGACCACTGAACCAATAGCTCTAAAATTGATAAAGCCTATTCCTTAACAAATTTACCAAGAAGAACTTATAATTTTTTCATGTGAATAAAAACAAATCTTTTTAAAAAATGTTATAAAGGATGAGAAAATGTAATCTTTAAAATTAATTTAAATTTATTTCTTTATTTCAGATGATCCGGTCTGAAAGTCTTACCCCGTGATTAGTGACATAGAAAGGTCCCGTGATCGGTGAAAATACCGGTCTGAAAAAGCGTACCCGTGACTAGTAAAAACGGGAATGATACATATCAGTGAAGTGATACAAATATGCTTGACAAAACGTAAATTTTTTTATTGTGTCCGCCGTTATTAAATTTATTAAAATACAAACTAAATTATCTGTTTTATAATAATTGTTTATATTTTTAGTTGTACGAGTACTTTGAGATGTTTTATGTTCGACTTAAATAAATTTTGAATCTATTCGCTTTTAGTTTTTTTTTTTGCATTGGGCTGGCTATTTTGCCTTGATTCTGTTTCCCACAGGAAGGTTACAAATACAAAAACTATAAAATCAATGTATATTTCCCACTTAGCAAAATTTTGGGAGTATTTTTGTTTAAATAATATTATTTTTTTTTCCAGTCGGACATTGAAAAACATTATTCCTTAAATCAATTTTCAAATCCAATTTAAATTTTGACGACTTAATTCGCGAATTTATTTTTCTGATTTACTACCATGATTCAATCTTTATCTTATTAAAAGAATCAAGTTGATTTAAATATTTTTTTTTAATTAAACGAAATAATTCAATTTTAAATCAAAGAATCAAATCAATATTAACTCGCCAATCAAAAAATAAAAAGAATTATTATGATTTGCGAATATGAATGATTCGCGAACTATAATATTATATATTTTTTTTGTAAATCACGAATTATTTAATTTTAAACCCGAAGGGTTATATGGAATTTTTATAAAATAGCCACAGGTTGACTATTTTTTTAATAAATTTATATGTAATATAAATTAACACACTCCAGTAATACAAATTTCCTTTCCTGTTCAATTTCGTTCGTATAAAAATGTTCATTCTGCTGTTTTATAAAAATAGATACCTCGGGATGTTTTCCAAACCTGGCCTATTTTTATTATGGCAGTACATTAATGCTCCACTAGAGCAAAACTTGTTCGTTTTAAAAAAATTACCAATTTTCAAAATGGTGAGTAACCAGAAAACTAAGCAATCTTTTTTTAATTCTCGAATTAAGAAAAGAATTATATTTGAAATGATTTGATTCAATTGAATGAAAAAGATTCAAATGAAATTGGTTAATCAATTATAATTTTAAATCTGATTTATAAAATATTAAATCAACTCGCTCATTTATCTTTTCCAAGGTCTGTTTCCAATATTAAAAAACCACTAAATTTTAAATCTTTCGTAAAGCCGCATACGGTTTTTTTAAAAAAACTTCCTCAATCGTCTTTAAAAATCACTAGCTGGATCTAGCTGGAAAATCACTGTTCAATGAAAAAAAAATCATTTATTTTAGGAGAATGTTGGGAAAAAATTAAAATTTGCTTAAAACAACGATTGCTATAGCAGTTATTCGAAACCCTGGTGGAAACTACTTATTAGACAGAATGTGTGTGTATGTTCTGTTTGCTGCCGTATTTCAAGATTTATAAACAAATCGTTTACGAAAGAGTACAGTTAAGTATTTAGTTAGTATCAAATAATTTTGTATGAATTGTACTGTAAAAATTTAAGGATTTGTTTACTATTTATAAACAATGGTGATTTAAAGTCAGCTTCTTTTTTCTTGCATTAAATAAAAATTTCAAAGAATTTTTAAGAATTTGTACAGAGAAGTAAAGTATCATATTATAATTTCAATGTACATAATTAAAAACTATAACTCTCACTATATTTGTAATAAATATTTACAATTGTGGTGGTCTTTAGTCATGGGAGTGCTTGTTACAATTTCAATATTAATCATATGCACTGCACTCATAATAAATTGATTGTGAATTAATGAAAATTAATAATTGATTAATGATGTTGATCTTTCATATATAATAACAAATTTTAATAAAAATTAATTTTAATTTAAGTTATAAATAAAACTGAAACAACAAATGAATTTTGTATTACTACTATTCAATATATTGTTTTACCTAGACCCAGACCCATTCAATTTAAAATATTCTCTTAAGTAGTTTTTTTTTGTGTTTACAGCTGACAAATTATTTCGGAGACATGAATAAAATCCTAGAAAACTAAGACAAACAATAAAAACCTAAGTAGTTCCAGTTGTGTTTACTTTGAGAAAATGCCTAGTCGAATATCATTTGATATAATAATATTTGCTACTATACTATTATACTTTTGTTGCAAATACACTCAAAGAATAAATTATAAGAAATTTGCAAATTTTTAACTGAGCTAAATTAGAAGAATAGAGAAATGTGTTATACCTTGAACTGTTTAAAATAACCAAGTATTGTAATTGAAAAATGCAAATAAACGCTTTCTTTATTGTAAACTAGTAAAAAGACTAAAGTCGGGTATGCCGACTACTCCAAGTATAATTTGGGTAAAAATTTCCGAATTCCGTTAAGGGTGCTAAACCTTGTTTTTTGAACAGGGCGAAATATGTAGAACGAGATTGCCCAAAATGTTAATTTAAGCAAATACCACGAAAGTGATTCTGCTATAATGTGGCTCTGAGTCCGATATATTGAGTAGTAAACATGGGTCATTTCAAAGGCTCATTTACTATGCAAAGTTTGAGAAAACTTATGAAGGGTGGTGAAAATCGATGGTTAATTTTATGTTTTCAACCAATATTTCACTGAAAAAATAATATAAGAAATTGTTTCAAAGTACAACCGAAAACTGCGTCAAGGTACATGCGCACTCAGCGCTGTTCTAAGTTTAGAAACTTTTAATTTATAATGGATTTGTAAAAAGGCAAGTAATTAAAATATTTGGAAATTTGCTGTTTTGTGATTCGAAGTTCTACAAGAAATGTCAAGTCCACAAAAAAATTATTTGAATTGTTCTTTAAGTTAGTAAATAAATTTTGGAATATATAATTAACAAAACTGCTTGGAGCATTCGTTTTAAGTTATCTTGAACTTCGGCGATGTTTGATAAGGCATCTTCTTTATTAATTCTATAAGTATTTTTTTTTGCCTGAGGTTCCGAAAGAAAATGTTAAAAATTATAAATTTTTTAAAATAAAAAAATAAAACATTTCAAATTTTTATTCATAAATGTGGTTTCAATAGTTTAATAAATATTTCTTAGGAAAAAAGTGTTTTACTTTCACCAAACTTTTTATACACGGAATATTCCACAAAATTTTCTGTGGATGTGGATCACAAACCAGCAAAAATTTCGGAATGCTGCACTAGAATTGTTTGTGTGGATTCGGAAAAGCGCTGTTTTGAGAATATATACCAAATGTAAACATTATATTCTATTAGCAAAATGCATCCAACGTTTTTAAACTATTCGCTTTATGAGTTTTCAAGCCACAACCACCACAATTACAGACTTAATATATGCAAATTTAAGCTAAATATGGTCGTAAGAGCCAAAACAAAACACCTTGTATAATAAAACTTCATTTTTAAAACTTTAAAAGGCCATCAAAAATTAAACGTTTCAAGGTACAACACTTTTCCTATACACCGACAAGAAAACTTTTCCAATCTAAACAAACTTTTGTACTGGATCAACAGCGTTGACGTTGAGCGATGTTAGAATACTGGATACAAAGCGAATGGGCAAATGATATACTTTTGTATTTTATGTACTTAAGCCTTTATGACACTAGCTTTTTTTCTTAACTTTTTTTAGGTTTTTTATTTAAATTTTTGGTTATTTACGAAAAATTTAAAAAGAAATAAAATAAAAGCTAGAGTCATGCAGGATTTTATGCAAAACAAGACAAAGCAGTTGCAATTAATTGAAAAAAAAAAAAGATTCTGTGATATTAGTGTTAAATTTAGCTGTCATTTTTACACTTTTGTGATTATATTTTTTTACTATTTTAATTTTTTTATAAGATATAAATTATGTATGTTAAAACACAGTTTTAAGTAAAATAAAAAAACATGAATTTTTAGCAAAATATGTATTAAATTATGCATTTATGCAAAAATATTTCGAAATATGCATTTATAGCAAAATATGTTAAAATATACATTAAAAAAGTTTTGCAATTTTATTATAAATTTCTTTATTAACGTTGTTTTCGAGCTACAGACATATATTTAAATAAATTTCTATACAATTAATTAATTCATTTGCCATTTTGTAAATTATTTATTTTCCAACATTTATTTAACACAAACTCTTGAGGAAGTTGAAAAAAAATAACCAATGAAATGTAGAGTAAAAAAAATATGTAAGTTCCTCTTATATCTTTAAAGTAGGAAAATGTAATCTAAAATTTATAATTAATTAATTATTATTACACTAATTTATCGTAAAATTAAAACATGGTTTTAAAAAAAATATTTTCTCTGTGTATTCTATTACTTAAAAAGGCTACCGTAAGTAAAAGTCAAGGTTAAAAAGGAAATTTGTCTAGTGTCTGTTGTACATGGGCTTGCATGGTCTAGAGAAATTAGTAGATAAACAAACATATATACTAACAAGGAAACTACACAGTGGTGTATCCGTAGATATTAATAAAAGTTTGTATGTGATAGAGGGGACAAGAGCAATGAACATTGGATTAGAAACATAGCAGCGAAATAGATGATAATAATGTGTTTGAAGTTTTTTCGAAACTATTGTTTGATAACTTTTCACCATATTTTTTTAATTATATGAGATAAAAATTCCCAATTTGTATATAAAATCTACAAAACCTACATAAAAAAACTCAAAAATACGGGGTCAGATTTGACGCCACAAAAAATAAAATATTTGCTTCATAGTTTTTTGTTTTTCTTCTTTACAATATACCCAAGTTTCATAAAGATCGGTTGGTTACACCACTGTGTAGTTTCCTTGCACGAAATACATAAAAAATACATGTCTGTAGTAAATAAACAACATAAAAAGAGATTTCCACGACAACTAAAACATCAACATAACAAACAGACAAATGACATTGATGTTAATAATCATGATTGTTAGTTTAGGATAAAAATCTAACTAACAATTTTACAAAATATTCATTTGCCAGACTCTGATGTTTTTTAATGATTTGATTATGCTTTTTGTTAATAAGCCTTAATCACCATCTGCTATTTTCTCCCAGGTATAGTATAATTTTGTATTTTTAAGTCAAACTTTTATGTTTGATTTTTAATTATATCACATTAATTTCTAATTAATGTTTGATGTGCTGTCATTTATTTCATGTTTTTTATTATAAGAAATTTTTGATCTATCGTATATCTCCTTTTTGTTGCTAGGACTTTTTTAAGTAGTCATTATTATTAATCATATTAATTTGATTTTATTTTTTAAGGTTATGGTGTTGTTCAATTTGAAATCTACAGTAGTAAAATTTAATTTTTTTTTCTTTAAGAAAATTTATATATATGAAGATGTTATTATAAATAAAGACAGATGACAGTAAACTACTTTTGATATTTGTAAATAAATAATGTTGTTGTTAAATTAATATTTTAGTTACAAATAGTTAAATATTTGTACATTAAAAAGAGAATATTTTCGAAATCTTTCTCATAATGATATAATTATGCACTAAATAATCGGAAATATGCAATAAAAAATGCAAAATATGCACTTATAGGAATTGGCAATAAAACCCAAAAAATATGCACTATAAATCCAAAAATTTTATTCAGTTTGTTTTAAACTGAAATCTATTATAATTGTTTAAGTATATGATATTAGAACACGCTTTCTCTTTTAGTAGGCGCTATTATCAAGGGTTACAAATTATTCCTTTAGTTTATTTTTAATAAAAACCTAATTTTAATTTAAAGCAACTATTCAACAATATATTTATAATAAAATGCAAAATATTAGAAAATATGCATTTAAAAATCAAATATACCCAAATATGCAATTATAATAAAATATGCAACAACAAACCTGGAGTAATTCCACTTATGGAACCAAGTTTTTTATTAAAAAAACCTGCCTAGTAATCAATATTTGTTTAAAGTCAATTATCCAGTATATACAATTACTAATTTTTAATGCTATTCTCTACTAAAAAATATAAAACTTAGTTAATTTAAACTAAACTTGAATTACACAGTGCAGCATTTTTAAGGTCATCGTGTGGTTCCTCCTTCATACCCGTTTTTTTTGAAGTATATATCGAAACTAAAAAAAACCTGCAAAGGACTTGGCCAGATTACATCGAATTTTTTTTATGGACACCCTAAGTTTTTGTACCCAAACACGATTTTTTTAAAAAAGGAAAATTTTTATAGAATCCATATATCATAAACCGTTCGGAATTTTGTTTTTATGTCTTTGGCAAAGTTGTAGATCCAAACCAAAGCAAAAAAAATCTCATATGGACCGACCCAAAAAAATTGCATCCACTGCATAAAATTGCAAAAAATTGGGAAAAAATGCTATTTTTTCATGATAATATGGAAATAGCCAAACTTCTTAAAAAATGATTCTGAGTGGGTGTGATTGTCATGTGTGTTTTATCTTCGTGTTGCAGTTTTTAGGTGGAACTGGGTTTTTACAACACCTCATCTTCCTAAACAGGATTTTAAAATTGGTGTGATGTGCAACACGAAGATAAAACACACTTGACAATCAGACTAGCACGCAGTATAAATAACAGTTCAAGTATCGTTTCATTGTCATTCAACAAGTGTATTCGAAAGTGAAAAGTCTAATTATATCCGTGTTTTGTGCAAAATTTTACAATTCAACTATTGTGCAATATGGAAAATAGCCGGTGTCCAAACATTGATTATTTTTGTTTAGTTTGTGGTCATATGGTGCCTACAAGTGTGCAAAGGAAAAGGTCTACTCCGGAATTTAAGCTAGCCTATGCATCTTATTTCGATGAGGTTGATCCCAGCGGTGAAGATTACACTCCAAATACAGTGTGTGGCACTTGTTACTTCCGAGTTTTGGATTGGTATCATCGACGAGGTAGAAATTTAAGTTTCATGAAGCCAATGTGTAGCATGTAACGTTTACAAAATATGACCACAGGTAGGTTATCGCGACAGACTGTAGCGGTAGCATGCTGTAATTCCGGCTTCTGGCTCGTCGGCCAATGGGGGAGTTCGGTGCTACGTCCTCGTGAAAATTAATGGCAAAACTACAGAGTTTATTATTTAAATTTTGCATGCTGTAATATTTAGAAAGAGATAGACAGAGAAATAATGGAAACGGAAATAACGGAAAACAAAGAATTCTTATAGATTTCGGAAGTTAAAGTTGTTGACTGTGTGCGTGTCTAGATGTTTACACGGCATTATCCCCACCCAACCATGATCATGCTGTGAAAGGCGATAACTTTATGCATGGTAAACTAAACTATCCGATCAGCTAGACAGAAATCATAACAAACGTTTTAGAATTTCATTTTCAAATACTCAATGGTTTTATTTAACAAAAAAATAATTCATGCGGAATAAAAAGAAAGAGTATATTAATTAACAGTAGAAATATAAATTAAATTAGAAATTATATAGAAATTTGTAATTTTAAAGAATTAAATTAATGCAAGAAAAATTTAACGCGAGGGTGCAAAAATCAATAAAAAAAATGCTGGAAAAAAATTTAAATCCAATTCGGATATTTAAAATCTATAAAAAAAAAATATCCCGTTCGGATATGATAAATATAAATACCAATATATATAAGAGTTAATATGTTGACTAAAAATGTGCAATATTATTTTTTTTTTATTTTTTTTTTAAATTAGGTACACAAAAAAATTATAAAAAACTTTTGTTGGCGGATGTATATTTTGAAATAAAAAAAATAATGTTTATTGAATTAAAATATAAAAAAAATGCAAAAAAAAACATCTAGGCCGAGACGCGACTCGAACCCGGAACGCCTGGATTTCTAACCACACACCTTCGCTCTATGCTATGCTTGCACGTACGTTATAAGTCGCAATATCTCAACAGGTACCACTAGCGAGGTTTACACAATGTAAACATGCGTAGCTATTATTAGAAGGATGTAAGTCACCAAACTCAGACAAATAAGTACAGTGAAGCTTGATTACAACGAACTCGAAAGATCAGGCAACTTATTGGTAAAAAAAAATAAAATCATTTAAATTTCCGAATTTGTTTTCTTTTCCTTCTCTGTTATTGAAATTACTAAATTTTTAAGTCATTTTACTTAAAGAATTTTTCCACTAGTGGTTCTTAAGAAAATCCTGTAACAAACGTCATCTCCGGTGTTCGCTACAAGCGGGCTTCACTGTAATACCGTGTTATTATAGTCAGAGGGAATTGCATACAAAGCTAAAAATAACCTTTCCCAAGTCTATGGTAATCTATGTACACTCAAAGAATTATACCGGGCGATTTTTGTAAAAATTTATAGCAAAATAAAATTAAAAAAAATATTTATAAGACGATTAAAAAAAAATAATATCATGTAAATAATACTTTCAGTGTAGCAATAGATGAAAGTTAGTTTTAACTCTGATATTGGTTGCTTTCCTTATCCAATATATAACAAACCAACTTATTTTTACCAGACAAAAAAATTTTAACTTTTATATAAAAAATGTAAAAAGACACTCTTGAATAAAAAAAAATGTAGAAAAAAAAGATATAAAAAAAGTTTATTCTCCGTCACGCGGATTCGAACCCAGGTTCACCGGGTTCCTAGGCGAGGATGTATGCACCGTGCCAATCACCGATATAAAAAATGGTAACTATTACTGTCGTTGGTTGATATTGTTACTTAGATTTTACAACGTACAAGCAAAGCCTTTTATTTAAACGTTCTTTTATAAAATACCGACGGAATCACGCAAAATTGAATTATAGAAAATCGCGTATAACTTGGATATTTTTTAAGCCAGAAATATAATCCTGGTACTTACATTTTATGAAATTTAATACCCGGTCGAAAGGTGCTACTATTTTCCCGGTATCACAGGTTAAAATTTAAAATATCATATGCTCATTAATTTTCTTCATTTAAGTTATCTTAATAACAATGCAGTGTTTTTTTGTTTTTTCCCCTTTTTAACAAGATTTTCTGACCATATGATATTTTAGTTGTATAAATACAAATAAAACCAATAAAAAATTTAACTTACAATGTTTTGGGTTCCCACGTCGAAAGATCTTTCGCTGGACTCCTTTCTGATGGATGACGATGATCAGCAGAATAAGAAATAAATTTTTGCCTCTATTTGTAATTTTTTTGAAAGTTTTTTTTTTTTTCCCTACACTTTAGTCAGTAATTTTATATGACAATGTACCTTTCATTTTTTCTTTAAAATAACATTGCTATTTAATTAGAGTTTGCACATTGTTGTTCTTTTTTTTATTTTTCTTTTTTTTTAGTGATTTTTGCACTGATTATTAATATTGGCGGCACTTATTTAAATAAAAGTATTTTTACTAATTTTTTTCCTATATTATTTTTTATGGTTTGTTTTTAATTAATATTTTTGTTTCTGAAAATTTTTTTTTATATATGTTTTAACCAAAAAAAACACCACTTTTCACTTTTTGTTGAATAATGATGCGGTAAAGATGTCCGGTTCCCATGATGACACCGACATAAGGGTTTCCGTTGAGGGTTTCCCTGGCCCAAGAAAATTTGTTTGACGAGCTTGCCCTTGGTAAAAACCTCTTTGATTTGCTAGAATTCTTCTTCTGTATTAGGGGTCTACCTAATGTTTCTCTGCTCCTTTTTGTTTTATTGCTGCCTTCACCAAACCAACAAAAAGTCTATTGGATTAATATATATATTTTTACTTGAGAGAATGTCAATAAAAATTATATTGAAAAACTCACTTCTTTGTAAAATATCCAGACTTTTTGCAAAAAAAATTATTTGAAATTTAATTTTTAATTTCAGCAGCAATATGGCAGCAGATAACAAATGGCCGATCTATAGGCATGAATTAGTATTTATACCCAATTTAGAACGCCAAAATTTTTGGAAAATAAACGCTAATTCAGCCTTAGTTCAGTTACCACTAATACTTAAGTCGCATACACACCACTCAATTTTAAAACATTTGCAAAAAACAAACAAAAATAATCGCTCTCAAATCTACGGTATAAAGTGAACTGCATTATCACTGAGTTATAATTTTGAAAGGGAAAGCAATTGTGACTTTAACATAAAACTAATATTTGAAAATTATTTAATTGAAAATGTTATGCTACAAGCGCCCCTACAAATGGTGTGGATAAAATAAAATAAATAAACAAAAAAACTTAAACAAAAAATAAAAAAAAATTATGATATTGTTAATTGCGTTATAAAATAATTACTTTTTATTAATAAAATAAATATATTCATTTTTTCAAAAACATATCAGCATTACAACAATAAAATGTTTAAATAGTAAATTTGAAAACAAATAACAACAAAAACGGCATTAACCTATATAGTCTTTCTTTGTCGAAACGACAAACATTGGCTATGCAAAATAAGTGTGAGCAAAAAGATGTGCTTTCTAGGGTTAAGGAATGTTCGTATTAAGATGACATGTACTAGAGAGTTGTTTATATTGTTGTTAGATATAATTTAGCTGAAGAAAGATTTCTTAAATTCCCAGTATTTAAGCCATTTCAGGACAAAATCATGAAAAATCATAAAAAAATAGCATTTTTCCCAATTTTTTGCAATTTTGATGCAGTGGATGCAATTTTTTTTGGGTCGGTCCATGTGAGAATTTTTTTGCTTTGGTTTGGATCTACAACTTTGCCAAAGACATAAAAACAAAATTCCGAACGGTTTATGATATATGGATTCCATAAAAATTTTCCTTTTTTATAAAAATCATGTTTGGGTGCAAAAACTTAGGGTGTCCATAAAAAAAATTTCGATGTAATCTGGCCAAGTCCGTTGCGGATTTTTTTTAGTTTCGATATACACTTCAAAAAAAACCGGGTACGAAAGAGGAACCAATTTATGTGTTGCACTGTGTTAGCTAAAATGTTAACAAGAATCACACCCCGTTCTAATAATATTTTTACTTTTACTAATCATTGAGTCTACATTAAGTTGGGTGTACCTGAGTTACTTACTCTATGGAAAAAAATATGTAGTACATATTAGATAAATTTAATACACCACGGGTATTTAACCATAGACACTGACTATCTATATCTACCAAAACAAAATTCCGAACGGTTTATGATATATGGATTCCATAAAAATTTTCCTTTTTTATAAAAATCATGTTTGGGTGCAAAAACTTAGGGTGTCCATAAAAAAAATTTCGATGTAATCTGGCCAAGTCCGTTGCGGATTTTTTTTAGTTTCGATATACACTTCAAAAAAAACCGGGTACGAAAGAGGAACCAATTTATGTGTTGCACTGTGTTAGCTAAAATGTTAACAAGAATCACACCCCGTTCTAATAATATTTTTACTTTTACTAATCATTGAGTCTACATTAAGTTGGGTGTACCTGAGTTACTTACTCTATGGAAAAAAATATGTAGTACATATTAGATAAATTTAATACACCACGGGTATTTAACCATAGACACTGACTATCTATATCTACCAAAACACATCATGATTAATGTCGGGTTTAATTTTTCTTAGGCCGTGACTAAAAAAATTTCTATTTTGATACATATTGTTTTAACCAATAATTTCTAAGAATTTAATTCTTGTTAGAATGAAGATCACTATGATGATTATTTTGAAGGTTATAATTTCTTGTATGTTTAAACGTCTATTCTGTATTTGAAATTTATGTGTATTTGTAGATACACCTGTATTTGTTACGAAGATCACAGGTAGGCGTGTTTGTTACAATTGCAAAAGTCATAAAATTCCAGCTGTCTTCTGGTGTAGAATCTTTCGTTACGTTAGTTAACAAGAATTCGATCAAGGGTTTTTTCTAAAGCCCGACCGATACCGGTTTTTACAAATACCGAAACCATATATTCGGTTCAGAAAGCTCTAATCGGCCGAAACCGAAACATATAATTATGTAGAATTGTAGATAAATAGAATAGAATCTTGAAATTGAAAGACTATTCATTTTGAAGCAAAACCATCACTAATTAGCTTAAATTGTTTAAAATATATGTATTTTGCTGCTTAAAATAAAGAAATTATGCGCCCAAAATCTTTTTCCGAACATCGAATAGTTGCCAATGTAGTGTTTTTTTTTGCCGAAAGCAAATATTCCGTCGGACTCTAGTAATTTTGCTTTGTTGCTTTTGTAAGGATAATAAGCGGTTTGTCTTTTGAAATTGATACAACTAACAAGTTGGCAGTTTGTTAAATCTATGATCAGTAGGGAAATAACAGCATCAAAATTAAAGGTTGCATGTAGAAACAAACCAAAATCAAAGATATGCTGCAATACAAAATGACAACAATAGATTTTAATCTAATTTTATAGTTGAGTGTTTTAAAATTGAATTAGAAACAATTTTAGTTTATCTAAGAGCATTATCTTGTTTATTTATACCTGTTTATCCATACAAAAATAGTCTTAATGATAGATATTGACAATTACTGTCGTCAAAAATACATAGGAAAAAATATTGTTTCTTTGCTTTAGTTTAGACCATTTTCGTTATACAAAAACCATGGATTAAATTGAAATAATTGTTTACATATTTAGTTGCAAGAACTAAAACGCGAAAAATTAGCTAATTTTTTACCTTCTGAATACCCGAGATAACCCAAGAACCGATACATATTCAAATTTCAGCATTCAAGCCCATATAAATTTAACAGTTCTGATTTTTTAAATTTTTTCAAATGCAACATTCCTTTACTACACTGAGAGAATTCTGTTCATGGTATTAGTGAATTTTTGCATTAAATCAATGAAGTTTCACTGGAACTAGTCCATTGAAACTTTTAAGTCAATTTATGTAGTTTTTCATAAAAATTAAAAAAAAAAAATAAATATTTTATATTAAAAATTTCATACACGCAATGAAGAAGTTTTAGTTAAACCATAAAAGTTATTAAGATTTTTCAAAAACTGAAGATTTCACTCACTTGGTGACGACAACTTTTAATATATTTTACTAAAAGAATTCATTCAAACTTGTACAATTTTTTTCTTCTGGGTACTCTCTATCGAAGCAATCGATAAGGACCCTCATTTTCAAGTAATACAATACTGTACATAATTTGTTTTTAAAGAGATATTTTAGAATTTCACAATTCACTAGGGGTCCACGACTCAATACTTTTATTTGTGAATATAAATCTAAATTTTGTAAATTTCAGAAATATTTTTATAGAAAAATGGTTTAAGATTGGACCGCCTAAAAAAACCGTGTCCATCGTTATCGAAAGGAGGGAACTAATCGAACTGGATATTTTTTCTTTATAAAACTGTTATAACAATCAATTAATTGTCTAATATTTTATCTATTTTTTTATGGTGAAATGGTTAAGAAATTTAAAACATATTTTAATTTTGGTGTGTTTTGTTTTCAATAAAAATACAGTTTGTTTTTAATATTATTCATATATTTAATATGTTTTTTTTTATTATTACTTTATTGTCTTTTTTGTGTAGAGTTTTAACAAATTTCAATGTTCGTTCGATTAACTCATTTTGTTATACGACTATAATTTGCAAAATATAATTCATTTAATGCTACTTAAAAACTAAAATACAAAACAATAAAAATAATAAATTAATTATTAATAATAAAAAAAGGGGATTTTAAAATACAGCATTATATACAGGACATAAACATTTTACAGATAATAAATTTAAATTTTTAATTTTTTACAATAGAGTTTTTTTTTATAATAAGCTTATAAACATAATCAGTCACTATTTATCATAGAAAATACTTTAATTTCTTGTTTTGTTTAACTAAATTGTTTAGAATTTAAAAACAAATTTTTTTTATGAATTTTATAGAAAAAAAAATTATCAGAAAAATATGGCTGTTATTAAGTTTCAATAAGAGGTGGTTTATTTTAAGTTTAAGTACCTTAAAAGGCGTTTTTATTTTATAGATTTTTTGTTATACATATTTTATATACAATTTAATATTGAATTATTACTGACTGGTAGGACGTTAATATTGACTTATACTACATAATAATTTGTTAATTTACAGGACGTAGTTAAGTTTGTTTTTTAATTTTAATATTACTTAAATTACTTTTTATATCACATTTTATTTATTTTTTTAAAAACAAAACGTTACTCCATTATTTGGCAATCCAATAATTGTGAACATTTTTAAAATAATACAAATTTCAAACAAAGGAGTTATTTCTTTTCTTTACATTTAAGTTAGTTTTGTTTCTATCTGTTCGTTAGGTTCTTGCTCTATGTAGTGCATTTACATTAACATTTCTCTCTCTCTCTTTCTTTCTTGGAATGTTTTCAATTTTTTATTTTATTTTTTACTTTTTTTTGCCAAAATATAATTTTCTTATTTGATAAGAAAACGAAAAAATGTAAACGTTTAGAAAGCCTTTTCTCTTCTAAAATGAAATTATACCATTCTTGCCTTTCTTTTGTTAAGCCATGTTATGTTGCATGTACATTGCTTATAGTGCAACAAATGTAGCAATTTGTTAGGTAAAATTTTTGCCTTTAAAATACTACCTAAGAAAAGCCAGAAATCTATTTTCTTTTCAAATTGTTGTTTTGCTAGTGCCTCGTCATGTCTTGTTGTATCCACAACATGGTATAAAGTAGTATTTGTAGATATTGGTTGTAAAAACCTAAATGCAGCATTGCTTGTACTCGTTTTTCGTTGTTGTTATTTTATGTTGTATATGTAGTTATTTTTTGTTAAAAAAAAAAATCAACATTGTCCATTTAGTGACCGCCAAGACGTCAGGTTTTTTCTTTCTTTCAATGTCTGGTCATTTTGCATTGTATGTACAACTATGTCTAACCCTCGGTTTTGTCTGGACTGGCCAAAAATATGTAGTAATAATGTATAGATTTGTATAAATGCAATGTTACACTAAAAGATGGATCTAACAACGTATGCAACGTGAGTTTTTGCTGGCTTTTTGTCTTGTTTTATGCTTTTTTACTCTCTTTTCTGAGATTTCTTTCATGCAGATTTCTGAGATTTAATAGACCTTGGCTATTTTTAAAACAACACAAAGAGGTGGATTATTTTTCCTAAATCTATTTTTTTATACTTCAATATTAAATTTGAAGTCTATCGCCTCAATTGTAACAAAGCTCATGCTTATAAATGAATTCATGAGTAGTTTATTTTTTTTATTCATTGTTGCATGCAACATCAATTTTGTGAATCATTACAAGGTGGAAAAAAGGAAACTCTTAAAACAGCAAACTACCAAGACTTTTTTAAGTCATTGTAGCCGTTTAACTGCAGAAGGCGAAAAAAACACTAAAAAAACAAACGCGTTTCGAGCTCAATGATTTCACCGCAAAAGCGCAACAAGCAACGTATAACGCCAGCAAAAGCAGCAGCACATATTGCTCATTTGCATCTTGGCTCGTTTGCTACGCTTGTTTGGCATTGCCATTGTGCCAAAAGGTTCTTTATGACTACAATTTTTCTTTTCGCAGTCTCCTTCATTACCTCCATAATATTTTTTAGACCTTGTTTGTTACCATTCTGTATGTTCGTTCGTTTGTTTGTCTGACAGTTTGTTGGTTGGTTGCTGTTGTTGGATTGTTGTCTTCAAAGTTTCATGTTTATCAGCCTGTTATTGTAATAGGTTTTCCGTTCCCCATTAACGTGTTTTTTGTTGTTATTGCTGTTGGAAGCACACAACAAGAACAACAAAAATCATAAAAACGTGAAATAAAAAAAAACCTCTTGTTTTAACGAGATACAAATTTAAAAATGGTCATTTAAAATGATTGACTGGTACCAAAACATTAACGAAATTGGCAGAAAAAGCAACATAATCAATGAAGTAAAAGGTCTAAACATAATTGAAATTAGGAAGAGAACTAAATTAAAAACACATCAAAGAACATTGATTTTAAAGTAAAGTAGGTAATGGGCAAAAGCCAAGTACGTTTCAGCCTTGAAGTCAATTTCAGTTAAGTTCTGTTATTTGTTTAGAAAGGCTTCTTAACTAAACGTTTAACTTTCTTATGATTTCTAATCAAAATTTGGCAAAAATACATTTTTTTCTCTTTATATACACTTACACTCACTTCTATTTAAATATGTACCGCTACTGTTCTTCCCGAATTTGTTGGGTTACCTCCTACGGATGATTGTGTGGTGGCACTTCTGGGACTGGGACATGGTGGCAAAGGTAGACTTTGATGTTGTATACTACTTTGTGCTGTTGTAGCAGGCAAAGGCATTGGCTGCTGTTGAGCTACTGGCCCTGACTGGCAAGGAGGGCCCATTAGCATAGAAGATTGCTGCTGTTGAGGATTTGTGTTGTTTCGGTTATGATTCTGCCGCGAACCATTAATATTGTGATGCATTTGTGAACGAAAACTAGCATGTTGTACATGATGTTGTTGCAATTGAGCCTGAGGATGTAAATGATGTAGATGGTGAGTTTGCATATGATGATGATGAGGAGACATAGGCATATGGACACCTACTCCCGTACAATGGCCTGGAACACCATGAGGTCTTCGCTGATTGTTGGGAACATCGGGCAAAGCAAATCTTAGCTTTTCCCAGAATAACTTATCACCCCACTGTAAATAGGCATTCGTTTTCAAATATAATCTTAGATCAGGATCTAAATCCTTTTGTGGAACTTCCCCCAGCACAATAACAATCAAACGTCTTCTTCTGTCTCTTAATACCGACTGATGAGCTGATTTAAATTCAAAACGACACCACTCAGATTTAATAAAATTCTCCGATAAAATCATAATGGTTCTTCTGGAAGTATCTATAGCCTGGACTATAGATTCAGCCATATAGCCGCCAACGGGAAAATCACGATTTTGTAGACACAACTTATACCGAGTATCACCTTGTTCTAGCAGAGGAGACAATTCTTCTGTAACAAATGCCTCATCTTTTGAACTATATGAGATAAAAGCATCAAATAACTTTTCACGTTCATTTTTATCCATGTCCTTATTGCCATTGTAAAATAAGCGGACGCCAAAACGAGAATGACACCATACTCTCATTTCCTGGCGAAAAATGAATACCAGCATGGTGCAGATGATGACAAATACAAAACCCGTTAAAATTGCCACCAATATAGGAACATAATCATGCATAGGCGGTTGAGACAATATCATTTTAGTAGAGGTCATATTACCATTAATGATGATATTATCATTGATTTCATTATTACCAAGAAAACCGCCACCGGCGCCATTAACACCCAACAAGTGCTGCTGCAAGACACCACCACAAGCCATATAACGTGTGTTACCTTCTTTAACTATTTTTGGGCTAATATACAAAGCAAACTGTTCGGTTGGTTGTTGCGTGAGCGCAGAGGCATTAATACCCACCGTACCATTACTGCCAGCTAAAGCAAAACATCTCATTTTCATTTTATCCAATACCGACTCATGACGATTTACATAGTCACGGAACTTGTCTACAAAAGCACAATTGCATGACCAAGGATTACCCGACAAACGCAATTCATTAAGATAAGGAGGCAAAAAGTTCCATACAGCAAATTCTGTTATAAGATTGTGATCTAGTCGTAATATTTTCAAATGATACAGATGGGTGAATGTCAACGAATCAATTGTGGCTATGGCATTATGTTGTAAATACAATTCTTGCAAGTTATCAAGACCTTGAAATTCGTTACCATTAAGCTGACGTAAATTGTTGTGATTCAACTGCAAGACTTCCAATTCCAACAAACCATAGAAGGTACGATTGTGCACGAGTTCAATGCGCGAATGATTCAAATGCAAAACCTTCAAACGTTTGCGTCCAATAAAAGCATGGCTGGACAGCTCTTTGAAATTGTTGCCATCTAAATATAGTTGTGTAGAATCCATGGGTATATGTGAAGGCAACTCACGATCATAACCAGAACGCGAACAATCCACTACATTGGAAGTCCAAGATTGATCGTGGTAACAGGCACATCTATCGGGACATTCCATTTTACAGTCACAGGCATAAAAATCACAACAATGGCACAAGGCAAAACAGTGTGTCTCATATTTACACAAAAAGTCACTAGATTTTGCTTCTATCAAAGGCACATGAGTTTTGCCACGAGCATATGATAATTTACAATAGATTTGATCTAAATCCATCAATTTTGGCTGAGTACGTGATTCGATGTTTACCTTTTGTAGCCAATCCAAATTGCAATCACACTGGAAGGGATTATGGCCTATGAAAAATTCGGGAATATCACGATCATCGGGTATGGGTGACAATCTTAGGGCATTAGGTTCCAAGGTAGTTAGCTTGTTGCGTATTAAATCCACTCTCGTTAGGTTGGGCTTTTTGAAGAATGTGTACGGTTGTATTTTACTTATTAAGTTGTCATTTAAATACAATACTTCAATGCTATTAGGTATAGAACCAGCAGTTATTTCACTCAGTAAATTGGAGCTAGCATCGAAAGTGGTTAAACGCAATTCATTTTCAATCTCAAAGTAATTGCCCAATTGTGTTATACGATTAGCACGCACATCCAACCATTGTAGGCCAGTAGGTATGTGTGAGTAGTCAAATTTCTCCAGGCGATTGTCCGAAATGTTAAGCCAAACCAAACTTGGCAAGTCAGTGAAAAGTCCCGCAATGTTTTTCAAATGATTACTATCCAAACGTATGGCTTGCAGCTGTGTGTTGCGTTGTAAAGCACCGGCTTCAATGCCTTTGATTTTGTTGCCAGACAAATTTAATATTTGCAATGCGGTCATGCGATCAAACACACCACGTCGTATATAATCAATAGAGTTTTCGGTGAGTCTTAAGCCATACAAGTTTTCCATAACTGATATGGAGGTATTTTCAATGCTGGTGATTAAATTTTCACCCATATCTAGTGTTTTCAATAGCGGCACATAGGAGAGAGCATCAGGTATAGTTTGGAGTTTGTTGCCATTAAGGTGGAGATCTTGGATGCTAGAGCAGTTTTTAAAGGCTTGCGTGTCTATTTTCGAAATACGATTGTAATCCACACTGAGTACTAAAATGCCATACAAACCACGGAATGTGTTTTGTTGTATGATTGAGATGCGATTGTTGGACAAGATGAGTGTGTGCAGGTTAGTTAAATCAGCAAAGACACCATCTGGTATGTGATCAATGTAGTTCTCTTCCAGTTTAAGAATTTGTAGACTAGACAGTGAACGAAAGATGTTGGCTTCTAACTTGCTGATCTTATTAGTCGATAGATCCAGTAACACTAAACGTTTAAGACCAACAAAGGTGGCTGCATTAACCCACTGAGAATTAAGTTCATTGGCTGATAAATCCAGGACAAGTAAATCAGATAATTCACTGAAGAGTCCGGGAGCCAAAACATTAATACTGTTGTTTTTCAAATAGATTTCCTTGACAAATTTAGCCTCTGAGAATAGTTCGGGAGGTAAAGAAGTTAAACGATTTTCCGATAAGTTAACAGTTTGTAAAGACACCAAGCCTTCAAAGGCACGATCGGCAATAAAATTCATGCCATTGCGAGCCAAATTGAGATTAGTTAAACGTCCCAAGCCGGATAATATGGCAGACGGTAAATTAGCAATTTTGTTGTGACTTAAATCAATGCTGTTTAAAGAAGAACCACAGATACGAGATTTGCGTGTACTCAAGGAAGCGCTAAAGTGGAAGTTGCCAATATCTTGCACTTCATTGTGGGAGATATTCAAATGTTTTAATACTTTTAAAGGGCAAATCATGCCATCTGGTATTAGCCATATATTGTTTAGACTAACATCCAAACGATCTAATTGACGAAATTCGGTGAAACTATTGGGTGATATATCCAAGGACATGGTAGACCAATCACCATTGTGGGTGCGTATGGTAAGATTACGTAAATCTTGCAAACCACGAAATGAGCCCTCTGTAAGATTGCCCAATTTGCAGTACTCTATGGTTAGAGCTCTCAATTCTACTAACGAACGAAAACTATCTGGACTTAGGCTGCTTTGGAAGAATAGGGCATCGTTGCATTCCAAACGTAGTCTGATGGTGTTTTGAGGCTGGATAACACTAAAGTTGGTATTTTCGAGTTCCGAGTTTATGGTACGTAAATGACATACTAACGTAATATCATTTTCATTAGCACCGGACCAACGACACTCGTCGGGCGCTTGGTATAGCACTGTTTTACTTAAAGCCGCACCGAGTACCGGTATAATGAATGAAACTAGTACGGATAAGATGGTTTTTGATATTAAAGCCATCTTATACCACAATGTGATTTATTTTAGAATTAATTGATGTCGATATTTTCTTCTTGTTTTTCAGAAGAATTTTTTGTATCTTTAATTTACACTTAATTTTAGTTTAATTATTTAAGTTTTTTTATTTGCTTCATTTTTTTTTTTAAATTCTTATCAAATTACACTGATTTTGAGTAAATTTGAAAAAGAAATTTAACACTTTTCTTTTATGTTGTATGATTAGCGTTCATATTTGCTGATTTTATTATATTCTTGATTTGTTTTTAGCTCTTAAAGAAACGTAAACCGAAACCGTAATCCAAATAGTGTAGCGTAAACGAACGTAACGTTTTTTATATATATTAATTTTTGTAAAATTCTTATTTATATTTTTTAAGTAGATCTTATATTCAAAAACATTTAATTTTTTTTATATTTTTTGAATTTTTTAAAAAAAATTATCCGTTAATATTTTTAAGCGTGTGATCTACTCGATATCTTCTCATTAACTGATTTCTCAAATTGTAGCCATCAGTCCTCTAAGGAATTGTGTGATTAACAAAAATATTTTGTACAAGAGTATACAAATACAGAGATCGTACTACATGGAGAGTGAGTGGTGGATAAAAAATTGAGTGATTTGGTCTTTGTGGTGCTAAGTACTCATTGAATATGAACAAGCAGCCAACAAACATATCTATACAAACAATTGTGTATTGTGTCAGAGCCAAGAAATGGAGAATTTAGTGGTAAAAGTATGTTTGGCCGCCGGACTGCCTGCCTTGTTAAGCAAGATTAAAAATGCAAAAAAAAAACAACAAAAACTAAAAACCTTTTGGTGCATCAAGGCATTGACACTAGCAAGACCGGTTTGTTTGGTTTGCTATGGATATGAGTGGAATCGAGTTGGTTTTTTGTTGAAATATTACCAGGAGTAAAAGAGGGTAGAATTTTATGTTTGGAAAAATACAAGATACACAGAAGAATTTTGTTGGACAAGTTTTAATGAACATTTTCAGTAAACAATTATAGTTTTTTTTCACAAAGTGAATTAAAACTTTCTTAAGTTTAAAAAAACGTTATAACTTTTATGGCACTTGTTTGTAATGCAACTTATTCATTGAGTGTATGAAACTTTTAATAAATAAAATATTTTTTTTTGTAAAATTTTATGAAACACTATATTAATTTAAAAAAAAAGTTTCAAGGACGAGTTCCATTGAAACTTCATTGATTTTTGGCAAAACTTCATAAAAATCATAAAGACAATTCTCTCAGTGTATAGAAAAAAAAGAAAGATACACAAAGATATTAAATAATCGTGGGAGATTGTATTAAAATTTTAGAGAGTAATAAATTTTTAATTTTGGTGTTACGAATTTTTTACTGAAGCTCTTTATTTGTTTTAAATTAAATAAATTAATAAAAAAGTTTACTCTTTTAAGTAAAATATCATTCCATTTTTTTTTTAAACAAAGCTGTAAATAACAACAAATGATGAAAGAGTTTATAATTTTGAGTCTTTTAAACAAAACTGGAAATGTTCTGCAGTTTGAGTTAGAGTTTCCTTTTGGTAACGTACTTTTTGAACAAAATTGAAAATCGTAGCAAAATTAAATGAAATGAAATAAGTGTTTAAAAAGTGAGTATTTCTGTAAAATTTTGAGTTTTAAGCCAAGATTTGTTGTTTTTTGAGTAACAAATTACTTTTCTAATCATGGTTTAAAAAACAATATTGTAATAATGTTGAGATATTCTTTTGATTTGAGTATAAGGTAAATTATTCTCATATGAGTGAGAAAGAATCCCAAAATCTCAATTCGTCAGATAAATTTTGATGTTATGTTTTTATACAGAGCTCAACTGTAAACTGCAGTTAACAAAGATTTTTAAATTTTTTTGTTTCTTTGATTACCTTGACTTTTCTTTAAGTTATTGCATTTTAAATTTTCAATGATTAAAACCAGACCAGGGAAATTATTATTGAACATATTTACTTAAATCAAAATTTTTGTAAATAATTTCTTAAAATTGTCAGAACTCAAGCCATTTTTGTTGACACAAAATTTTCAAAAATATATAATCATTAATAAAAATAATGTATGCAGTACCGATTTAAATAAAGTTGACAACATTTTTTTTTTATTAGATTTTGATAAAAATGCCCCAAATTTCGAAAACTTCGATATTACCAAAACGGTATTGCATACACTTGCAAATTATATTTTCAAAAATGATTAAAGTTTGTTATTTAAAAAAAAATTGTTCATTGAGAGGGTCATGTAGTTTAAAACCAAAATATATGTTAGAACATTTTTTTGTAATCAAATTAAAAAAAAAAAATATATCGAAGTACGTATCACAAAATTTATTGATTATTAAATTGCTTCTAACAATACTAAAAACAATTTATCTTATAATACAATAAGCAAAACATTTTATTGCTTATAAAATATTTCACAACCATGATTTGAGGTGAGCAAATACTGTAAAATATTTCATGAAGATTTTCATTATTTCCAGTTATAATTTATCTAAGTTGCCTTACACATTTTCGAGAAAAATGTCTCAAAGTTTGTACAATATTTTAGAGAAAAATATTTTTTAAAAGAAATTGTGGAAAGAGTCTTAAAACCAGTTTTAAAGTTGAGTGTTTTTATTTTAAATACTCTCTTATATTTACTCTTAAATGCTGTTGTACTCTTTTACTCAATTTGAGAGTATACAAAGTATCTCACAGTTTTGTATTAAAAACTCATTATTTTTGAAATGCATTTATTATTATGGTTGGTTGCAACATCTTATTGTTGTATATTACGAAAATATAAAAAATGAAGAAAAAAAAAACAGCATTTGAAAACAACTCTCCCACAGTCAATTTATGTTTTTTTTGTCTAAATTCAATTTTCTTTTATTTACAGCATATATTTTTAGTTTTAGCTTCGATACGAGTAATATCCAACAATCTAATGCGGTATAATCTGATACCAATATTTTATAAATATGATTTTTCTGAAGTAAAAAAAAATACTTTGAAATCATGAGTTTTGGAAGTCTTTGAATTCTTTGAAAAAAAAACTTAATGTTTTTAATCCAAAAATATTTGATTGAAAAAAAATTTCATTGGAAAAACTATGGACATCCGGGTTTATTACGGACCGAATGTTTTGCTATATTGCATTAATTAAATACACAAACTGTGCGCCAGATTGAAGATTTGGATTTCAGCAGATTAGTGTTTTATAAGGTCACATTTAAAAAAAATATAAATAAAATCAAGTAAAAACTTCAAAACGATCAAGACCTACTTAATAACAAGCCACTCTGGGAATAAATTTTAGTTAAGGACTGGCAAGTTCTTCCAAAAACTACCAAAAAAAAAGGCTTCAGAAAAAATTCGTTAAAAACAATTTAGCACGAATATTAAGAATAAAATACGTGTTTGTGTAAATTAAATTGGGAATGAAAAATGCGAATTTAAAAGTTATGTAATTATTGCAACTTAAAAAATGTCAAAGAGTACCATATTTCTTCTAGTATGATCATTATTGATTGAACAAATTTTTAATATTTAGTTAAACGACTATAATTTACTTATTCGTATTATAAAAATACATTTTATTTCTAAAACTTGATATAGAATCAAAAATATTCTCTAACAATTTATTTCATTTATATACGGTTTATTTACTTTTATGCTTCACGGATAAATGCATTTTTTTTTTTGATGTTACAAGGAATAGTTACTGTTTACGTTGAACATTCAAACGTATTCTTATAGTGTGTATATAAAATTACATCACAAAAGTTTCATTTAATAACTTTATGGGTATTTATCAGAAAACATTTATTTAACGACAGGTGATATTATGAAACAAATAAATAAGATACACTCACAAACACATACAATATTTATCCATATCAAACGAAAAATAAATACCAAGTGAAAAAGAAAGAAATTGTAAGAAAAGTAAATTCACAAAAAGTGCATTCAAGTTGAAATAAATATTTTTTTCTTTGCTAAGCATGTATGGATGTGAAATTGCACAATCTTACAGGTAGTTTTTTAAATTTGGATCAATTTTGTGTGATTTTTTTTTTTTGCAATTGTCTTGAATTTAAACTGGGTTTTGTTATATTTATTGCTTGCTTGGTTATTAGCTAATCCATCAGGGAATGTAAAAATGCTGTTTCCTACTTTTTTTTATCTTCTATTGTTTAAATTAAGGAAGTAACAAATCTCTTGAGAGATTCTTTTTCCTACAACCCACATGTCATATCGTCTCTAGTTGCATCATGAGTTACAATGAATTTTTCAAATATTTTTTATGTTAATCCCTTAAGAAATTTGATAACAATACTTCCACATTAACATTATGATTGGATCAGATATTTTTTTATTTCATTTGTGTAACCTGTTTTTTTAAGAAAACGAATCACTGCAAAATAGTTATATAGTTTTTGCAATATGTTATTACTTTCAAAATCTTTTGTAGGAATTTTTTTTATTTTTTATTTTTTTCAATTATTTACCGATAAGTCTATGTGAAATTTGAGTCATTCATATCAGTGCATTGTTCTATATACTTCATAACTAAACGACATTCTTGGGAATCACTTTTTTGCAAAACTTTATAATGAATAGCAATGACTTTGCTTCGTTACTGCTGATGAATAACAATTGCAGTAATAATGATTGTCATTGTAGATGGTGTGTGCAGCAAGTTTTTGTGACGAATTAATTGTAAACAAGTGTTTTATAATTAATTTTCTTTTAATTTTATGTTAATCATAAAATTATTATTCATATATGACCTACTTGTTATCATTTGCAGAATTATAAAAAAAAAATTAATAATGAAATAAAAACACTATATCCCAGTAAAATGTTTAAAACCCCGATTTAACAAAAGTATTCTGAATGAGAGAACTAAGGACTTTCAGGAAAGTATATTTAAATTTTAGGTTCAGGAGTTTATTGCAGCTAAGCTGGCAAGCTAAATTGTTAAGTTAAAATTCCAGTTTACATACACTAGATGGCACCCAACATAGGATTTTTTTGCAGTGAAACCATTTTTTTTTTGGCAACAGAAGAGCTAGTTTATTTAAATAACAACTATTTTTAATGTAATTTGAGTTCAAGATTAACCCAATCAATTAGTTATTTTTATTCTAAAATAGGTTACTCAGAAAAACTTTTACCCCAGCTTAAAGTTTTAGTTAGCTCTGGATTTGTATATTTTCTGTAAACTTTCTGCTGGGTTACCATGTACGTAATTTAATATTAATTATTTAATTTTTGTTACTGTTCTTATTGAAGTTATAGCACTTTTTATCAGTCATATTGTTTTTACAATGTATAATTAATTCTTACGCTATTTTTTTTTTTGTTACACAATAAGTAAATGTTATGTATGCGGTACCTCATCATATCTAAATTGCAAGTAAAACTAGCTTCTATTAAGATTTAAAAATATTGGTACTAACGTATGTAGTTATGTCGTGGTCTCCAGTTAAAAATTATACCTGGGATTATCATAACACACGTTTTTTCCACTCTCAAACATATCGTTAGCATAGTGGGAAAAGAGTCTAAGTCCAATTTCAAAAAAGTATACAGGAGAGTTAAAAAACTGTTTAAAAAATGGTTGCTTTAAGTAGATTTTCAAATCTGTAAATGCAATACTCTTTGACTCATTTATTTTGTATTTTTTCTTAGGGCTCACAAAGTTATTTTATTAAAATTTAGTTGTGATAAAGAAGACAAAACTAATCGACCCATTTTTTCTTTTTTGATCCTTTTTAAGAGGGGGTGGGAGGGGGAGAGGAAAGGTGTTTATAAAATTAGATTTTTCGTTTTTCTTCCCAAATAGAAGAATGAAAATTTGTTTAGAAATCATCCTAGTAATATTGCAGACCAAGATTATTTTCCGATTTTTGATCAGGTAAATACCACAAAAGGTTGAAAAAATTTATAAATACTATTGACAAATCAATGTTGAATTTTCGCCGATTTCAGGGCGGAATATTGTGACACTTGGTCTAAACCCTGCACCCTTGTGGTCAAAGTTTCATAAAGAGGTATATGAAGAAAATCGAAAACTAACAGCTTTTAAATCTAGAATATTTAGTTTCGTGAAAATAGAATAAACTAAAAATTTTTATCCATTGATTTGCATTATTCAGAATTGTTAAGATAATAATAAATAATTTTGAAAATATAGATCATAAACTATTGAGCATTGAAAATCTGATTCGTTTTTGTTTTCGATTTGTATGCCTGAAAATATACGTTTTTATAAATATGGACTTGTCACCTTTTCACACCAAGCTAACGATATACTCTGCGAATTTTTCTATACTTGCTGCATGAACATTTACTTGTGTTGTAGCAGTAGATATACTTTAAGTCTGGTCTTGGATATCATATGAAACATATAAATTAGCATTTTCATTTCCATTTAAACTTTTTATTCATTTTATACTTGTGCCACAGTTTTTTTTTGCAAATTCTTTCATTTTTAAATTCATTATATGATTATTACCTTATTTTATTGCTAAGAACAGAGATGCCGGATGAAAATCAGAGCGTGAAAAAGTCTGTTCCAAATATAAGTTTGTACCCGTTTATCTGAATATACTCGGACACTAACTAAGGAATAAAAGTCATGATTTTACCAAAGAAAGGTTTAAGACGTATAGGAGATTTCACCACTTTGATGCAATATATAACGTAGAATTTAAAAGTGCATTAAATAATACATAAACCCCCAAATATGGCTTTAAATATATTTGAAAGAATTGGAAATTATTCCGAAATTCGTAGGCATATTTATTAAGTGCCCTTGAATGCCTAAAATATTTTAATTAAAATCCAAATCCGAGGTCTTAACTGAATAAATCTTATAGTAGTTTTAGGAAATTGTGCGTAAAAATTAATCTTATATCAGGTGCTTAATTTATTTAGTTACATGGTACGAATTTAATTCTGTTATCAAACTTGTTTAATAAAAAATCTGGTAACTTTTGTTAGAAAATTTCTTCTTATATTATTTTGTTTTTAATTTTGCTAGTTTTTAAGTTAATGCAGCCGTGAAAATATGTATATATGTTTCGATATTAGTATTATTTACAGTGAAATCTTTCATATGTGGCCAGAAAATAAAACTACATTAAAATTTTGTTATTTCTCATACAACATTTGAAAGAAGGTGTTTGGTTAGCAGTGGATTTTTGGTCCCTTCATGGATGATTCCACTGAATCAACATAAATATGTTTATGCTGCTTCTTGTTTACGTACATGTTCAACTTTTGCTTCTGCTGTTTCTTCTTCTTCTACTTCTTTGTTAACTCTCATATTTAAACCTACACTTAAAATAATACGTCAGTAAAAAAATCTGCCAAATGTGTTTCAAATCGATTTGATTAATTTTTCCAACATTTTTTGTTGCAATACTGAAAATCGTTAGTGCTTTAACTTATTTTGAGTGTTAGTTTTTAAAATAATTTTTAAAAACCTATTTGTTAAAATTTACACAATTTGTTGACAAGAACGTAGATGAACGTTTTAAAGAAAGCTTTATGTCGTCCCCTCCCTAGTTTTGAAAATCACCCATATATAGAATACTAAGGGAGCATAATTTACGGAAATTTCAACTAACTTCGGCTTTACCATAACCTCATATCTAAAAATGGATCGTGGTGGGGTCTTAAACCAGCGGAATATTTTTGAATTACATTTTATAAAATGTCAGAGTATCAATACGTGTCCTAATAAGATATTCAAGTTTCCTCAAATTTTATAATATATCATACAAATAAAACTGTAGTTTTACTAAATTTGTTCTTAAATTTAGACTTATTAAATTTAACACAAAATGATATAAAATTAAAAAAGCGGTTCTAAGCCGAAAAAAAGGAAAACACTTTGTTAAAGTCAACAGACAAATTATTTAGAGTGTAAGAATAAATGTACGTTCATATGTTTGTCTACATATGTATATGGCTCAATGGTTGAGTGTCTGACTTTGGCTTCTCATTTGTACCAACTTACCAGTACAATTTTTATTTGGATGGTTTGCTTGCCATTCATTCAGTCAGTCAGCCAGCCAGCCAGCCAGCCAGCCAGCCAGCCAGGCTGACTCTTTGCCATGCCTGGGTCTGGTGATGTGTTTAACGCCGCCGCGCCTTGCTCGTTGCGCATAATAATATTTATTTAGATCTTGTTAAACATGTTTCAATTCCAATTATAATCGCACCAGAGCATAGCGTCAATATTTGAGTGGGTTTTCTATTTCTTTCGCATATTTTTTTAATTCAATAAAAATGTTAAGGAATATTTAAAAAAAAGGTGGAAACAAACATAAACAGTGGCTGTTTGGAAAATAGAAAAAAAAACTCAACAAAGTGTTAAAATGTTAAATAGAAAAATATAAAACAAACAATTTGTTGGTAAAAAAACTATGGGGAAAACTATAATAAATACATATGTATTTTCAATATGTTATCCAACATTGTAAGCGCACTTAAATAAATATAACTATTTGATCAACAAAAAAATTGAATTCATTGATTAAACTACAATTTTATTTGTAATAATACTGAGGTGTAATAATCGCTTAGATTAAGACTTCCATGCTTCCTGATCTATATCCACTTTGAGCATGGATGGATACTCCATTGTAGCTTCATAGTTTTTAAGCAGAGATGAAGTAAATATGATTTTAGTTAATATATAATTTTGGCGAATGGTCTAACAGGTTTAATCCACAGAGAAAAAAAAATTAGTTAAAAAGAAAATATGATTTTAGTCAAATAAAGTTTTTCGTATTTAAATTAATAGTTTTATTTATTTTGTTTTATTTTAAAAATATTTATTTATTTATTTTATTTATTAATCATATAATTACAAATTATATATAAATACCCTAACCGAGCACTAGCAACAAAGGCCTTCCGCTCGTTGTAGCGAAAACAGACCAGAGCCTCTGGTGGGAATTGAACCCACGACCCCCGCACTGATAAGCTAGCACGCTACCAACTAGCCTACCGGGGCGCTCGATTTTAAAAATAAGTAGAAACATATTTAAAAGAAATCCTATAAATGTTAAAACGCATAAGAGGATTTTAAAGAAATTTTGGCAAAATAAATACACTTTAAATAAGTTGTAAAAAGTATAATTTTTAAAAATCATATTGAAGTTAACGATTTGACGACACAGCACTTATAATCTTATAGGTTGGGGTTAGAAAAAATATGTACTCTATTTGGTCAGTCTTGCTCGTTAGAAGTACTCACAGTTGATTAAAAAGTTTTCTTTGCTCAAGAGCCACAAAAAGTTGATAACCCAAATATGAGGCATGGAGAAGAACTGTACAGCCATTTTTTTTAGCATCACTGTCGCAAATCATGAAAATAGAAATCGTTTCAATGATCGTACTCATCAAGTTAAGTGAAATGAGTGACAGAGAGAGGGACTTTCGAGAAAATTTTCTTGGCAAAACAGTGTATGATGACCATAGGGTTAAAGGACCAACTACAATTGGCTTAAGTGCCTTGAGCTATGTGTTGGTATGAAGCGAAATTTGAGAAATACAAATTTTTGATTTTAAAAAATTTTGAATTTTCCTTTCATACCTTTACCAAGCTTAAGATACTCAAGCCAATTGTAGTTGGGCCTTAAGGCATGTTTTCGAAAAGTTTTGGGATTTCGAAAAGCAAAAATTTATCAGAACTAATATTACAACTCCTTTCAGACGACCTCAAATAAGACGAATTATCGGTGCCAAAGTTTTTCAATAATTTTCATATTAAAACGAGTTTAAAACAAGTAAGAGCGGCTAAATTCGGCTATGCCGAATCTTATATACCCTTCACCATGGTATTCTGAAGGAGATGAATACATCGTTGGAATCTACTACCTCATAGCTCTCCACAAACAAGCGGTATCCCCATTTATTTTTTCTTAAATGTCCAAAAATTTTAATCCAAAATAATATGTCATGTAAAATCTCAAATTTATATTTTTCCATATGTTTCAGCGCTTTTCTTGTCAAATTTGGCATTTTCTAGGCAAAAAAAAGTTGGCGACACTACTATTTATTTTTTATTTATATCATTCACAATAGTTGTGAAACGTATTTAACCTACGTATTTATCTTCACACTCTTATTAAACAAAGGGATTTTACTGGAAAAATTAGAGGTAGTCCTGGTTTTTTGCTAATATCTCAGCCATTTATTAACCGATCTGTCTGATTTTTAATAGCAAACAGAAATGGATCACATGTAACAGAAATAAAAAAGAATCAAGTCCTCATCATGTCTGGGTTCTTCGGAAAACCCATTTCAACACACAGACGGACAGACGGACAGACGGACATCGTTAAATCAACTTCGCTCTTCATATGGACCCAGAATATATATACTTTATAGGGTCTAAGATCAATATTGTAGAAATTACAAACGGAATGACAAACTTATATATACCCTTCCACCTATGGTGAAGGGTATAAAAATTACGACAGCCTGACTGAAATTTAGTATTTGGGTCGGAAATTGTTATGGATTAAAATATACATTGGCTTGGCTATAAATGAGTAAGCAATTAAAAACCCAGAAATTTCGAATTTCCTTGATATTAGGTTTATTTTTATATGAGAAACTGATTTTAACTTAAACCAAGTGTCAGTGTACCATTTCTAAATTTTCTATTTTGGGGTACCTACGTAGGTGAAATGTAAATTAAGCTAAAATAATACGAAAGTTTTAAAAAATGTTTTTCTTTGTTAATTGCTTGTCCGAAACACATACTTTGAATTTTATCGTCTTTTTAGATACAATAAAAAAATTAAAATTATAATTCTCCAAATATTTTGCAAATTTATAATTATCCTATTTAATTTATTCACTATAATTCCTAATAGTGTGATAAATTTATCGATTTCAGCATTTCACAAATGATTATGATTAAACTCTTTGCAATTGATTTAAAGACTTTACCGGATATTTATTATTATTGTTGTTGTTGTTTAACAACAGCAACTAACCACCACCAACAACAACAACATTTTGAAAAGAAGTAGAAGTACGTTTATCATCAATTTTAAATGATAACAATCCTTTGGCTGTTGTTCATATCGGTGTTTGTTGTCGATCATCATTGATCATTGATTTTGTCTTTGATCATCCTCTAAAGAACAAAGTAAAATAAAAAACTTAAAATGCCACAAAGAAGAAATCATATTTTCTTCATCTTTTTGTAAAAAAAAAAAAATATTTTGCTTCTTTTAATTTTTTTGCAGTAGCTTTAAAGTCTTAAATGTTTTATAAATGCTTTGCCTCGCGGGATTTCTTGTTGACATTGTGATCAACGAGATTGCAAGCGACATGTGATATGATCACTTGTCGCTTTTTTTTGTTGCTTTCTTCCTCAACTCTCTGTTTAAGAGTTTTATGTACATATTGTTTTTTTTTTTACTATTTCAACTAAATAAACGATTAGACGTAATGTTAAAGTCAGTTTATAAGAATCATTCGATATGACTGTTTTCTTTAGTACACAATTTTTTTTTCTTAACTTCTTCTATACTAAATGAAATTTTTGACACAGATTTGTAACAAAAAGCTCACTGGAGATCAGTTGGGATGAAAAGGAAAAAAAATGCAAAAATCCTTATTTGGATGATTACGATGTGCACTCAGAGAAAATATTGAGCAACCGCATTACGATGTGCACTCAGAGAAAATATTGAGCAACCGCATTTGGTTTTTATGAAAACGAGAATTTTGAAAATTATAAAAAAATTTTGTGAAACAACCAAACATCTATTGTAACACAATTAACTTTGTTGCTAATGGAATTTTTAGCCAACCGAAGGTTTATTTTTGCAACCGTTTGTTGCTAAGATATCAGAAATGTCAATTTATTGCAGAGTTTTTATGGCCGCATTTTTATTCTATGTGTACGTACAGTAGTTTAGATATATTTAATATTGTTTCAGGCGCTTTTATCGTTTTTGCAACCATTTGAGGATCGACAGCTTTGTTAATGTTTTCGTAGATTTGTTTTGGTTGGTTTGTAAAAGTGTGTGTAATGGAAAAGTATTGTTTTAGTTAGTTTGTTGAAATGTTATGTTCTCTTGAAATTGTTTAATGATTTTTTGCTTTTTGTTCAGATGCGTTTCGTTTAATTTTCTTTTAAAGTGGCGTCTATGTATGTTTGGAAAACCGTTGTTTTATTTTTTACGCATTTATTGTAAAGATTCTTAGTGTTTTTTTATATTTTTTGTTTTGTTAAAAGTTGATCTGTCTTTTTTTTCTCTTAAGGTTTTTATGTACTTCCCAAGGCGGCTTCATCTTCCAGCCATCCAGCTTCATCCATCCTATCTATCGAAACATTATCAATCGTACGACATGTTTTTCTTCAAGTCCATGTTTTTGTTTTGTAATCGTTAACTATCATGTTGTTGTTAGTAGTTTTGTTTTTGTTTGTTTTTTATTTCTCAATGTTGCTGCTACTGTTGTTGTTTTTGTTTATGCTGTTCTGTAATGTTTTTTTTTTTTTTTGTTTTTCGTATTTTTGCCAATTGACAATTGTTGCTGTTGTTTGCAATTTATGTAGTTGTGTAATTAAAAAGAGAAAAAAATCCTTAAGTGGGTTTTTGCGACCCAAAGTTCTTTTCTTTTGTTTTATTTGTTGCTGTTGTTTATTGCTGCAACTATTGTTGGTTTTATGTAGTTTGACTAAATGACATTGACATTTTCTGTGTGCGACATCAAATAAAATGAGCGATTGGTGCTTCACTTGTAGTTGACGTTTGTCTTTAAGCCGACCCGACAAAGCTTGTTATGACATGATTTGATTTATGCTTTCATCATTATCTTTATATTGCTGATGATGCACTTGGTTCAATTTTTTTGTTTTCTCTCTTATCTTCACTAGGTGGCCAATGAACAATTTATTGTTATAATTATAATAAATGTAAGTACATATATAAAGAAAATATAATTAATAATTACATTTTCAAATCAAGTTATACTTTGCTATTAAAAAGTTTTCTTATGTTCATTAGCGTGGATCGTATTCGAACTTTGAAGAAATTTCTCTTAGGGCAGGTGTAGACAAGTTGTGGATAGATGTAAAAAATATATTTTTGAAGAGTTTCAGCCAAATCGGAATTTATATTCGGCTTGCGGTATCCCAGCAAAATCATTCATTACCAAAAATCAAATACTCAGCAGAGAGCTTAATGCGATGAAAAATATGCAAAAAGAACTGTTTTTATACAAAAATCGTCTTAAGAGGTTATTTTCTGTTTATCAAAATTCTGATTTTATAATATTTCTAAACATACAACAGGGTTGTCAAAATTAAAATATGGCTGATAAAAAATCGCTTAATTTCTAGTTAATATCTAATCAACAATTTCTCCCGCTAGATGCAAATTAAATTCGTTAGTTCCGACAAGAAATTCGCTAAATTGGCAACAGTGGTCTAATATTGTAAATGGTGGTGTACATTAACTGCCCCTATCTACAATTACCCAATATGGCGGATATTAACTGTCAAATTAACATTTCATACTAGGAAATAATAGACATGGATAGGCAGACATAATTAAGGTATATAGAGAGCTTTTTAGAAAATATTTTCAGAATATGTCAGCTTGTCTACAAATTGCTTGTTTTCGCGGTAAGTTCACTGTTAAGTGATAAAAGCAAAAACATTTAATTAATGAAGCATATTTCTCACAAAGTTATGCCAAAAACTTGGTATTTTATTGATATAAGTGGCAGGAAATGGGCTAAATGCAATTTCAAAACTTTTATTTAATTTATATGATTTGTATCAAAAAGAGCTACCAGGAAATTATTTGAATTTTTTGCTGAAACCACTAGTTATATGCAATTTATGTATTTACATATTTTAAATAAAAAAAAAATAATAATAATTACCTTTATATAGGGTGATCCATTTCGAGATACTTTTTTCAATAGCCTTTTTTGACAGATCACGTGTGAGTCGTGTCATGCTGTCATGTTATTTTTGTTTGGTATTATTTGGCATTTCATAATGGAAAGACTAACGCCTGAACAACGTTTACAAATCGTTCAACTTTACTACGAAAATTCACGTTGTGTGAGGAATGTGTTTCATGCACTTCGCTCAACTAGTGGTCAATATAATCGGCCTACTGAGCGTACTATTCGCAACACCATCACCCATTTTGAGACCCAGCATTCAATATTGGATAATATTCGACTGAATAGACCACGTCCAGCACGCTGTGAAGAAAATATAGCGGCCGTAGCTGAGAGTGTACACGAAGACCGTGGAGAGTCGATTCGGCGCTATCGTGCCATGACAACCGACCATTTGATGCCTGAAATTGAAGCTCGTGATCTCGGCGACATTTGGTTTCAACAAGACGCCGCCACTTCCCACTTCGGAGAGCACATTATTTCACGTTCTGATCGTGTGATATCACACCGTCAGACTTTTTCCTGTGGGGATATGTATAGTCTAAAGTTTATGCGGACAAATCCGCTTCGATTCAGGCCTTGGAGGGAAGCATCACGCGTGTCATTCGCCAGTTACCAGTCGAAATGCTCGAAAGAGTCATCGAAAATTGGACTCAACGGATGGACCATCTGCGACGTAACAACGGCCATTATTTAATTTACATAATCTTCAAAAAATAAATGCTAAAGAATGTTCTTTCAAATGATAATAAACATTTCCCATTAAATTTGAATTTTTTGTTTTTTTCTTTAAAAAAGTAGGGAACCTCAAAATGGATCAGCCTATATATATCTTATACAAAAGCATTAAAATCCTAACAAAAGGAATAAATAATGATGGCCTTTTTTCAAGAAGATAATAATAATAATAATATATTGATGAGTTTAAAAGTGATACAATAATATCATTTACAAGTATAAACCATCATTTAACAGATAGAAATAAAACTTTACAAGTTTTTATCCAACACAATATCAATCCATCATCTTATACATAAGTACATTATCTTTATATCTTTATAGCAAACGCAAATGATTTGTGTCATAATTGCCATTTCAATTCAATTCTGTATACTAAACACTTGAGTGTTATAAAGTACTTATGAATTAATCACTCACGAGATACATATTTATATCGAGAATATAATATTGAAAATGTATACAAATTTATTCAACCATAAATTCATTCATTCACATCTTAAGCAACATTATGCACATTTTGAACAAATCAATATTAAATGAGCCTGCATAATATTAATAAGAGTCTACATTGTATGTACAAATGTATCTTTAAATTTGTATTAATAAATTGATACACTACATGAAAATTCAAATGTGTATGAATGATTGAATAACTAAATATAAATATATGTGAATATTCTCTTGAAAATGTTAAATACATACTTATGAAGATGTCTGTCTGTATTAAGAAGGAAATTATTTTTTACACATGAAAATAAACATTTTTTAAATCGACAAAATTCAAAACTCTCTATAAAATATTATTTTATGTAGAACCTGTATTTTATAAAAGAAAACAAAGTATAAATTAGAAAAATCCATTACCAATAATGTCAACTAAAATGGAAGGAGTTCACTAGGAAGAATAATTTCAAAGTATACCCTAATAATTTTGCTCCTTTGAAATAACTACCACCCTACTAGACATATGTGCATAAATAAGCAAATAGCTTAACTATATATTACCTCTAGCTTTGTATTTATTATTGTGTAAGTGCATCTGTGTATTTCTGTCTGGATATGTTTATTACTTTCAAGTATTGGCTGTCTATTTAGACATTGATTATATTGTTATGAGACTTTTTTGAATATTGATAATGTGGCATTTGATCAATAAAAATTATAAAAAATTTCAATAATCATTAAAAGTATAATTTAAAATTTAAAAAGTATTAAATAATTAAGTTTATCCGTTTCGCTTCTTTCATCCACCATATCCACTTATTAATTCTTATAATTAATTATTATTTTTTTTAAATTTATTTCTTAAATTATACAAGTATTCCCCCTTGTTAGGGATTTTAACAAAATCATTTTGTTTTCAGTGCTTCATATTAAGATCATTATAATGGTGATGATCCTCTCAATTATGTATACAAAGGTTTTTTTTTTATGCCAGTCTTAAGGATCCTCAGCATACTTCTGTCAAATTGTATAATTAATCGTTGGATGTTTTGAGCTCAGCTGCTTTTTGTTTTTTTGAAATGGTGAAACGACATTCATAATCATTTTTCATGGTAAATGTAGGGTGCTAAATAACGCAACAACAATTGCCAACAAAAACAACAATATTCAACAACAAAACAGTGATTTATAAATAGAAATTTTTGATATATTGCATTTTACATTTTTGTTCTCAGTCTTTAAGTTTTTTTTTTTTTTTTTTTTTTTTTTTAAATTAATTGATTTACGACGATTTTTAAGATTTTTTTTTAATATTTATGCTATAGGTGTTTTAAATTGGAAACTTGAATTTCTCGAAAATATATAGAAATTAAAATGAAAATATTTCATATTTCTGTTTTTATCAGCCGATTTTATGTTCACGAATATTATAAAATTCACATTTTGATCATGTGATTTTTTTTTTAAAAAGTCCTAAATTTGATAAGAAATTCACCTCATAACGCTCTTTACTAATTATGTTAAACTAAAATGTTAAATCAATGTTCATTTAAAAATTTATTACAAACTAAAAACCAGTGACTAAAACTGACCAGTCTTGGCTTTTGACGAATAAATACGCGGTTGAACAATCGACCAGACCCGTTTTAGTTGTCCAATGGAACTATGTAAATTTGGTATTATTCACAACAAGGAATTTTCGAAGGCCATAAACTGCAACAATAATTTGATACCCTAATGATGTTACAAAAATATACAAAGTTCAGTGTGCTATATATGAAGATGTGTGCTATTTTTCTTTTATTGGTTTCCGACAAATCGGCCAAAGCCTATTAATTTTGGCTAAAATCTGTACTTGATTACATTGTAGCAAACATTAAGATATTTTAATGAAATTTGGTACACTGACTCATATAGACCCAAAGACAAAGCCGAGTTTATTTATAATCGGTCCATCGCTCAAAAATTGGCCCATTGATTTATACCGCAACAACCCCAGTTTGCATACAAGTTTTACCCAAGAAATCTCACAAAAACCATTAAGCAGCATTAATGGGCATTAATTTTTTTCTTTTCTAAGCAAGGTCAATTTAACACTATTTAGAGTTACTTTAGAGAAGTTAGCAGCTCTAAATTGAGAATAAAAATTAAGGTACTTATTTAGGATTTTATTACAAAAAACAATTTATATTGAAATATCGAAACGCGTCACTTAGGTGAAATACAAAATTAAGGACAGGTTTTGTAACTACGAAAGTCAATCAAATGAAAAAGCATCGAGGACTCAATCAAAATATATATATTTAAACGTAATGGGATTTTTGTATGAAATCAGTCCAGCTTTTGACCTCGTCCGCAGTAAATTCTTTTTTTTTTTATTGTTTAAACCAATTAAATCCATTCAATTGAACGCGTTCAAATTCAATATTGATTTACAAATTAAATCAATTGCAACAATTATTTTTATTATAAATCAATTGAAAAAAAAATCGTTCAATTTATCAACCCTTCACTCAACCGTTCTGTGATTTAAAAATTATACATTTTTGTTCAGTGTTAAAAAAAACGTTCAGGGATTTAAAATCGAATTTTTCTTTTTTTTTTCAATATTTTTACCGTTTACTGATCAAAATTAGGCAATGAGGCAGTTTACAGATTTATTACTAACACAAAAATGTGTCCGTACAAATTTGTCAAATTTATTATAAATGCTAAAAAAATAACCAGAGATAATCTTTGGTTATTTTAAGATAAGTTCTAATTTCAGGTCTGATTTTTTTAATTTCTTTAAATCCTTAAAAAAAGCCTATTAACAAAAAAAAAAAAACTGTTGGAACATATTTTTTTTTTGTTTTTTTATTAACTGAACTATGTAATTAAATTTTCAATTACTGAACGGTAAAAATCTTGAATTTTAATCACTGAACGGTGCAAAAAAATGATTATAAAACACTGAACGGAAAAAAATTGACGTTTAAATCACTAAACTGAAAACAAAAATTAAATTATTGAACGAAAATATGATTTTTTTTAAATCACTGAGCGGTTGATAAATTAAACGAATTAATTTCTTTGTTCGATTTATAAAAATTGAAAGCGTTCTTAGAGATTTAATTCATTTAATTTGATAAAATGAACTGTTACAATTGATTTAATTATTTTCACAACAAATCGAACGGCACCAAATGGGAATTAAATCCATCTAGTGATTGGTCATTTTGGATTTAGTTCGCTAAATTTCAATTCAAAATTTAAAAATTGAATTGATGGCTTAAATTTTGTAAGCAATAGTTTTAGTACACCAAAAAAAAAAAAAAAAAGAAATTACCTTTATATTTCGTTGCTAATATTTATTATTGAGTTAGATACGATACGAATACCATACAAAAATCCAATTAATCTATGAGATATATTCAAAATATTAAACATACTCTTTTTTGTATACAAAAGCACTACACAAAAAAAAATACAAAAACTCGTTAACAAGCTGTCGTATAAATTGCGACCAAGTTAAAAAGTAATATTGCAAAGTAGTTTTTTATATTAATATTAACAAACCGAAAAGATAGCAAAAAAAAAAAAAATAATAAAAAACTACAAGTGAATGCCTTTAACTACCAAAATGACTACGTACTCGTATGTATAGAAATAAGAAAAAACAACACCGGCAAAAGATGCCAACGGAGTACAAATAAAACTATGTAAATGAAATATGAGCAATTTGGCACAAATCTTTGAAAAACGGCTAAAGTAATTTTTGGTTATACATTTAACTAAAGTGAAGGTAATACAAGAATATCGATATAGGTGTATAGATGTTAAGGTGTGGGTTAAAGATGAGAAAATATATGTATAAATTGAAACAAGTGTTTTCAGTTTTTTGTTATGTTTGTTGTAAGATCACGTATTTTTTGGATTTTTAAAAAATCTTTTAAACCAATTTTATGGATTTTAAGATAAACATTTGTTTTTACCCTCTTATTTGTAACAAAATAAACCCATATGTCACTTGTAGTCAAACTAAACAAACCGTCTTGAAACGATTTTATGTGACTTTCGTTCAAGTGGCCTTTCTTTCATTGGTATCTCAAACTGTTGAGGGTTTATTTACAAACAAATGTTCTTATTATTGATTAAACATATCTAATCTTTGTTTTGCAATTCTTTGGATACCTGTTTTATGTCTAATAATAGTTTTAAATTGTATTTGAAAAAAGAACGATAATGTGAACTAAGTATCAAACAAAACACAAGTGTTATCAACAGGGCAGTGACTGCACATGCACTAAAAAACTAAAGATGCGCGCTTAAAAATATATGCACTAAAAACCGAAATATATGCACTTACCGAAACCCGGTTAAGCAGTCTTCGTTTTTTTTCTAAATTCAATTAAACTTAAATCCGAGGTTTTGATGTCGGTTAATCGGTTTTTTATTTAAACATATATATTTTCTAATTATTGAACATGCTTCCAACTATTTTAACTAGCGTTGCCAAACAAGACAACATATTCGCCAGTTATAGTAAACAAATTGACTTTGCATTCAGTAATAATAATATTTGTTGGTTAAGCCTGTTGAAGTTGTTAAAAATTACACTTTTTAAACTTTCAGGCGAAATTGCTTCATTGAAAAGCTTTTAAAATTTTTCATTTGAAAAAGAAGATAAAAAATGTTCTATAAAATTATAATTTTGTTGGGCTGCGTAATTTGATAAAAATTAACAGGTCAACTGAGATGGTGCTACTAGACTTAAATCGATATGATTATTAGTTAGCCCTAACCTTCAAAAGATACGTGTATAAATTTGACAGCTGTCGGATCATTAGTTTGTGAATTATAGCATTTTGAGTGAAACAACTTTGGATTTTGTGAAAAAAATGGATAAAAAGCAATTTCGCGTGTTGATAAAATATTTATTTTTGAAGGAAAAAAATACAGTTGAAGCAAAAACGTGGCTTGATGACGAGTTTCCGGACACTGCCCTAGGAAAATCAACCATCAAGGATTGGTATGCTAAGTTTAGACGTGGTGAAATGTGCACCGAAGACGGTGAACGCAGTGGACGCCCAAAAGAGGTTGTTACGGACGAAAACATCAACAAAAATTCACAAAATGATTCCGAATGACCGTAAATTGAAATTGAATGAACTAGCAGGTACTCTAATAATATCAACTGAACGTTTACATGATATCATTCACGAATATTTGGGTATGAGAAAGCTCTGTGCAAAGTGGGTGCCGCGCGAGCTCATTTTTGACCAAAAACAAGTCAGTGAAGACGAAGGAGAAAATCCATGAATTGGGCTTCGAATTGCTTTCGCATCCACCGTATTCTCCAGATCTGGCCCACAGCGGCTATTTCCTGTTCTCAGATCTCAAAAGAATGGTCGCTGGGAAGAATTTTTCGTCAAATGAAGAGGTGATCGCCGAAACGAAATCGTACTACGAAAATCGAAAAGTTGGAGGGTCGCTATAATCAGTGTATCACCCCCTTGAAAGGAACTATGTTGAATAAAATAAAACGAATTTTGCCAAAAAAAAACGTGTTTTACTATGGTAGGCCGGGGACTTTTCAATTGACCTGTTATTCTCAATAGAGGACGCCATCAAAATAGAGATATTTGTAACACAAATGTGATAAAAATTCGACATTTAATTGTATACAATTTACACGAATCCGCCCAACTGGTGGGTATTTTTTAAAAATATCGTAATTTGAATATTTTACAGCCGTAAAGTAAAATAAAACACCGATTAACCGATTTTTTTGTATAACTGGAAACGAAACCGGTTTATAAAGCAATTCCTTGAATAAAACGAAAACCAGTTTGTTGAATACTTTAACTTATAAATGGACACTTTAGCGATTTTTGACACACGCTCAGTACACGATCTCGAACCAAAAATAGGAATCACGCACGAAGATTTTTTTCTACTCACGCTCACGCACGATAGCGTAATTAAAATTTTTGCTCACGTTCACGAAATTGTCACGTTTCAAAAATAACCACACTTTAAAAATTAAAAATATTTCGAAAATTTAGAATAAAAGAATTTATATTATTAAGAAATGAGTTAAAGGAATAATCACGACAAAAACCAGACTGATGCACGTACCCACCTGTACTCTAACTACAAATCTATAATATGCACTAAAAAGAAAAAAATATGCACATAATTTTTAAAAGTCATATTTATTATCCAAGAGCGTGGCTTTGGATATGATGCTTCGAATTATAGAAAGTGCTGTATAAAGGTTAAAAAAATGTTCCTTTAGTTTATTTTTAATTAAAATATAATTTTAATTTCAATACAATATGCAAAAATGTGCAATCAAATGCAAAGTATGCAAGCAAATGCAAAGAATGCATTAAAACTAATTAATTATGCAAAAAAATATGCACTTAAAAGCCAAATATGCATTTATAACGAAATGTTAAAACAAATTCCCTTTAACAAAAATGAAATTGATGTATTGTTCAAAACCGATTTTGTGCATTTGCATGAAAGTCACTGCCCTGGTTTTAAAATAAAAGATTTGATAGTGTTTAGTTTTTAGAAAAAAAACAATGATTGTAATAAATTTTGTGAATATGTTTTTTTTTTTTTTAATTTAATCAAATCAACAACAAATTCATAAGAATTGTATAGAAAAAATATAAATAAAGGTCTTAAACGCACTTACCCATGTTTAAAGGTTATATTCAAGTTATACAGCAACCTGTAATGTAGCACTTGGCCACGAACATACAACAGCAAACACCACTCAACCCATACAATACAGCATCGTAATCTAGAAAGAAAAGAAATTTCATCACGTTTTTATTATCTTTTGAATTAAAACACTATGGGATACAAAAATTAAAAGTGGTTTAGAAATAGATATATTATTTAAACTATACTTGGAATACTTTAAGAAAAGAAAGTTATATTGTGTTATAAGCTTAATATGTAACCTGATATAAGGATGCCAAATGACGATTGATTAATCAATCAATTCATCATCTATTAAAGATGGCAGTGGATAAACAATATACATATTTAAGTTTGTTGTATTTATGTAAACATCTAATAGATCCCTTGAGATGGCATTCGAGGAATGTCGGCTAATAAATTGATTTTTAGAACAAAACTACATCTCGAGTATATTCATTTATAATATTCACAGTCTCTTGAAAAAGTAAAACAAAATCCATACATATTACTTTTTTCAAAAACTAGAGGTATTCATATTTGAATATATTCAATGTTAAAAATTGTCAAATCTATTTAAAAAAAATATATTTGCAAATTTTACAAGTCATAAACGATATAATCCGTTAATTGTGTGGGGTGGATTGGATTAGATTTTGTTGTTCAAAAATATTTTAAGACATTTCGGCAGAAACCATGTATAGTGGTTGGTTGAAAAGTTCCTGCGCTCAACAAGAGATGGCACTGCAAGCTCCAAACTTTTTTTTCTCAAGTTGGTATAACTGTCCTGAGAACACATGCAAAGTTGCAAGTCATTCTGTCAATTCTTTCTTTGTTTACAAGCCATTTGACGGTGACGTGTCATTGATTTTTTTAAATATGGAAAAAAATTGAATATCGTGCAGTCATTAGATTCTTTGTTTTGAAGGGTTTAAAAGCAAAGGAAATTTATGAACAATTGTTAGAAGTGTTGAATTTTGGGCTGGTGAATTTAAACGTGGTCGTACCAGCTTTAAAGACGATCTACGCGAAGGACGACCAAAAACTGCAACCACAGCAGAAATCATTGAGCAGGTACATAATATTGTTAGTGAAGATCCAAGTTTGACTAACCGTGAAATTGCTAATGCCATAGGCATCTCAGACGAACGAGTACTCGATATTTTACATGAAGAATTACGTGAAAAAACTGCTTGGAAAGTTAGTGCCGCACACATTAACAATTCAACAAAACCTGGATCGAAAACAAATTTCTCAGCGTAATTTGGAGCATTTTAAGCCGAATAAAACCGACTTCTTGCGTCGTTTTATAACTATGGATGAGACTTGGATCTACCACCATGATCCTAAATTGAAACAAGAACGTTTACATTGGACTGAAGCTGGTTGTTCAGCTCCAAAGCAGGTGAAGTCACAACGATCAGCAAAGAAGGTTATGGCATCAGTGTTTTGGGATGCAAAAGGAATTTTGTTGATTGATTATCTTCAGAAAGGTAAAACAATCAGTTCTAAATATTATTGCAGCCTTTTGGATTAGCTGGATGAAAAAATTCGTGAGAAAACACCTGGTTTAAAGAAGAAAAAAAAAACATTTTTCATCAAGACAATGCACCTACTCACAAAAGTGTTTTGACGGTGGCTAAATTCAAAGAATTTAAGTACGAATTGCTTGAACATCCAGCGTATTCACCAGATTTGGCTCACAGTGACTACTATCTCTCCAGAAATCTCAAACAATTCCTTCGTGGAAAGCATTTTTCGTCGAATGAAGAGGCCATAGCAGCCGTAGACGGTTATTTTGCAGAGCTTCCGGAAAACCATTGTAAGGATGGGATAAAATTATTGGAAGATCATTGGAACAAGTGTATTGAGCTTCTAGGAGATTATATTGAATAAAAAAATATATTTCGTAACAAAAACAGTATTCTTTCATTTCGAGCGCAGGAACTTTTCAACCAACCGTAAGCTACGTATTTTTGCTTAACCCAAAATCTATCATTGCTGTCCCATAGTGAAATAGAAAGGTCTATAGATGTTGCTGTTGTTTTGGATTTAGATACTTGATCATAGAGTATCAAAGTATAGAAAATACAAAAAAAAAGCAAAATAAAATTAAACGAGGCCGATATAAACGCGTTTCACACGAATGTTTTTTAATACTACATGTTCCTAATATACAAGAAGATGATGATATTTTATTTTTTTTTATTTTTTGGGTGTTGTATATTCTATCGATTGTTAATCACATGAAAAATAAAACTACAAGTTAATGAGTTCTAAAGTTCGTGGTAAAAATATAAGAAACATAATCAAATCTAAGATATGTTTGGTATTATTGTTAAAACATAAATGTTACATTTCTTGTTTTCCCTCTTTGTATAGAGTTTTAGGAAATTTTAATTGACGCCAATACACATTTGATAAAAATCATCTAGCTTCTTTACTAAATTACAGCTAAATTTCAAATAAAACTAACATTTTATTAGAGACTTTAAAAAGAAATTAATAAAATATATTGAATTTCTTTTTAAATTATAATTTTTAAACAAAGAGATGAATAAAATTCTTTGAATTTTTATCTCTCACTATAAGAAAAAGAGTTTATATTTTAATTTATTTTAACGAGGATTTAAATAGAAAATTGTTGATGTTAATATTATGTGTGTGTGTGTGTTCTTTTTACCTGTCAACTTTTATTACAATTCTTAACAAATGTCAATTACATTGCATGTGTTTGCATTCATTTAAAACAATCTTTAGTAAATAGTGTGGGAATTTTTTTTTTGTTTCATTGAACATTTGCTTTTCTTTTAGCTACGACTATATTTTGTCTATTAATTTTGTTTTAATAGCACTTGTTAAGAACGTCTTTGTAACAGTCTTTGTTTTATAACAATTATGAAAATCTAGATCATCTGCTTTGCAAAATGTCCACCACCTTGACTAATTTTATACTTGTAGCTCAAGTCGTTTGCTTATTATTAGGTTTGTTGCTTAAGTCTTTTGTTTCCATGTGGGAATATTTTATATTAAGAATTCTTTTAAAAATCTAAATATCATATGTTATTAAATAAAATTAAAAAAAAAAAAAGTATTCCCAAGCCATGAAAAACTCCCACCTTTATTGGGCATTAACTAACCACATCGTCTACCGCAACCACAAACACCATCAACGTCATCTTTATAAATGAAACAAATGCTTAACTAATAACATTCACATCATTTGTAAGACATTTATAATCTTTATGTCTCTAACTTAACTATGAAATATTTAATATTTAAACAATTCAACTGCTGATTAAGCACGAGTTAACATTTATGAAAAAGGATTAGTACATTTCTTCGCCTATACAAAAACAAAAAAAAATCGACTCTACTCTTTATTACACTGCGGGATATAACAGGTATTTCTGTTGTTTTTTTTCTTTAAGTATTTCATTTCATATTAAGATTGTACCTACAACTTTGATTACACATACTACATTCTCTACCTATTGGGATTTTTTTTTTGTTTAATGCTTAACTTTCCATCGCTTTATGAATTAGAATGTGTCAATGCGCCAATATATGTTATAAATGCGTTTGTTCACAGTGGGTATCTCTTAACTTTTTCTGTAGGTAACTGGGGTACATCCATTTTATTTTTTATTCATTGGTTTAACTTAACTAAGCAACGAATAAACATAATAATTACAAATTCATGGTATTTCTTTTACAAATACTCAAAGTCTCATATAAGTTTGAAAAATGAATAATGATGAATATAAAATTATAAAGTTTTCCAATTAACGCCTTTTTGTATCATGAAAATGGGTTTGATAATAAGCCGAAATTTATTTTTAAGAACAAAATTAAATTTTTATTCATTAGAATCTTAAATCTCAAGAGTTTTAGTCGTTAAAAAATAAAAAATAAATGATCACATACATATAACCCAGCAATATTTATTAAAATAAGTTTCTTATTAATTCATTTTGTTGTTTTGAAAGAAAATCTGATTTCGAAAGGAACTATTTATATAAATATGGTACATTGATGGAGAGAATTGTTCACGTGAACGGCCCCACTAATACTTAAACACCTCGAATAATTCATAATTCACCAATAATAATTATATTTTTAGACAGAGTTGTGAAAGTGTTTGAAAAATTTGAAACAAACCAGTAGTTGGCCCTTGAACATCTCTTTTCATCAATAACACATTTTTATAGATAAAATGTAAAAAAAATAATCAACAAAAGGAAAAATTACCGTTACGAAAAAACTTGCTCTATTAATAACTCCCGAACACAAAAATTTTATGTTTAGAAAATATATTTTTTCTAAAAGTATTTATATTTCTACTGGAAAATGTTCTGAAAATATAAACTTAGAAATACAAATAATAAAATTTTATTGTATTTAATATTAAGTTTTCTAATTCGCTTTTCAGAACAAAATATAATGCTGGGATTTACATTCTTTACAACATATTAATAAAATTTCTTAAGCTCTTAGCTATTACTTGCTTTTATTTCAATTGCAATAAAAAATTAATATTTTTTTTTATAAATTTAAAACGCCAGCTTTAAATTAAAATTCTTAATATCCTGTTGATTTTATTGCCATTATAAAGATTATTAAGTTTATCTATATGGCGACTTTTTATTTTTAATAACAAATTTACATTTATTTATCAAAAACTACTGGTATTGGTATTGTAGAATTTAATGTATAAACTAAGATTAAAAATGACTGAGGAATCAAAGATTATCATATTTGTTAATTCTATTCACATTTACCAACAGAATTGGAATTTTTTGGGTTAAAATACTGAATCCGGTGGGAAAAATATGTCTCAAAATGAGTATTTTTTTAAAAAAATATTTGTTTCGCATTACCTTAACCAGAAACGAATAAAAAATTTTAAATTCAGTTTTACTGAATTGTTTAAACCATTCATTGCTTATTTTTTTTTTTTTTGCAGAAACAAGAGAAATAAGAAAAACTAATTTTGTTTTTCTGTATTTTATTCTGCCGGCGCTAATGTGAAGTATACTTAAATGGCTTAATTTTTATGTACACCTATTCACTTGCAATTTTTAAGCTGCTAAGCCGATTTTGGTAGTTTTGAAAACTGCTAGGAAGGATTACAATTTCAGTAAAAATTAATCACTAGATCGGCTTAAAATTCCATAATGGACATTAAATTAGCACAAAACTTTATCATTAAAACAATCATATTTTTGGTTGAATTATAGTTTTAGAAACAAAAAATTGCAAACATAAAAATTTAAAATGCATATTCTTCTTTAAAAACAGAAAAAAACTTTGACGAAATATCCAATTATCTGCTCATTAATGTTAGAAATATCTCACACGTCAGATTTGAGCTGGTCAGAAAATAGCACAAATTAAAAAATCTGGAATAAAAAGGATATATTTTAATAAATAATAAAAATATTAATGATTTTAGTTTACCTGATCAATATTTAGTACTGAAACCTTTATTTTCAAGTACCGCTTAGCATCTAAGGGACATGCTTTGAATTATATTCTGGCAACTTTCTATAGGATTTGGGTACCAACCATTCTGTATTCCAGTCCAAAGATCATCCAATTTCTTTTTTTACTTTTGTTAAACAATCACACATCTCACATCATTCCAAGAGTTTTCAATCTGGTTCAAGTCAGGACTTTGGGCCGTCCAGCCTAAACGGTAATGTTTTCTTTAGAAAATCACTCCTTTACAAAATTAGACGAGTGTTTGTTGTCATTGTCGTGCATGAAAGTGAATGAAACTGCCATTAGTTCAAAAGTATAAGGTTCCATTTGGTCCTTAAGAATGTCCAAACACTGATATATCAGTTCATATTTCGATTAATCTTCACAATAGGGCCCACTTCTCCACCATGCTTACGGTCTTCTGTGTGTAGCGTGGATTCAATGCCTGGCGTTTTGGTCGATGAACATGCACTTTACCATCCGGTCCCATTTGATTTATACCTCTGTTACATAACTCCAAATCATTTGTTCCAGAATGAGATTTCTTTAGAATTGTGGCTTGCATGTCGAACGTCATTCAGTCGTCTTCGGATAAGCCTGTTTGATAAATTTAATCCAAATTCAGTTAATTTCGTTCGCAATTTCGCGTAATGACATGAAAGGGTCCTCCATCGACATTCGGATAATAGCACATTTCACTGCTTGGGTAGTTTTTTTTTTGACACGTACCTTCTGTTTTTTGTTTTCTTTTCCATTAAATAAGTTTTCTGAGAGCGTTTCAAAATTTCTGCAATTTCAGATGGTACAATTTTTTTTTTGTTTTGCAACAATTAGGTGAAACAACACAAAACTAAAATAGTTTAACGGTTAAAAGAAATTAAAAGAAAAGATTATCAGTGCGGGGGTCATGGGTTCGATTCCCACCAGAGGCTCTGGTCTGTTTTCGCTACAACGAGCTGAAAGCCTTCGTTGCTAGTGCTCGGTTAGGGTATTAAAATATAATTTGTAATTATATGTTTAATAAAATAAATAAATAAATAAAAAAAATATAACACAAATCAGAAATAAAAAAAAAAAAAAGAATAATAATGGTAGAAAGTTTTGCATAACTGAAGAAAAGTATTCTTAGGCAACAAATTAAAAAAAAAGCACACAATATAAATTAAAAATGATTTTGTGCTAATTTATGTCCATGGCCGTATAATCTCAAAATAATCTGTGATGATATTACGTGAATAAATAAAATTATTCTTCTTTTAAATATTAAAACTTTTTATAGGAATCAAGTTATTAAAAAAAAACTTTGTTAGTTTATTTTTTGTTTTAACAATATGTTACTGTAAAGATGAAAATAATAATTTTTATGGATATTTTATATATATTTAAAAGCGGCTACTTTTTTAAACACTATTTATGTATAAAAACAAATAGTTAGTGGTTATTTGTGAAGAAATAATTCGTCATCCTTAATTTATGAATCATTCATGAAAAATTTACCTTGAAATCAAAAAACACACACAAACACTCAGACATTAAGGAATTCTAAAGAAGGTTATTTTATAACTCTATGGTGATAATTGCTTAATGCCAAAGGACAAGGTTTAAACGAAAAATGTGTATGTACATACATATTCACTTCCTTTCCTAGCCTTTGTCTTTGCAGACTTAATAAAAATGTAGCTACTGTTTACTTAAGTTTTTACAACCTCAACTATTAGCACTGTCATAAAACTTTATCATTGCAACTAATACAATCTGTGGGCATAAATAATATTGTTGAGAAGGTCATGATGGTATCAGTTAAAGCAACAATATGTTTAAATTAAAACAAAAGAACCTTAGGCTAAAGAAGGCGGTATTTCTTTTGAATTTTACATTTTAAAAAGTCCCTTAGGAGGCGAAAGGGGTTTCAAAAGGTTTTTCCAACTAATTACAAGAAATAAATGAAATCATAAAATCTTAATTATAGGCGTTTTCTGAAAGGAAAGAACAAAACTATAAAATATCAACGAATAAAACCAATCAATACTAAATAAATAAAGGAGGTACCAAATAATATGAAAACTTAAACTATTTCTTAATCCTTTGCCTAGCCAACGAATTTTAAAATATCTCAAATTAACACATATCTTTTGCATCTTATACTACTCTCGTAGTACATCATCAGCCACAGCAGACTTATTCTTGTTTTTATAATATGAAGAACGTGATGAAATGTAATGTTATGTAGAGACATTGAAACAATGCCTCAAATGATCATCACTTAAGTGTGAAAATTTTCATCTTTTTTTTCAATACTTTATTTTTTTTTTCAATACTTTATGATTATTCTCATGTGAGCTAGGTTTTCGATTTTCTTTTTTTCATTTCAAAATCATGTTGGCTGTTTTTTTTTTTTTTTTTTGTTTCACGGAAAAAACACCATGAAATTTAGTTTAAATTTAGGCTCACGTTTTGATATTAGAATCCAAATTGGAAAATTACACCTTATCGGTTCAATACCTTTTGATAGGTTTAATAAACAATACCAAGGCATAAAGTATTTACTTTTGAATTGCATATCATGAGTTGTTACTATGAGTATTAGGGTGGCAATAAAAATTTAACTTTGGATTTGGGCAGAATATTGTACCACTTGATGTAAAACTGATATGATACAGATTTGGAATTTTGAAACAAAACACATAATAAAATTTATATTTGTGGGTTTGTTCCAAAATGCCGATAGAAATATGCTGGCTTAGAAATATACCATTTGTCCCAAATTTCTACCATATGACGTAAATGTCAAGATGAATAAAATACAATATGTACAGTGAGGAGCAAAAGTGTTACATGGTACACAATGTTATAAAATGATGCTCAATATTTCTTATTACGTATGCAAATCTAATAATTTTTTTATCTTACCATATTTATTGTCCTTCCTTTAAAATAAAATACAAACAATTTTTATTCTATTATGATAAGTAAAGAAAATAACGGTAAAGAAAGAAAAAATCGCCAAATGTTACACTTTTGCACCCTTTAATTTTTCTCTGTGCATACCGTTATTTTTTAATTATACTTTATTTTACACGTGTTTGTCAAAAATGGAAGGTACCGAAGTTAAAGAAATAATTAATTCATTAAAAAAATAATAAATCTGTAAGAAAAATAGCTGAAAAATTCAAAATAAGCCATATGACCGTGCAAAGAATAAAGCAGAAGCATCAAATAATTAATGCAGCTCCCCGTCTTGGCCGTCCAAGAAAAATAGATGACCGAACTGATCGGCATCTTGAAAAATTAGGTGGACAGTTTGTCGAAGTTGAAAAAGATTGAGTCTTAAGGCTGCAGAAAAAAGAAAAAAACATTTTTGTCAAAGAAGAATATACAGCGGCGAAAGGAACTTGTTCAAACATATTAAAATTGTACAGAAAACGACTGGAGCTAGGTAAGTGCAAATATTGAATGAACTTTCTAAATTTTAAAGAAAATATTCTAATTTTTTAAGGTCATATGGTCTGATGAAACGAACATAAACCGTTTTGAGTCGGATGGTCGCTCATGGTACTGGACTAAAGATCCCAATACTATTACCCCAAACCAGGTCACTCAAACAATGAAACACGGTGGTGGTTCAATAATGGTTTGGGGTTGTATTACCAAAAGTGGGGTGGTACCTAGCAATTTTACAAAATAATTTACCTGCTGCCATTGAAAAAACGGATCTTTCTTCTGAAAACGCCGTGTTTTAGCAAGATAATGACCCAAAGCATACGGCTAAAATAATAAAAAATTGGTTAGAAAATCAACAGTTTATCATTTTGAAGTGGCCTCCACAGTCACCGGATATGAATCCAATAGAAAATTTTTGGAGTTATATAAAATTAAAACTATCGAAGTACGTGGAACCTCCAAAATGAGTAAACGAGCTATGGGCACGAGTTAAGGACATTTGGGAGTCTATTCCCAACGAATTGGTTGCACATTTTTGTAACGGTGTCAAACCGACTACAAGAACTACAAGAACTACAGAGTGTCAAAGGTTTGTGGACCAAATATTAAAACAACGATAAAACGGATTAATCTTAAATAAAATATAGCTAGGTGCAAAATTGTAACATCTGAATGCTTTCCCTAAAAATGAATTATCTTATTAAATATCAATAATATAATTAAATATTTTTGTGTTATATTTCGAAGAAAGACAATAAGTAATATCAAAATGATAGGTATATTACTGGTATAAGTACAGACAATATATTCTGCCATATATTTCAATGCAACCCTAATGATTATTGTATATGGCAACTTTGCCATATAAGCGCAACATCAAATATTAAAACTAAAGGTGTTAACCAGAAAATTTGTACAAATCAAATGTAATAAAACATGCATTTGAAATTTGTATCTTCTTCGTTACTCTATTTTGTTGTTGTTGTTGTGTTGTTTTGTTCTTACCCATCAATCAGCAGGTGTATTGTTTTCGTTAATAAGTAGTTTGTGAAAATCGGAAAATTAAACAAGAAAACAATGAAAAATTGATTAGAGGGAACACTTCATTCAAAGTAGAGAAAATTATAAACTTCTCCCAATGTTGAGTGTGCATTTTATTAAAAGAGCTGTTAATTTAATGAAAAAAACTTAAAGCGCTTTATTAAATTTGAATCTAACTTTCTTGATCTGATTTAGATTTAGTAGTTGTTAAAATTTAATGAAAGGGAAAAACTTATAGTTTTCACCAGCTTCTCTATACTTGAATAAAGTCTGTAAAATCTGTTATTGTTACAGAGATGTAAACTAATTTTAGACCAGCTAAAAATGGATTTGTACTAAAAATTAGTACAAAATTTGTACTAAAAATTGGTAAAAAAAAATTTGTATAATGGAATATAAAAGTTTTTACAATTTTTTTTTTTACATTTGTATGTAATGAAAAACTACAACTGTAGTTAAAAACAACAATAAATGTTAAATTATCTTGAATTTTACTTTGAAATTAGTAGACTGTACTCTCGTCACCTTTAAATTCTTATATTTATTACAATTAGAATCTAACAAAAGAATCTTTTACAAAAAAAAAAAAAAAAGGAAATGAGAATTTTAAAGCATAATAAAATAAAAAAAATAAAAATAGAGAACTATACATATATATTCAAAATTTTATCAAAATGCAGTAGTTTTTGCAGGTTTTTTAAAAAGCAAATTTAAAGATAATTAAAATTTTTTTCTGAGTTTCATTAAATGTCATCGAGGGATGTACCTAGAATTTTCTTCCGTTTTGTAAACTTCTCTTTAAATTTTCTTAAAAATGCAGCTTTTCGATTTATCAATCTCCATCAAGGATTTGAAATTTTTTTTCGAATACATATGTATATTGAAAATTCAATTAAATTTAAAAATTTGAGTAAATGAACGATCACGTCTTAATATAAATTGGTAAATCTCTCATGTGATTAAATTTTTATCATATTTACACAAATACCCTTTACCCTGTAGAGAAAGAAAATTAACAATAAATTGTTATTATGATGTGATATGAGTGGCACAATGTTATTTTTCCTATTTCTGGCCAACAGTCAGAATATACTCGTAACCAACCAGCCAACCAGCCAGCCAGCCAAAAACCTACCAACAAAATGCAATCAAACTTAAAATATCTGCAAACAAAAAATGAAAGAAAAAACTTAATACAGCAGACTGAGCATCAATAATAATAATAACAATAATAATGACGAGAATGAGGATGAGGATGAAAGACGACAATGAAATGTGCAACCGAATACATTTTGCAGTAAAATGATAAAAACAGAGCAATAACTGCAGCAGCAACACGCAAAGAACAAAAAGTCAATGTCGCCGCGCATTGATCAAAGTTGTGCTAAAAGACAAAAGGAGTGGTTTGGTTTACAACAAGACTACAACAAAACAGAAAATAAATGTGATGAGAGATGTGATGTGTAAGATGTGCAGATCGTTATAAAGCTATGAAGACTGATGACGACGATGCCTGCGATGATGCTGATTATGGTGGGGGCAAGAAGAATAAGTTACTCTCAAACCAATTAGTTAGTCGAAAAATTAGCAAACCTGTAGCAATAATGCACAAACACAAGAACACATTTTTTGACCCTAATCCTTGAGATTTGGAAAGTAATAAAATTGTGTTAAGATACTGCCTCTAAACACCTCCGACACCTCTAAACTGCACTTTGGTGAATGCGAATAAAACGCATCATAAAGAAATAACACTCCAAGGCAAAAAATGAGATATCTAGTGTCCCACCAAGCTTATTTAAAGTATGACTCTAAATAATGGAAATGCTTGAATCTTTTTATTTGTACAAAAACTAAAACAAATTTTTACAATTTGTGTTTTTCTGAAAGATATTAAAGAACCCAGCAAAAACATGGTAACAACTACTTACCAGCCTATTTACTCGCTTAATTACTTTTGTTCGCGATGTCCAAAAAGTAATGGGTACTCATTATTTTTTGGATGTTCGTAAGCGAGACGGTAATGACTACCCATTACATTGTGTTTTTTGTAATTGAGTAGGTAATTACCACTCATTACTTTTGGGACATCGCGAACAAAAGTAATTAAGCGAGTAAATAGGCTGGTAAGTAGTTGAAACCCTTTTTTTTTGCTGGGAATTCACTATATTTTAAATATGAGGAATTAATCAAGCATTTTATTTTTGTTTTTTTGTCTTTTCTACTTTTCTATATCCTGTTCTTTTCCTTTTTCCATTAATTTTTCTTTATATTTTTCGTACTCGATTTGGACCGTTCAAAAATGTTTCCAAAACTTGAAAATTTGCTTGTCTTTGCATGATCTGACTATTACAATCTAGCAATGTTTCTATGTCAAATGTCTACAAATTACATATTTTGATATGAGATTATTATTCTAAAGTTCTATTAATTTTTTTTTTGGGTTATATAAAGCTAATTTTTAATTTTAAACGATTATATTTTTAAGCCGAAATGAATATCAATTTTAGCTAAATGACCAACATATTATTTTGAGCGCACTTATACTTTTTGGTTTTAGTGTAAGTTGCTTATATGTTTGTATGTATATAAAAAAGATTGTATAGAAATTGAAATTGATTGCAATTATGAAGAAGGTGAGAAGTGTTGGCAGTTTATAAGCCATAATGCTGATGAAGCTTCAGATGATACTGTTGCTGCTGCTGCTGCTTCTGATGATGATGATGATGATCATCATCAATGTTATTGTGTTATTTCGACTATGAAGTGAAATGATTAACGCTTGTTTCATTTGTTCATGGTGTTAAGTGGAATTACAGGTGCAAGGCTTTTTTGAATTCCAAAAAGTGGAATATCCCTTTTTATCTCCGGGGACATGTTGTTATTATGGTTGTTACAACACCCAGTCATATCACTTCTTAACACATTCGTTAAAAGTCTGTCTAAGAAGATGAACGAGCGAGCGGGCGAATGCATAAGTAGTGCAAAGAGGTTTATTGTTGTTGTTGTTGTTAACAACGTTATACTTGAAGAATTTGTTTTAAAATCGCTTTTCTTTCGAGTTTTGAGATTTATGATGACATTTTTTTTGGTTTAAAGCTTCTATTATGTCCATTACAGTGATCGATGATGATATTTTTCTTCTCCATTTTCTTGGCTTGTTGTTGTCCACATTACTTTTGTTCTTGTACAGACATGTATGATGAAAATTATTGTTTAAATGAAAATAATGATTTGTCTTCATTTGTCAATTTTATTGTTAAACAGGAATCTTCTTTTGTGATCTGATCAGATCTCTACTGATGTATTGTATACGATAGTTGGTTAAACGTATGAATATATGGAGGTGTGTGAACAACATTTATAAATTTAAACAAAAATTTCGAGTCATAAACCTATCAAGAACTCAATCATGTAAAATGTTAATGACAAAATTACCTTTCGCCATTAAAAAAAAAACAATTAAATAAAAATACTCAATAACCTAAAAAAAGGGGTAAAACACATGTTGAAAAAAACATTCACATGACCTCTTCTATATCGTATAGTTTTTGGTAAACACTTCTAATTTTTTTTTATAAAAAAAACTAGACAACGGAAATAAACTAGGCACATTTTTAAAAAAACCTGCGGGCTAAATTAATAAAAACAAACAATTTGACCCTTTACCTATAACAACCATACTGCCTTCCAACCAGCCAGTCAGTCAGCTTTTTACAAGTGTAAAATGACAGTTTTATTAAACATTAATCAATTTTTTTTGTTAATACGCAGGTTCTCTATTCAAAATATGACTAAATAAAGCATAGAAAAAAAAGAGAGGAAATTATAGAAAAATATTACAACTATTTACAGCTGACAGCTAAGACAACCCCTTACTGTTTTTGGATTCTTCTTTTTTTTTAACAAATTCCATGTTATTCTATGTAATGGGTGCTGATGTTAATATAATTTTAGGCAATCGATCATTTTTAGAGAATTTTGTTTTTGTTTTTACTATAAATTTAGTTCTTAGTATCTCTTGAACCAACAACAACAATGAAATTATGTAATTTTATAATTTATTATACATTAATTTAAGAATACAAGTAGACTGAAACCTAGACAAAAGATCACCCAGGTAGAAAAAAAAAAACTATGAAAAACACGTTACATCATGCATGTCATTGGTTATTGAACATCAAAAAAAATTATGCCATATCATACATCAAAAAGTTTATATAAAAAAAATAGTTAAATGATAGTTCATAAGTGTAAATGTTTCTTGGAATTTTCATATAAAGAATAATTTCAGTTTTATATTAAAACACAAAAGAAGCAAGAAACAAAATTATAGTAGGTCAAGCCCGACCAAGAGATAGGCAACACCTCAGTACGATTTGGTCCATATTTCAAGAAGCCGGCCAAATTATGAGATGGGACCTGAATCTTATATAGGGCAATATAGTGAGAAATGGAACTGCTGAAAAAGTGCATTTGAGTAAATTACGGGACCCATAAATACCCCAAGTATATATGGGGACTTAGTCAAAATCTGGTCCGATTTTTTTTAAATTGGTCCCTTATAATATTCACAACCCTATTTGCAGCCAGATATCTACGGTTTGGTGTGTCAAAATACCATTGTAACCCAATTCAGATATGACCTTGCTAAATTTCATTTAAATATTTTTTTTAATTGCGACCTGTAGTTTTGCATGAATAGACAGGCGGACGGTCTTAAATTAATCAGAAAGTGTTTCAGAGTAGATTGGTATACTATAAATTAGGTCTAGCGCCGTTATTTTATAAACATCAGCACAAACTTAGTACACACTGATGATTAAAAATTTAATTAGCCCAGAGAGTATAAAAAATATTAAATCGTGGTGAATGTACACCCAGTCAGTTCTTTAAAATGTGATTTACCATACCCGATTTACCTATTATTGATTTGAAAGTAATATTGCAAATTTGAGAAAAACTGGGGGGTAAAAGGAAGGGTAATCTTTTTACATTCTAAATTTGATATTGGCCCAAAATAAATACGGAGCCGTTGTTTTTTTCTCATTTATAAGATATCCAAATTTCAAAGCAATTGGTGGGTGTCACCGGAGATTCCTTCTCTGTAAGTGCTCAATTTTTGACCAACAATATAACGTATTGCTGGCCCAGGAGGATGTGGCTTTTTAGTTTTCGGAGAAATTGTGTGTTGATTATTCAGTTTAATATTAAAATTATTGAAATAAATCAATTGAATCGTTTAATCCATACAATTTATAGATTAAAATTCGTCTCTGATGAGGCAAATAAGCATAGTTTAAGAAACCTTGTAAATAGTACCAAACTTTATTCTCCCTTTCATGTGTGAACCAATATTTTAATTTTATAATATTATCTAAACTGAAGAAACGCATAAAAAAATTGTATAATACAATTTAAATAAACGGTTGATGAACCTGGTGATTGCAAGAAATACTTTATTGTTAATATGGCTGAAAAACGAAAACATATAAAATTTGAAAAACTACTCATTTAAGATGGCAATCTCTTAAGAGGAGCGAGAAAAAAGTCACAAATAAATTCTAAAATACCCGATTATTTTAAAAGCTTCTGCTGCTGCTTCTAGTGCGTAGGATGATTGCTGGAGGTTTCTTACTCTGAATCAGAATACAAAAAAAAAAAAACTAAAATAAAATAACCGCCTAAAAACGTAAGACTCATTATGAATGCAGTTTGCATGCAAGCAAGCAAACAAACGCAAGAAGTGGGAGTACTAAAGAATACATACAAAAAAAGTTAAAAAAAAATTTATTTAACATGCAAATAAACTTAAAAACCAAAAGCAGCGCACAGAACCAACAACGTTAGCAAAATGAAAAAGGAACAAAAGTTGTCTACTTCCTGAAATCATTGTTAGTTGGCTGTAAGGTTTTCCACTGCTATTAATTGTTCAAAAGGTGTGTATTTGGATCTTTCTGTGTGTTAAAGTTGATTATTTCATTAGCATTTTATAAAGCTAAAAATATTCTTATTTGCACACCTTCCCCCCTCGCATAGCATACACAGAGTCAAACACATTAACACTTTTATATACATAACTAAATATTTAGTTATCTTTAACTATATTGTGTTGAAAGAAAAAGGATTCTATTTTCGTTATTTTACGTTTACTAACTACCATGGAAGTAAATAATTAGAACATAATTAATGGTTAATTAAAAACAACAGACATGTTGTCACTTGTTAGGGTTACATTAATTACACAAATACAAATACATTACAATTACAAGCAACCCAAGAACATCTCATCGAGAACAACTAAACTGGCAATATTTTTACTACAGTACAGTGGATAGAAATTGTATTTTGTAATTATAAAATAAATTCTTCAGCATTTCACACTGATCGTTAAACACTAAGATATCAAAAAAAAATTAATTTAATATCTATTTTCGAAAATTATTTAGAAAAAAAATTCTAAGAAACTTCTAAAAAAATATTTAAAAACTCTAAGGTCGACCTGTCTCAAACCTGTCAAATAGTAAAGATGAAAAAAAATATATATAAATTTATAGAAACAAGAAGAAAAAATAAAATGCAAAATAAAGGTGAAAGTTAAAAAACTGTCATTCACTTTAAACTGATATGTTATGATATATTAAATAAACACAGCAAATGAAGTTGTAAAGTTGTATCAGATTTTTAAGTGTAAATTACCAACAACTATTTGACACTATTCTAAAGTAATACACGATACAACCGCTACAATACCCGTTGTGAATTGAACAAATGTGGTATCGTTGAAAGGGATTTTTAAAGGCAAGCAAGCAAGTAAGCAATCGAACTCCACAAACTATTTAAGTTCAAAGAAGGTGACCATAAAGGCCATCTGAGGATCCTTAACGAGGCCAGTTCCATAAAGAACATGACACTATGTAGTGATCAAATAAATCCAGTGATTGAACTAAGAAGAGAATTCAAAGTTGAAATCCCAACAAGAGAGGACTGGGAACTTGATCCCCCATGGTTGAACAGAAGATGCACAGAAGTGGTATACTGACTTCTAGCGGAGTTGGAGCCGGTGTATACGGACCTAGGTGCAGAACTCACATACCTCTGGGCAAAGATTCAACTATAGTTACTGCAGAATTATATGCTATCTATACATACAGCAACGACCGAACTTCTGGAAAGGAATCCTGTAAGAACATAGATAAACTTAATGTCGGACAGCCAGGCTGTAACAAAGGCCCTGAAAAAACCCATCTATCACCATAGATCAGTGCTAGAATGCCATAGAGCCCTCAACCAACTGGCGACCAATAATAAGGTAACACTTATTTGGATACCCGGTAACAGTGGGCATGAAGGCAATGAAAAAGCTGATGAACAAGCGAGACTAGGTGCGGAACTGCTATTTATAGGCCCGTGTCCTCAATTTGGTTGCACGAAAAAGGACATCACAAATATGATATCGGATCTGATCAAGACGAGATCCATTGAATAATGGAACAAACAGAAACCACTGAAACATTCAAAGAAGTTCTTATCATACAAGGAAAAGAGAAGCAGAGAAGCCCTTCAGATGAACAGACCAAATCTAAGACTCCTATGTGGAGCACTCACAGGACACTATCCATGTAATTACATTCTAAACAAAATGGGACATGCATGACATGATCGAGCTACGACATGCAGATATTGTATGGAGGATGAGGAGACCATGGAGCATGTAATGGCTAAATGTCCTGCGTTTGCATACCTACGATTTATCACATTTGGCAGACCTGATATTTAATGGAGGAACAATACAAGAAACTGGAAGTAAAGAATATTGTACTGCTACTTAAGTCTGCACTGGAGAACAACCGAGGAAACACTAGAGGGTGCACAATAGATCTATTTGGTCGCGGTGCTGGAGATACAAAATACTCAACCCAACTACATCGTAAATCGTAAAGGTACCTTTTAAAAAAAGTTATTGTTATGAAAAATTTTATATGGCAGTATGTATTTGTTTTGTATAAAGTGACATCTACTTTAATTTTCCTTAAAATCAGAAAAGGGGATGCTAAAAAAAATTTCAATTTTTTAAATAGATTTGACACAGTTTCGCACCACTGTTTATTTTGCAACTAGCAAAAGGAAGTGTTTATTTTGTCTTAACATTTTATTGAAGAATGATAAATGTCTTGGAATTAAACTTTATGACAATTTGAAAATAATTTGTTTGGTTTTTTATTTGAAGTTTTATAAGGGCTTTTGTTGTTCATATACATAGATATAAATTGGCTTGTTGTTGTTGTTGTGGATTGTCTTAATCAATAAATCCATTTTTAAAATTGCCCGCATAAATAACATTTCAACAAAAACAACAACAACAACAGCAGCAGCAACATTACAAGAAAAGGCTGTAAAAGTAAAAATCCCAAACGAAACTATACAAAACAAATATTTATTATGGGTCTTTTTGATAAAAGACAAGCAAAGAACAAAAAAAACCGTACAATATTTTGTGTTGAAAAGAACAATTGCTAGAGTTCTCAAACTAAATGTTATTTGCTAAAAGTTGTTGGAAAATAATATAAAGAAAATAACAGCAAGTTGAGTCATATTGTACAACACAGTGATGTGGTTAAGTTTGGTGGAATGTTTCTTAAGCTCCTTTCTAGTAACAACAACAACAACAACAAGAGGCATACATACTTAAGTTTTGCACCATTACTCATGCGCGATTTAACAATAAATCAACGCGACGTGTTTGCAATAATTTTATTCAACATCCAACAACTTTTTGAAGCCAACCATGTTACAACAGCCAACAAAAAATTACAAAAAAAAAAACAAACATGCTGAACAGTGTTTTATAAAAAAAATATAAATAAACAGTTTACTCATTGCTCGACCACAAGAACGCCGTCTGTTTGGCATTGCTGCCGCAGCTAACTCGGCTGCTGATGATGATGATTTTTTTTTATTGGCCTCGGAGAACAATGAAACCGTTTTTCGCCAAATGTTGCCCAAATATGCCTTAAACTTGAAATCGTGATTAACCAATATAAAGGCTCCCACTTGTCAAAGCAAAATGCTAAAGAATTTTGTTGTTGTTATATTTTATTTTTCCTATCCAAAAAAACAAAACTCTTGATCCTCCAAAAACCAACAACTTAAAAGCTAAACTGATCGTGATGTGTAATCAACTGAAACAAAAACAACAAACGATAACAACATTTAGTCAAGTTTATATCTCGTTCATTTAAAAAATACAGGCTAAAAGCACGACTTAATTGTTACGCACAATTGCATCAGGATCATGTAACAATGAATCTTTTTTATGCTTTATTTTACTTGAGCCAACAACATTGTTGCATCTTTCGCAAACGTTAAATAGCGCGGGTGGTTTTTCGTTCTCGTTAACAATAAAATATTCTTATAAGTAATACAAAAAGTTCAGGGTTTTTTACCTTGAGATTTTTTCAGTATGTTGTATTTAAAATAAAACAATAGCTTTTGATTAGGCAAGAATGAATTAAACATTTCCTCTACTATGGAAAATTTCTAATGTAGTTTTGAAGATATGAAAAAAACGTTTAATAGTTTTGTATATCAAATGAAAGGTATTTTAACACCTTCTCCCAAATTGTTGCCTGTCGCCAGTATTGAATTTTTGGGATCTAATAGCGATTGCTATTGTGATTAAAAAAATGTGATAGGCCTAAAATACTATTATGTATTTAAACTAGTTTCCAAACATTTTGTGTGATGAATGTAAATGTGTTTTGGTCTCTCAGATTTGTAGTGTCCGACCAAGTGTTCTGCCTCACAGCTCGGTCAAAAAATGGTGTTTGGCAAAGTATTTAAAGAAATTGTGAATATTTTTACATTAAATTTTATAAATTCGGATAGAAAGAGACGAATTCATATAAATTTTGTTTTATTATTTTAAAGAGAAGGTTTAAGCATTTCATCGTTTAATTAATTGAACTCATGGTTCCAAAGTTTTTAAAAAAAATTAGACATTTACACATAATTAACTTCATATTAAACAATTTTAGTCTTCAAATCAATCATAATTTATTTACTCCAATTAAAAAGCATATTAAAAAGTTCGGCTTCGGTTTCGGCCAAAGTTCGCATACTATTTCTGCCCAAAAAAAAAGTGAACTCGGTTGGTCACCACGGATTTGTATGAAATTTAAATGTGTTGAAGAAAGTAAATCTAAGAGAGATCAGTCTTATTACTTTCAACCACCTCAGCAACAGAGAAGATGAAAAAGTGGATAAGAAATCGGAAATCAATTAAGACAACTGAAATTTGGCTATGACAACCCAATTTCTATAAGAAGAATCACTTTGCTATAAAACAATGTTCCCTCACTTATTTTGAGGATTTATTAATTAGGAAAATCTAAAAAGGTCTTATCAAAACACTCATAAAAAACTTCATGCTTGCGAAGTTGAAAGTCCAATATGTATCAAAACTAATACTGGTCGTATATAATATGCAATTTATATCACAGATTTTAAATCACCATTTATTTAAATTCCACCAACATAATTTCAAGGTCTTACCAACTATAAGATAAACTTAACATACTCCACCCATTATTCTATGGTATAGTTTTTTTTAAATAAAATTCAAAAAAAGAACTTTGCAAGAGTATGTTGTAGGTAAAATTTTTTGGTTGATTTCTTTGTAACAAGCAAAAATATACAAAATATGTATATTGACTGCATTTTGGTTACACTCACGAAATATTTGTAAATGTTCTAGCAACAACACGTTTAACCTCGCCATGCTACTTTATCATTTTTTTTTTCGTTTTGTTTTGTTGTCTGTAATTTTCTGTAAACAATTTAAATAAAATAATCAAGAAAAATAAAACATTTTGGACTATTAGAGTAAAAAATTTTGTAAAACAAAATTTCCAATCAAAATAAAAAAAAAACTGAAACTAAGGAATCTACTTTACTTAAAAAAAAAATATTAGCAAAATTCCTTCAACTTCCTTTTTACAACTTTAATTCAATGACAATCAAGAAATTCTAAAAATGAAAATAAAATCTCAACTCTACGTCTTAACAAATTTAATAATGTTGAAAATATGCATAATAAACTTGTACAGCAAGAGAATGTACGTCGAAACGTAGTAGTGCTCACTCCTGGCCATGTTTTATATAAATATCAGAACTGAAATAGTTGATGATTTTGTTGGCTGTTGTTGAGTTAGTTGATAATCAAATACAAAGCATGGGATGATATACAATCACGTACTTGCCAAGTAATTTACCGCGATTAACTCGTCGTTTTTTAAATTCAGTTTTACAGCATATAAATGATGAGTATTTCAACAATATCATAAAGTACTTACTAACAACAAGACTGACAAGTAACTAAATACACTGAAAAAAATAAATCACTATATATTTTAAATGTCTTTCATTTTGAGTTGCATACGGGAAGCTTGTCGCGGTCAGTTATTCTTTTCCGCCGAGTGAGGAGGTGAAACAGCGAAAAGGAAATTGCACAAAATTTTAATTCCCTTTTAAAATACAAATTGCAAAAAAGTAAATTTTAGGTGCAATGCGAATAATAAATTCTTTATATGGAGAAGTAGTATACTGCTTTGTCTTCACATATTTAGTTCCTTAGTAAATTTTGTGAAAAATTTGTTAAAATCCAAAATAGCAAGAATATCAAAAGAAGAAAAAAAATATATTTACTCAAATTTAATAAGGAAAAAAATAGTATGTGAATTTGACAGCCTTAGGGGTATACTTCTACATATTAACCACCGTATGCATAGATATTTTGTTGATTTTTATAACACACTTATAAATCAAATTAACATGCAAAACAACAACAAATTTTTATAAGAACCAACTAAATGTCTATGCATACGGCTGTAAGTATACAAAATTTTAAAATTAATTTTAAAACAACAAAAAACTACGAATGAAAGGTACGAACCAGTAAAAGACCCTCAAAAATTTATTTTTAACAATATCACAAGTGTATATGTTTGCTTTAGTTAAAATACTTTGAAAAGCTAAAAAAACATCCATTTTTTAACCCTCTCAAAATACCGAGAAACAGGTCGATCTTAAAATTCTGTTTTTCTATCTCATCTAAATTTCAGCAAAATTGGATATTTAGGTTTGAAAACTTTCTGTGTTAGAAATCTATATATATTACCCTGTGACATTTGTGTTCATATCTTTTTTTTTTTAAGTGTAACTATTCCCTGATAAGTAAATATTCATAGCTTTACTTTTAACAATACGATTTGTTTCTTTAAGTGCACCACGTTCAGTTGTTACACCGCTTTACAAAGCAATTGCAGTCATTGCTCGATTTTTAACACAAAAACGTGAATATTATTAAAAAGTGACCCTGATGGCGGCATTCAAGTATTTGATCTTTATTTCTGTACGTATAGAACATAATACGGCTAAATCAGAATTTAATTTCAAAATGTGTTAATTTTTCAACATGCAAAGTTTTTTTTTGTTTTTTTTTTTTTTTTTTTTGTTTAAAGGTTTACAAAACTCTCTTCTGTTGCTTATATACTTATATAAACGACTATGGAGTACATGCAAGTACGTACGTACTTGTATATATCGTATGACGTGACTGACGCTTTAAAGTCTACCATATTAGTTTGGCTGCTATTCACATTACAAAATCAAATCATGTTTAAAGCAGGTAATTCAATTTATTTTAGACTAGTTTAATTTAAGAAGCCTTTGGTCTAATTGTTTTGTTATTTGTAGGAGTAGGCGGTGTTGGTATAAGGAGAAGGAGGGTTTATACTGATAAGTTTATTTCAAACTGAAAATGTATGTTGTGTTGCATAATAATTATGCCGCCTATAGATGCACAAAGATAACATGACTTTAAAGTACTAAAAGAAGGGTTATAGCCATCTTTATTTAAGTATGTATGGAATTGTTGAAAAAATGTTACGACTTTTTTAATAAAAATGTTTTCAAATTCTCTATTTAATTGCCTTCTAATGAAATACATAAATGTTGTATTCTAATGGCCAACACAATTTTTGTTTTCATTCCCGATAAGTAAATTGACTTAAATGTCTTACGTTCGTTCGCCTTTTCTTAATGTTTTTTTTTTTTATTATTTATAAAATTCAAGACAATGTGCTATTGACATTTTAATGAAAATGTCAATAACATTTTTGTATTTATTTTATATTTTGGTAGTAAGATAAATGCAAAGCAATAAGAAATATTTGATTTTCAATTTTCAATTATATTTTAATCAACATTTTCCATACAACAAGTTATAAATATGTATAACAAAAAAGAAACAGCCCATGGTAATTTTTGGTCAAGACTTCACACGCTGTACATCTTTCGATGCGTTCCTTCATTTGTTCCTTATTTCTTTCGTGGTTGGATTGTTGGCTACCTTGCTGGCTGTTTGGTGTTCAGTGGCAAATACTTCAAGATGCCAACACGCTAACAACATGATGGTTGGCGTCACTACACTTTATACATACAAATATAACAACAACTACTCGCCATGTCCTAGTACCAATGTAACATATAAACGTGCATACATTCGTCTGTTTGTTGTGTGCTATGCAAACGTCATATGGTTAACGCACAATAAGTACATTCAAAAGAAAAAGTCAGTACCATAATTTGGAAAACGTTTTTTAACTAAATTAAACTATTTTTTTTTATTAAAATCTGTGATTAAACTAAATTAAACTGATTTTATTATGTTAAATTTTGTGTTTTAATTAAATTATTTTGTTAATTTTTATTTCTCAATTTTAAAAATTTGCCAACTTCTAATTTATTGTATAATTAGATGGAGGCAATTATTTTCTTCTATTTAATCATTGTATAATCTTTAAATCATTCATGTCTCCGAAACTAAGCAAAATAGGGCAAGCCCCCCATTTATAAACTACCCATATTCCTTAAAATTAACCAAAGGGTCAATTCTCGTTCTGTGAAACGGTGAAATGAAAAGTTTTTTCACGTTTTCATAGTACTTTTGATTCGCGTTCTGTGAAAAAATGTAAAGAAATATCAAAACGTTTTCATATGAAAAAAAAAGTGGAACGAAACAAGATTTTTTCACGATTGCACAGCACTGGCGATTCTTGTTTTGTGTAACAGTGCAAACAACTGTCAAAATATTTTCATATGAAAAAATTGTTTACAGACTATTTATAAGTGAAATAAACATGGAGAAGATTGTAAGAGGAAAACGTGCCAGCGAAAGCCAAAAGGAGTATTTAATTAATTATTAAGAAAAGCATGTGGACATTGCAAACGATAAGTAGTCTAATTACCATAATCACACTTTTATTAATCCCATATTTACATATTTGTAACTGCAGATGGTGCCAAATTTAGAGACGAAAAGTTTAACGAATTAGCGGCGAGCCTTAACAGTTTAGTGGGAGCCAAAAGGACAGTGAAAAATGGCAAAAGTATGGCATATTTATTTATAGTTTATTTATATTCTTTATGAAATTTTTTTTTCTTTAAGTAATATTAGACTTCATACGCGCACCAAATATAGTTCACTTAAAGTAAGCATGACATAAATCCATGAAGTGCTTGTCGCTTGTCATCTCGAATGGATTGTGGTCAGCACGAAGTATGCGTGTCAGCACTCTCAAAAAATTCTTATAAATTATTAAATTATTTACTGCAATGAAATGCTTGTAACATCATTGTCTTACCTTTGTTCATCCGAAATTCTTTGAGTAATATCCAATAATAAAATTAATCCATATATTTTTATATAATTATTTAAAATAAATTTTCACTTTTGTTTACGTTTTTCTCTGTTTTGACATTTGATTTAAATGTTGGATAACACAGTTACAAAATTTTCATGGGTACAGTGCGAATGAAACATTTTTTTCATAATGCATACGAGAATCGCAATTTATGTATTTGTGAAAAGTTCGAGTGAAAAGTGCTTATGAAAACGAAAATGAAAAGTTTTTTTCACTTCACATTATCACAGAACGAGAATTGACCCTCAGGGTAGAATCATTGAGTTCAAAAACCCAAATATATTTTGCTACCTTTTTTTTATAAACTTGGCAGAATTTTCAACTAATTTGTACAGACATTTGTTTTAGTGTATTAATATCAAGGAATATATTCATACTCGCATAAACCTGAACATGGTGCACTTACAGTAGCCTTGAGGCATCGATACGCATATAAATAACGCTTCAATTTGTTTTTGTTCATTTTATGTTGTTTTATATATCAGATATTTATATAACCCAACAACAAATAATTATATCTCTTTAACTTAAATATCCATTGTGGATATTAAGGATTTTAAGATAATTTAATAAAATGGTGAATTTGTTAATGTTTATTGAAATTCAAAGGAGCCTTAGGAAAATCTAATAGTGCTTTTAAGACAAAAAGAAAAAAAATGCAAATCGTGGGTGATTGGTGGACCCGTTTAATGACGACTATGGAATTCTTATTCTTTTAAGAAATCGTTTAAAATATCAAACATAAGTCTCTTATGTTGTGGAGCTCAGTGGGAAGTTTTTGACAAGTCTAAGAGAAACTCAGCGTACCCTACAAAATTCAAACAAAATGGTGTTTTTTCTCAGCAATTCTCTTGATCCTCAGCCTCGTCTTTATTAACACACGGAAGCACAAATCTACAATAATCATAAATATGAAGAGTTATTATGGACATTCAAGTCAAAAAAAAGAGGACATTCCTAAACATAAACACCATAAAAATACACTATTCACTCCTCTAAAAGGTCTGCCAAATTCATGATTTTTTTTAATCAATGAATACTTTCATAAAAACTAAAAAGCACTTTCATTAATGTAAAAAAATATTTCGTTCACTCACAAGTAAGGTATCTGCGGGACTACCCACCGATTACGTTAAAATTTAGAATTGTGATAGGGGTATAAACTAACGGACCCGTACTTAAACAAGCCTCACCCTGGAAGGGGTAAGAAAAATTGTCTGAAATCTAGGAAATTTAAAAAGAAAAATGTTGTGGTTTGATTCAAAGCTACCACAAAGTTTTTACCCCAGTCGTTTTTATACCCTAAACCATCCACTACAAAGGTACAAGTCTGTGCTGATGATTCCTTACACAACAGAAGGGGTTTGGTTTATATTCTTGAAATCGACCTGAGCCTGGACGAAAAAATTAACTGTAAAATAAATATGGTTAAAAAACCTGAATGAAATTCCCGAAAAAGTTCACTTAAGCAAATATCAGGTTTTATGGAAACCAGGTCGAAATGTGGTCCGACTTGCTTTAAATATAAAGGCATTAATTATGGTTCTCCATTAGATTGACAACCCAAAAACTAACAAGATATGAACGGTGTTGTGTGTATAAATATCATTTCATCCCATTTCAGATAAAATATTTCTACAAAATAAAACATGGTACAATTTAAACAGAGTGCTTCCATGGGCCAGGAGAAACTTATGCGCCAAATTTAGTCTAAATATCTGTAGTATATGTCCAAAAGTTTTACATAGAAAAACGGAAAAGCATCGCTTAATCGACTAAGAAAGTGTTTCTTAGTCGATTGGTATTTTATAATGTGGATTTTTGACCACCCAGACATGAGGCGACTGGGTTACTAAAAAAATACGATTTTGTTAGTTTTGTCTTCTCTGTGGGTGACACCAAAGATGTCATCCTGCTTAGGAAAGAAAATCTTTGTTAACTGAAAAATTTCATTGAAGAAAATTTTAATAATTTTTTGAATAAACTCTAGGTTGGAATTGTTCTTGGATTTCTTAATTTCCTAACAAATTTAAATCATTTAGTTTGTTGGGTTATCAAAAATGACTATAAAACGTTGCATATTTATAAAAGTCATTCACTAGTGTGTGCTAAATGAAAAAATACGAATTAAAGTGGAAATGAAATAAAGTAAAATGGAAAAAAAAATCAAACAAATTCACAACATATTTTATCACCTTGGAATTGTTGTTTGTTGTTGGCTAAGTTAAAGACCAATGAAGCATCCATCCATGCGTTACTCTTTGTACTTCGATAGAGAAAGAGAGGAGTAAAAAGATATCTGACTAGAGAAACACCAAACACTAAAACGAATGTCGCCAATATTTGATTTAAATTCTTTTTTTTTTCGCAACTACTTTTGCAAAAATAAATAACAAAATAAGAAACAACAAAGTTTAAGTTATAAAAAAAAAGTAAATATCTTCACATGATAATGCTGGAGATGATTATAGTGGTGATGAGGTTCTTGTTCTTTAGTTTAGATTGCCCCTAGTATAACATAAAGAGATGTTAGCTGTTAGGTTGTTGGCTGGCTGGATGGATGGATGGTCAAACACTTTTGTGTTAGCTGGCTGCATGAGTTGGCAAGGATGTGTCAGCATGAGTTAATGTGGTTGGCAGTCAGTTTGAATATGCCTGTTGGGTTTAGGAATTTAATTGAAAAAGGGCTAAAAGTGTTGAACATCATAGTACAAACTGCCACAAATAACAAAAACGCAATATTGTGTAAAAAGAACAAGAACATAACACTTCAAATGCGAAGCGACGTTTGCTTTTTCTCATTTTAAATCCAATTTAAATTGCAATAAATTTACAAATACACATAGTGACTTTATTTATATGTATATTATATATTTGGCCAAGCATTCAGCCAGTCAACCAGTCAGCCAGCCAACCATTCACTCAGTCAGCTAATATAACAAAACTCATATCCTTTCGTAGGTAATCAAATCATATTTGTATGTCTGTCTTTCCAGTTGGTTTTGTTTGTTAATATGAATTTGTTATATGGTTTTGCGTCTTATTCTCCACAAAAATTTATAATGTATAGTACAATGCAATCAAAGTTAACAAGAGCACCAATAAATAATGTTGCCAACAATAAAAACAAACATTTCCGCAACACTCCCGAATATGAGGCTGTTATTCGAATGAGAACCACACCACCAAACCAATAAAAATCAATGATATTTGTATTATTTTTCCCACCTTCGTTTCATTTTTCAATGGAACACAAAAAATATTAACTATAAACAATAATTTATCGTTAAATTTGTTAAAATACATATATCGTAGTATTCAAAGAGTTCATTTCGAAAAAAAACTTAACTTTTTTTCAATTCGTTTAAAAACAAAAAAAAAAATGATATTTCTTCGAATAACCAATGCCGAATGTTTGTAGTATGGAATCCTTTTTTTTTTTCTTTTATACGCACATACCAATCAAAAATTATGGCAAGAATGTAGACACAATTACGTTGACGGCTTTGAAAATTCTTTTAACTAAAATCTAAACAAAAAGAAACGAAATGAAACCCAAGATCGATCAAAATGCTGCAAGTACAACTTGATATTGGATTTTTGAAAAAAAAAAATAACACTTATTGCACTATGGGTAATATAATTTCCAAGTTGGCCTGTCATTTCAAAATTAAAGCCGGGCATATCGTCTATTAATAGCCAATAATAAGTATAAATTTGAGTTAAATCGTGCAAATACCAAATTAGTTCGATTTTATTGAAATTTGAGATTATGTTTTGATTATTGTTTTAAATATGGCTTTGTGTGTTTTAAGAGGAGTTTATTATATATGAGCAAATGTAAATAAGAAAATTAAGTCCAACTTAATTGTCTAGTCCTTATTATCATGGCATGGTTTTTATTTTATTTTTTATTTAATTTTTTGGTGGTTATTCCATTTTAAAAATTCTGTGGTAAAAAAAAAATTGTTGCAATTTGGTTTTAATTTTTATCCTACAATAAGAGCTCTGGGTACCAAATCTGAATGATTTTATTACTGCGGAGTGATCAAAATTGTCATTTGATTTGAAATGAGTGAAGAAAAGTTTTTCATCGCTTCACGGCTTCGCAAATTATTCGGAATCTGTACCCTGGTTATTATTATTACTGTGTAAAAGTATTTTTTGACTGGATGGCTTTGTATTACAGAACATTAATAAATAAAATATATAAAATTAAATAAATAAATTTATAATCAATTTTAGAAATTGATTATTAAATAACGTGTTACTTTAAAAGTCTGATATAGTTGATGATATACTACATGGAAAACAATATTTCAATACAAAGAACACCGCTGACAAAAATGACTACTGTAGGTTGCTGTACTTAATAAACTTGGCGACGAGTTTGGAATCGATTGGACTGAATCGAACCCTAATATACAGCAGTGGAATTACAATCGAATAAGCCTCAACTCAACCGTTTGAAATCAAAATAATATGAAAAATGTCCTGCGAAAAATAGCTCATACAAGCAGAATTTATAAAAAAAAAGTTAATATAACATTTGGAAGTAGATATCAGACGACCGTAATCAAGACAACACAACGTGTATAAGCACAAAGTGATTTGATTATATTAAATGGGAACCGATTTCAAGTAAATGCATCAAATATTTGTTCGCTATGTAGTAGTAGAGAAATTGAAAACATGAAACAGTTTCTAGGTCGTTGTAGAAGTTAAGCTGAATTTAGAATTATATATATATATATATATATACATAGGTTTAACGGTCAACAGGTTTCACAACTATTCGGAATAATAAAAATCTGAAGATTTTTAAATTTGAATCACACACTTCGTGAATAAAGTGAACTGGAATGCTTAATATGTAGCTGCTGGTTCAATAATACCAGTTAAATTGTGCCATATTTTGTGCAAAAGCGTTCTACAACTTATGTGTATGGCAAAGCGGATATAATATTGGTAAATAATATTACAATAATAGCTGTGTTTATGGAGGGAAGCTATTAACGTTGGTTAAAACTAAACGTTGACCTGTGACATTCCCATATAAATTAGACATAAGTAACGTTAAGCGTTAACACTAAAAGTTGGACTATTTACAATTTATATGGATATGAAAAAAGCTAACTTTGTATAGCTTGCCGCATAAACGCAGCTAATATTGCAAGGATTATTTTTCTGTTTTTTTTTTTGAGCTTTTTAAGGGCTTAAAACAATGTTTTATAGTTTTTTTTTTTTTGGTTTGCCTACTGATTACATTAAGTTGCTGCTAAAAAAAATAAAATTTTATTACCTTGATTTTACAGCTATCACCCAAAATATTTATTAGAAGTGGAGCTTATTATTATTTTACGCGCACGATATAAATAATTTTATAAAGTTTTTGCAAAAGCAACAACAAACACTAACACGCACTTTTTTCCTATGGGTGAGGTTTTGCATGCATCATTTTTTCATAAAAGCCATTTAAACATTCTTAATAAAAGAAAATTCACGAAATATTTAATTATATTTATTTTACACTTTTTTTAAATTTTGCACAACAATAAACCACTAAAAATTAGAAATTAAATTGTACTATCACCAAAAACTTGCAAACTGTATGAATAAGAAACACAAAATAATAAAAATTACAGTTATGTAGATTATGAACGAAATAGTTCAATTGAACAAAGCAGTAATTGACCAAACTAGTTCAAGTGAGCAATTCAATTGAACTTATTAAACTAGATCGCCTAATTTGGAGTTTTTCATTAACTCCATTATTTTATTCATAGAACAATTGTATTTGTGTGGTAATTTAAAAAACATGAATATAAGAAATTGTGATAAGCGATGTTTTTACATGCAATAAAATTATAGTAAACAAATACCAAATTGTAGAGAAGTATGGCCCCATACAAAAAAGAATTATTAAATTGAATTCTTAGATAAATCATTATGTTAAATTCTTATATTAGCTTATTTCATGAATTTAAATTATTAAGTTTTATTTATTAAGACTTCAGTTATCATACTTTTATGACTTTTTGGTGTTATTCTAAAAGCAACTCTCAAAAGAATTCATACACAGAAAAAATTATATATATTTTATTAAACTCTGTAATACATTTATTGGCCTAAGGTGGCTTTAATATTACAATAAATAAATAAATAAATAAATAAATAAATAAATAAATAAATAAATAAATGTCTAATTGATGTGAATTTAACTGTAGTGGAGAATACTTGACTATTTCATTGCTAAGTAATATCATAAAATGTATGTTATTTTAATTAAAATAAAAATTAAAAGTTACATTTAATGGCAGACATCATGGCAAGAGCCGGTTGCATTTCAAATATATCATGATATTACAATAAGATTGAAATTACATGTCTTCACTTGAGATGAAATCACTTTGGCAATTAATTGATATTATTATTTATATACATGAAATCGTATTCATGCTTTCATAATTCGAAAAATTATAAATTTTTTATAAGGATGCTTTTTGAAGTTAAAAAAAATTTGTTTGACGTCTACACGAGACTTTAAATCAATGTTAAAACAAGAAAAATAGATACAAAAGAATTTATTTTTGATGTTATTACTTTGCATGTATTTTTCTTGTTTTAACATTGATTTTATGTTTAGTGTAGTAAAGTTATAAATCGTTAACATTATTTAATGCCTTTTCGATTTCAGTATCAAGCTAAAGGTTGTCAGAAAAGGTGTAAAAAAACATTTAGCACAAACAAAAAAAATTTTGTGATTTAAAATTAGTTGAAAAAGTTCTTAATTTAAATTTTTTACTTTTAAAGTGTTCCAATTACCGCCAATGACGCAAATGGTTTTGATTTGCTCCTGATCGAGTTAATAAACAAATGAAAGAGAGAGGTTTGAGCGAGACGAAGAAGGACAAAAACCCTCTGCTGATGACATTAGTAATATTTTCCAATAGAATTATGGAACTAAGTCCCATAGCATATTGTACGAATATTTATGTAGTGTCACATTTTCATGACTTTTGGGCTGCAAAGGGGAAATTGAAATGGAATTGCCGGCATACCAGGACTAAAATTACACTGTGTGCAAACAACAACAACTACATGATTCACTGGCAAGGAATGTGCACCAACTGAAATTCTCCGATTATCATGAAATTCTAATACAGATATTTTATGAAAAATCTAAGGGTGGCCAGACTCTTTTTCTGTTTTAATTTAGTAAATAAGGAATACAAATGGAAGACTTTTATAGACTGAAGTTTGTACATTTTTTTTCAATTTTCAAAATTTTTGAAACACTTGCAGAAAGTATTGCCTTATAAGATACTAAAAAGTAGCAATTTCTTACACTTTAAAAAAATCGCCGAAAAAGGATTGACCAAGGATAGGTTTTTATTATATTCAAATAAATTTTTATTAACAGATCATAACAGAATATTAGAATTAATAAAGTGGACCAAAAGCAGAGACATGAATTCAGTGCCCAGATTTTATAAAACACGAAGCGACGATTATCGCTCACTTTCGAAGTTAAAATTCCATCGTTTTAAAGATGTTACTTTTCAAACTATAAGATTGAAAATCTTAACATTTTTATTTAATATGGTAGATATTTAACTTCGAAAGTGAATCATAAACGATAATCGTTTTCTAGCAAGGGTGCCCAAGTCCTATGCGCTTGATTATAGAATCTGAGCACAGATTTCTATTAAATGAGATATCTGCAATTGGGTGACGTTCTTTATCAGTTGAACACTTTTTTTAGAATCAAGGTAAAAAAAAATACACTAACTTCTATATGCAATAACAACAACAACCAAAGTCTAAAGCCACAAAAGGATGCCAATATTGGCGACACCATCATCATAGCCATCGTCATCATCAACATTGTCATTATGTATGTGAACATGAAGAAGGATGGCACAATATTGCATGGCGTGGCATGGCATGGCAAAAGCATGATGGTGTTAAGGGGCTCATAGTTATAGATTGTTGTCCCTAACTATGTTGTATTACTGGCAACTTGGTGCTAGCTAGGGCTTTAGCTGCTGCTGATGATGATGATGACAATGACACTTTAAAAGTGTCGTATATGTCGCCGTATGTCGTTTTAACATGTGCTTTTGCAATTGATGTGTTATTACGAAAAGGTGAAGGCAATAATGGTCAATGGCTACAACCATCATCATCGTCGTCGTCATATATGAAAAGTTATAAAAATTAACTTTATATTAAAGATTTACTTCAATAGAATTCAATGGAAACAGTTAATGTTCAAAACATTGGAACGCTTAAAAATAATTAAAAGCACAAGAATAAATTACAATTAATATTGCAATTATTTCAGCGAAACTTATAAAGTTGTGAAGAATTCACCTAAAACAAATTAGATTTAAAATCTTAATTGAACAAACAATTTTGATGAATTTTTCTATTATAGCTACTATTACATACTATTCCATATTTACGTTCGAATCGAATTATATCTTGAAATTTGGCGCAACTACATGCAGAAGTGTTAAGCATATTTCTTATAAGATTTAAGTACGAATTTTTACTTTAATTTTACTTAAGTAAACAATTTTTAAACAAAATTTCCTATCAAAGCACGTGAAAAAACTGGTATACGAGTACATTATATAAAAACAAATATTTTTCGCGACAATAAATTTCATGTGAAAATTTAGGTTTCACGCAAATTTCTAGTGAAAAAAAAAATACATTTTTGATTAATTATGATTGCGGCTTTATTATAAAAAAAATATTAATTTTTACAATTAAAAATACTTTTTGAGGACATTAAAATTCAAGTAAAATTTTTCACAGAAAAATTAAACAGTTTACTATGCTTTAATACAAATTCCCACTAAGTGCTGACTGCAAAACTGGTCCTTAAAATCTTATTAGAATCTTATCTTTCAATCTTATGTGCCTGGTAACACTGTCCTTAATGTAGCAATTTACGTATTAATGTTAAGTCACTGTGTGGCGTCTTTCTTGTATGAATACATGGGTATAATTACGATATGTGTGAGTGCGTATGGTTTGTTTTTTTTTTTTTGCAGTAGCAATATCACATCAAACTGTCACTCATTCCACGTATTTTGCTTACATTTTTTATTTACGCTTGACCACATCATTCTTGTTTTATTGTTCCTGCTGCTATTTGTGTTGTTGCCAACGCCAACCAGTGTCTATGAAAAATATGTAGACAAAACGTACAAGTCGGAATGCGTGTCACCTTATGGACTCAATGAACATTATCGGTCGGTGGTGGTTCAAAGTTTATTTATCCAACAATCAAAAATTATTGGCATCATTTTACGCACTTGAAGGGAATGTCATGTAAACATTCTTTATCTTGAAGCGAAATAAAGAGTGTAGGAACAATGAATTTTTAAGGAATAATAAGGTGAAATCGTTGAATAAACTTTTTGTAGGTATTTTATCCTAAGAGATAAAAGAGATAACATAGGCGGGCTTTATTGAAAATACTTAATACAGTGAAACTTTTCAATAGTGGACAATGAAGGCAGGAAAATTTTGTTCGCTATATGGAGATGACTGTAAATGTATAATGCTGTGGTTAACTAAATTGCCAAAGAATACCAAAGGAGAGAGATAGAGAAAGCAAGAGAAAAATTAACTTTCTAAAAAGAGTTTAACCTCGCTCCCGCAATAAGCGACCTGGGACGGCACGCTTCCCGTTTAAAACCAGCAAACACAAACTTACGGGGTAAGGTGACTCAGGACGGGAGGGGAGGTGACTCAGGACGGCACACGATTTGCAGGAACCGACTCAGGTCTTACCAGGCCGTGGCACAGTGAAAAATTCAAGGCAGTTTCATATCATAATAATGAAGGTCAAGCCAAGTAAATAAGGTGGCAAACCTCTGGAGGATATGACAATAGCATAACTGAACGGCAAGTTCAGGTGTCCACCACACGACCTCCAAAAGGATGTAGCCTCGCACGTCGCATATCCGTGCTGCAACCGAGCTTTATATTGTTAAAATAACTTTGAAGATGTTCATAATATACTAATCGCAGGACACCCGAAGGATGTAACCTATTACGGCATACTTGTCAAAATAAAGATCAATGATATTAACGTATTTTTTAATTGTGGAGATTTTTCGATTTTTTAAGAAATTTCAAGTTTTTTAAAAGAAACTGGGGCAAATTGGGAATCAAATAAAAGGCATTTGAAATGCCTTTCTAATGGTATACAAGACGTGCACAATTTTTTATGTGATTTAAGAATACATATATTTTCGGACGTTTTGTAGGGGAGTGGAATATGAGTTTATCCATCAAATACCAGTACATACACATATATTGCACGACTTTAAATTTATTGATATTTCTGCTAGTTTGGGTTTTATCAGACTCCCTGAAGCTCGATTTTTGCCTATATTTTTAATTTTTAAAAAGGAAGCAGCAATGGACCCACACTATAGGCAGGAGTACTTTAAGTCCATGTATAAGATTGTTTGTGTGATTCCCAAAAAATCAACTGTTTTAAAAGTTAGTTATAATTTGCCTTTAACCCAGTCCTTTTATAGCGTAAAAATAAATTCAAAATATTCAATGTTTGTTGTTGAAATAAATGCTTTTAAGGCATTTGCGGAATGTCCGAAACAGGATAACATGTATGTAAAATGTTTACATACAAATTATAACATCATCGCCAGCATCATCATCATCATCATCGTCATAGTACGAGTCATCGTTATTATCATCTTCATTGAATATCAATATTATTACAGAGATATTAAATGAAATGAAAAAGCAACAAACAAACGACAACAACAAATAATACATTACAACAACAGTAATTTTAACACAAAACAACAGTAGCAGCAACCTGTGAGTGTGATAATGTTTGAATGGTTTTTTTTTTTTTGTATATTTTCGCACCATACAACCGATAATAATTTACACCATTAAAACAGAGTAAAGTGTGCAACAACAAAAGCAAAACTAAAAAAGCTTTTGAAACAACCAGCCATTAATGCAGGCAGTTAGGCTGGCTGGCCGGCTGGCCGGTTAGTTGGTTGGTTCGACTAGCAAGGCAGGCCGGAAAAAAATGCATTTAAGCGTCATTGTCGCCATTATCAAAATACAATTGCATCTGTTTCATGTGTCAACAGCAATCTATTAATTTGTCAACATTGCTTTCACCAACGACAACAGCAACAAAAACAACTATAGCAGCAGCATTATCTTCCTCATTGGGAAAAAAGGCTGACAAAAACAAGAAACAATTCAGCAGCAGCAGCATTTAACAAAAGCAGTTTAACGTAAAATGAATGAATTGAGGTTGAATAACCAACACAAGCAACCAAAATATTCATTCACACATACAATAAAAAAATAAATGCACACAGCAGGCTCGAAATTAATATTCCAGCAACAGTTAAGATAAGCGACAAAAGTGTGAACGACAATTACTGCAGTTGCCGCCGTAAGTTGCAGCAGAAGCTGCAACTAAGACGTTAAGAAAAAACAAGTAAGAGCGGCTAAATTCGGCTATGCCGAATCTTATATACCCTTCACCATGGTATTCTGAAGGAGATGAATACATCGTTGGAATCTACTACCTCATAGCTCTCCACAAACAAGCGGTATCCCCATTTATTTTTTCTTAAATGTCCAAAAATTTTAATCCAAAATAATATGTCATGTAAAATCTCAAATTTATATTTTTCCATATGTTTCAGCGCTTTTCTTGTCAAATTTGGCATTTTCTAGGCAAAAAAAAGTTGGCGACACTACTATTTATTTTTTATTTATATCATTCACAATAGTTGTGAAACGTATTTAACCTACGTATTTATCTTCACACTCTTATTAAACAAAGGGATTTTACTGGAAAAATTAGAGGTAGTCCTGGTTTTTTGCTAATATCTCAGCCATTTATTAACCGATCTGTCTGATTTTTAATAGCAAACAGAAATGGATCACATGTAACAGAAATAAAAAAGAATCAAGTCCTCATCATGTCTGGGTTCTTCGGAAAACCCATTTCAACACACAGACGGACAGACGGACAGACGGACATCGTTAAATCAACTTCGCTCTTCATATGGACCCAGAATATATATACTTTATAGGGTCTAAGATCAATATTGTAGAAATTACAAACGGAATGACAAACTTATATATACCCTTCCACCTATGGTGAAGGGTATAATAAAATTTACAAAACCATCATTATAGCATCTACCCGTAAAACAAAAAACGACAACCAAAATATCAAACTTTTAAAACACACAAACACAAATTTTAACTGGACTATGCACTGTGGGACATAATAGATAATTATTTATAAAAAAAAAAGATCCAACAATGAGAAACTTTCTTTCCACATAAAGCATACAATTTAAAAAAAACTTTCTTAAGAAAAATCTTTAGACTTTGAGGATTATTCCCATAAAAACAGTTCTTATAAAAACCCAGTCCGATTCCAATTTTTTTTCATATAGAAAATCTTTTGAAGTTTTATATTTTCTAGCAAAAAATATTTTGTTTTGTAAAAACCAACAGATTGAAAAATTGTCATATAGAAAAACCTTAGGCTCTCAGTTTTTCGCCTATTTTTCCTTAAAAAATCCCGATATGTAAAAAAAAAACCTTAGCATGTTAGCCTAACTACAATTTATATTATTCACCTGAGTAGAGAGTGAGTACAATCAGGAATTTATGTAGTTAAAATCAACTGCAAATTACAGTTTAACTAACTGTATTTTCAGTTGAAAAGGGGTATGCCGCTTATGCATTTAAATCAACTGGAATATGTAGTTGTTTTTAAATGTTAAAAATGATCCGTCAAGTGCAGTAAAAACAACATACAAATGTAGAAATATTTATAAAAAAAATCTGGTAAATATTAAAAAAAAAATAACTACAAATGTAGTTAAAACCAACTAAAAAATGTAGATGAGTGTAGAAATAAATAATGCAAGAGCCGCGGTTGATTAATATATTCCGGTGAGTCAAAGTTCACACGCCCATCTCTATATTTAGTTATTAACTTTACCGAGTCACTTGATAAAATTTCCCTAACAAATGACTGAATTATTTCCACTGTGCAATAATGACGACGACAACGACGATATAAATATCTGCTGGTATATAATGCAGCACAGTGACAATTTGCAGTCGTAAATGAAATGAATTTTATTGGTGTCTAAAAAGGAATTAAAAAATACAAAATACACCAATAAATCTTAAGCAAGTGTGAGATTTTAACTTTTTACAACACAAGTGTTATAAACCATACTATATAACAACAAGAAATTGTTTAAATCTTATGCAGCATCCAACATTTTACAACTGTTGTTGACAATGAATAAAGTTACCGCACAAACTGGGTGACAATGATGATGAGGATGAGGTAAAGAAGATGGACTACACCTATGTTTGGCTGTGTGTATAAATGATGAAAATAATTTAAAATGATGCAGGTGCCTTGATGCGACAACTTGCATGGTTTATATTCCAATTCTTTTTTTTTTTTCTTCAAGTAAAGGAAGAAGAATTTCTTTTGAGTTTCTAGTGTAGAATTTAATTTAAAGTTGTTGTATTTGCTGTTTTATATATTCTCATTATATCGTATACCCCTTAAAACAAATACAATGAAAATACAAAAATCCCAGATTTGTAGCTGTATGCGTATTAGATTGTCCCGAACTTTTTCCACTTGTGAATTCTGATACGGAAAAGCACTTAAACGGCGCCTATTAAATATAGTAAAAATGTTGAGGGATAATTTTAGCTGCCCTGTGGGAAACAGACCTGTCACAGGACACGTCACATGACTGCTCCATTGACTTGTCTTAGGAGGGGAAAATTGATGTTATCTCAAGCATATTTGTTCACAGAATAGATCCTTTCAGATCAGACAGGTTCTCCAACTCCAGAAGTTGAAGTTGGTAAAATTTGTAGATTAAGGTCTAATTTTTTTCAGGATTTATTTTTTTAGAACAGAGTTTAAAAGCTTGAAAATCTTGAGCATATTCTAAGAAAAATATACATAAAATTTAAAAAAAACGACTTTGGGCCACTGTAATTTGACCAAAAACAAAAAAAAAAATCCAACTTCAAGTGCTGGTAGCCAGCTATAACTACCTCCGAATTTATTTTTTCCCCATAAACATCATTTTGGTACTGTTCTGTCACAAAATTCCAAAGTACAAAAACTTCTGGACACCCTAATGCGTATATCTGTGTTTGTATCGTGTGGGCAATAAATTGTCAAGTGATATCGTTGGTGCAAATTATAGCGTCGACATGCTGTGCAGCTAAAGTTGCCAGTAGTGTTGTTTTTTTTTTCGTATTATTATTATTTTTTCTTACTGAACTCTTTTTTTTCTATTTGGTGCAATGTTTTATTTTCTTTTATTTCTTTTTTTTTTGTTTGTGGTTAAAAAAAACTGCATAACTTTACCAGGTTGCTGTTGTCGTTGTTCAAGTGCCGCAATAGATAGTGGCCACCCGGTGTGCGTGTTACTTTAGAGCAGTAACTTGCGTGCCTTTAAACTGATATATAAAATTTTTCTAATGTCTTAAACAATCTGTGATGAAAAGATTTGATATACATTGAAAAAAAAAAAAAACAGAAGATTTAAGAGTTTTTAAACTGGTTTAGTTTCATTTCATGGCAAAAGTATTTTAGACAGAAATAAACAAAACTGATATGTTATTTTAACTTACTAATATTTTTGCTAAATATTAGTAAGATAAAAATAGTAAAAATAAAACTGGTAAATATACACAATTTAATTTATAAATGAGCTAAATTTTATGAAATTGAAAATGAGAATTTATTTTGCTAAAATCAGCAAAAAAAAATTTTGCTAATTATTGGTAGACCAAAAACAGCAAAAATAATCAGCATAAACGTTTTAAAATAACATCGATATCTTATCTTACTTATGGAAACAAAATTTTTTTAAACGTATTAAATTTGACTTTAAAAACAAAAATTTTTTGTTCCGCCAAAGTTTTTCAAATCCCCCCATTTCTATGAATTTTTTGAGATTATCCACATTTTTGATAGCAAAAAAAAAATTGCTCGCAACGCTAGTGATGAATAAATGATTTTTTTTATCTGATAGATGGGTTCGAGATCAAGAATATTTTTTTCAATATGAATAGCAAACTTATAATTTTTGTAATAATAAAGAAATTAATGGAAAAGGTTATTCCACACTGTTCGGATGGAATACATTTTCTGGTCAGCTACGAACTTCATCAACATTCTTCGCAGCTTATAATGTTGATTCTATAGCTCGCATTTAAATTGCCGATTTTAAGAAATCAAATGAAACAATAACACAATTTTTTGAATTTTTTTTTAGAAATTTTATGGATAATTAAAAAATTTTACTCCGGTTAATACGAACGCGGTTTTACTGTATATGTTTTCCTTATAACTCTTTTTGATCAACTACAACAATTTTTTATTGGTAAAGTAGATTGTTCTGATTAGAACATATTAAAGAATTCTGCACCGTACCATGTGTGTGGTTTTATAGTGAAGTTGACATAGAGGGTACGAACATTTAAAACCGATGTATTGGGTAGTAGTTATGACACAAAATTTCAGCGGGATCGGTCAAGGTCTCTCCGAGTTGGAGAGTGTTAAATTTTGACATTTTCGTCAAATAGCCCTGTTTTTAGTAACATATAACTGATTTAGGTATTTATTTATTGCAGAAAATTTTGTCCAAAATATTTTCAATAGATTTTTCTTCAATCTTTTTTTTTGAAAAAATATAAAAAAAATGCTAAAAAATTTGTTGTCGTTTTTTTGATTTTTTTTTGCACAAGGGACCCTTTTAATTTCTTTTAAATTTTTTAAGAAAGAGCTCCTTTAAGAGCTTTGTGGAATGCGACTTGTTTAGTAACTCGAAGCAACGATTTTTTAAATTTTAGAAATATGCGCCATTTTGGCTGAAGTGACTTTAACCGGCGTTGTTAAAAAAATAATATGACCCCCCTCTGGAAAAAAAAGTCTTTCTATCTTCCGTTTTTGGGGCCGGCGCTGGTCCCCCAGGCCTCTACCATCGCCATTTAATACTTGACAGAGTCGATTGTTTTAATTGTCAAACTAAATCAGCATATAACAGCACCCACAAACATTAATGAGAAGTCATAAAAAAAAGTTAATCATAAAAAGTTACAATAAACTAAATTTGAAAGCAAAATTGATCTTGATTGTTTTTGCCAGCATCAATAAAAATTCTTAAAAATCTCAATGTAGACAACATATTGATTAAAATCAAATTCTTTGTTAAATTTAACAAATGAAAGCTTTGAAAATAAAGCTAGATTTTTGTGATTTACAATAAAATTAAAAAAAAAAAAACATTTATATGCAAAATATAAACAAATCATTTATAATCTTGTTTAAACAATGTTACAAACATGATTTAGAATCGTTAGTGTAAATTAACAAGCCATTAAAAAATAAACTTAAACGAAGGCATACATGTGCCTACAATCACTTACGGCCATCAGCAGGAAATCAATCACTTAAATGAAGAAAGAAAAAAAAAACGTTTAAACTTTATTTTTATTACAACTAATAAAAGCAGCAACAAAAATAAAACGCCAAGAACGTCATATGCGGTAGATTTAGAAACTTTAAAAATTGTTTAACAAATATCTAGATTTAAGCAAACAACTAACAACCAACATCCATCGTTGGTTTAGTTTAGTCATCCATTCTATTGGTATAAATGATACTTTTTCCATTTGTTTACTCCGATTTTTTTTTGTGTTCAATACTTGTTTTTTGTGTTCAATAGAGTTCTTTATAAACAGAAATCTTTTTCTATTTATCTATTACAAACCAACCAGTCAACTATCCATTCATCCATCTATCGCATCTATTGCGAATCTATTTCATTAATCAGCTAAAACTGCCTCGGTTTCAATTTAAAATTGTTAAGTTAAAATCAACAATTTTAAAGGTTTATTTATTTTTTTTTTTTTGTTTTCAAACAATATTTTTTCTGTTGTGAGCGCCAGCATCATCTAACACCTTGTTAAAAAAAGTCTTTGTTATGTGCGAATATTTTTTTTTTTATTTTTTTAATCGTCTTTTATGGATTTTTAAGATCCCGTCTTTGTGATAAAAAAATTCTATCAGACACTTAATAGAAATCATTAATTAATTAATGATGTTTTAAACAACGTGCACACACACACACATATTTATACTTGCGTATGGGATTTAAACTCTTAATGATCATTATATAACCCAGCAAGAAAAAATTAATAAAATTTGTACGACTAAATCTTTCTTAAAATTTTATATTATTTTTAATTTAAGTTGAGTTTTATATTACAAATTTAACAAAATTTTCTCTTAGTTACTGAACGTATTTATTCGAACGTAAAAAAGGCCTTTGCTGCATCGCAACGGGAGCGCAAAATTGATTAATAATACCACTTTGTTTGCTGGGACAAAAGATCATTCGTGAAGCTGTGTGTTCTTCTTGTAGAGTGTGATGAAAGATATGAATAAAAAATGCAACATTTAATGATAAATTCATACATTGTAATGGATTTGTAGGACATTTTAATGAAAAATAAATATAGAATTAAGACATTTTAGACAGTTTGTCTAAAGTAGTTAAGTATGAAAATTTAATCGGATATTAAAAGAAAATGTTTCACGTTTTATTCTTTAAATTTCAAAGATCAGTTGTCAGGAGAGATAAAGTTAAAAAAAAAAAAATATGTAACATGTATTTTCGTTAAAAGAAAAAATAATTTCTGAAGGGAAGGATATTTAAACTCTGCTTTTAAGAAAACTTTAATGTATATGAGACTAGACGCAATTGATACGGCAGACTACAATTAAACATGATAATGAGGAAAACTCTTTAATGCGATTTTATATTTTACATACCAAAACAACAACTATTTAAAAGAGGCTATTTTTAATTCGCGCTAGACTTTACGATATTTAGGGCTATATAGGGTAAAGTGGGAATGAATAATTTTTATTCGAAGGATCTTTTCTGCGATTAATCTGTCAATTGCATTTATTAACAGTTTATTCAAATAAACAAATATTTTGAAGTTGAAAGGACAATGTTAAGGTGAAAACAATTTTTTAGGTGAATTCAAAATATTATATACTAGGTACACCTCTAGACGTGTGGTAAAAAAATATGACAAAATATTTTATCCGCCAGAAATTTGACTGAATATGCTAGAATTTAATCCGCCCATCTGATTTCGAATTACACACATTATTAGCACTTTAAAGCTAGATTTCTTGTATCTTAGCGTCGTAATCGTGATATTCACACACACACACATATTTTGATTAATTTCTAAAAATTTCAATTTCCCATGTTACCCAATTACCCACTTTAGCCCATAATCCCCTATAAAACTGATATAGAATGATATTTATTTTATAATGTTGGAAATAAAACTTTATTAGGTCCTGCGCGAGTTGGCTAAATAAATTTTTAACTAAAAACAAATTCACAAAAGGGTATAAGATTTTTTTTTTTTGAAAAATATTTGAAAAAAATTTCAAAATTACATATAAATTTGTAAACCTGAATTTAGTTTAGATTATTAAATGGGAAAAAATATTGTATATTGAAATTGTTACAAAGGCAGCAATTGAATTTTCAATAAACCGCCTCCTCGAAAAACACCACTTCTGGGACCAGTTCACACAATTTTTCTGTCAAAATTATTTTTGTCGGATTTAGCAATTAAACTTTTAACAGTTGGAGAATTAAATCATATAAAGATTTCATCACTTTTGCTCATAAATTGGTCCACATAAGAGAATTAATTTGAATGATAAGACTAAGTATTTAAATAATTAATTGCCATTAAATATACTTTCAATTGGAAAAAGTTTTTTTTTAACTTCGTTTGTGTTTTATTTTAAATAAAATGTTCTCAGCCTCTAAAAAAAGCACCCTATATTGCTTATACTGAAAGCCTTAAGACGACTACATATAAAATCTAACACTTTAGCATAATTCTCACAACTAAGAAAATAATAAATTTTTATTAAATCCGCTTTAAAAAAAAATAACTAAACAAGGCTCCTTCTTACCAAAACCACTTTTAAATAAAGTGTGGGGCAAATGGGTTTTTAGTGTTACAAAAATGGTACGTGAAATTGAAATGCAATTGCGTAGTTTCATTTATTTCATTTTTTAAGTGTTTGCAGAGTATAGTTAAAACCTAATACGTATGAGTATGTGTAGTTAACTATCGTATGTAGTTCTCTATAAACATCAATAAAAAAATTGCCAATATTAATCGGATTTTGTATAAAAATACGCTAATGGCCAAATATAAAACGTGAGCAAAAGTTAAAAAAAAAAACATAGTTTTGGCTTTAAACTACATCACCACCACCACAACCACTAGTTAAATAAGAGATCATATTTATGCAATTGAAATGTGTTTGGAATTAAAATAAATAAATAAAAAAAAAAACTATTCGTTGCAATATGTAGTAATTGCTATCAACAATTCGATTGGATTTTGATGATATTTTTATATAAAAATCGTTAGTTTTTAGTATTTTCAAATATATATTGGAATGTCATTGTAACATGGTATGTAACATAGAATAAACTAAACAAATATTAAGCTAAACAATTTCAACAAGCTAAAAGTACTTGGGTGTAGGAAAAAAATTCCAAAAAAAAAAAAATATCTAAGTTAATACACTCAACAAAAAATGCCGTGGCTGATTAAGAGCTACAGAGCTAATAACAGAACTGGCACAGTCGCTTTGAATAAAAGCAGAGTCAATTATTTATTTTTTTATTTAAGTCTATGGATACAATATTATCCTTACAGACTAGCATCTTAAAACAATTATATAAATTAAAGTAAATCATATAAGAGAGATTTAAAATTCAAAGAAGGAAGACTTATATCTAATTGATTACAATAATTATTAAATAATCTCATAGATTTGGTAAGAGGTTCATTTAAAGAAAATGCAGTTCTATGCAAATCAATATAAAAGAACTTATCATTAGTTCTAAAAACTCTTGGAGGTACATAAATTGAAATTAATTTTAATAATTCAGGAGAATCTATTTCCCCACAAATAATGCCGTGTAAGAAAAGTAAAGAAAAAATATTTCTTCGAGCTTCTAAAGTTTTCAAAAAAAGGTATTTACATTTATCTTGATAAGTTGGACGAGAAAATGTAGGAATGTTAGAAAAATTACTAGTATATGAGACATTTAAAAAAGGGAGAGCGAACTTAATAAATTTCTTTTGTATTCTCTCAACGCGACTAACATGAATATTAGCATTTGGGCTCCAGATAAAGGAGGCATACTCCAATCTTGATCTAACAAAGGAGGAAAATAAAACTTTTTTAGTGAAATGGTCGAAATGTTTGCCGGAATTCCGACGTATGAAAGCAGATAGCGAATAAGCCTTAGGTATAATAAAATTCAAATGACTACAAAAAGAAAGTTTAGAATCGAAAACCACTCCTAAATCCAACATTTCATCTACTGAGGATAAAACATTGGATTTCATTCTGTACTCAGAAAATAAAATGTGACGACATCTATGGAACGTCATACAGAAACATTTACCAATATTGAAAGGTAAACCATTACGTTCCGTCCACAAAATTACCCTATCTAAGTCATCCTGAAGATCAGAAATGTCTTTTTGGGTATGAATAGGCTTAAAAATCTTAAGATCGTCAGCATACATTAAGAACTGTGAGTTCTTAAAGCAATGAAAGATGTCATTAACAAACAAAATAAACAGCAATGGACCCAAGATACTACCCTGTGGAATACCTGAAGAAGGAGTAAAAGAAGTAGAGCAGACTCCATCAACAGAGACAACTGCATGTCTGCCAATTAAGTAAAAACGAAACCAACTAAGCAAATTGGAATGAAACCCAATCTTAGAGAGTTTAAGTAATAGGAGATCATGAGGCACACGGTCAAATGCTTTTGCAAAATCAGTATAAATTGCATCAATTTGAATACCTTTTTCAAAGCAAGATATACAATAATTAGTAAAAGTTGCCAAATTAGTAGTAGTAGACCTACCAGCCATAAATCCATGCTGGTATACAGTAATATGACGTTTTAAAGAGAAAAAAAGTTTATCATAGACAATATGTTCAAAAATTTTAGCAACGTTTGTCAATTTAGAAATCGGTCTATAGTTAGTAATATTACTTTTGTCACCAGATTTATGAATAGGAAAAATAGTTGTATATTTCCATTTCTGAATAAAATATAATTCTCAGTGGTAAAATAAAAGGAGAAAAACATTTTTTTAACAGAAAAGCGGATAGACCATCATTATCACATTTAAATGAATTGGATAGTTTACCAATACCTGTTGCAATATCTTCATCAGAAATTTCCATAGGCCCAAAATCAAGCACAGTACTAATATTATTTAAATCAAACCCATCTAGAGGGAAAGAGTTGTCATTAAAATTTCATTGAAAATAAATAGAAAAAAGATTAAGAGAGTCCGAAAGGTTGCTCGAAGATAAATCATTAAAAGACATCCTTAAAGGAATAGTGGAATTAGTTTTCTTAGATTTTATAAAACTCCAGAAGCACTTAGGGTTATACTTAATTGAGTCATTAAAACTCAAAAGATACTGATTGTATAAATATTTATTAAGAAAATTAAATTCACGTTCACACTGTAAAAATCTTTGCTTATCACAGTCATTATTAGTGGCTTTAAATTTATTATGATACTTATTTCTAAGATTTTTCAATTTCTTCAATCCCTTAGTGTACCAGGGAAGTTTATACACTTTAGGATTACGTAAAGGTACATTATCTTTAATAACTCTTAAAACATTAGATAAAAAAACTTCAGAACAAATTGAAATAATATCATTATTTAATAAATCATACCAATTTAAATTATAAAGAAAGGTATTTAAAACATAAAAGTTACACGCATAATAGTTATAACGAGCATTATCAATTACATTAAGAAAGGCATATTCATAAAATTCGATCTGAATTTCCAAAGCACAATGATGAGAAATAGAAGGTGAAATTGGAAAATCAGATACACTTAAGGCAAACTTTAAATCAGAACTTATAAATACCAGATCAAGAATATTATGAAAGTTATTAAATACAGTGTTAATTTGCATAAGATCAAGACTAAAAGCTGCATCTAATATACTAATTTCATAACATTTATTAACGTTATGAGGAAGAAACATACCGGAGTTAGGTACCATGGACCAAACGATATCAGATAAATTGAAATCACCTAATACACATAATCTATCACCATCACGGATGAAATCGGAAAGATGAGCAATATTATAAGCATGAGCAGCATACAGGCTTTCAGATTTATCAGGCGGAATGTAGGAAGTATAAATATATAAATCATAATTAACAGCTTTTACAGAGATACATAATTGATCCAATAAAGAATCCATATTAGGCAGATGAACAAGTTTCGAGATGAGAGATTTATAAACCGCTATAAGAACTCCACCACCCCTATTATGACCAGTTTTAACCGCATCTCAATCACTTCGATAGACAACATACAAATTAGGATTAAAGAACTCCCCACTATAGAAATCTGAATTCAGCCACGTTTCCGTGATCACAAAAATATCATATTCACATTGTGAAGTAAAAGAAGTAAATATTGACGACTTAGTCCTCATGCCGGAGACATTTTGGTAATAAATTTTTAAGGAATTGATGCATGACGTTACTCTTGATGTTGAACTAACGGCGCTTTCGAAAAAAAATTAAAAGGACGGACTCTTACAGCAGAAGTCCACAGTTCAGGCTTAAAAAGCTTATCATACAAATCAGCAGAAATTCCAAGTTTAAAATTAACAAATTTTAACTCAGCCAACGAAGCATCTTTTTTCACAAGTTTATAACAAGCCATGCCATTCTTAAAAAAAACTCGAACTGAACTGGAACAAGTTTGTATAGAAAATAACCATTTCAATTTGCATTAATTTTATAATTTGAAAATATATATATCAAATCACATCACATAACATGTCCTCTTGAGCTAATTCTCTGACGTGTTATAATGTGTCTAAAATGTGTGAGTTTCCAGCTGGGGAGACCTCAAGCTTAAATATTTTATTACTTTTAAAGAGAGAAAATTATTTAAAAACTTCAATATTCTAAAATTGTAATTTCAACAAAAATGATTGTTAAAAAATTATCTAAATTGTTCTAAAAATTTTTACACACTCATTGTTCTCAGTGTGGGGACAGGATAGTGCATGTAAAATCATTTTAAAAGAATGTTTGTCTTTATATTGGTTTTAGTAGATGAACAAATTCACAAGTGCATATCTCTTTGGAAAAAATGGACTATTATCACTCTTTTTAAAAGCACATACTTGCTTTTTACTAATATTTGCAAAAGCATTTTAAATTAAAATTTAAATGAGAATTTAAAGTCCATCTATTGTACAATGTACTTTTGTTGTAAACAATAAATATCGATATTTATTGAATTTAAAATTTTTAAAGAAATCCGGTATATGAAATATTTCAAAAATAAAAATCAAAATATATTTTATATATTTCACTTTTTATTCTGCCTATACTATCGATATATTCGGATCCGTAATTGAAATAATAACCCAGTAAAAAGATATGTAGTATAAGAGTTTAGCTACAACCACAAACAAAAAAAAAATTAAATTATCATTCCAGGGTTGCCACAAATTCGATTTGAAAAATGACAGAATAAAAAGAAATAAAAAATTCGTTAAAAATGACAGAATAAAAATAAATTCGTCAAAATTGAGTTTTAAATTAAAAAAAAAATAAAATAAAAATTTTGATTATTCCCCGAGATCGGAATTAAAAAATTTAATTTTAAAATTTATCATTCCAGGGTTGCCACAAATCGATTTAAAAATTTAATGTAATATTTTTGTTTTCCAAAAGCTTAAAAAATGACAATAAAAATAAATAAAAAAATCGGTTAAAATGACAGAATAAAATAAATAAATAAAAAAATTCGTCAAAATTGAGTTTTAAATTTAAAAAAAAAATTTGATTATTCCCGTACAAACACAGATGACGCCCTCGTCGCCCAAAAGAGGTGGTGATACCGGAAAACTTCAAAAATGTTCAAAAAATGGTTTTGGCAGACCGTAAAGTGAAGTTGCAGGAGATAGCTGATACCTTAAAGATATCGAAGGAACGTGTCAGCTTTGTTTTGCGTGAACATTTGACCATGAGAAATCCGTTTTTGATATGGGTGCCGCGTTTGCTCTTCACCAAAACAATGCGCCATGTCACACGTCGTTGGCTACCATGTCCAAATTGCACGAATTACACTCTCAATTGTGAGTGCACCGTATTCGCCAGATATGGCTCCCAGGGATTTTTACCTGTTTTCAGACCTCGAATGAAGAGGTGATTGGCAAAACAGAGGCCAATTTTGAGGCCAAAGATAAATAATTCTAGAAAAAAATGTATCAAAATATTAAAAAGGCGTTGAAGTGATTGTAACACTCTTAATAGGGACTACATTGATGAATAAAGTCTAACACCACCTTAATTTATTCACTCTATACAAATATCTTGATATTTTCTTAAAAAGTTTAATGATTTTAATGGTCACACATTAAAACTAAAAATTACCATAAAACATGAATTAAAGTATTGATTTCACTTGGAAGTGAAAACAACTCAAATTCTTACATAAATATATGTATATTCAAATTGTAATTGACAAAAAAACCCAATCAATGATGTGTTTCAATTATTATGGAAGCATCATGTTTTTAATTAACATAATTTTTAAATGAAAATTCAATTTACTGTTCTTACAATAAGGGAAAAATGTAATTCGCATAGACGAATTTTATATACCCTACATTATTGTAAAATTAAAAAAGAAAAGTTAATTTGGATTAAGTTTTCTTTGTGAAAACATAATTTATAAATACAATTAATATGTTTGTTAATCCCATAAAATTATGGTAAAAATCAAGGAAGGATTTTGGAGCCGCCTGGCTATGGAAAACTGAAAAGAATTTTATTCTTAAAATTCCACTTGGTTTAACTATTATAATCATAAACAGCATAAAAAATTTGCTGATTTAAAAAATATTACCTGCATTTTTTATAATTTCACTGAAGGGAAATATTGGGGTATGTGTTGAAATCGAAAACGAAACGAACCGCTTTTTCAATGAAGAATATTTAATTTCGTGAAAATAAATTGGCCTTCAAACTATTATTTATATTGATTTCTATTACTCAGAACTTTTTGTTAAGGCAATAAAAAATAATTTTTAAAATATAGATCGTAAAATATTGACCATTGAAAATTCGATCGTTTTCGATTTTCATTACATGCCTGTGATTATGACAAACGAGATAAAAAACTTTATATATTCAACTATCCCTCACAATGTAAAACATAAATAAAAAAACAAATTTGTAAAATTTATAAAATTTAGAATTTGGTTGTTCTCAACTTTCAATTCCCGCTCTACTCACAAACTGGTCATGGTTAAAAGAAAAATCCTCCTAAACAGTAGTTAAGTAATCATCAAGTGATAGTATAAAATATTATAATTTTACCATGATAGGTTTTTATGCTGTATTTCTAAATTTCAGTTAAGAATTAATTAGTATTCCAAGAAGATAGTTAGTTTAAAATATACGAGTGTCTGAATAAATAAATAGAAAACAAAATAAAAATCACGGAAAATATGTTGTCAGACATGGCAGCATGAACGATATGTAATGGTTGGTAGTGGTCAGGGAAAATCAACAAGTGAAAAATCTATTAAATAGAATTTAACAGTATTTACATTTTTTTTTTTTGTTCAAAAGCAAACGTTTTATTAATAAAAGAAAGTTAAAAAATTGTAATAGAGTGTAATAAAAATTACTTACAAAAATAAAAACCTTTAAACTTGTACGAGTATCTATGGCATGTTTGAATATGTAAACGGGGTGTGTGAATTTTGGTAACTAAAAATTATGAGAACAGTTTTTATAGCAGTTACTCGTTGTTCGTATTTGTTAAATACTTACTAAAAGTAACGATTTCTAAGAAGCCATAGAATCTTTAAGTAGTTTTTGTATAGAAAAGAAGTTTTATGGCTAAATTTAATGGCCCTAATAAATGGTCATTTAGAAAGAAAAAAAAAAATTGAACTTAAACTGCTTTACTTTTCAGCATAAAAAGTATAACTAAAGCAATTGAATTTCTACACATACATAACTATTGATCCTGTTTACTTAACTAAATTGGTTTGGTTTTTATTTTGATATGATTTTCACTTGTGTTTTTTATTTACAGGTTTTTTGATAATTTCATTTAAAGGCTGCTTTTTTCCGTTTTACCACCTTCCACTAATGTGGCCAAATAAGTACTCCTGGAGTTTGCGTTTTTTTTTTCTTGCCAATGTGTTGTGGTAAAAAGTGTAGTAATTTTTTATGACCGCACTCTTTTCGTTCACTTTATTACACGCTAATAAAATTCTAAATCCCCCCCTTTAAATAGCATTACAATTTCCCAAACCATCTAAGAACGTGTTGCCACTTTTGATTGTAACAACTTTTTGCAGAGGGTTGTTAGATTTTATTACCTTCATTGAATTGTGTTTGTGTGTATTGTTTGCCATAAAGGAATTTCGTGCAAGAAAAAAAAAATCGTTTCAACAGCAAAATGGTTTTAAATAATAAATATCAATTAATATTGTTGCTGATTGTATGAGGAAACAGAGTTGTATTTAGTGATATTTTTAAGTATCTCCTAAAACTTCTAACAAAGTGCTTCCCTTGGGGTAGACCCGTAGCTTTAAGTAAGCTTTCGATATCCCGATGAAAGAGGTTTATATATAGTCATATATAACTTTATATATATTTTTATCTCTTGTTTTTAGAAAAAAGTGTTTATTATAGCGTTTTATAACATCATATAATATTATATATTATGTTGCGTATTAGTTAATCTTCTTTATCTCATCATATATACCTTCAAGTATAACTATACATAAATATATATAATACAATATATCTAAAAAAATCTATCACTTTTATATATACTAATATAAGACATACATACATATAATTATGTATAAAAATATGTTACATATAAAACTAGAATTTAACAAACAAAAAATCTAATCTTACCCATCTCGAAATGGATTAATAAATTCCAGCTCGAATGGGTAAATAAATCCGGCCCAAAATGGGTTAATAAATTGCTCATCGTTGGAAAGGTATATATTCCAACGACATATAATTTGTTCTGATGTGAATATTGTTTTTTAAAAAGCTCCATCCCATCTAAAAATCGAAATATATATGAGCATACATGATCATACATGGGCCTGTATATGATCATACATGGGCATACATGGTCATATACGTCCATACATTATTCAATATATGACCATACATGATCTCATATATGATCATATATCTTCGGATCCGAAATTTGAGGGTATATGGACGTATATGATCATATACGAGCATACATGAATAATATATGAGCATGTATGATAATATATGCACATATATCACCATATACCCTCAAATTTCGGATCCGAAGATATATGGTCATATATGAGATCATGTATGAACGTATATGACCATGTATGCCCATGTATGATCATATACAAGCCCATGTATGATCATGTATGTTCATATATATTTCGATTTTTACATGGGATGTTAAAAAAAAAATTACCCAGAAAACTCAAATCTATTTTTTAGAATTATATTAAGCTATAACAAATTTTTATCAAATTATATATAACCTGATCAAATTAAATGAACCAATATTTCGGATTCAATTATATCAGATGAGGTCTCAAGAGATCCCATGAGATCAGATTATGTATGCCATAATTAAATAAGAAATTATGTAATATGGAATTATATATTTATGACTATATAAATATAATGATGTTTATATATAATTATATTGGAATCTCTGTCATCGGGATGTTGTAGAGGAGAAAAATCTAAGGATGATTTCGAGGGGTCAAAAATGGTTCAGTTTTTTTAAATTATTCTAAAAAAATTATTGACAAATTGGATAAAAGGTTTTTTTAAGCAATGAAGAACCAGGTTTAGCACAGAAAACCGCTACCGCTACTGATGAGTTTTAGCGCTTTATGATTTACTTAATCAGGTGAATGATACAGCTTTTGTTTTAAAATAGAAATATTTGTACAATTTTCTTTAATTTTTTATTATTTTTTGTTTTGAATTCCCCACAAAAATTATTCTATTCATTTATGAAAATTTTCATGATCTTGAACCGAACAGAGATTATCACATAAAATTCATTAAGAAAAAAGTGTTTGTTAAAAAATTTTCTGGATGTTAAAAACCCATTTTTTGGTCTTTAACCCTCTTATCCATTTTTTGGTCTTAAACCCTCTAATGCTATTTTTATAGATATTTGGCATTGAAAACATGCTATGGCAAAAATATTAAAATTTTGATTATCGCTTTATTTAGCCGATATAGCACAATAAAGATTGAAGACAAATGAAGAAATTAAATAATTTCAGCTTTTGTTGTAAATAAAACTATCAGTAAGAGAAAATTACATACCAAAATTGTTGAATTATCGTTGCTATTTTAAGAGCAATGGCGAATTTCGCGTTTTGCTAATTGCGAAATTTAGCGAAACTGACACTAAAGATTAACAAATTTTGACGAAATTAATTTCGCTTACTGCTAACTCTGAGTGTACAAGCTGTACTTGATTAAAAAAAAAACAATAGTTTTTGAGTTAGAGAGATGTAAACAATATCCTGACGGTATCGTATGAGTCATGGAGGAAAAATAATAACTCATTTTATAAGTAGAAACTCTAAACTATCTTTGTTATTATCAATATTGTATAAGAGGGCGTAAATGTATTTTTAAAATATTATTTTCTGTTTAAAAGTATTTTTTTTCTCAAATTAAGGAAAGTTTATTTTTACATCCTTCTTGCTTAAAAATGGTTCTTTGTACAACAAAAATTTTGAAGACAAAATAAGTAGCTAATTATGTTTGTTGTCGACAAAATGCAATTGCTTTAATTAAAAATTGCTACTTACAAGAAAGGTACCCCAACTTAAAACTCCAATCTCATTGACATTGGATATCTGATAGAAAATATAAATCCAAGAAGAACCTCACTCACTTTAGACAGGGAATAGGGGGAAGAACGTTCGACCTTTTTAGGTAATATTTTGTTCAAAAGCCAATTTGTTCAAAAAAAGTAGTAAAGAAATGGGTTCGCGAAAAATTCGTTAAAATCTAAAATAGCACGAATATTAAAATCAAAAAAATACGTGTTCGCTGAAATTTAATAAGGAATAAAATACGTGAATTTGGCAGCCAAAGAGGAAAATTCTTAAAAAATTTTACAACAGAAATTAAAAAAAAAAATACTAAAAATGCATCAGTAAAAAAAGCCCTCTCCCCTCAACAATACTTTTCCAACGATACCCCACTTGTGTATAAAATGCATATGTATAAAAAATCTAAAAATATGCATTTATATAGGGTCCGCCATCTAACTTTTTTTTTTTCAACTAATGTTTATTTCGTGAATGGTTACACTTAGCTCATGTCTGATTTGACAGATAATTAGTTTTATCCTTCCGCTGAACGAATATGGTTGTGTATACGCTTGAACAACGCTGGGAAATATTGCGACATTACTTTGAAAATCATGGTAATGTTGCAGAATGTCATCTTTTCAGATGAAGTTCATTTTGATCTTGGCGGGTATGTAAACAAGCAAAATTGTCGCATTTGGGGCACAGAAAACCCCCACGCATACATTGAAAAGCCGATGCACCCAAAACGAGTCACTGTTTGGTGCGGATTATGGTCCAAAAGGCATAATTGGGCCATTTTTCTTCGAAAATGAGCAAGGAGTGGCCGTTACAGTCAATGGCGATTGTTATCGGGCTATGTTGATCGAATTTTTGTTCACAAAAATTGAAGAGGATGATATTGGCAACATTTGGTTTCAACAGAACGGCGCTACGTGCCACACAGCCGAAGCTACACTCGATGTTTTGCGCCCTGTTTTTGAAGATCGCATTATCAGCCGCAGAGCTGATGTCGTTTGGTCACCTCGGAGCTGCGATTTGACACCGTTGGACTATTATTTGTGGGGTGCCGTCAAAGATAAGTGTTACACCGACAAGCCAGAGATATTTGACGCTTTAAAAGACAATATTCGTGAAGCCATTGGTGAAATACAGCTGCACACAATCGATAATGTGCTTAAAAATTGGACCGATCGTGTAGGCTACTGCATGGCCAGCCGAGGCAGCCATTTAAATGAAATTATTTTCCATTATTAACCGGAAGGATTGTACTTTCAAATAAAAAAAGAAATTTGAGAAAATATTCAGTAGTTTTTTTTATAGCATTTTCAAAAAAAAAGTTGTTTGGCGGACCCTATAATTTAATAATATGCATTTATTATTGAGTGTTTTTAACATTTTCAGTATATCAATTAAATTTTACTATATTTTATTTCTTAAAAAAAGTTAAAAATTGTATTTTCCTGTTATTTTTGTCTTTGTGGTAAAGCAATCCAAACCCCAATTTTTAATTAAATATCGAAAAATGCCTTAGAACAGGATATTTCAACAAAATGTGCAAAAAAATATACACTTATAGCAATATATGAAAAAATATGCATTTATAGCAAAATATATAAAAATATGCATTTATAGCAAAATATGTAATTTTCTTGCAAATTTGTGGATTCACAAAGACATTTGATTAGCGTTGTTCTCCAGCCAACAATATATGAAAAAATATGCATTTATAGCAAAATATATAAAAATATGCATTTATAGCAAAATATGTAATTTTCTTGCAAATTTGTGGATTCACAAAGACATTTGATAAGCGTTGTTCTCCAGCCAACAAAAACAAACATTAATAAACTTCCTAGTAATTACTTATTATTAGAACTGAAAAATAACAATTTTGAAAAACTGTGAAAAAACAGTAAAATCTTTGAAAAGTTGTTAAAAATTGTGCAAACTGTGAAGCTACTTTTTTTTGGGGAAACTTTTGCCAAATATTTATCTTTTCGAAAAATAAAAATGTATAAGTGTGAATTCAAATTAGTTAAAATATCTTCCCTGTTCGAGTTAGTAAACTATAAATACGTTTACCACAAGCCATACTATTTTTTAGTGGTTCATGTTTGAACAGTTATTGTAAAAATCATGCATAATTCTTCTTTTTTTATAGAGAATATTTTTACAATGTGTGTTATTATTACTGAAAATCCATTTAAATCCCAATAAACCATAAAATTTGAAGTTATTACTCAGCAGCTTTTTATATAAATTGGGAGGTTTTTTTTAGATTGTTTGTTTTTTTTTGGCATTTACTTTATAAATTTTATTACTGTATGAATTATTGTAAGTACTACAACTTACGATTGAACCTCATAAAAAAATTATTTAATTTTTTTTTGAAGTAAATAAATGGATTTAATGAACAAAAAGCACTGAACAAGATGTTTTTAATGTTTTTTAATAACTTATGGCTTATGGAAAGTGGTTATAAAGTAAATATCGACATTAACAGTTATTGTTGTTACATTAACATGAATTTTACCAACTTCCGATATTTAATTGAAAAACAAAAAACAAACAAGTCATGTTAATAAATAAGATTAAAATTGAAAACATAATTAAATCAATTTCTTTGTAAAAGAAAAAAAAATAATAGCTAATTATTGTAAAAACAAATTAACAAAAGTTTTAAGTGAATTTTAAGAAATTAAAGTACCTACTTCCTCTTGTTTTTTGGTAAGAAAATTCAACAGTAACAGCAAAACATATTTTAATGTTCTAAATTCTATGGGTCGAACAGAAATTTAAATTTTTATTTCCCTTTAATGACCAGCTGCTGGTAATTATGTTATTTGATTGCTACTTGTTTTTTTTTTTTTGTTACTTTGACTTGAAATCATTATAAACCCCAGAAACAGAAAATATTAACTAAATTAAGTTTTAAGCTCAAGAATTAGACACATGGTTTACATACCTTCTTGTATATTTGTAGAACTGGTGGCATGCGTCTAAAAGACGCCATTTCTGATAATTGATTAATTGTTACCGCATGCCTGTAAATACTTTAGACTTTTAACGTCAACAACATTTCTTCTTCTTTGTCATGTAAAAGAATTTCTCTTTGAACTTTCTTTACAACTCGTACTTTATAGTGACTGTCTGAAATGAAACAAATAAAGAACAATTTAAAATGCATTCATTTCACTCGCATTGAGTTTAGCTGCAGTCAAAACAATTGGAATTACTTAAAAAATCATAAAAATGTTGCGTGTCGGAAATGTCGCGAATTCAAACAGTATGTTACATATCATTTTATATTGTTGTCGATCCATTTTTCCTTATAAAGTCTGTTTTTATTTTATTTATTTTGTATGTTGTGCGTGTGTGTGTGATTTTTTTGTCAACAAATCTTTAAAGCCATTGCTGAGGTCTCTGTATTTTATAGGTAGACATTTTTATTTGTATTGTTAAGCTTTAAAATTGATTTTTACCTTTTAAGTTGGGGTTTTTTGCTGGCACAAACAAAAAGTATAGTGAAAGAATTGGTGAAATCTCTTCTGAAGACTTCACATTTGTCAGAATAACCAATTTTTCTTAATTTTTTTATATATTATATATTTGGGTGTTTTTTTCATGTTACCAAGTATTTGACATTAACATTCATAAATTATAGAGCATAATAACCGATCTCATTACACCGTACTTCCAAGTACAAACACTATTAAATTCATGCATTTCAGAGCTAATGTAAAGGTATGGAGGAAAGGTGCCAGTGCAAACCAAAACTTTGTAAATTAACGGACACATGTCATTGTACTAGCAATAAGAAAAAAAGTTCAGAAAATTTAAGCTTTAAATTAACACTTGTATCCAAAAATGTTGAGTTAGTTTAATCAATGACTAAAAAATAAAAAGTATTTAAAATTATTTCAATTTTAGATTTAATCGGGAGCGAGATCATAATTATGAGAAGATTGAAAAAATGGTGAGGATCACCGCTAGAGGGAGGGCCACACTTTCGACTTGAGTCATCGGCAGCATCATTCTGAGCTATACATGGGACTAATTAATTGATTGTAATACTTGATGATTTGATTGAATCAATTGTAATGAAATAATTTCCATTACCATTTTTTTAAATAAGATGTTAGATTTCATTGATTTAATGTAATATTTTTTTAATTACACTGCAATTAAAAAAAAAATAATTGCTTTTTAAATATTGTTAAAATGGAGATAAATTTCTAAAATCAGGAAATACTCGCACTTGATCATTTTTAAAATTGAGGAAAGTAATGGAATGAAATGGGGAACGAGTAATATTGGAACAATAAGCACTGTGAACGGAATGGAATGGAACGAGGAACTAAAGTTGTATTATCGGAGTGTGTTAAATTATATTATCATATAAATTGATAAAAACTAAGTGAGATAGGGCAAAACGTGCACAATATTTGCTCATCATTGTATTAATATACCTCAATAATAAAAATAGGCTAGGTCCGGGAGACATCCCGATGGATCTAATTTAATAAAACAGCCACAGTGTGACCTATTCTCGCTTAGTTTTTGAGATATTCACCATTTTGTAAAATGAAAATTTTTTAAAATGCCCAGTATCTCGAAAACTAACAGCTATAGGGAAAAACGGGCTTTTTGTAAATTAAAGATTTTTTGAACAATTGCAATTAGTTTTTGAGGCATAAGTAATATTTTATTAGCATTACCTAACTAATGCTAATGCAATTTCAATGCCAATGAAAAAATCTCAAATATGTTCTGAACCACAACAACTCAAAGGAATATGCGAAATTACTTTTCCACAGTTAAGGAATCATTCGTGCAAATGAGCAAATGAGTAAATTCTAAAAATTCATTCATTAACTGTACCACAATCGGAAAATTCAATGACTACAACCCAATCATTTGATTGAATATAAATTAAGTTGCCACCACTTATCTGTTCTCTGTGCAGGAACGTAGGGTCTTAAAAATAACGGCCTTGACTTTGATAGTAAATAACAATTTATAATTTTCCTTATCTTATAAAATCTTCAAATTTTTTCCCACTTGCTACATCCCTGTAAATTAGTACTCCTGTTTATCATGAAATTGCAATCAATGTGAATTAATTTATTTTGTTTATTTTTGTAATTTCCTCGGAAATTATTGTAAAATTTACATTTTATTGTTTCGAAATGTCTACTATGTTATATGGATGACGGGCCAGCCCATCATTCTTATTTAACAATAATCACTTTAGAATTTTCGACAAGTGTAATGACACTATACATATCATTTTTCATTTGGACATGCTAAAAAGTCATTGTTTGCATACCAATTAGCAATGGAACATGAATGGATAAATAATAAATGCTATGGATGGATTTTTATGTATTTACAACGCTGTCTATTATCTATGTATGTAAAGTTATTTTGAATGTTTTATATTTTTAAGAGAATTATTTAACTAGCAGAAAACATCATCATCATCATCATCGTTTATAAGCTTTAAAAATAACCATTTCTTTTTTCTAGAACATCAATTAAATGTTAGCATTTTGCTATGGAAAAAATATAAAACCATTACAAGTCATGTTATGGTTTGGTATGTACTAAATGTAACCAATTCTTTTGCAAAAAATAAAATAAAATGAGAAAAATAATATCGAAAAAATCTATTTATTAAATTGTATACATTTGTGTTGTTTTTTCGTTTTATTTTTTTGGGATGCGCCTCACGTATTTTTAGAACTTGGTTTCAATTGCCATTTATTTTTGCGGGTTCTATTACTACATATAAACCATCAACTACTACTATGACTCTTGTACTACGTTTTGTACTACTACTACTACTACTGGGTATTGCTACTGCACATACTAACTACATACATACTTAGTTGTTTCTTTGGCTTATTGGTTGTATTGAATGGTCATAGATTTAGTTTAAGAGAGTTAACTTAATTTATTAATTTAATTTATTAATTTATTTTTAATTTATTTTTTTCTTATTTCAAAGATTTTTCTACACTGTAAAGCTTGTTTTTACTACATGAACTTTTATAATATTTCACCTTAGAGAACGCGGTTAAAAGATTTGAAAAAGTAGCAGACGTTTTGGCTCTTTTCGAACGTGTTGCAAGTGCGAAAATTTTCTTTACAGCACATGTTTTTTTATTTTTTTTTGTTTTTCCTTGCAATGAATTTTCTTTATTGCTGAAAAAGGCTTGAGGAAATTGTGTATGTTATAGCTTAAGTCTATGAAGGGAGATTTTAAAAGGAGATTTAAAAAATAAGAAATATTGTTAAAATATTTTTATATGAAAGTCATGTTTGTATGTGTAGAGGGAAAATCATTCAGTTAGCTTGGGTTAGTAGTAAATTGATTATTTTAGCTTTTATTTTTGTATGCACGTAAGTGATACTGTGTATGGATGTGTAAATAGACGATTTTTTTTAACTGAAGTTAAGGCTCATAAATTTTCAATTTATAAAGTTTATTTTTTTGCGAATCTTACAACAATTTGTATAAAATTTATTAACTTATTTAACTAATTTAATTTTTTATTAAATCTCTAAAAATACGAAATTCAAGAAGTTTACTAATTTAGATTAATTTTTAATTCGATAGCGATCCTATTTAGAATTATAATTCGGTTAAAGCGAATCTTCCAACCCCTCTACAAGCTTTTTGCGAGAAAAATCACATACGAATTGAGTACTAACAAAACAATTGTTTATTAAAAAAAATCTAAAATTTTCGTAAAAAACAAGTGGATGCATTGAATTCGGTTATACCGATGTTTTATAGACTCCACAGTGTATTATGTAAACTTTGTCAAGAAAAATTGTGGTGAAAATGGTTTGATTGAGGTGAATATAAAATATTTTGAAAAATATTTTTGTAATGAACAAAAAAAAAAAAAAAAAATTGGGGTGGAAAAAAAAATTTGAGGTGAATATAATATTTCACCACTAGGCGTTTGTTGAAAAAAATATAGCAATTTGTTTTATTGACCAGGTATTCTGCCACTTAAAATAGAAAATAGACAATGAAAATATGAATCAAAAATGGGAATATGCTCTTAAAAATAATAATAACCAGAGATCAATATAATTTTTCGCAGCTATTATTATGAAATATTGCATTTAAACTAAAATTTTTAATAATAAAGTTGACTTTTTTAATTTTTCATCAAAGGAAAGTCGACTTTCAAAAACACGAAAATTTCTAGAAAAAGTTGATTAGTCGAGTCACAAAAATCGAGCCTGGTCACAAAAGTCGAGCCTGATTTTAATACAAAACTATTCAAATAAATATTTTGGTAATAATTACTACAATTTATTAGATATAAGTACCAAAACAGAATGTGGAGTATATGATCGGCTACATAAGGGTTTCCTAGTGAAACCGACTTCAGTCATTTTACAGAGCAGAAAAAGCCCTAAGCCTAAGTTGCTATGCAGAAAACGTTCCTCAGCGAAGCCCTAATTCCGGATATACAGAAAAGCTTTACCACGCGAAGCTGGCTTCGAAAAAACTCGTTCACATGCCGACAACACATAAGAACTTTACTGGAGTTGAATGCGTTATTATGTTAATGTTCTTATTTATCTGTGAATTTTGACCACAATCATGTTGGTCATAAAAGCCAGAGTTGAAAAATTAATTGAATCCAAAAATGGAATTTCAACAAAATAAATAAAAAATCTACAAGATTACACAAGATTTGAAATAATGATAAAATAAGCCATTTAGGGTAACATTTTTGGAGTTATCAAAACCAGTTTTCGAATAACAGATACAGATTTTTTAATAAGTACAATTTTCGAGTTATTCGAGAAAACGTATTTTTTTTTTGTTTCGAACAATAGAAGCGGAGCCGCGAATAACGTTTTAAGCGACTATTTTTACAAAACCAGTTTTTTTTTTAAGATTACAGTTAAAATAACTCTCCTTTATGACTCAAAAATGAAATTAGGCAAAATTATGCAGGATTTCGTTATCAAAATGCAATCTAAAGAAGTCAGTCAGTGGGATACACTACAAGTTGCGAAACTTTCTTTTGGATTTCTCAGCAATTTCAATTTTGTCGCTTACAACGTTATTCGCGGCTCTGCTTCAATTCAATAATTTAGAATGCTTTTTAAGCCGAAGATTTCATAAAAATTAAATTTGTTTAATTGGTAAATTTTCCCAAAAGGAAAATTAAATTAAGAAAACATTGTCAAAGTGAAAAATATTTTGAGGTGAAAAAATGGTAAATTTAGAGGTACACAGCAAAACCACCCATTACCAAATAATGGATTAAGTAATGTATAGCCATAGGAGCTGATGGATTACTTTACACCTTACTTCATTGATGAATTATATAGGCGATGAGCCTCAAAATAATGTATATACCCATTACTTTAGAGGTGATAATGTAAGGGGTTACTTATATGGTTACGAGAATGGCAAAAGTAATGTGTCTAAAAATAGATTTTTAAAAAAGACGAATTTTTATTAAAAAACATTATTACAAACATTTTATTTAAACATTATTATTTAATTTAAACATTATTACAAATATTTTTTCGCTAGTGTTATTAAAACAAACATACATTACCCTTTTGCTTACAAAAAAACACAAAGTAATGTATCGAAAAATAGATTTTTAAAAATATTTCAATTATTACTTTACATTTATAAATCATATATTACGTAATCAATAATGAGTAACTTATTACTTTATGCTTGCAAATAATAAAAAAGGTAACGAGCTATCATTACAAGGTAACGCATGAGAATATCACACCCATTACCAAAGTTTTGCTGGGTACCATATCATATTATTCCTAACTACTGGACCAAATTGCTCATTTGTTATACCAAAGAAATTGTTGCACTTTTTTTGTAGAGAAAATTCAGTTATTTTGCAAACTAGTCCAATTTATTATTTCGAAGCTTTAGTGAATATCGATGAAGAAGGGTAACGCCCACCCAAATAGCTGTCAATTATTTTTGCAAAAACAATGTTTTGAACTAGAGTTAGAAAAAAATCCTCTCTTATATTTTTCTTATATCAAGTGTTGCCATATTGTAGTTTTTTTTTTGAAATTAATAAAAAAAAAACAATACTGAAATATTTTAATTTCATTTTACAGATGTTTTTATGAGTTTTAATAAAAATTTTAATTTATTTTTATGGTTTTTATGTTAATCACTTGACCTTTTAACCCTTTTTTTTTTTTGTATAAAAAGAAAAGTTTTTCCGCTATTAAATGTTTTTCTCTGCTGTTGTTTAATTTCATGGCCATTAAAACAAGTGCTTGCCAATGCTCTCCAGTAGGGCCCAACCTTTGTATAGTTGACAAACCTTTGAGTAGGTAGTTCTTCTTTTTACGGGTTTTTTTCTTTAATATGTATGTTATGTATTAAAAAAAATGCTCTTTATTTTTGCTTTGTATTTTTGATAGTAAAAAAATTTATAACATTTTATTACTATTGTAATTCTCAGGCAGTGATGCGCGTTGTGCTTGTAAAGGTATTGTATTTGTTGTCTAGCATAGGTGTATTGTATTCTAGATATTGTTTTGTAACGTTTTGTTTTGTTTTGACCATGGCCAGGGCCAAAACAAACGAAAAACAATAAAAATATTTAATGATGTCACACAAAATATAAAAATGCTATAAAATGTCAAAAATTATTGAATTTATGTTAACATTTTCTCTAAAGTCTACAAAAATATTTAGGGCCAAGAACTAAATATTTCTACTCCGCAGCTGTTTCATTTAGTTGGTATTAAAGCAGGGGATTCTTTGTGCTTTTAAAAAGACTGGCTGTCTGTAAACGGCGTCTAAGAGAGGAAATTAAATCCCATTTTAAATATTATATTAATTAATATACAAAATTATTATTTGTATATTCTTTTCGTCTACTAACAATAATTATACGTATGTATGGATATGAATGTGTATGTATGTATGGATGTGCTATCAATATAATGACTGTCAATTTATTTTAATTCTTCCTTAACGGCAGATTCCAGTTGCTATTATTAATGCATATTTTTTCAATTCAATTTTTTTATTTAATCAAATTACAACCGGTAAAAATAATAATAATGATAATCCAAATGTTTATCAACGGTAAAGGAAAGATATCAGTTGGATTTACATTACACTTAAAGAAATTTTTATAATATTGATTTAGTAAAGTTTAAGTCCTATTCAAAATTTTTAAAATTTTTACAACAGCAAATTTTAGAAAACAACAAAAAGATGCACCAGCAAAAGTCCTCAAAAATTCGTTGCCAATAATCACTATTTCATATAGTTTCTTTAGTTTAAATAATTTTAAAAGCTAAGAAATGAAAAAAAAAAAAACTTTTTTGATACCTTGAAATTCCGAGGTCGCCCAAAAGCCAAGACTGATCGATCTTAAATTATCTTTTCTATCATATATCCAAATCGGAGTGTTTAAGTTGGGATTATTTCCTTGCATAGAACAATTTTATACACTGCAAAAACTGAAATCGACTCTTAGTTAAAGTATTAGTTTATTCATTTAAAAATTTAGTTGAAATTGCACCAAATAAAAAATTTTTCTTGTAAAAATTCCAATGAAACCTTTGTCAAATAAACTTTTAATAATAAATAAATAAATAAATAAATAAATAAATAAATAAATAAATAAATAAATAAATAAATAATTAATCAAATAAAAATTTAATTAAAAATTAAAATAAAATTCAATTAAAATTTTAATCATTTAAATAAAATAATTCAATCGAATTTTTCACATATTTTGCCGAATATGTTTGTAAAAAAATAAATTTTTGAAAAATCTATAGACCGATTTTCCAAATGAAATGGCACAACTAAATATTGGTTTTCACAACAAAATTCACTTAATACAACTGAAGTTTAGTTGCAACACCCAAAATCTTAAGAAATCACATTTGAATATGGATGTGCTGCCCAAATTTGTTGGTTATAGCAACCAAAATATTATTTTCAATTCGGTTGGCGCTTTATTTTTTGTAAAGAAAAGTTTTTAATGTAAAAACTCAACAATTTGCATTTTACAATCCATCCTAATGGTGTAAACCCATCGACACAAATTATTCATTTGTTTTAATGGAAATATTGTATTTTCTCTATTTCGATTTTAATATTTTAAATGCATAATGAGTCTTTTTTTTATTGTTGTGAATAATTTCCCCTTTACAAAAAAAAGGGTTATACAAGTATTTAAAAAAATTGAATGAAAATAATAAAACCTCCATGACTCCGTATTGTCTAGAAGGTATTTTTTAAAATTTGTTTGTTTTTCTGATATTTTATTTCAAACAAAAAAAAAAAAGAAACATTTATGTCCTTTTTATATTTTATAATCTACCCATAAATCCAATTTTATTCTTTTTATTTATTTTATTTTTTCATTTTGTTCATTGATAATCGTGATGTCAATTTTATTTAAAAAAAAAGAAAACATTGGGATTATTCTATTTTAATATTAACTTTTATATGTTTTCGTGCTTTTAATTAAATTTAATTCAGATTTTATTTCTATACAATTAAAAATAAAGCGGGTTGTTATCATGTACAAAGAAGAAGTTAACTATTTGAATTTCAACATTTATTTGTTGGCTTATCTCTAAGACCACCTACAGGTTTAAAGGTTCGTGTTGTAGGAACAACCGTGCTTATGTCATGCTGTGCGTGTGTGTGTGTGTGTTACTATATTTACAGAGTTGGAAGAGTATCCTTATCTAACGCAATAAACATATGAATAAATTGATTTTCTTTTTCGGTTTTATTTCTTTTATATATATTCTAATATTTGTACGCATTGTCGGGTTTAACACAATAAATACTTGTTTTCCGATAAGATTGTTTCAACAACCATTGCTTAATTTACATTAAAAATTAATAAGTTTTGAATAAAATGACTTTTTATCGGTGTCAGTTTTATGTATAGAATTTTAAGATTATATAAAAGAATTTTCAACACCATATGTCAGGTAGACCATGGAAGAACTAGACGCCTTAATGTCTTCTAAATTTAATAGAATGTGAATGATATTTTTATGAGTTCATTTTTGGAAACTACAACTTTCATGAAAAAGTCTGTTTGAATAATAGAAAAATGTGGGGAATTTTTAGAACATTTTAGGGGAAAGTGGGGTGAAGTAAGTAACACGTTTCCAGTCAATTTGATAGATCCATTCCAAAGTTTGTTTAATGGTCTAACTTCTTTTCCTAATAGAATACAATTGACTTATTCTTTAATTGGATTTTTTTTGCAATTTTTTTCAAAGTAGACTGGGTGGGCTGAAGTGGAACATTGTGGGATGAAGTGGAATATTATAAAGAAAAAGTATATTAAATTATAAAAAATAGGCCTCCACCGGCAAACATAAATATATTTGCCTGCATACCACAAACACGCAGAGCAAAAACGTGCCTGTCATGAAATTTTTCAATATTCTTTTACAATTATAAAATTTGTGTATCTATAATTTCTCAACGATTCTTCTGTGTTCTTATAAAAGATATTAACAGCTAGTGTCTTTTGCAGGGAGACCAGCCATTCATTCACCTCATTTACGTCATAAAATATTTTCCTGTCAATTTAATTAAAGCCTAAGTAAATCTTTTCTTTTAGTTAACATTGACGTCTTTAATATTTAACTTACATATATAGTACGATCGCGTATAGCATACATATATTTGCATATCCATACATACAACAAAAATTTAAATCCAACCAACCATATATCCCTTTGTTCGTTCGTTATATAAAATTGTATAATTTTATTACGTACCACCACCCAAATTCATTCACTCTTACAGTCATTCTAAAAGTAATCTGCTTATAAATGTTGCTGGCTTTGGTTGGCCGCACAGTTTAGTTAAAAACTAAAGAGCTAACTATATTATACTTTTGCTAGCTTAAGCAAATGTGCGAATACATGTAATCAAAAGTGTATGACTATATTGTACTTTACAAACTTTTCGTTAAGTTTCGTCAAGTGTCATTTGCTTAAGCAAACAGCGAAACTGACCGCACTTTACTTAAGGAATCATGTGTTTTTAGAAAAACTGTTTATGAAAAAAAAAAAACAAATTGCAATGTACGCGAAAAATATTTTTATAGAAAATTTAATTGAAAATGTTAAAAAACAAACGTGCATGTATAACAAAAGGGGTGGGTTTTGTATTTGTTTTTCGATTGAGATGCAAGCACTGTTGCATTTTTTAGTACTTTTTTATTTATGTTTTCATTTATTTCTTTTAATTATTTAAATTTAATATAGATTTACTTGTTAATTGTAAAATATTTGTAAATTGAACACATTAAATAATATTTTTCGAAAAGATACATATATTTTGGAAATATAAGAAGAAAACAGTTTTTGCAAAAGTACAAATATTTGCAACTAAGTGTAGTAAGTATTTAAGTTTAAAAAGTACATTGTAGCCACCCAAAAGTCTTCAATAAGTTGATTAAGCATTTGACAGACTTTTCGTTAATTTTTGACAGTAGCTTAAGTTAGCAAAAGTATAATATAGTTAGCCCTTAACAAAAACAAAATTAAGCATAAGCTTAAGCTGAATCATTTCGCACTTTTTGCCATAATCAGAGAGTTAAATATATTGATAGACGTATGTATGGCAGACAACCAACAACAATGTTGCTTGCCAATATTATTGTTGCTGCTGTTTTTTTGTTGTGCGTGTGTGTGTGTGTGTGTGTTGTATTGTGTTGTTGGTAGTGTGGGTGACATTGATGTTGTTATGAAAGTCATGCTCTGGTTTATCGTTTTCATTTTCATTATATTTTTTTTTTTTTTTTGTTAAATTTCAATAATTCACCAGAGTTGTCAGTTTGATTAACGCAACAATTCGTAATTTTTGACGCATGGACGAAAATAACATACTAAAAAAAGGGGAACCCAGCAAAAAAAAAAAAAATAGCCTCCAAACCTAACCAAGTAGTATGCAATAATTATTAACATAAAGCAAATATTTTTAAACCTATATGTGGCCCAGAAGTTTAAAGGAATTATTTAATAAATTTAAATTTATCTTAATCAAAATGTAAAAACATACCACCATCAATATTATTGTGCAATTTGTCGATTTAGTTATTTACTCTATTACAAAATATGCTAATAGAATAAAGAACTAAAAAATGACGTTGTGCAATAATACATATTGTTAAGAACTAAAACAAAGAGTTGTGCAATAATATTGCAAGTGTATTTGGCGCTTTTGATAAGACATTTAAAAATCGATCCCCCGAGTTGAAACTCAATCAGAAAATAATTATAAACAGCTTGTTTTAAAGTTAACTAATAGAATTCCTATTGGAATTTGAAGTCAATGGGGGCCTAACTCCAAAAATAATGATTTTTTTATTAAAGTTTTGTTTTTGGTTTTCTAAGTAGACAATTTAAAAAGCATTTTATTGTTGAAAGCAATAAATTCCTTAAGAACCTGAAAACTCGATTCCTTTGGTAGTTTTATGAATTTTGGCAAATGTTTTCCCTAATAAACACGATGACAACAAATAATTTCTCATCATACGTAGGAGATTTTATATTTATACTCGTAGTATTTAATCTGAATGGTTTGGTTAGGTTATTAAAGCTTATATAAACACACACATGCATACACACACACACACACACACACACATACTCCCTGTTACACACGCAGTTTATATTATTTATGATTGTTATTGTGCGACATTATGTGTGACACATGGAAGTTTATAATGGTCGGTAAAATCACAACAAATACCAAACCATAACCATAATATGTAATCCATTAGCTCAAAGGCCTATTCCAATGATCTATGTATGTTTGCATGGGCAATATGCCTTTATATATACATTGGATATGTATGTGTGTATGTCTGTCTGTATGTGTTAACTTACAAACTACAAGCCATGCATTGATTGTGTGTAGCAAAAATTGCTAAAAGTTTAAGCTAGATTGTGTTGGGAAGTGTGTTGTGTTGTAGGTTGTAGTTAGAATACAAAAAAAAATGCTCTTTTCTATTTGGTGACATAGTGTGAAGGTCATGTTATGTTAACGAAATGGTCACGCATGCATACGTTATATAGAACGTGCTTTATGCACAAGTCTTGTTTTTATACAAATTCATAAATTCATAAATATGAATAGAATTTTCCTATTTCAAATCATTGTCGTTCATCATCACCGCCACGCTACCACCAGCTTCCATAATAATACATGCATGTTTAAAGCATTTGGGTGACAGCATTTGGTGAAACACTTGGAGCAAAATATCAATGTTGAAAATTCGGATTTTCTAACAAATACAATTTTGTTTTTGAAATTTTTATCATTAAATATCACTTCCAATTAATTTGGGTATGAATAATGAAAATTCAAAAATTATTTAGTTTTGGAGTAAAGATTTTTAATTTGGCCCAATTTTTAAACAACATTGTTTTCCCCATACAATCGTTGTCACCCTAATAAATTACATATTTGCAAGTGTTGATGAGGTTGACATTGTAGACAAGAATACAAAATGAAAATGGCAACAAAATAATAATATAAAATATGATAATCGTTTTAGGCTAAGATGTTATTAAAAATATTATTTCCTTTTACAATGCAAAAGCTGACCATGATAATCATCGGGGAAAAGAGGCTTAGGCAAGAAATAAATGATAGAACTACATTAAGACTTATAAATGGATGCTAAAGATTATTATAATAAGGTTTGTTATGACCAGAGAAGACAAAAAAGCAAAAATTTTAGCAAATTTTAAGTATTTAAAGCAAAAATATGTATATTGAAAAAAGCAAAATTAAAAAAGTTGGGAAAAATATATATTTTTTTTAAGAAAAAAACACTGAAATAAATGTGAAAAAAGCAAAAGCTCAAAAAACTTCAGAAACAGCTACTTGCAAGCTCAAAACTGAAAAATTTTAAAAAGCAGAAAAAAGTAAATATGAGTAAAAAAAAAAGCACAGTAAAAAAAATTGCTTTCTCTGGTTGTGAGATCAATTTATTATCGAAATTTACGATAAAAAGACAAATAAAATTTCTTATTAAGTAGGACTCTCTAGATATTTTTTTAACTTACAAGGAATGTCTGCGGGGTGATTCAGTCCGATTTAAATGAAGTTGGGAGACAAAATTAATAAACTCGTATTTCATTTCTTAGCGGCCCAATCTGATATATAGTGGATAAAAAGACTGTGAGAAAAATAAGTGGTTAACTGGGGTTTAAGACAACTACATATATCTAAATGGGTATCAAAAGAATGGTATTTAAAAGATCTACATCTATGTAAATTTACAAAACAGTCACTAACCATGTTTGATCAAATACAGATACATTTTTGGATGCATTTATTTTCAGTCGTTTACCTTTTCATTAAATACTTCAAATAGATGGCAACTCTGTGCCCAAAATGTGAACAATATGGACGTCAAAATCAATCAGGCATAATACCCAACAAAACAAGTACAAAAACAAGTAAAAGCATTAAATTCTGAATTAAATACCGAATTTTTTTTTATACCCTCCACAGCATTGCAAATGTGAAAAACATGATCATGGTAAAAATGTTTTTTTTTCTGAAAATAAAATTTTTTGAGATGAAAAAAAATTTGTGGTGATAAAAAATTTTTTGACATGAAAATTTTTTGAGATGTGGTGAAAAAATATTACAAAATGTTTGGAAAATTTAGAGGTGCGCACAGAAAACCGAAAACTAAAGTTAATTCAGACGAAGTTTTGTACGGGATTTTATTTTGTCTTATTTCATATTGGCCAGAAAAATTTAAACAATTAAGGGTCATAAAATTTGACTGTACTGTACCACACAGCGCCAAAGTCTTTGGCGGGTTTGACTATACTAACTTTATACGTCTTATGTAAGAATCGTCCTTGCCCGGGATCATGACCCAAAATTTTGATGCATAATGTTATCAACAAATATTGTAAAAATTTAACTTTTAATAAAATAACCACCAAAAATTGAAATAACTTTCAAAAAAGATATGAAAATCAAATAATGTCCAAACAACATTATTTCCGGAGTGAGCGGCCTGGTAGGCTAGTTGGTAGCATGCTAGCTTATCAGTGCGGGGGTCGTAGATTCGATTCCCACCAGAGGCTCTGGTCTGTTTTCGCTACAACGAGCTGAAAGCCTTCGTTGCTAGTGCCCGGTCAGGGTATTAAGATATAATTTGTAATTATATGTTTAATAAAATAAATAAATAAAATAAAATTATTTCCGGAGTTTATTTAATTGGGGATTAATGAAATTATCTCCATATTTAAACATGAAATAAAACACAAAGAAAATAAAGTATTCCCTAAAAATTGTACGTAATGTTTTTTTTGGATATTATTCAATGTTTTAACACTTTTATTGCTTTTTTACTGAGCGGATTTTTGATAAAATTTGGTTAAAATCTGCTTACGAGTTTACTTAAACCAAAGACATATTTTATTTTCAAAGAAGAGATTTCCGAATAATTTTTCCGAATAATCTCTTGCAGTGAAGATAAATATTTTTGATTTTTTTTTTTGTTTTTGAAATTTTGTTTATTTTAAAATACAATATTAGTTTGTTTTAATAATACAAAATTCAGAATTCTCCCTATAAGATCTTGCCTTATAAATGACAAATGTTTGACTTGGCAAATTATGGCTTCCAACGAGAGAATTAATTTAAAAAAGCAAATCTTACGAGGCTAATATTGACTTTAGGCAACTTCCTGCATTAGAGGGTTAATACTCGTATACATATGTAAATGTTTAAGAAATTTTACAAAGAGTGGTTAAATTTTTCAACGAAATTCTAATACATAAACTAAAAAAGTTACTCAACCTTTAAATTTAGACATAAATAAAATTTATTTAAGACATTTCAATGATTTATTTGTGTCAAAAACTACTGTTGAAGTTAATTTTATTACACAACAAGGAAATAAATTTATCTTTTGAGAAAGAAAAAAAAGAAAATAAAGGTTGACAAATGATAAATTAGGATACCAAATTGATAACAGGTATAATTGAAAATGAGCTGAGAATGACAGTTTCTTAACTGAAATAGAGAATCAAACATACACACACACAGACACTTACTGATAATATATCGCCAAGGGTGGTAAACACTACAATATTTAAGTAATTGACCAAGTCTTATGCACATTGATGTGACAATGTGCATAAGAATAATAAACTAATAATGCAGTTAAAGACATTTACAACAAACAAATAAAAAATTCTAAAAAAATTTTACAAATTCTTAAAAACTATTTCCCAGATAATGAAATTATGAATTAAATGAATATAAATAAAAAAAATATGATTTTTAGCTTGAGAAAATTAAAAAAATAAAATAAAAATTTGACAAAAATTACAGACGTAGAGAGCAAGTATTTAATTATACATTTTGGTTAAACAAAATGATGAAGCTGTTTTTGGAAATTTCCAAAAAAAAAAAATAACATTATTTGAAATATTATTGGGCCATTCGTTAGACGTAAAAAAGGGAGTTTTTCGAATTAAATTCTTAGAGCGTAAAAAATTAATTAATTAAAACAACAACCTCACCAACACACAATGACCAGGAGTGGAAAAGAAAACGCCGCCAAACAATGGCTACATGAATTTATTTAAACGTTAATGAGTTTCAAAAACAAAAACTTGAAAAAAATATTTCTTTTGTTTAAAACACAAGGTTTAAAAGAAAATGCAGTTTTAATTTTAATTATGCGGGGTATTTGGGGGAATTTACAAAAAAAAAAAAAAAAAAAATATAATAATAAAATATAAACTACAAGCAAGAATTCAACACGGTCTTAATGAAAGTTACAACTTGAATTTCGATTATAGTCGTACAGGTAACGGCGACGTTCAACCTCTAAATTTATTACACGTGATCAAAAAACATTAATTTAATTAGGTTTTTCTTTCTTTATTTATTTTTTTTTTTCTTTTCTTTTATTAAACTTTATGAGACAATAATGTGACGCGGTATTTTAAAATTAAATTCATTTTTAAAAGTGGAAAATGTTTTAATAATTAACAACACAAAAAAAACTAGGGGGATTTGTTGAAAATAAACCTAAAGAACAATTTTAAAATGAGATCAACATTCAAAAGGTTTGTGTATTAATACTTTAAACTTAGAACTTTTAAAATTGCTGACAATATCCAAACTCCACGTTGGGCGCCATACATTGGAAGACAAAATTTATGTATTATTTGTAATCACATATCCAAATTTCATTAAAATCATAGTGTTTAGCTTGAGATACTGTTATTTTGATTTCGAAGCTATTTATATTTTATTTAATGCCGTTTTTACCTGATTTTCAAAGTAAATTTTCTGTATGTTTATTTCTTTAATATTTACCAATTTGTAAAAGTTCTCCCAACTAAAAAGTATTGCCTCTTCAATCAATATTTAGTTGATGGGAAATTTAAGGAAAAAAAATATGCTGCTAAATACACATCATTTGTCCATCATTTTCAATTACTATAAATTATTTAAGTGTTAACTCAATTCAAATCAAATATTTTTCAATTCTACTCCTTTTTCAAACTAAATTTAATTTTATTTATAATTTAAATATTCATTACAACATTAATTTATGCAAATGCATTTAAAATTTATTCATTTTAGAGACCTCCTGCAATGTGTACTCTAGTGCTGTACTGGGAAGTCTGTCTATTTTAAAATAAATTAAAATTGTAATTAGATCCTTTGATACAACAAAAGCGGCTCAATTAAAAAAAGGTCGGTTTTATATAAATGACACTTGCAAATAATACATACACTGTTTTTACTATGGCAGAGTATTAACAAAATAATTCCCGTACTTTTACAATAACTATAAATCTGTATGAGGTTGCCATCTGCATAATGCCAGAGACATTTGTGCAAATACAATCATATGGATTCGTATCCATACAGAGTTTATATTAGGGTGGCAGCAGTTTAGAGAGGAAAGTTTTTAAAAACTGATTTGGTAAAAATATGGAGAATATCGTTTAATAAAAGTGCTTCGGACTTTTTTTTATAAATTGTTCCATCTAAAAGACTTTTTTTAAAACTTTATATTTTGTATTGTTTAAGGCAAAACTTAAAATAGTAATTAACAAATTGGGACAAAAATGCTTCCCATGATTTTAAAATACCTGATTCTTAAAATTCCTCGAAAAATAAAAGTTTTTAAGCTAATAAAAATTCTCAAGATTTTTCGAAACTGTTTTTGTTAAAATCTTGTACACAAAACCCGGAAGATTTTTAGTAAAAGAATTTGAGTGTCTAAAGAAAAAGTAATCGGAGTACTTTAAATAATACTAAGTATGTAACGTTTATAGCCTAGGACGTGGATCATTCCTACGGCTGGTGGATGTATTAGTACACCTTGAAATGGTTTGGCGCTGTGTGGATACAGTCATATTAAATTTTCGTTAATTTTTGTTTTTAGTGGGTAACACTGTATGAAACAGGACAGTATTAAAGTTTTTCTGAGCTTAATTCTTTGTTCGCATGTCCTCAACGAAATTTTTTTTGTAGAATATTTTAACTCTATTTTACGGATCGTTTAAGTAATTTTTGGTGGATATACCAAAAAGAAACACAAAACAGATATTTTAATGTAAAAATAGTTATGGCAACAACTGTTCCTTAAAATTGTCATAAGAATCTGAGGCAGAGTTTAATTTAAAAAAATAGCTGCTGCCCTAATGTGTATCCATGTATGTTGACATGTAACCAGCAGGTATTTTAAATTAGATAAAATCAAATTAATACACAACAATTGTAAATTTCTACTTTCCCAGATGGCGTATATCAAACACAAAAATTTTTGTATATCTAGAGATTTGTCCAAAAATCTTAATAGTTAAAAATTAGTACAAAAAAAATCAAAAAATATTTTGTGTGAAGATAAATACGAAAGTTATCGAAAGTTAAATTCGATAACTTTGACGCTAAGTGTGAAGTTAAATTCGGAAAAAAGAAAAAAAAATGCGGAAAACATTAAAATTAACGCTAATTGAAAAATAAAATTTAAAAAACACCGGAAAAGACAAAATTGAAGCTAAGTGTGAAGTTAAATTCGAAAAAAATTAAAAATTATAAAATACGGAAAAAACGAATTCGTTACGCTAAAATGCTGATAATAAAATTTGTCCGAAGGATTTTGGTAACTGTGGCCAAACTGGACGAGGTACACATATGAGTGATACCTCAAATTAAAGATCTGACCGTGCCCTATTTAAATGTAAACGCGCTTTTTCTCAATTGATTTTAAAAAAATTTTTAAAATTTTTTTTAATTTCACTGTTATTACTGATTGTTGGGTACGAAATTCCTCTGAAGGATTTTTTCCAATGTGGCCAAATTGGACGAGGTACACATATAAGTGATACCTCAAATTAAAGGTCTGACCGTGTCCTATTTAAGTATAAAAGCGCTTTTTCTGAATTGATTTTCAGAAATCTGAAGAATTTCGGCCAATGTGGCCAAACTGCCCAATCGTGGCTTCATAAATATTAAAATTTCATACCCAATCGTGGCTCTATAAATAGTGAAATTTCATGCCCAATCGTGGCTTTATAAATAGTAAAATTTAATACCCAATCGTGGCTCTATTTATATTAAAAATTAAAATTTCATACCCAATCGTGGCTCTATAAATAGTGAAATTTCATGCCCAATTGTGGCTCTATAAATAGTGAAATTTCATGCCCAATCGTGGCTCAATAAATAGTGAAATAGCGGCTTTATAAAAAGTTAAATTTCATACCCAATCTTGGCTCCACAAGTAGGAAAATTTCATGCCCAATCGTGGCTCTATAAATAGTGAAATTTCATGCCCAATTATGGCTCTATAAATATTGAAATTTTATGCCCAAACGTGGCTCTATAAATAGTGAAATTTCATGCCCAATCGTGGCTCTATAAATAGTGAAATTTCATGCCCAATCGTGGCTCTATAAATAGTGAAATTTCATGCCCAATCGTGGCTCTATTAATAGTAAAATTTCATGCCCAATCGTGGCTCTTTAAATAGTAAAATTTCATGCCCATTCTTCGTTCCATAAGTAGGAAAATTTCATACTCAAACGTGGCTCTGTAAATAGTAAAAATCCATACCCAATTGTGGCTCTATAAATAGTGAAATTTCATGCCCAATTATGGCTCTATAAATATTGAAATTTCATGCCCAATCGTGGCTCTATAAATAGTGAAATTTCATACCCAATCGTGGTTCTATAAATAGTGAAATTTCATGCCCAATCGTGGCTTTATAAATAGTAAAATTTCATACCCAATCTCGGCTCCACAAGTAGGAAAATTTCATGCCCAATCGTGGCTGTATAAATAGTGAAATTTCATACCGTATCGTGGCTCTATAAATAGTTAATTTCATGCCCAAGCGTGGCTCTATAAATAGAGAAATTTCATGCCCAATCGTGGCTGTATAAATAGTAAATTTCATACCCAATCCTGGCTCTATAATTAATGAAATTTCTATAAATAGTAAAATAGTGGCTTTATAAATAGTAAAATTTTATACCCAATCTTGGCTCCACAAGTAGGAAAATTTCATGCCCAATCGTGGCTGTATAAATAGTGAAATTTCATACCGTATCGTGGCTCTAAAATAGTTAATTTCATGCCCAATCGTGGCTCTATAAATAGTGAAATTTCATGCCCAATCGTGGCTCTATAAATAGTGAAATTTCATGCCCAATCGTGGCTTTATAAATAGTGAAATTTCATGCCCAATCGTGGCTCTATAAATAGTGAAATCTCATGCCCAATCGTGGCTCTATAAATAGTGAAATTTCATGCCCAATCGTGGCTTTATAAATAGTGAAATTTCATGCCCAATCGTGGCTCTATAAATAGTGAAATCTCATGCCCAATCGTGGCTCTATAAATAGTGAAATTTTATGTCCAATCGTGGCTCTATAAATAGTCAAATAGTGGCTTTATAAATAGTAAAATTTCATACCCAATCTCGGCTCCACAAGTAGGAAAATTTCATGCCCAATCGTGGCTGTATAAATAGTGAAATTTCATACCGTATCGTGGCTCTATAAATAGTTAATTTCATGCCCAAGCGTGGCTCTATAAATAGAGAAATTTCATGCCCAATCGTGGCTGTATAAATAGTAAATTTCATACCCAATCCTGGCTCTATAATTAATGAAATTTCTATAAATAGTAAAATAGTGGCTTTATAAATAGTAAAATTTTATACCCAATCTTGGCTCCACAAGTAGGAAAATTTCATGCCCAATCGTGGCTGTATAAATAGTGAAATTTCATACCGTATCGTGGCTCTAAAATAGTTAATTTCATGCCCAATCGTGGCTCTATAAATAGTGAAATTTCATGCCCAATTGTGGCTCTATAAATAGTGAAATTTCATGCCCAATCGTGGCTTTATAAATAGTGAAATTTCATGCCCAATCGTGGCTCCATAAATAGTGAAATTTCATGCCCAATCGTGGCTTTATAAATAGTGAAATTTCATACCCAATCGTGGCTCTATAAATAGTGAAATTTCATGCCCAATCGTGGCTCTATAAATAGTGAAATTTTATGTCCAATCGTGGCTCTATAAATAGTCAAATAGTGGCTTTATAAATAGTAAAATTTTAAAACCAATCTTGGCTCCACAAGTAGGAAAATTTCATGCCCAATCGTGGCTGTATAAATAGTGAAATTTCATACCGTATCGTGGCTCTAAAATAGTTAATTTCATGCCCAATCGTGGCTCTATAAATAGTGAAATTTCATGCCCAATTGTGGCTCTATAAATAGTGAAATTTCATACCCAATCGTGGCTCTATAAATAGTGAAATTTTATGCCCAATCGTGGCTCTATAAATAGTGAAATTTCATGCCCAATTGTGGCTCTATAAATAGTGAAATTTCATGCCCAATCGTGGCTCTATAAATAGTGAAATTTCATGCCCAATCGTGGCTCTATAAATAGTGAAATTTCATGCCCAATCGTGGCTCTATAAATAGTGAAATTTCATGCCCAATCGTGGCTCTATTAATAGTAAAATTTCATGCCCAATCGTGGCTCTATAAATAGTGAAATTTCATGCCCAATCGTGGCTCTATAAATAGTGAAATTTCATGCCCAATCGTGGCTCTATTAATAGTAAAATTTCATGCCCAATCGTGGCTCTATAAATAGTGAAATTTCATGCCCAATCGTGGCTCTATAAATAGTGAAATTTCATGCCCAATCGTGGCTCTATAAATAGTGAAATTTCATGCCCAATCGTGGCTCTATAAATAGTGAAATTTCATGCCCAATCGTGGCTCTATAAATAGTGAAATTTCATGCCCAATCGTGGCTCTATAAATAGTGAAATTTCATGCCCAATCGTGGCTCTATTAATAGTAAAATTTCATGCCTAATCGTGGCTCTATAAATAGTGAAATTTCATGCCCAATCGTGGCTCTATAAATAGTGAAATTTCATGCCCAATCGTGGCTCTATAAATAGTAAAATTTCATGCCCAATCGTGGCTCTATAAATAGTAAAATTTCATGCCCAATCGTGGCTGTATACATAGTGAAATTTCATACCGTATCGTGGCTCTATAAATAGTTAATTTAATGCCCAATCGTGGCTCTATAAATAGTAAAATTTCATGCCCAATCGTGGCTGTATAAATAGTGAAATTTCATACCGTATCGTGGCTATATAAATAGTTAATTTCAAGCCCAATCGTGGCTCTATAAATAGTGAAATTTCATGCCCAATCGTGGCTCTATAAATAGTAAAATTTCATGCCCAATCGTGGCTCTATAAATAGTGAAATTTCATGCCCAATCGTGGCTCTATAAATAGTGAAATTTCATGCCCAATCGTGGCTCTATAAATAGTGAAATTTCATGCCCAATCGTGGCTCTATAAATAGTGAAATTTCATGCCCAATCGCGGCTCTATAAATAGTGAAATTTCATGCCCAATAGTGGCTCTATAAATAGTGAAATTTCATGCCCAATCGTGGCTCTATTAATAGTAAAATTTCATGCCCAATCGTGGCTCTTTAAATAGTAAAATTTCATGCCCAACCTTCGTTCCATAAGTAGGAAAATTTCATACTCAAACGTGGCTCTGTAAATAGTAAAAATCCATACCCAATTGTGGCTCTATAAATAGTGAAATTTCATGCCCAATCGTGGCTCTATAAATAGTAAAATAGTGGCTTTATAAATAGTAAAATTTCATACCCAATCTTGGCTCCACAAGTAGGAAAATTTCATGCCCAATCGTGGCTCTATAAATAGTGAAATTTCATGCCCAATCGTGGCTCTATAAATAGTGAAATTTTATGTGTTATGGTTCCGTTCTGGCTGGCAAACGTTGCTTTTGGCACGACATTTTTCGCTCGGCAGCTCGTCGGCTTACGGGTGTGAGGAAACAAGCGTCTGTGAGCCCAGAACCAAACAGAAAATAAATAAAAAGAATTAGAGAAGAGAAGTAACGTGCCGTTAAAGAAATCGTAGAAGATATAGTCCGTCCGAAGTCTGGGCATCCCACCCCCTCTGTGCTACATCGCACAGCCATGAGCTACAGCCAAGGCCCATAAATCGCCGTAGCTCCCTTGATACAAAATTTCGTTTAGTCAGTTCCGTAGTCTGTTACCCTATTCCTCCCATGACCACCACTACCCGCACATACCTTGCAGGTAACCCCTTTATTCCCAACCTTTTTAAAAACAATTTAGCAGTTCATGTTTGATTCTTACAAACTCCAAAATAAGAAATTCATTCCATTTTTATTAAAATAAAAAAAAAAACGTTAATTATACTAGTCGGATATAAAAATAAAAAAAAAATATAATTATACTTATACTAATACTAATACTAATAAATTCAAATTATCGATATCAAAAGAAAAAAGAAAATAAAACAAAAAGGTTCAAGTGTCCCTATTTTCCCCGATATAAGTCTAGTTTAAAACGAACTACTCTCTTTGCGATCGAATTCAAAACAAAATGTGTCTTCTCTTAATCTCAATTGCCCCTCTTTAACCACTTCTCTTAAAATCCTAAATGCAGTTTCATAAAGCTAGTAATATAAAAAAAATCTCTCTTACCCTTCTGGCTAATCTGATGTTGGCGCCAGCATGTATAACCGAAGGCTGAAAATAAACACACAAAAATAAAGAAATGTTCTGGAGGGGGAAAGAGCTAAGGGCACGTATTTTCTCCTTTTTAATATTGATTTTTATCGAGTAGACTTTAGATTTACTTCGAGTTTAAACTGTATGTATAATTCATGTTGTTTACACGGTAAAAATTAATTTAAAGCATATGAATCCAATTGCGGAAAACAATTATTAGATTAAAATTGAATCAAAATAAAATTATCAAATCAAGATAAATAATAGAAGTATGGAAACAAAAGAAAAATAGAAATAATTAAGGAAATATGAATCAATGAAACTATTAAAATTAAAATGAATGTATATATATATAAATAGTAAAGAAAAAAAAAAATTTAACGAAGAGAAAAAAATATCAAATTAATAATATAAATAGTTACAAAAATAGGTAAATATTAAATTATTTGTTTTTCAGCTTATATAAATATTTTCCTCCTCTTTTTTTTTTTTAAATGTCCATTGCTATTTTGACAGTGTATGATCTTGTAAAATTTGCTTACGCTCGTTAAGGTTTTAAGGCTCTCTTCTTCGTTGAGCTTATGAATGTTTAATTTATATAAATAAATAGTTTCCAAAAAAGTGAATATTATTGATTTTAAAAGCAGGATTGTTTATTAAAAATCCTTTGAGGCCCAGTTAAAATATCCCCCGCCAGGACTGGACCTTTAAGCCCGATTTCATAAATTAATATTTTATAAATTTATTGTTATTTTTTTATAGAGTCTCACCTCAAACAATTGCGGTAAAAAACAATATTTTTGGGTATATAAAAAAAACGAAAAGGAGCAGATATAAACCGTGATGATTTTCCTTGAGAATTTTTATTTAATTAGAATTAAAATTTACGAAAAAAAAATAAATGCAATATTAATTTAACACCAAAAGAATGCCGCTCTTAAACAAATCCGACTGTCTCTACCAACTTCTTATTAATGACAATTGCATGCCCTTCAATTCAAACCATTCTCACCACGATTTAAAGTTTAAACAGACCATACATGGGACTTTGAATTGAGCGGACTAATGAATTGATTTCATTATCATTGCAGTGATAACAATTGTAATGAAATTAATAAATTAAATAAATAAATTGTTTTAGTTAATAATAATGATTAAAGTCAGATTTCAAGAGATTAATGTCAATGTTTTTAAATTTCATCACCACTATTTATGAACCAAAAAAAAACAATATTATAAAACGTCATTTTAAATGTTATTAATAAATATAGCATTGTCATGTGATTCTCACCCATTACGTGTATAAACAAAAGCCATTTGACAAGAAATTTACCAATAGCCAATATATTTTATATATTGTCTTATTATTGTATTTATAACGCTACTTTGGTAGTTTTCAAATCGTATAAAACTTTTGTATACAAATGATTTTTTTTTTTTTTTTTTTATTAATTATAATTAGTTTCCTTTTTTTGTATGCAATTGGGCCAATTTATTGCATTAGTGTCAAGTAATGGTAATGAAATTTCAATGGCAATGAAAAATTCCCAAGTATGAAACATATAATACTCAACCAATTCAATTTAAACAAATATTAACCCATAAGAGCCATTTGGGGACGATGTTGAATTTTATGGATCACAGGCTGATGTTACAGACCCGCAACCGTCGATATTTCCGGAAATATGGAGCGAGTGCGTAAAAGAATTTAAGCGAACTGGCTGTGAGACCTAGTTAAACGTGTGGCATCGACCCACGCCCTGACTAAAGCCGGGCCTATTAAATAGTTTGTGTTATATAGTATTACACTAAATAGATTTCGCATGAGGATTTATGTTCAATCTGCCAAAAACCAATGATCGTGACCAAGTTGAGGTTTCTACATTGAAATTATTATCAACGTTTTTCGCAATGACCGGGGTCGAATCTTTGGGTCAGCCTTCAGACCCATGAAGTGAAAACTCAATGAACAAATATAACAAAAAGTATGATTTTTTTTTCTTGTGTATTTTTTTGTGTGAAAGGGAAAAACAGAATGACCATAAATATACATTGGCCAATGCCTCAATACTAGACAACTGTAGAAATTTAATGAAAAACCCATTTTGATGTATACAAATTTTTTTTTTTTTTTTTCATTCAAAAAAAATGTTTTAAACACGTCAAAATTTTGAAAAATTGCCTTCAAAACCATGATATAAGTCTGCTAATGGCCGCTTAATATATTAGAATTTTAAGTAGATATGTATCTGATATCATATTTTAGTTAATAAAATAATTGAAAGCCAAGTCCAAGGTCAGACCAAACTGGCCATGGAGCAGGGTATTGTTCTTCCATTTTCCTTTTTTTTTTTTGTTGTTGCCTGAGCGCCACCTATTGAAAAGAATTGACACTAAAACAATTATGCATTTTGTTCTTTCCATATATATAAATGCCTTTGTATACATCTCCACAGTGAATTTCCCACTCTATGCTCTAACCATTTCATGGTTGCGTTTTCGCCTACCTACATTAACGGTCCAACAGTTTTAGACATGAGAGCGATACAACAACGCAGCTAAAGGCTTCACAAATACGTGATAAAAAAAGTATATAAATAAAAATTTGAAAAATATATAAATAATTTGAGACCAAACAAGGTTTTGACATTTCTTTTATCTAACTTTTCCAAAAACCCTATATATTTAGAAAGAACTCTCAGGTCAACAAAAACAAATGATATGATATGTTGCCAAGCTACGAAGATCCGAAGAAATACTCTGGATACAAAAGAAAAAAAAAATACTAAGTGAGAAACTAGTACCTCTTTCTACTAAATTCCGGACAAAAAACCCTGGATCGATTACAGGTATAAAATGGGTTAAGAAAAAAGGAAGTACACAAAAAAAATAATACTAAATTCTCCTAAGCTACAAACATATCCTTAGCATGATATACTCCAAGCTTCTTCCCTTTCAGATCCCCTAACTCATACAACGAGTTTCCAATAACTTTCAGTATCACACATTTTATGTGGGCTGGTGCTAGTTTGGCATTATATTTCTCTCCTAGGTTACTCTGTTTAAAATTTTTCCTATAAACTACCTGGCCAACTTTGTATTTGACGTCTTTGCTACGGGTGTTGTAACTTTTCTCACTTCTCTCATGAGCTAATTTAAGCTGTCTGAAAATTTGATCTCTCATCAACTGTTGTTTGTCGGCACCTGCTTCAACTACGATATCTGCATCCTTGATCGCCGACAAGCGTCTTTTTAACTCATATGACGCCCCGTGTTGCATCATTGGCAACCCAAATAGGGCATAATACGGCTCAACGCCTATTGAGCTATGTCTTGCACTTCGCAAAGCGAAGGCTGCATCACTAACGCATTTATCCCAATTTCGCTGATCCTTACCTACAAAGGCTCGTATCATCTGTAATACTGACCTATTTACGCGCTCCGAGGCGTTAGCTTGGGGAGAATAAAACCCCGTCCTAACATGCTTTACTCCATACTTATCTAAAAATATTTTAAACATCTCTGACACAAACTGTTTCCCATTGTCAGAGTGAAGGTATTCCGGGACCCCAAAAACATGAAAAACACTTCTTTCCAGAAACCTCACAACATCAATCGCGGTGGCTTTACGCATAGGAGTTAGGAACACGAATTTCGTGAAATGGTCCAAACACACAAATATATAAGAGTTGCCCTCTACTGTTCTAGGATATGGGCCCATGAAGTCTATGTAGATGCGCTGAAAAGGCCTTTCGGTAATATGTTGCGCTCCCATCAACGGACGTTTTAGCATATTCTGAGTTTTACTCCCCTTACAAGTTTCACAGCTTTTCACCACATATTGCACATCAGAAACCATACCTGGCCAATAATATCTTTCCCTTAACCTAGCCAATGTTTTGTGTATACCACCATGACCTACTGACGGTGAAAAGTGGGACGTTTTCACTAAACCCATTTGCAACTCAGACGGTACCCAGAGTTTCCAAGCCCTGTCCTCCTGGATTACGTCTCCGGTTCTAAACTGGGTCCTTCTATACACGTAACCATCTGATACACAAACGTCGGGTAGCTTATCCCCATTTTCCTCAATTGTCTTTCGCAACTTCTTGTACTCCTCAGATTGAAAACAAGGAGATTTCAAATCAACGTCCAAAAGCCGTTCTCCTGTTTGAATTTCCTCCATATGCACCCGAGATAAAGTGTCAGGGACCACATTCTGAGAGCCCTTTCGATGTTCAATCGCAAAATCAAAAGCCTGCAGTTTTAAACTCCATCTGGCTAACCTTCCCGACAAGTCCTTTTGTCCCATTAACCACTTCAAACTAGCATGGTCAGTAATTATCGTAAATGGTAAACCCTCGATATATGGACGAAACTTCTTCACGCACAAAATAGCAGCGTAACACTCTAGTTCCGTAATGCTGTAATTCCTCTGAGCCTTATTTAACTTGGTTGATACATAAGCTATAGGACGTTCACGACTTTCTTCATCCACCTGAAACAAAACCCCTCCTACACCTTCTGTGGACGCATCACATTGCACAAAAAATGGTCTCCTGAAATCCGGATTAGTTAAAACCGGGGCTGTAGTAAGACTTGATTTCAGTTTTTGAAACGAATGCCGCGCTTCCTTGGTCAACTCAAACTTCCTCAATTTTTCCTTCGCCAAACAGTCATTAAGTGGAGCTGCAATCGTGGCAAAATCCTTTATGAAGCGGCGATACCAACCAGCCATTCCTAAAAAGCGACGCAACTGTTTTGGGGTCTTGGGCTCCGGAAACTTGTCGATCGCCTCCACTTTCGCTTTATCCGTTCTGATTGTACCGTGTCCCACAACATAACCTAAATATCTTACTTCTTTCAAACAAAATTTGCTTTTCTCCACATTGATCGTCAGTTTAGCATCACTTAAACACTTCGCTACCTTGCCCAATAATGATACATGCGTCTCAAAATCAACAGAACATACCAAGAGATCATCTAAATATACAAAGACATTTTCCCTAAGAACAGCCGGAATAACCTTATCCATAAGGCGGCACATCCTCTGTGCGGCGTTACACAGGCCAAATGGCATCACTGTAAAGTGATACAAAGGTCTGCCTGGCACTGTGAACGCAGTTTTCTCCCTTGATTTCCTCTCCAGCGGAATTTGCCAGAAGGCATCCTTAAGGTCTATTGCCGAAATATAGTAAGTGTTCTGAAGCCTACTGAGAATGCCATCAATATGAGGCAACGGGTACGCATCCTTAATCGTCCTGTCGTTAACCTTCCGCGCATCAAGACACAACCTATTCTTGCCTGGTTTACGAACTAATGACACGGGCGAGCTCCAGCTGCTGTTGCTCTCCTCTAACACACCCATAGATAACATTCTGTCTAGCTCCTCGTATATAAGTTTCTGAATGACAGGAGAAACGGGATAAAAACGCTGCTTGATTGGTATATTTTCTTCAGTGACCTCTATAATATGCTCCTCCATATTTGTCCTGCCTAATCCTAAGACTGCGAATGAGGGAAACCTGCTCTTTATTATCTGCAGTTCTTTTCGCTGTTGTGGAGTTAATTCATGTTGTGCGTCATCAAATACTAAGCTTTCATCTGACATTTGCATCTCACTACAACTAAGACTTCCTTCTCTATTAAAATTAACCACGCAATCAACATTTCCTTTACTTACAACCAATAAGCCAAAAGTTCTCCAGAAATCAATTCCGAAATAAAATTGCTGTTGTAACTCTGGTACAATTAAAAACTCCATTTCCTTTGTGACCCCATCCCATAAAACAGATAACTTTATAACCCCTATCACAGCAGTTGCCCCTCCATCAGCGGTTCTCACATTTTGCCCAAAAAGTGGCATAATCCTCTCCTTTTTGTCCTTCAGAAAATTCATTGCATCTTTTCCAAGGCAACTAGAGTTCGCTCCTGAATCCAACAAAGCCAAAATGTCCTCCCCATCGACCTTGGTTTTTGCATAAACTCTGCTATCACCCTCCAATGAGACTATAGTAGCAATAACCTTCTTCCTTATTCTCTTATAGCTTTCCCTTTTTTCTCTCATCTTCCTAATCTTCCTATAACTCCTTGTATCCTTTGCATATATCACTTCCTCTCCAAAAATTCTTGCCCTAGCTTCCTCATATTATATTTTACGCTGATGTAGACTTTTACCCGGGTCTATCTGCCGCTTATCTACAAAACTATCTGTTTTCTTATTATTGTTTAAATTTTCTACTGATCTTGAGACTCCGGGATTTCCTCCCTCTGGCAAGAGTCCCCGGACATCTCCGCCAGTCGATGGTTTCCCCCCATATTCCTATACACACAAAACGACATGGTACCATCGCATGCGAAACATCTCATGTCATGAAAGGAGGATTTACAAACATTATCCTTTCGGGTTTCCGCTGGGTTCTTCATAAAATAATCCACAGGCATGCCACAATTAAAACACAACATTACATGGAATGGTGAAGGACAAAACACATTATTACTTTTGCCGCCCGCACCACTCGGTATCATTCCGATTGCTTGTTGAGGACCTGCGTTTGAGGGCAATACCGAAGTAGGCCTCTTTTTTCCTGGAGGCGAAAACGACGGGATTTTAGGGGTCTGCCTAACATTTTCTGTACCAACAAATTCATCAACATAGTTGGAAGCGCCCCTAGTTACTTCATCCTCTACATCTACGAGCTGAAGCTCGTGTACTGGTCGAGTCCTGGTCTTAGCATCCTTGATTAATTTTTCCGCCCTCCTACATTCCCTTCTTAGGTCGGCCAAGCTTTCTATCCTTGAGGAAAATGTAAGGCTAGCTAGGTTAGGTCTCAAATTCTCCCTTACTATCCCTACTAACTCCCTCTCCGGGATCTTTTTCTTTAACCTAAAAGAAATATCGTGGACCTCCGCATAAAAGTCGTCAAACGACTCCCCTATGTTCTGCTTCCTATCAATCATTTCCCTAATTAACTCATAGTCAGATCGAGAGGACTCAAATTGACTTAACAATTCCCTTTTTAATTCGACATAGCCGAAGTCATCGTCACCAGCATGATCTTCCAGCACTTGCCAAAACCATCTCGAGGCGCTACCAGTCACCAAACAATGGAAATCCGTAAAAAGTCGTCCATAGGTAATTCCACAACGCTCGCTCATTCTCTCAATCCTAAATAAGAAATTTTCCACTGTCATCCCCTTTGAAGTGCCATCAAACTTAATATTCCACCTGTCCAACTCGATTGAACGTGGACTAGGAACTTGCCGTACAGTTTTGGACAAATCTTCATCTCTTGCCAGATAAGAACCTGGCTCAGTTCTATTTTTTTCATGTATCACACAATCCGTCTGCTGTGATGAGCCACCTAATCCAGTTCTATTTCCCTCCGGTGTAGAAGATGAATTTGGAGGAGCCAAATGATGAGAATTATTAACAGACGTTTCAACCTGTGCTAGCCTATTCGACAACCCTGAAACCTCACCCCTCATCTTGGTCAGCTCCACCATACATCCTGCCATCATTTGTTGTTGTTGGGCCAACATCCCCATCATTGTCGCCAGCGGGTTAGCCTCCTCATTTTCCTTTTCTCCTCTTGAGTGTGGTGGATTTAATTCGCCATTACCGGTGGGGACAGCATCCTCTCTTTCCTGGGTCTGAACCTCCTCAGGATCGTGCTCATTTTCCTCGCTCATCTCGCAAATAGCGTCTAATTTTCTTGAAAAGCTCAAAGTAGTCTGTGAAGACAATGTTATAGATTTAGCTTCTAGCTCTGACGTCCTTTCGCTCAATCTCCCGAATACCGAATTTGCGCACCGGTTTAAATAATCGGTCGGCACGAAATCAACAGTTTTCACAATACCGGTGTCTATCTGATTATAAATCGATCCTACTATCTGGTTCTCCAACTCTCGCGATATACTCCTAGTAACGATCCTATTTCCTACCCTATTTCGATCTCGGTTGTAATGCTCCAATGCACGTGATACACTTCTAGTAAATCGCCTGTTTTCTAAATTACCCTGAAGTTCCCCACGGGAGTCTTCCATTTATTTAACTGCTATCAATGGATCAAAAATAGCTCTGGAGGTGCCAAAGTCAGAAATATGAGAAAAAAAACAAAATATTTACAAATATATATATTTATACTATATCTTACTTAACAAAAAGTTAAGTAAAATTGCTAGTAATGATTAAATGAAGAAAAAAGAAAAGAGGATAAAGAAAAAAAATAAAAATATATGCAAAAAAAAATTCAAATTTAAAAACAAATAAGAATACTATAAGCCAAAAAAAAAATAATAATAAAAAAAATCAAAAAAATATTATATAAAAATTAAAAAAACTCAAACGAAATAATAAAAACACTCGAAAAAGAAAACGAAATCAATCAGTGATTACGGTTGGTATATAAATGGGTGCTACAAAATATGTGCAGGTAAAAGTGGTCAAATTATCAACGGTCCATCGTCAGAAAGAAGAAATATAAATATGTAATCCCCATGGTACCTTAAGTCTGATCCGAAAGAGCAATTACCGGCCTATATAAATTAGCCGCAAAACGCCTCCCTCGAGATCATAATTACCCGATCATGTTCCATGTCAAAAAGAAGTCGAAATCAAATCCCAACTGATCTAAATCAACCTCGACGAACTCCGACCTAAATTGACATTTCCCCCAGATACCCATGCGAACGCCCTTTGACCTCAGCGATTAATCCCAAAAGGCAACGCCGTCACATGGATAAAGAGTCCGAAAAAGAAAGTAAAGATGATGGTAAAAGTAAAGATTCCGTGCTATTTCGTTGGGCGCCACTGTTATGGTTCCGTTCTGGCTGGCAAACGTTGCTTTTGGCACGACATTTTTCGCTCGGCAGCTCGTCGGCTTACGGGTGTGAGGAAACAAGCGTCTGTGAGCCCAGAACCAAACAGAAAATAAATAAAAAGAATTAGAGAAGAGAAGTAACGTGCCGTTAAAGAAATCGTAGAAGATATAGTCCGTCCGAAGTCTGGGCATCCCACCCCCTCTGTGCTACATCGCACAGCCATGAGCTACAGCCAAGGCCCATAAATCGCCGTAGCTCCCTTGATACAAAATTTCGTTTAGTCAGTTCCGTAGTCTGTTACCCTATTCCTCCCATGACCACCACTACCCGCACATACCTTGCAGGTAACCCCTTTATTCCCAACCTTTTTAAAAACAATTTAGCAGTTCATGTTTGATTCTTACAAACTCCAAAATAAGAAATTCATTCCATTTTTATTAAAATAAAAAAAAAAACGTTAATTATACTAGTCGGATATAAAAATAAAAAAAAATATAATTATACTTATACTAATACTAATAAATTCAAATTATCGATATCAAAAGAAAAAAGAAAATAAAACAAAAAGGTTCAAGTGTCCCTATTTTCCCCGATATAAGTCTAGTTTAAAACGAACTACTCTCTTTGCGATCGAATTCAAAACAAAATGTGTCTTCTCTTAATCTCAATTGCCCCTCTTTAACCACTTCTCTTAAAATCCTAAATGCAGTTTCATAAAGCTAGTAATATAAAAAAAAATCTCTCTTACCCTTCTGGCTAATCTGATGTTGGCGCCAGCATGTATAACCGAAGGCTGAAAATAAACACACAAAAATAAAGAAATGTTCTGGAGGGGGAAAGAGCTAAGGGCACGTATTTTCTCCTTTTTAATATTGATTTTTATCGAGTAGACTTTAGATTTACTTCGAGTTTAAACTGTATGTATAATTCATGTTGTTTACACGGTAAAAATTAATTTAAAGCATATGAATCCAATTGCGGAAAACAATTATTAGATTAAAATTGAATCAAAATAAAATTATCAAATCAAGATAAATAATAGAAGTATGGAAACAAAAGAAAAATAGAAATAATTAAGGAAATATGAATCAATGAAACTATTAAAATTAAAATGAATGTATATATATATAAATAGTAAAGAACAAATTAAAAATAAAAAAAAAATTTAACGAAGAGAAAAAAATATCAAATTAATAATATAAATAGTTACAAAAATAGGTAAATATTAAATTATTTGTTTTTCAGCTTATATAAATATTTTCCTCCTCTTTTTTTTTTTTTAAATGTCCATTGCTATTTTGACAGTGTATGATCTTGTAAAATTTGCTTACGCTCGTTAAGGTTTTAAGGCTCTCTTCTTCGTTGAGCTTATGAATGTTTAATTTATATAAATAAATAGTTTCCAAAAAAGTGAATATTATTGATTTTAAAAGCAGGATTGTTTATTAAAAATCCTTTGAGGCCCAGTTAAAATATCCCCCGCCAGGACTGGACCTTTAAGCCCGATTTCATAAATTAATATTTTATAAATTTATTGTTATTTTTTTATAGAGTCTCACCTCAAACAATTGCGGTAAAAAACAATATTTTTGGGTATATAAAAAAAACGAAAAGGAGCAGATATAAACCGAGATGATTTTCCTTGAGAATTTTTATTTAATTAGAATTAAAATTTACGAAAAAAAAATAAATGCAATATTAATTTAACACCAAAAGAATGCCGCTCTTAAACAAATCCGACTGTCTCTACCAACTTCTTATTAATGACAATTGCATGCCCTTCAATTCAAACCATTCTCACCACGATTTAAAGTTTAAACAGACCATACATGGGACTTTGAATTGAGCGGACTAATGAATTGATTTCATTATCATTGCAGTGATAACAATTGTAATGAAATTAATAAATTAAATAAATAAATTGTTTTAGTTAATAATAATGATTAAAGTCAGATTTCAAGAGATTAATGTCAATGTTTTTAAATTTCATCACCACTATTTATGAACCAAAAAAAAACAATATTATAAAACGTCATTTTAAATGTTATTAATAAATATAGCATTGTCATGTGATTCTCACCCATTACGTGTATAAACAAAAGCCATTTGACAAGAAATTTACCAATAGCCAATATATTTTATATATTGTCTTATTATTGTATTTATAACGCTACTTTGGTAGTTTTCAAATCGTATAAAACTTTTGTATACAAATGATTTTTTTTTTTTTTTTTTTTATTAATTATAATTAGTTTCCTTTTTTTGTATGCAATTGGGCCAATTTATTGCATTAGTGTCAAGTAATGGTAATGAAATTTCAATGGCAATGAAAAATTCCCAAGTATGAAACATATAATACTCAACCAATTCAATTTAAACAAATATTAACCCATAAGAGCCATTTGGGGACGATGTTGAATTTTATGGATCACAGGCTGATGTTACACGTATCGTGGCTCTATAAATAGTTAATTTCATGCCCAAGCGTGGCTCTATAAATAGAGAAATTTCATGCCCAATCGTGGCTGTATAAATAGTAAATTTCATACCCAATCCTGGCTCTATAATTAATGAAATTTCTATAAATAGTAAAATAGTGGCTTTATAAATAGTAAAATTTTATACCCAATCTTGGCTCCACAAGTAGGAAAATTTCATGCCCAATCGTGGCTGTATAAATAGTGAAATTTCATACCGTATCGTGGCTCTAAAATAGTTAATTTCATGCCCAATCGTGGCTCTATAAATAGTGAAATTTCATGCCCAATTGTGGCTCTATAAATAGTGAAATTTCATGCCCAATCGTGGCTTTATAAATAGTGAAATTTCATGCCCAATCGTGGCTCTATAAATAGTGAAATTTCATGCCCAATCGTGGCTTTATAAATAGTGAAATTTCATACCCAATCGTGGCTCTATAAATAGTGAAATTTCATGCCCAATCGTGGCTCTATAAATAGTGAAATTTTATGTCCAATCGTGGCTCTATAAATAGTCAAATAGTGGCTTTATAAATAGTAAAATTTTAAAACCAATCTTGGCTCCACAAGTAGGAAAATTTCATGCCCAATCGTGGCTGTATAAATAGTGAAATTTCATACCGTATCGTGGCTCTAAAATAGTTAATTTCATGCCCAATCGTGGCTCTATAAATAGTGAAATTTCATGCCCAATTGTGGCTCTATAAATAGTGAAATTTCATACCCAATCGTGGCTCTATAAATAGTGAAATTTTATGCCCAATCGTGGCTCTATAAATAGTGAAATTTCATGCCCAATTGTGGCTCTATAAATAGTGAAATTTCATGCCCAATCGTGGCTCTATAAATAGTGAAATTTCATGCCCAATCGTGGCTCTATAAATAGTGAAATTTCATGCCCAATCGTGGCTCTATAAATAGTGAAATTTCATGCCCAATCGTGGCTCTATTAATAGTAAAATTTCATGCCCAATCGTGGCTCTATAAATAGTGAAATTTCATGCCCAATCGTGGCTCTATAAATAGTGAAATTTCATGCCCAATCGTGGCTCTATTAATAGTAAAATTTCATGCCCAATCGTGGCTCTATAAATAGTGAAATTTCATGCCCAATCGTGGCTCTATAAATAGTGAAATTTCATGCCCAATCGTGGCTCTATAAATAGTGAAATTTCATGCCCAATCGTGGCTCTATAAATAGTGAAATTTCATGCCCAATCGTGGCTCTATAAATAGTGAAATTTCATGCCCAATCGTGGCTCTATAAATAGTGAAATTTCATGCCCAATCGTGGCTCTATTAATAGTAAAATTTCATGCCCAATCGTGGCTCTATAAATAGTGAAATTTCATGCCCAATCGTGGCTCTATAAATAGTGAAATTTCATGCCCAATCGTGGCTCTATAAATAGTAAAATTTCATGCCCAATCGTGGCTCTATAAATAGTAAAATTTCATGCCCAATCGTGGCTGTATACATAGTGAAATTTCATACCGTATCGTGGCTCTATAAATAGTTAATTTAATGCCCAATCGTGGCTCTATAAATAGTAAAATTTCATGCCCAATCGTGGCTGTATAAATAGTGAAATTTCATACCGTATCGTGGCTATATAAATAGTTAATTTCAAGCCCAATCGTGGCTCTATAAATAGTGAAATTTCATGCCCAATCGTGGCTCTATAAATAGTAAAATTGCATGCCCAATCGTGGCTCTATAAATAGTGAAATTTCATGCCCAATCGTGGCTCTATAAATAGTGAAATTTCATGCCCAATCGTGGCTCTATAAATAGTGAAATTTCATGCCCAATCGTGGCTCTATAAATAGTGAAATTTCATGCCCAATCGCGGCTCTATAAATAGTGAAATTTCATGCCCAATAGTGGCTCTATAAATAGTGAAATTTCATGCCCAATCGTGGCTCTATTAATAGTAAAATTTCATGCCCAATCGTGGCTCTTTAAATAGTAAAATTTCATGCCCAACCTTCGTTCCATAAGTAGGAAAATTTCATACTCAAACGTGGCTCTGTAAATAGTAAAAATCCATACCCAATTGTGGCTCTATAAATAGTGAAATTTCATGCCCAATCGTGGCTCTATAAATAGTAAAATAGTGGCTTTATAAATAGTAAAATTTCATACCCAATCTTGGCTCCACAAGTAGGAAAATTTCATGCCCAATCGTGGCTCTATAAATAGTGAAATTTCATGCCCAATCGTGGCTCTATAAATAGTGAAATTTTATGTCCAATCGTGGCTCTATAAATAGTCAAATAATGGCTTTATAAATAGTAAAATTTTAAAACCAATCTTGGCTCCACAAGTAGGAAAATTTCATGCCCAATCGTGGCTGTATAAATAGTGAAATTTCATACCGTATCGTGGCTCTAAAATAGTTAATTTCATGCCCAATCGTGGCTCTATAAATAGTGAAATTTCATGCCCAATCGTGGCTCTATAAATAGTGAAATTTCATGCCCAATCGTGGCTCTATAAATAGTGAAATTTCATGCCCAATCGTGGCTCTATAAATAGTGAAATTTCATGCCCAATCGTGGCTCTTTAAATAGTAAAATTTCATGCCCAATCTTCGTTGCATAAGTAGGAAAATTTCATACTCAAACGTGGCTCTGTAAATAGTAAAAATCCATACCCAATTGTGGCTCTATAAATAGTGAAATTTCATGCCCAATCGTGGCTCTATAAATAGTAAAATAGTGGCTTTATAAATAGTAAAATTTCATACCCAATCTTGGCTCCACAAGTAGGAAAATTTCATGCCCAATCGTGGCTCTATAAATAGTGAAATTTCATGCCCAATCGTGGCTCTATAAATAGTGAAATTTCATGCCCAATCGTGGCTCTATAAATAGTGAAATTTCATGCCCAATCGTGGCTCTATAAATAGTGAAATTTCATGCCCAATCGTGGCTTTATAAATAGTGAAATCTCATGCCCAATCGTGGCTCTATAAATAGTGAAATTTCATGCCCAATCGTGGCTCTATAAATAGTAAAATAGTTGCTTTATAAATAGTAAAATTTCATACCCAATCTTGGCTCCACAAGTAGGAAAATTTCATGCCCAATCGTGGCTGTATAAATAGTGAAATTTCATACCGTATCGTGGCTCTATAAATAGTTAATTTCAAGCCCAATCGTGGCTCTATAAATAGTGAAATTTCATACCGTATCGTGGCTCTATAAATAGTGAAATTTCATGCCCAATCGTGGCTCTATAAATAGTGAAATTTCATGCCCAATCGTGGCTCTATAAATAGTGAAATTTCATGCCCAATCGTGGCTTTATAAATAGTGAAATTTCATGCCCAATCGTGGCTCTATAAATAGTGAAATTTCATGCCCAATCGTGGCTCTATAAATAGTGAAATTTTATGTCCAATCGTGGCTCTATAAATAGTGAAATTTCATGCCCAATCGTGGCTCTATAAATAGTGAAATTTCTTGCCCAATCGTGGCTCTATAAATAGTGAAATTTCATGCCCAATCGTGGCTCTATAAATAGTGAAATTTCATGCCCAATCGTGGCTCTATAAATAGTGAAATTTTATGTCCAATCGTGGCTCTATAAATAGTGAAATTTCATGCCTAATCGTGGCTCTATAAATAGTGAAAGTTTATGCCCAATCGTGGCTCTATAAATAGTGAAATTTCATGCCCAATTGTGGCTCTATAAATAGTGAAATTTCATGCCCAATCGTGGCTCTATAAATAGTGAAATTTCATGCCCAATCGTGGCTCTATAAATAGTGAAATTTCATGCCCAATCGTGGCTCTATAAATAGTGAAATTTCATGCCCAATCGTGGCTCTATAAATAGTGAAATTTCATGCCCAATCGTGGCTCTATTAATAGTAAAATTTCATGCCCAATCGTGGCTCTATAAATAGTGAAATTTCATGCCCAATCGTGGCTCTATAAATAGTGAAATTTCATGCCCAATCGTGGCTCTATTAATAGTAAAATTTCATGCCCAATCAAGGCTCTATAAATAGTGAAATTTCATGCCCAATCGTGGCTCTATAAATAGTGAAATTTCATGCCCAATCGTGGCTCTATAAATAGTGAAATTTCATGCCCAATCGTGGCTCTATAAATAGTGAAATTTCATGCCCAATCGTGGCTCTATTAATAGTAAAATTTCATGCCCAATCGTGGCTCTATAAATAGTGAAATTTCATGCCCAATCGTGGCTCTATAAATAGTGAAATTTTATGTCCAATCGTGGCTCTATAAATAGTGAAATTTCATGCCCAATCGTGGCTCTATAAATAGTGAAATTTCATGCCCAATTGTGGCTCTATAAATAGTGAAATTTCATGCCCAATCGTGGCTCTATAAATAGTGAAGTTTCATGCCCAATCGTGGCTCTATAAATAGTGAAATTTCATGCCCAATCGTGGCTCTATAAATAGTGAAATTTCATGCCCAATTGTGGCTCTATAAATAGTGAAATTTCATGCCCAATCGTGGCTCTATAAATAGTGAAATTTCATGCCCAATCGTGGCTCTATAAATAGTGAAATTTCATGCCCAATCGTTACTCTATAAATAGTGAAATTTCATGCCCAATCGTGGCTCTATAAATAGTGAAATTTCATGCCCAATCGTGGCTCTATTAATAGTAAAATTTCATGCCCAATCGTGGCTCTATAAATAGTGAAATTTCATGCCCAATCGTGGCTCTATAAATAGTGAAATTTCATGCCCAATCGTGGCTCTATTAATAGTAAAATTTCATGCCCAATCGTGGCTCTATAAATAGTGAAATTTCATGCCCAATCGTGGCTCTATAAATAGTGAAATTTCATGCCCAATCGTGGCTCTATAAATAGTGAAATTTCATGCCCAATCGTGGCTCTATAAATAGTGAAATTTCATGACCAATCGTGGCTCTATAAATAGTGAAATTTCATGCCCAATCGTGGCTCTATAAATAGTGAAATTTCATGCCCAATCGTGGCTCTATAAATAGTGAAATTTCATGCCCAATCGTGGCTCTATAAATAGTGAAATTTCATGCCCAATCGTGGCTGTATAAATAGTGAAATTTCATACCGTATCGTGGCTCTATAAATAGTTAATTTCATGCCCAATCGTGGCTCTAAAAATAGTGAAATTTCATGCCCAATCGTGGCTCTATAAATAGTGAAATTTCATGCCCAATCGTGGCTCTATAAATACTAAAATTTCATGCCCAATCGTGGCTCTATAAATAGTAAAATTTCATGCCCAATCGTGGCTGTATAAATAGTGAAATTTCATACCGTATCGTGGCTCTATAAATAGTTAATTTAATGCCCAATCGTGGCTCTATAAATAGTAAAATTTCATGCCCAATCGTGGCTGTATAAATAGTGAAATTTCATACCGTATCGTGGCTATATAAATAGTTAATTTCAAGCCCAATCGTGGCTCTATAAATAGTGAAATTTCATGCCCAATCGTGGCTCTATAAATAGTAAAATTTCATGCCCAATCGTGGCTCTATAAATAGTGAAATTTCATGCCCAATCGTGGCTCTATAAATAGTGAAATTTCATGCCCAATCGTGGCTCTATAAATAGTGAAATTTCATGCCCAATCGTGGCTCTATAAATAGTGAAATTTCATGCCCAATCGTGGCTCTATAAATAGTGAAATTTCATGCCCAATCGTGGCTCTATAAATAGTGAAATTTCATGCCCAATAGTGGCTCTATAAATAGTGAAATTTCATGCCCAATCGTGGCTCTATTAATAGTAAAATTTCATGCCCAATCGTGGCTCTTTAAATAGTAAAATTTCATGCCCAACCTTCGTTCCATAAGTAGGAAAATTTCATACTCAAACGTGGCTCTGTAAATAGTAAAAATCCATACCCAATTGTGGCTGTATAAATAGTGAAATTTCATACTCAAACGTGGCTCTGTAAATAGTAAAAATCCATACCCAATTGTGGCTCTATAAATAGTGAAATTTCATGCCCAATCGTGGCTCTATAAATAGTAAAATAGTGGCTTTATAAATAGTAAAATTTCATACCCAATCTTGGCTCCACAAGTAGGAAAATTTCATGCCCAATCGTTGCTCTATAAATAGTGAAATTTCATGCCCAATCGTGGCTCTATAAATAGTGAAATTTCATGCCCAATCGTGGCTCTATAAATAGTGAAATTTCATGCCCAATCGTGGCTCTATAAATAGTGAAATTTCATGCCCAATCGTGGCTCTATAAATAGTGAAATTTCATGCCCAATCGCGCCTCTATTAATAGTAAAATTTCATGCCCAATCGTGGCTCTTTAAATAGTAAAATTTCATGCCCAATCTTCGTTGCATAAGTAGGAAAATTTCATACTCAAACGTGGCTCTGTAAATAGTAAAAATCCATACCCAATTGTGGCTCTATAAATAGTGAAATTTCATGCCCAATCGTGGCTCTATAAATAGTAAAATAGTGGCTTTATAAATAGTAAAATTTCATACCCAATCTTGGCTCCACAAGTAAGAAAATTTCATGCCCAATCGTGGCTCTATAAATAGTGAAATTTCATGCCCAATCGTGGCTCTATAAATAGTGAAATTTCATGCCCAATCGTGGCTCTATAAATAGTGAAATTTCATGCCCAATCGTGGCTCTATAAATAGTGAAATTTCATGCCCAATCGTGGCTCTATAAATAGTGAAATCTCATGCCCAATCGTGGCTCTATAAATAGTGAAATTTCATGCCCAATCGTGGCTCTATAAATAGTAAAATAGTTGCTTTATAAATAGTAAAATTTCATACCCAATCTTGGCTCCACAAGTAGGAAAATTTCATGCCCAATCGTGGCTGTATAAATAGTGAAATTTCATACCGTATCGTGGCTCTTTAAATAGTTAATTTCATGCCCAATCGTGGCTCTATAAATAGTGAAATTTCATACCGTATCGTGGCTCTATAAATAGTGAAATTTCATGCCCAATCGTGGCTCTATAAATAGTGAAATTTCATGCCCAATCGTGGCTCTATAAATTGTGAAATTTCATGCCCAATCGTGGCTCTATAAATAGTGAAATTTCATGCCCAATCGTGGCTCTATAAATAGTGAAATTTCATGCCCAATCGTGGCTCTATAAATAGTGAAATTTCATGCCAAATCGTGGCTCTATAAATAGTGAAATTTCATGCCCAATCGTGGCTCTATAAATAGTGAAATTTCATGCCCAATCGTGGCTCTATAAATAGTGAAATTTCATGCCCAATCGTGGCTCTTTAAATAATGAAATTTCATGCCCAATCTTCGTTCCATAAGTAGGAAAATTTCATACTCAAACGTGGCTCTGTAAATAGTAAAAATCCATACCCAATTGTGGCTCTATAAATAGTGAAATTTCATACCCAATCTTGGCTCCACAAGTAGGAAAATTTTATGCCCAATCGTGGCTCTATAAATAGTGAAATTTCATGCCCAATCGTGGCTCTATAAATAGTGAAATTTCATGCCCAATCGTGGCTCTATAAATAGTGAAATTTCATGCCCAATCGTGGCTCAATAAATAGTGAAATTTCATGCCCAATCGTGGCTCTATAAATAGTGAAATTTCATGCCCAATCGTGGCTCTATAAATAGTGAAATTTCATGCCCAATCGTGGCTCTATTAATATTGAAATTTCATGCCGAATCGAGGTTCTATTAATATTGAAATTTCATGCTGAATCGAGGTTCTATAAATAGTGAAATTTCATGCTCAATCGTGGCTCTATAAATATTGAAATTTCATGCCCAATCGAGGCTCTATAAATATTGAAATTTCATGCCCAATCGAGACTCTATAAATAGAGAAATTTTACTTATAAATAGTAAAATTTTATACCTAATCGTGGCTCTAAAATTAGGAAAATTTCATATCCAATCGTGGTCCTATAAAAACTGAAATTTCATGCCCAATCGTAGCTCTATAAATAGTGAAATTTCATGCCCAATCGTGGCTCTATAAATAGTGAAATTTCATATCCAATCGTGGTCCTATAAAAAGTGAAATTTCATGCCCAATCGTGGCTCTATAAATAGTGAAATTTCATGCCCAATCGTGGCTCTATAAATAGTGAAATTTCATGCCCAATCGTGGCTCTATAAATAGTGAAATTTCATGCCCAATCGTGGCTCTATAAATAGTGAAATTTCATGCCCAATCGTGGCTCTATAAATAGTGAAATTTCATGCCCAATCGTGGCTCTATAAATAGTGAAATTTCATGCCCAATCGTGGCTCTATAAATAGTGAAATTTCATGCCCAATCGTGGCTCTATAAATAGTGAAATTTCATGCCCAATCGTGGCTCTATAAATAGTGAAATTTCATGCCCTATCGTGGCTCTATAAATAGTGAAATTTCATGCCCAATCGTGGCTCTATAAATAGTGAAATTTCATGCCCAATCGTGGCTCCATAAATAGTGAAATTTCATGCCCAATCGTGGCTGTATAAATAGTGAAATTTCATACCGTATCTTGGCTCTATAAATAGTTAATTTCATGCCCAATCTTGGCTCTATAAATAGTGAAATTTCATGCCCTATCGTGGCTCTATAAATAGTGAAATTTCATGCGCAATCGTGCCTCTATAAATAGTGAAATTTCATGCCCAATCGTGGCTCCATAAATAGTGAAATTTCATGCCCAATCGTGGCTCTATAAATAGTGAAATTTCATGCCCAATCGTGGCTCTATAAATAGTGAAATTTCATGCCCAATCGTGGCTCTATAAATAGTGAAATTTCATGCCCAATCGTGGCTCTATAAATAGTAAAATAGTGGCTTTATAAATAGTAAAATTTCATACCCAATCTTGGCTCCACAAGTAGGAAAATTTCATGCCCAACCGTGGCTCTATAAATAGTGAAATTTCATACCGTATCGTGGCTCTATAAATAGTTAATTTCATGCCCAATCATGGCTCTATAAATATTGAAATTTTATGCCCAAACGTGGCTCTATAAATAGTGAAATTTCATGCCCAATCGTGGCTCTATAAATAGTGAAATTTCATGCCCAATCGTGGCTCTATAAATAGTGAAATTTCATGCCCAATCGTGGCTCTATAAATAGTGAAATTTCATGCCCAATCGTGGCTCTATAAATAGTGAAATTTCATGCCCAATCGTGGCTCTATAAATAGTGAAATTTCATGCCCAATCGTGGCTCTATTAATAGTAAAATTTCATGCCCAATCGTGGCTCTTTAAATAGTAAAATTTCATGCCCAATCTTCGTTCCATAAGTAGGAAAATTTCATACTCAAACGTGGCACTGTAAATAGTAAAAATCCATACCCAATTGTGGCTCTATAAATAGTGAAATTTCATGCCCTATCGTGGCTCTATAAATAGTAAAATAGTGGCTTTATAAATAGTAAAATTTCATACCCAATCGTGGCTCTATAAATAGTGAAATTTTATGTCCAATCGTGGCTCTATAAATAGTCAAATAGTGGCTTTATAAATAGTAAAATTTCATACCCAATCTCGGCTCCACAAGTAGGAAAATTTCATGCCCAATCGTGGCTCTATAAATAGTGAAATTTCATGCCCAATTGTGGCTCTATAAATAGTGAAATTTCATGCCCAATCGTGGCTCTATAAATAGTAAAATAGTGGCTTTATAAATAGTAAAATTTCATACCCAATCTTGGCTCCACAAGTAGGAAAATTTCATGCCCAATCGTGGCTCTATAAATAGTGAAATTTCATGCCCAATCGTGGCTCTATAAATAGTGAAATTTCATACCGTATCGTGGCTCTATAAATAGTGAAATTTCATGCCCAATCGTGGCTCTATAAATAGTAAAATAGTTGCTTTATAAATAGTAAAATTTCATACCCAATCTTGGCTCCACAAGTAGGAAAATTTCATGCCCAATCGTGGCTGTATAAATAGTGAAATTTCATACCGTATCGTGGCTCTATAAATAGTTAATTTCATGCCCAATCGTGGCTCTATAAATAGTGAAATTTCATACCGTATCGTGGCTCTATAAATAGTGAAATTTCATGCCCAATCGTGGCTCTATAAATAGTGAAATTTCATGCCCAATCGTGGCTCTATAAATAGTGAAATTTCATGCCCAATCGTGGCTTTATAAATAGTGAAATTTCATGCCCAATCGTGGCTCTATAAATAGTGAAATTTCATGCCCAATCGTGGCTCTATAAATAGTGAAATTTCATGCCCAATCGTGGCTCTATAAATAGTGAAATTTTATGTCCAATCGTGGCTCTATAAATAGTCAAATAGTGGCTTTATAAATAGTAAAATTTCATACCCAATCTCGGCTCCACAAGTAGGAAAATTTCATGCCCAATCGTGGCTGTATAAATAGTGAAATTTTCTGTCCAATCGTGGCTCTATAAATAGTCAAATAGTGGCTTTATAAATAGTAAAATTTCATACCCAATCTCGGCTCCACAAGTAGGAAAATTTCATGCCCAATCGTGGCTGTATAAATAGTGAAATTTCATACCGTATCGTGGCTCTAAAATAGTTAATTTCATGCCCAATCGTGGCTCTATAAATAGTGAAATTTCATGCCCAATCGTGGCTCTATAAATAGTGAAATTTCATGCCCAATTGTGGCTCTATAAATAGTGAAATTTCATACCCAATCGTGGCTCTATAAATAGTGAAATTTTATGCCCAATCGTGGCTCTATAAATAGTGAAATTTTATGCCCAATCGTGGCTGTATAAATAGTAAATTTCATACCCAATCCTGGCTCTATAATTAATGAAATTTCTATAAATAGTAAAATAGTGGCTTTATAAATAGTAAAATTTTATACCCAATCTTGGCTCCACAAGTAGGAAAATTTCATGCCCAATCGTGGCTGTATAAATAGTGAAATTTCATACCGTATCGTGGCTCTAAAATAGTTAATTTCATGCCCAATCGTGGCTCTATAAATAGTGAAATTTCATGCCCAATCGTGGCTCTATAAATAGTGAAATTTCATGCCCAATTGTGGCTCTATAAATAGTGAAATTTCATACCCAATCGTGGCTCTATAAATAGTGAAATTTCATGCCCAATCGTGGCTCTATAAATAGTGAAATTTCATGCCCAATTGTGGCTCTATAAATAGTGAAATTTCATGCCCAATCGTGGCTCTATAAATAGTGAAATTTCATGCCCAATCGTGGCTCTATAAATTGTGAAATTTTATGCCCAACCGTGGCTCTATAAATAGTGAAATTTCATGCCCAATCGTGGCTTTATAAATAGTGAAATTTCATGCCCAATCGTGGCTCTATAAATAGTGAAATTTCATGCCCAATCGTGGCTCTATAAATAGTGAAATTTCATGCCCAATCGTGGCTCTATAAATAGTGAAATTTCATGCCCAATCGTGGCTCTATAAATAGTGAAATTTCATGCCCAATCGTGGCTCTATAAATAGTGAAATTTCATGCCCAATCGTGGCTCTATAAATTGTGAAATTTCATGCCCAATCGTGGCTCTATAAATAGTGAAATTTCATGCCCAATCGTGGCTGTATAAATAGTGAAATTTCATGCCCAATCGTGGCTCTATAAATAGTGAAATTTCATGCCCAATCGTGGCTCTATAAATAGTGAAATTTCATGCCCAATCGTGGCTCTATAAATAGTGAAATTTCATGCCCAATCGTGGCTCTATTAATAGTAAAATTTCATGCCCAATCATGGCTCTATAAATAGTGAAATTTCATGCCCAATCGTGGCTCTATAAATAGTGAAATTTCATGCCCAATCGTGGCTCTATTAATAGTAAAATTTCATGCCCAATCGTGGCTCTATAAATAGTGAAATTTCATGCCCAATCGTGGCTCTATAAATAGTGAAATTTCATGCCCAATCGTGGCTCTATAAATAGTGAAATTTCATGCCCAATCGTGGCTCTATAAATAGTGAAATTTCATGCCCAATCGTGGCTCTATAAATAGTGAAATTTTATGCCCAATCGTGGCTCTATAAATAGTGAAATTTCATGCCCAATCGTGGCTCTATAAATAGTGAAATTTCATGCCCAATCGTGGATGTATAAATAGTGAAATTTCATACCGTATCGTGGCTCTATAAATAGTTAATTTCATGCCCAATCGTGGCTCTATAAATAGTGAAATTTCATGCCCAATCGTGGCTCTATAAATAGTGAAATTTCATGCCCAATCGTGGCTCTATAAATAGTGAAATTTCATGCCCAATCGTGGCTCTATAAATAGTAAAATTTCATGCCCAATCGTGGCTGTATAAATAGTGAAATTTCATACCGTATCGTGGCTCTATAAATAGTTAATTTAATGCCCAATCGTGGCTCTATAAATAGTAAAATTTCATGCCCAATCGTGGCTGTATAAATAGTGAAATTTCATACCGTATCGTGGCTATATAAATAGTTAATTTCATGCCCAATCGTGGCTCTATAAATAGTGAAATTTCATGCCCAATCGTGGCTCTATAAATAGTAAAATTTCATGCCCAATCGTGGCTCTATAAATAGTGAAATTTCATGCCCAATCGTGGCTCTATAAATAGTGAAATTTCATGCCCAATCGTGGCTCTATAAATAGTGAAATTTCATGCCCAATCGTGGCTCTATAAATAGTGAAATTTCATGCCCAATCGTGGCTCTATAAATAGTGAAATTTCATGCCCAATCGTGGCTCTATAAATAGTGAAATTTCATGCCCAATCGTGGCTCTATAAATAGTGAAATTTCATGCCCAATCGTGGCTCTATAAATAGTAAAATAGTTGCTTTATAAATAGTAAAATTTCATACCCAATCTTGGCTCCACAAGTAGGAAAATTTCATGCCCAATCGTGGCTGTATAAATAGTGAAATTTCATACCGTATCGTGGCTCTATAAATAGTTAATTTCATGCCCAATCGTGGCTCTATAAATAGTGAAATTTCATGCCCAATCGTGGCTCTATAAATAGTGAAATTTCATGCCCAATCGTGGCTCTATAAATAGTGAAATTTCATGCCCAATCGTGGCTCTATAAATAGTGAAATTTCATGCCCAATCGTGGCTTTATAAATAGTGAAATTTCATGCCCAATCGTGGCTCTATACATAGTGAAATTTCATGCCCAATCGTGGCTCTATAAATAGTGAAATTTTATGTCCAATCGTGGCTCTATAAATAGTGAAATTTCATGCCCAATCGTGGCTCTATAAATAGTGAAATTTCATGCCCAATCGTGGCTTTATAAATAGTCAAATAGTGGCTTTATAAATATTAAAATTTCATACCCAATCTTGGCTCCACAAGTAGGAAAATTTCTTGCCCAATCGTGGCTCTATAAATAGTGAAATTTCATGCCCAATCGTGGCTCTATAAATAGTGAAATTTCATGCCCAATCGTGGCTCTATAAATAGTGAAATTTCATGCCCAATCGTGGCTCTATAAATAGTGAAATTTCATGCCCAATCGTGGCTCTATAAATAGTTAATTTCATGCCCAAGCGTGGCTCTATAAATAGAGAAATTTCATGCCCAATCGTGGCTGTATAAATAGTAAATTTCATGCCCAATCGTGGCTTTATAAATAGTGAAATTTCATGCCCAATCGTGGCTCTATAAATAGTGAAATTTCATGCCCAATCGTGGCTCTTTAAATAGTGAAATTTCATGCCCAATCGTGGCTCAATAAATAGTGAAATTTCATGCCCAATCGTGGCTCTATAAATAGTGAAATTTCATGCCCAATCGTGGCTCTATAAATAGTGAAATTTCATGCCCAATCGTGGCTCTATAAATAGTGAAATTTCATGCCCAATCGTGGCTCTATAAATAGTGAAATTTCATGCCCAATCGTGGCTCTATAAATAGTGAAATTTCATGCCCAATCGTGGCTCTATAAATAGAGAAATTTCATGCCCAATCGTGGCTCTATAAATAGTGAAATTTGATGCCCAATCGTGGCTCTATAAATAGTGAAATTTCATGCCCAATCGTGGCTCTATAAATAGTGAAGTTTCATGCCCAATCGTGGCTCTATAAATAGTGAAGTTTCATGCCCAATCGTGGCTCTATAAATAGTAAAATAGTGGCTTTATAAATAGTAAAATTTCATACCCAATTTTGGCTCCACAAGTAGGAAAATTTCATGCCCAATCGTGGCTGTATAAATAGTGAAATTTCATACCGTATCGTGGCTCTATAAATAGTTAATTTCATGCCCAATCGTGGCTCTATAAATAGTGAAATTTCATGCCCAATCGTGGCTCTATAAATAGTGAAATTTCATGCCCAATCGTGGCTCTATAAATAGTGAAATTTCATGCCCAATCGTGGCTCTATAAATAGTGAAATTTCATGCCCAATCGTGGCTCTATAAATAGTGAAATTTCATGCCCAATCGTGGCTCTATAAATAGTGAAATTTCATGCCCAATCGTGGCTCTATAAATAGTGAAATTTCATGCCCAATCGTGGCTCTATAAATAGTGAAATTTCATGCCCAATCGTGGCTCTATAAATAGTGAAATTTCATGCCCAATCGTGGCTCTATAAATAGTGAAATTTCATGCCCAATCGTGGCTCTATAAATAGTGAAATTTCATGCCCAATCGTGGCTCTATAAATAGTGAAATTTCATGCCCAATCGTGGCTCTATAAATAGTGAAATTTCATGCCCAATCGTGGCTCTATAAATAGTAAAATAGTGGCTTTATAAATAGTAAAATTTCATACCCAATCTTGGCTCCACAAGTAGGAAAATTTCATGCCCAATCGTGGCTCTATAAATAGTGAAATTTCATACCGTATCGTGGCTCTATAAATAGTTAATTTCATGCCCAATCGTGGCTCTATAAATAGTGAAATTTCATTCCCAATCGTGGCTCTATAAATAGTGAAATTTCATGCCCAATCGTGGCTCTATAAATAGTGAAATTTCATGCCCAATTGTGGTTCTATAAATAGTGAAAATTCATGCCCAATCGTGGCTCTATAAATAGTGAAATTTCATGCCCAATCGTGGCTCTATAAATAGTGAAATTTCATGCCCAATCGTGGCTGTATAAATAGTAAAATTTCATGCCCAATCGTGGCTCTATAAATAGTGAAATTTCATGCCCAATTGTGGCTCTATAAATAGTGAAAATTCATGCCCAATCGTGGCTCTATAAATAGTGAAATTTCATGCCCAATTGTGGCTCTATAAATAGTGAAAATTCATGCCCAATCGTGGCTCTATAAATAGTGAAATTTCATGCCCAATCGTGGCTCTATAAATAGTGAAATTTCATGCCCAATCGTGGCTCTATAAATAGTGAAATTTCATGCCCAATTGTGGCTCTATAAATAGTGAAAATTCATGCCCAATCGTGGCTCTATAAATAGTGAAATTTCATGCCCAATCGTGGCTCTATAAATAGTGAAATTTCATGCCCAATCGTGGCTGTATAAATAGTGAAATTTCATGCCCAATCGTGGCTCTATAAATAGTGAAATTTCATGCCCAATTGTGGCTCTATAAATAGTGAAAATTCATGCCCAATCGTGGCTCTATAAATAGTGAAATTTCATGCCCAATTGTGGCTCTATAAATAGTGAAAATTCATGCCCAATCGTGGCTCTATAAATAGTGAAATTTCATACCGTATCGTGGCTCTATAAATAGTTAATTTCATGCCCAATCGTGGCTCTATAAATAGTGAAATTTCATGCCCAATCGTGGCTCTATAAGTAGTGAAATTTCATGCCCAATCGTGGCTCTATAAATAGTGAAATTTCATGCCCAATTGTGGCTCTATAAATAGTGAAAATTCATGCCCAATCGTGGCTCTATAAATAGTGAAATTTCATGCCCAATCGTGGCTCTATAAATAGTGAAATTTCATGCCCAATCGTGGCTGTATAAATAGTGAAATTTCATGCCCAATCGTGGCTCTATAAATAGTGAAATTTTATGCCGAATCGTGGCTCTATAAATAGTGAAATTTCATGCCCAATTGTGGCTCTATAAATAGTGAAATTTCATGCCCAATCGTGGCTCTATAAATAGTGAAATTTCATGCCCAATCGTGGCTCTATAAATTGTGAAATTTTATGCCCAATCGTGGCTCTATAAATAGTGAAATTTCATGCCCAATCGTGGCTCTATAAATAGTGAAATTTCATGCCCAATTGTGGCTCTATAAATAGTGAAATTTCATGCCCAATCGTGGCTCTATAAATAGTGAAATTTTATGCCCAATTGTGGCTCTATAAATAGTGAAAATTCATGCCCAATCGTGGCTCTATAAATAGTGAAATTTCATGCCTAATCGTGGCTCTATAAATAGTGAAATTTCATGCCCAATCGTGGCTCTATAAATAGTGAAATTTCATGCCCAATCCTGGCTCTATAAACAGTGAAATTTCATGCCCAATCGTGGCTCTATAAATAGTGAAATTTTATGCCCAATCGTGGCTCTATAAATAGTGAAATTTCATGCCCAATTGTGGCTCTATAAATAGTGAAATTTCATGCCCAATCGTGGCTCTATAAATAGTGAAATTTCATGCCCAATCGTGGCTCTATAAATAGTGAAATTTCATGCCCAATCGTGGCTCTATAAATAGTGAAATTTCATGCCCAATTGTGGCTCTATAAATAGTGAAATTTCATGCCCAATCGTGGCTCTATAAATAGTGAAATTTTATGCCCAATTGTGGTTCTATAAATAGTGAAAATTCATGCCCAATCGTGGCTCTATAAATAGTGAAATTTCATGCCCAATCGTGGCTCTATAAATAGTGAAATTTCATGTCCAATCGTGGCTCTATAAATAGTGAAATTTCATGCCCAATCGTGGCTCTATAAATAGTGAAATTTCATGCCCAATCGTGGCTCTATAAATAGTGAAATTTCATGCCTAATCGTGGCTCTATAAATAGTGAAATTTCATGCCCAATCGTGGCTCTATAAATAGTGAAATTTCATGCCAATCGTGGCTCTATAAATAGTAAAATTTCATGCCCAATCGTGGCTCTATAAATAGTGAAATTTCATGCCTAATCGTGGCTCTATTAATAGTGAAATTTCATACCCAATCGTGGCTCTATAAATAGTGAAATTTCATGCCCAATCGTGGCTCTATAAATAGTGAAATTTCATGCCCAATCGTGGCTCTATAAATAGTGAAATTTCATGCCCAATCGTGGCTCTATAAATGTTGAAATTTCATGCCCAATCGTGGCTCTATAAATAGTGAAATTTCATGCCCAATCGTGGCTCTATAAATAGTGAAATTTCATGCCCAATCGTGGCTCTATAAATAGTGAAATTTCATGCCCAATCGTGGCTCTATAAATAGTGAAATTTCATGCCCAATCGTGGCTCTATAAATACTGAAATTTCATGCCCAATCGTGGCTCTATAAATAGTGAAATTTCATGCCCAATCGTGGCTCTATAAATACTGAGAATTCATGCCCAATCGTGGCTCTATAAATACTGAAATTTCATGTCCAATCGTGGCTCTATAAATAGTGAAATTTCATGCCCAATCGTGGCTCTATAAATAGTGAAATTTCATGCCCAATTGTAGCTCTATAAA